>CM055199.1:11768588-12441088 GCA_029224185.1 Karalla daura
GCCGGGCCTTGTCAACAACATCACGTCAAAGCTGGGCGAGCAGGCTGCGGCCCGGAGGGCACAGACGCGGCCCGCTGCACCAGCGAGACGGGGCCACACGTGCCGCTAACTCAGCTGAGGCAGCACGCGTCCGGGTTCGGAGAGCGACACACAGCTCTTTCGTTAGGGATGCACACACGCGTGACGCTACCTGTTGAGGTGGACCCAGCTATGAGGAGACAACATGTGACGTGTGAACTCCTCGTACTTCCCAGCAGAGGTGCACATTCTGGCATTACCGCGCGGGCATGAGGGGCGAGACGTGGCGAACGCGGGCTCTTTGTTCTGGGACTGACCTTTCTGCTTGTCGAAGCCCAGGAGGGCGGAGGCGGCGGGCTTCCCCGGGTCCCCTTTGGCCTCGCTGGCGTGCTTGTGCGTGTCGTCCGGCTGGCTCCTCTCTGAGCGCACCTCCGGGGGCACGGCGGCCGTGGGGGGCTTGGGCTTGACGGGCCGGTCCTCCTCCGCCTTGGCCGGGGCCTTGAGCTTCTCGCCGAGCGGGGGCTGGGCCGGCGCCGCCTCGGCCGCGCCGCGCGGGGCCGGGGCCGGGGCGGCGGCGGCGGCGGACAGCAGGGGAGAGGGGTGCCCGGCCCCCGGCTTGGGGCCGGCGAGGCCCTGCTCCCTCTTGGGGCTCTCCTCGGACGCGGACTCGATGAAGAGGTCGCTGTCCAGCTCCGCCTCCCTCTCCTCCCGCAGGATGCTGTAGGCCGTGGGCGCAGCGTGGTTGCCGGCCGGCCCCAAGCCGGCCTTGGCGGGCGGCGGGTGGTCGAAGGGGTTGTTGGGCTGGCTGGGGGCGCCCTTGCTCTTGGGCGGCTGGCCGAACGGGTTGCCGCCGGCCTTGGGCGGCTCGGGCTCAGACACCAGCTCGATCTCGGAGTCCCCGGACTCGGCGCTGCTGCCGTCGTGCTCCCTGCCGCCGGCCTGCGTGCCCGGGGAGCTTTTGGACGCGGGAGACTTCACTGTGTCAGCTTTGAACATGTCACGGGAGGGGAACTCTTTGTCTGCACACAGAGAGAAGCGGGCGTTAGTGGGCTCGCTCTCACTTCGAATCAGCATCTCGTAGAACTTAAAACTGGACCCTGCGAGACGGATTAACACGCTGAGAAATGAAAGCTTTCATTTGCATAAAAGACAAATCAAGCGACACGCTGTACAGACTTGACTGTGGAGAGCCAGTGATGTTTCTGACAGCTTAGCACAGACTAGCTCGGGTGGAGGCGACACTGTGCTATGGTGGATAGCACAGCTGGGAGGTACACGGTTCGACTCCTGGTTGCACTGTATGGGGTTTGCATGTTCTGTCTGAGTCTGCTTGAGTTGTCTTCTCTCTCCAGAAGTAAAGAAACATGCATGTTTAGGTCGACTGGACGCTCTAAATTGCCCCCGAATGTGAGTGAGTGAATGAATGGTGTGTGCATGTGTGTGTGTGTGTGTGTGTGTGGTCTGTGATGGACTGGTGACCTGTCCAGGGTGTGTTACCCAGTGGTCCTCTGTGATGGATAAACTGACTTGAACAGGCGTTAAAGACAACACTGTGTCTGATCCACTCTGTGGTTTTCCTGTCACAACCTGATGTCAACAAACTGAACACGGTTGTTGCTGACGCAGCGCCGGCTCATCAAGATCCACGTTTCTTGACTCACGTCTATTGTCTTAACCGCTTCGTACCTATATATTGATCCGAGGGTGATTTAGAGTCTGTAATCGACCTCAACATACATGTTATTGGACTGTGGGATAAAAGCCGGAGAGAAGACACGGGGAGAACAGGCAAACTCCATAGAGAAAAAGCTGTCACCCTTCCAAGTTATTTCAAGTCATGCATGTTTCGTGCTTGGGTCTCACGGTCGGAGCTGCCGTGAAGCAGGTGCGTGTGCTGGCTTTGGCTCTCTGCGCGTGTGTGTGGCGTGCCCCTACGTGTTGGAGAAGCGTTGGGGGTGGAGGCCGGGCTGTCGTCCTCGGGCTCCGACAGCGTGACGGTGGGAACCCCCTGCAGGCCCACGCTCAGCACGCTGTCGCGCTCCGGCACGCCCAGCGGGGACGGCTGCCTCTGCAGCGGGGGCCCGGCCGCCGGGGGCCCGGCCGGCGGGGGCCCGGCCGGCGGGGGCTGCGACTCCGTCAGCGTGATCTTGACGGGGCTGGCCGTCTGCGGGGTGCCGCCCAGGTTCCGGTAGGAGCGGTAGTCCGACAGCTCCTCGTCGGACGGCTCCTCCACGTACGGGAACGAGTGGGAGCCCAGCGCCGGGCCCAGGTTTTCCTCCTCCTCCTCCTCCTCCTCCTCGTCATCCTCGTCCCTGCCGGGGCTTTTGTCCATGTAGCCGCCCAGGGAGTCACGGCCGCTCAGGCCCGCGTCCATCAGGCTGTGCAGCGCGTCCTTTCTCTGCTCGTGGCGCTCGTCCCCGTGGCTGATGTCCATGTAGTTGTAGGATTCCGTCTTGTCCGAGCCAAACAGGGATTTGGGCATGTCGTCGGCCAGGCCGGAGGTCATCTTGGCGCCGGGGCTGAAGCCGGAGAAGTCGTCCAGGGAGGCGGGGGAGGGCTTGGCGGGGGGCTTCAGGTCGTCCGACAGGTACGAGGCCTCGCGGCCGGACGTGAAGCTCTGGTTGGACAGCAGGGAGGTGTAGACGTCGCCGTCGTCACTCAGCGGCTTCCTGAACAGGCCGGACATGGGCTCGTCTGCAGAGAGGAGCGACAGGGGGAGGAAAGGAGTGAAACTCAGCGGAGTGACACACACACACGCACACACAGTGAGGCGTCTGATGAGGGAGAGTGACGGCGCTGTCACACGATCGGGAGCTGTCTGATTAATGAAAACATCCAGGGGAACGAGGCTGAGCTTCAGCTGGCACTGCTGCCGGGGAGAGGGTCAGACTGGCTGCCCGGGCTGGGAGGATCAGCCAGCCAGCAGTAACAGAGGGTACTTGTGCCCCGCGCAGGACAAAGGGGGATTGTTCAGGATACCCCCCCACCCCCCCCACCCCCCACCCTCCACCCCCCCCCCTACCAAAAAAAAGAAAACAGAAAAAAAACAGAGACAGCCACAAACCAGAGTCTGTTCTGAATCATGCAGGCAGAGGACTTTCTCTGGTCGCATCTCTGCACTGACATCTTCTCTCCCGAGGCATGACAACACACACACACACACACACACACACACATGAAATACCAACAATATGCCTATATGAATTCAATCCATCGAAAACTTTTCATCCTTTATTCCATTCATCCATCCATCATCTCACCACTTTGTACCTCGACAGCGTTGAGGTGGTTGACTGGAGCCTTTCCCGGAGGGGGGGCAGAGAGAATACACACACACACACACACACACACATACACACACACTCACCATTCACTGTCACACTCACACCTAAGGGCAATTTAAATTCTCCAAATGACCTGAACGTGCATGTTTTTGGACTGTGGGAGGAAACCAGAGAGAAAGCCCACACACAAACTTTTGCACCACGTCTATTATTTAACACCACTACTACAGCATGTGATACTAATCTGATCCTTTGACTGTTTTCTTATGTCATTTCACTGCTGATATATTTTTGCCAAAGCATCAAAATCTCATTCTGATGTAACACAGAAACAAATGTAAATCAGAATGAAAATAAAGACGGGCCTAATAAGTCTAAACCTGGATCCAACTGGGACTTGAAGTGGGGATCTCCTCGCACCACCTGCTCTGACGGCTGCTTTGATCGCCTCGCAAAGACGGGGAATCGCTGTCGATCACAATGAGAACAGTTTCCACACTGGACTGAATCTTTTCGGGACGAGCTGTATCGAAAAGGGCAGTGACGCACAAACGAGTCGGCCACCTGGCAGATTAGTAATTCCGAGAGAGAGGGTTTTATCTGTCTCTCTCTCTCGCCCTCTCTCGCCCTCTCTCTCTCTCTCCCACACGATGAAATATGGATAAGTGCGGTGGGGATAGCAGGTCTCAAACGCTGCGAGCTCGCTGCAACCCTGCCACTCGACACACATGAGAAACTTTTAGAGCGTTTTCCCCTCCATCTATAAATCATCCTGCCTGCTTTGTGCCTCAACGGGGTCACGGGGTTCTGCTGCTGCCGACTGCCACACACACACACACTAACACGCCATTCACTCACATCCACACTTAGGGGCAGTTTAGAGTCTCCGATCGACCTAATCATGCACGTCTTTGGACTGTGGCTCCTCATCATAGCGGTTGAAAGCTCGGCATGAGAGGACGGTGCCGGACGCTCCTCCGCCGTGTGTTTCCAGAGGCGTCTGACAGTGTGGGTGTTGTCTGGGGACCAGCTGTGTGCCGTGCTGCGTAACATCCCTCCACGTCTCGCTGAATGACTTCCCTCCAGAGGCGCGGGGAGGCGATCGGGATGCTCGCATTACGCAGGAAGCGACGCACTCGAGAGATGTCGTTTCAGATCACGGGGTCAGAGGGCGAGGCCAAGCATTCAGACGCCGTGTGGACCCGATAGTCCGGCCCTGGGCCTCCGGACCACGCAACACACGCCCGCTGCCTCGGCACGGACACACACTCCGCATCAGCGCGCGTCCGCCGCCAATGTTTTTGTTTGGCTGCGTGCGAGTCGGAGTTTACAGTTCCGCAAACGGAGCTCCTCCCACCCACCCACCGCTCTCTTGCCCTGCTTCTCCCGCAGCAGCAGTGGCGGCGCTATAAATAGGCCGGGTCCAGCTGCTGGCGCTGGATGAGGTGGAGGGGGGGGGGGGGGGGGGGGGTTAAAATAGCAGCCTCGGGGTTGGCTGTGGAGGATGCGGGGCTGACTGACAGAAGACCCAACAGGTCAGGACGTCCCGTCCCTCCCTTCACTTCCTCTGAAAAGCCCCACCACCCTTTCCCTTCTGCTGTCCTTCCTGCTGCCGCTGCTCCCTCGGTCATTAACAATACATCATAGCGCCGCACAATGGCATAAACACACCACGCACACACACGCACACACACACACACACACACACACACCACACGCCCCGGCTGGGACACAGGGGGAGGGGTGACATGACTTGGAGGAAAAGCAAACCAGGCCCAGACGCTCCTGAGCCCCACATCATCCTGTGTTTAAAGATGCGTGGGCACCACGTGTTTACAGGAACTCTACCTGCTACGGGGAGAACAACCCCATAGTCTGCGTTCAATTCCAGCATTACTGGCGTTAGATCCGTGATCAAGGATGTGGGTGTTGTTCCACTTGCTAGTCGGTTCGTGTCACTTGGATTTCTTTTATTAGCATATTTTCATAGTATATGTCCATAGGATAGAATGTTCTGGTCTGAAAAGTGGAGCCAACGTGGAAGTGGCTTTGCTTGAATCACCACCGAGATCCCTTCCTCAAAACTCTGGCTCCGATACACATCAAAAGACAAGATTTTCAAATCATGAAATAATCGTTCAGTACATTTTTTTACAACTCATAATGGTTTTGACAGCCAACGTTTCTCATGCCAGAGTGTGATCCGGTGGTCAATCTGCAATTATTTCTATGATTACTTTGATATTACAGCTTAAATATCCGATATGACAACTTCTCACAAACAAACGGGTGATGTCACTTAGGGCTGGTGCTTGCTCCCCCACGGCCCCGCCCTCTCATCCAAATATGGTTTCATCTGTCTCCAAAGGCCCGAGATGGCGGCGACCTGTGCAGTATGCCCCCTGGCTTCAAAATCGACCCGTCACAAACCGACGGGTGACGTCACAGAGGTTTTGGGCTTCTACCCGACCAACGAGCGGTCACATGCAAGCTGTGTCTCATTTCCCTGTTGTGCTAATTAACATTCATAGCATCGACATTCAATGTCATGTATTTCAACAGGAATGCTTTGGAAAGTCTTTGGGTTCCTCATAGCTGAACGAATCTGGTGTCTGAATTTCAAAACAGACTAAAAACAACATTTTAAAACAAAATCTCCCGCACTATGGTCTCCGTTGCCAACATAAACTGGAAAATGAAGGATGCATTTGGAGACTGCATCTAGAGGAGACGGACAAATTGGGACAGGCCTGGTCGCGACGCTGTGACATAACCGGCCTTCAAAACGCGTCCCTGAAAAGACCCCGAACTGAGACACAGCCACGGCCCCTGCTGCGCCTGAAGGTCCCCAACCCCCGGATCGGGACCACGCGCAAGCACGGGGACCTTCCCCAGACGGCGGTGGAGCTGCGGAAAGAACTCGGACGTCTTTCCGAGCGACACCCCGACCGCCTGTGGACAAGCGTCACGCCGTGGCCGAGCGCAGCTGTCGAGCCAAGTTCAGCCAAGTGACACCCGTGCCCTTGATGCGGCCGCTAAAGTGAAGCGACGTATAATCCTCTTAGCGTGCCGCCATTGTATAGGTCCCCCCCCCCCCCCCCGTCGGCCGTCGCCGTGGCAACGCTATCATAATCTGACACGTTCGCCGTGGCGGCGCGCAGATGTGGGAAGCACTCAGAGACGCGGCAAACTGCGGGGAGAGGTGATCCGCCGCGCTGCGAACTGCCAGTAATCCTGTTGACTGTAGGCTACACACGCACACACACACGCGCACGCACGCACACACACACACACACACGCACGCACACAGCACTCTACAGTATGAGGCCATTCTATGCAAGCGCCGTTTAACTGGCCAGCGGTTGCATAAGGCATCTGCAACAATACGGGGGCCCGCATGCTCGCTCTTGATGAGCGAGCGGCCGCTCCGCAGGGCCGGGGGGGGGGGGGGGGGGGGAGGCTGTGGCCTCCTAATCGCCGGGCTGCGGAGGGAAACGTGCGATATCAAACGGAGCCGGAGCTGCAAAGTGAACATGTTGCCGCTCTGGAACGAGGGGTTCGGCTGGCCGCGCGTGGGACTTGGCGCACAGCAGGGTGACCTCCGCTGAAGATACCCAGCAGCTCGTCAACGGGGGGGAAATGCACGACACAACTGGCGAGGAAAACGGTGAGGATCTCAAAATGCGCAGAGGGAGGCAAGCGAGGAAGTCCAGCCAGGCCTGCAGGGGGAAGGTGGCGTCGTCGGCTCCGCAGCAACAGACGGCTCTGGAGCAGTCCAGAGGAGCGGCCTCGCCCCGTCCACGTCGGAGCATCGTTAGCCCCGGGGGAAGACGTACTTCCTGTTGACCGGCAGCGCTGTGACCATCCCATCGTCCCAGCGGTGACCCTCTCAGCAGCGGTGTCACCTTACAGGCGTTCTCTTTCACCGCGTGACCTTGTGGGAAGCCAATCCATGGAGATACATTCAGACCGCGCTCCTCTTTCAAAGCCATCTGTGCCTCTGTCATCAAACCTAGGCCGGCTGAATAGAGATTTTATCCTCCTTTACCGGTGTCGACATAGAGGCTATGGGACACTGGTTTCATCATAAATGCCTCAGATGCTATTTGAGAAGCAGTTTTATTAACAATCTTGATTGTTGGATGTTGGGAATATCACCGTCCATTTCTGAGCAGATCTGGCAACCACAAAGAGGCTGTGATAGGTTGTCTTGTCTGCTACTGAGGCTTCAGGTTCCTCACTAATTGCAGGAGTGTAGCAACTTCTGACTGAACATGAGAATTATTTCTGAGGCGCAGGGGTTCACCATGTTTGACGTCACACACATTTCATGTCACAATCTCCTCAGATCCATCCGTTTCATCCGTCCATTTCAATATCCAAAATGTATTCATGAACGAGGATGTGATGGTGTTTTTATCCTGCCGGACATCTTGAGTCATTGACAAAAGAAAAAGAAGGTCGTTTTACATTCTGGGGTCCCCTTTGTGCTTTGTGTGAACTGCCTACTAGTAAGACTTTGATCAGAAGTAGCATCTTTTTTTAGCGCATAATTATAGAAATTTGTGAATGTAACTGAGATTCAGCATAATCTAATAAACTGATGCAACCACTGAAGCTCATCTCATTGTGAACTCTTGATATTTGTCTTTTTTAAACGTAAGAGGACTGCATCCCTGTATAACCTTGTGATAGCATCATAGGCTTTTATCAGTCTCTTACTTACAGCATCGGTTAAACTGAGGCTCCACGGCAGCTCTCAATGGGCACCGGCTCTAAAGATTTGCCCGTAGCAACTTTTACGATCGCGCGGCATCGAATGCAACATCCTTAGCGGGATGAGATACGCGAATATGCACTCGCCGGTTCCACTTAAACGTCGGTGGAGAAAAGGAGAACAAAGAGGGGGGAGCACAAAGAGGGCGCCCGTGCGCAGAGCGCAGGTACGACGGGGCCGCTGGCAGGGGTCAGCCGGGGAACAGCTGCGCCCCTGGATTCAGCTCCCCGGCTCCGCATCGATTAGGCACAGCGACCACCTGGTAAGGAGCGCCAGCATGCCCACCACTCTTTACGAAAAAGAGAAAAAAGAGACAAGGAGAAAAGACCGTTGTTTGTGTTCAAGCGGTCTTTGTCAAAGACGAATCAATGTGGGGCCAATTTAGATAAAAGCGAACCTGTTCCCATTCGGATCGCGAGGCTGCGCTCCGTACAGTACCTGTCTCCCAGCCTATCGATCATCCTCCTCTTGCTTGGATGGAGCTTTGTGGATGACTGGAAAGGACGTGGGAGGCACTCTGTGCTCTTTTCGGTCAAAGCCCTCCATTTAGTAGGACTTTGTGGCTTCTCGCTTTTTATTGCACAGATCCAGGCCGGATGGCGGGCGTACAGTATGTTGGCTACAATAACCCCCACATGGATTAGGCCATTTTTAAGTTTCTCCGTTGATAACAGCTCTCATCCCATGAGCACTTTTTGCAATAGTCTGCTCAGGGATTACTCCGCGCCCGAAGAGCTGGACAGAGGCACTCGCAGAGCATCATATTTCACATGCTGGCTTTTAATTGTTTTCAGGGTAAACAGAGGCCATCAGAGCACCCTGACATAATGATTTATAGATACAACGATGGCAGTAATGCTTTATAGTTGGCTCCCGCCGTGGAGCTTTTTTTGGACCTGTGGCCTGGCGCGCTTTTATCCGTCCTTTTATTCCTCGGCATTAGCTAATTGGTCCTGGAGGCAGATGAATGGGATGAATGAGATTGGAAACCTGGCAGGTACTACGTCGGACAAGCACTTAAGGCCCAAATAGTCCTGTAGAGCAGGCATGTTAGTATATTTTGTACACACCTTAAGCCCTATTTAATTATGTATGGGGGCGGACACTGGCTCACACCTCGGAGCTGCGCTGCTGGACACCACTGACACCTGGACAACATGCCGTTAGCGGGAAAAGGAGAAGGACAGTTACTCCCCGGCAGTCTGGCCTCGCCACTCTCGCCATTAAGCTGCTTTCCTCCCTCCTAGCGCCCCCCTCCCCGCCACTACCACCCCCTGTATTATCTTGCATCTTTATCATCTTGTCTGAAAAGACCTAGCACTGCTTGCTGCTCCCCCCCCCTGGGAACAGCAGCAGAGCTCTCATCACCAGCTAAAGGCACAAATGCACTGCACTGGCTTATGCAGTCCTGCCGAGTCCACTAAGTGCTCTCTCTATCTGAGAGATATGGGAAGGACCCAGCCAGACATATGCTGTCTCATCCCATCTCATTGTCACACAGAGCCAGAGAGCTCCGGTCTAGCCCATCTATCAGGGACCGGCTTGTCTCTCGCGACTGATGCACTTTGTCAGGACATGACGGTGTGAGCGTGAGAGTGCACTGTAAGGAGGAAGAGGACGGTCTCGCTGTCTGTGTACAGTGTGCTCTGAGTTGTTTCCTCCTTGGCCAGAGAGAGCAGGGGAAGCTTGTAGACACAGCTTGAGCTAAAAACAGACCCGACTGTGATTTTGAGCAAAGACGTGGTCATGATGCAGCACTGTCTTCTGCAACTTTTTTTTTTTTTAATCAGGAGGAACCCTGTATGAAGTTTAGTGGATAAAAGAGAGGCAGTGCCCTACTGTACTGTTCTGTTTTGCGGTAATTGAATACGGCTGCAATCAGCATTTTCACCATCCTGTGGGTAGATCAGTGTTGTGAACAAGATTTAGGACAGGCTCGGATCGATTACCCAGCCAAGCAATTCTAGACATCTTGACAGATACGGTTTCACCTCTCCTACTTCTCACCGGGCCCCGGCGAACACAAAGCTACAGTATGACTTTCCAGAGCTTGAAATATCATTTCAGGATAGCAGAGATGTAGGATGTGAAGAAAGTTGAAGAGGGTGTTGTTGTTTTTTTTGGAGCGGAGTCAGCATCCTTGACAATGATTAGGGCAGACTGTAACGTGTCTGGTCAAAAGGAAAATGCCCCCCCTGCCCTGCTGGATGTGATGGGATCGGCATTGTTCCCACCAAGACCAGAAATGACACAGTGGATTACTTCTCTGGTATGGACACGGCTCAGCTGGAGTCATGGTAATGAGAGACTTTTAATAATAAGCCACGCTCTCCCCTTGACGGAATCAAAACAAACATCTGAATCCAACTAAGATCAAACATATTAGATCAAGGCAAGACACGCGGCTTTTATGTTGGAAGCTTTCAAGCTTTGTTGTCCTTGACCATCTTATGCTAAGATAGGAAAACAGGTGCCTGGAACAACGATTCCCGGAGTTACAAAGCCGTTTGAAAAACAAAACTGCCGTGTCACAACCCAGCCTCCTTCATACCTGGGGATGTTTTTCTCATTTTTACGTAATGCTTTTCTGGCTCTGCTGCCTATTTTCTTGCTTTTGAAAGCTAATATCTCGGTGTGTTTCTGTCTGAGGGTGCACCTACTCAAGTCTGAGCCTGTCTGGCGCACAGTTGTAAAAGTAGAGCATGACTTTGTTTGTGTTTCCCAGAAAAGTGAGGCCAGACATCAACACATTCATTTCACACGTCGTTCAGGCTTTTCCAAGTCCACTCGATGCATCTGATATTGCGTTTTCTTTTTACTTCTCTTTTTGGAGCAGCAGCGTCAGCCAGAAAAACGAAGAGCCGCAAAGAGAGAAAACTAGGTGGCGGCTTAAAAAAAAAAAAAACACATCACCTCATGAATTTTTCAGTGAATTCGTGAATGAAAGTGCAGGGCTTCTAGTTTTGCTCACCAGGCGAATGGTGAGTCCTGCTCGTTGAGGATTAAAAATAGCTCGAGCTGTGCTGGAGGAGAGTGACGGACTTAGATCTGAGGTTTGCATGATGTTTCCCACAAAAACACTGCTCCCAGCATCCCATAACATATCATCTAGAACGCTATTAAATGACTGTAGGGATCCTGACGTCGTGCAAGCTGCTTGTTACTCTGAAAATCTCTCTCATCATAAATGTAATTATTTTCCAAACCAGTCAGGATGGGTTAGGGCCTCAGGTGATTATAGATCCAGGCCTCCATGTTGGGACCCGGTTGTGGGCATTCAAAGTTCAACAGGCTATTTGGTAATACCATCCCATCTGAATCAAATCCCATCAGCAGAGCAAGCTGTGTGGACTGGATGGGGGAGATGATGAACAATGGCTGTTTCATAACAAACCGGAGCACTGACCACATGTGGTTGAAAGTTGTGATCTCCTATTATCCTATGGAAGTTCCTCCGCAGCATCTTTTGTCTCTTAGGTTTGTTTCCAAGCCTTCAAGTTTGCTCTCTGGTGGGTGGTAGACAGGGCAGGCCACGGGCAGCTCTCTGCCTCTTAACAACACCTCATAATAGCAGCTATCGACGTGAAACCACGACGTCGCTGTCAAATGACTATTTATACAACAAATGGAGCGGGAGTTTAAGGGCGATAAGTGATGCCGCTTTACCTGTAGATGCAGTTTCCATAGCAACGGGGGGCCTTTTCCCGTCGTCCTGGAAAGGATGAAATTGTTGATCCAGGTCGCCGGCCACCTCGCCGCCTCCCGGCTTTAAATCTTCACGCAAGTCGCCGAACCGGGTCGGCGTGTTCCCGAACAGGCCGTTCCGTTCATAGTCGTCCCCGAACCACCTCCCCTCCGAGCCTAGCTCCTCACCGGGCTGCGCAGACATGCTCTACCTCAATTACCGCACGCGAGATGTTGAAACTAAGAGCTGCTCGCCTTTTCCCTGCCGCTTCTGCTTCTTCTTGTGTATCGTTGAATGAGGTGGCAGAGACAGAGCAGCTCCTGGCTGGCGTCTGTCTGTCTGTCTGTCTGTATGTCTGCCTGTCTGTCTGCCTGTCTGTCTGTCAGCTCGGTTGTTGTCTCTGGTGGACGTGCGGTCGGTCGGTCGGTCGGTCGGTCGTGGAGGGGAGCAGGAGGAGGAGGAGGAGAAGGAGAAGGAAGAGGAGTGAGGTTGATTGTTTTAGTTCACTGCTCCCGCGGTGACGTCATGCTGTCCATCGGGCTCGGGCACTTTTATTTTATTTGGGGCAGAGGGGAAATGTTTTTATTTATTTATTTATTTATTTTCAAGGTGGCGTCGTCCGAGTCAAGAGATTGGCAGTGATGGGAGTGAGGACGACGTTTGGTGTGGCATGAAGAGCCAGCAGTGACTCATTTAACTGAGTGAAATTTAGACCCGCGAGCCAGAGGGGACCGTGAACTTCATGAATAAAGTCGAATTTCCAGGTTAAAAAAGTGGAGACATTAGATACACATAGAATTGTAATTATGGCGTCTTGTTATTATTCTTTTTAAAGGCAGTTCATCAGAATTCAGCCAGAGCTGATGGCTTTGTGAAGAATTGCAGTGTTGCGCCCCCCTGTGGTATTTTGAAGTATGGTAGGGACCGGGACCGCAACATGGCTCCCTAGCAACCGGACGCTCCTGCCTGGATACGGGCTGAAAGTAAACACTGCTGCGGCTCTGATGGCACGCAGTGTCCGAGCAGGGGGATTACGTACAGCAATTATGCAGAAAATATCGACTATTTCGTCCGGCCACGTGAGGATTGTGTTTACGTATTGATTCATGTCTCAACAGACTTGTATTGGCACTGAGCAAACATCTGCGTCGAAGGCTAGTGAGTAGCATGCAGGTGTGGCGACATTTTGTGCCTCGCTTTCTCTTTGATCTATCCATCAAATCTGGCAAGAGCAGAAGCGGCATTGTCCAGGGACGATTCATTTTCAAGAAGTTATGATTCACACTGAGAAACAGAAGCACAGAGGGGATGAAGAGGTGGTCAAAGAGCTGGTGAGTGAAAGTTTCTCCCCTTTCCTCATGTGGGATTTGTTGCTCATAAACGAGAACTGTTTTGCAGTTATAGATCTCAGGTGTCTTAAACTAACAATTGCTGTGAATGGGCACTTGAAATGTAAGTTTAATTTTAAAGTTTGTGATAACTCAATTCAACTCAACATAATCTAAAAGCTTTTACAATATATCCATATGGTTACAGTATTCTTTTACAGAATGCTTTCCCCTCCCAGTCATCATTAGACTTCTTTCCCCCCCCAACAGTGCCTGGCTAATGGAGTATCCTATGAAAAAATTGCACAAGAAGGTGGCAACATCAGCTCCCTGGAGATCTTCTTCTCTGGTTTCCCTCGCATGGTTGGTCTGTCCTTCTTCCCAAGACTGTGCCACCTTACCATCGTGGGCCAGAACATAAAACACATTGACGGACTGGACTGCTGCCCCATGCTTCAGGAACTCTGGGTAGTCCAGTGCCACCTGACTGTGAGTCTGTTGCGTATTCCAATCATATGAATTCTTACTCAGTGCCGGTGCTAATGATATCACTAATATGTTAACCATTACAATCACCGTGGGTGAGTGTAATTGATCATTTGTGGCCATAACCCACAGTTAATTATAGTTTAACCATTGTTTTTATCTCTGCGTGCTCCTCTCTGAGCTTTTCATCCTGGGTGCCTCATATTCTTTCATCATCACCCACAGCTCATGAGTATGAATCAGGGACAACAAAGTTAAATTGAAAGCGTAGCTCTCTCTTCACCACCACAGACCAGTGTAGTGTCCACATCACTACAGATGCTGCCCCTCCTCCCCAGTCCAGGGTGGGCACTCCACCCTTTCCCGACTGAGAACCATGGCCTCAGATTTGCAGATTTACATCCTGGCTCCTTCAAGCTTGACGACACTGCTCGATGGGACCCTTGATTCTGTCTCTGCTTTTGGCAGATGACTAAGTTAGATGAATAAATTATGGATTAGAGAAAGAGAAAGAAGCTATGAATAAACCATGAGACCAACAAAATATTTTTGTGAGTGAATTCCGCAACACATCTGTAATGGTAACTTTCCCCGTTTCATTCTTTTGCAGGAAATATCTGGACTGCAGAATTGCCTTCAACTAGAGAAACTTTACCTCTATGATAATCAAATATGTGCGATAACCAACTTAGAAATGCAGATCAACCTAGAGGTCCTGTGGCTCAACAATAACTGCATCACCCAGATACAGGTGTGTCCTGGCAAATATCAGGTTTATCAGGAGACATTATTCATTCATTCTGCTCATCCAATATTCATTGATTATTCCACAAATGATCCATGGATATGAATTTCTGTTGACTTGGATCGCCAAAGACGTTACTGTTGAGCAATCAGTCATGCACCGTACATTGTGTGTCTTTCTGAAGGGCTTGAACATGCTTCACAACCTCAAAGAGCTAAACCTTGCTGACAACAACATTGAAAAGATTGGTAGGTTGGCAGAATCCTCTGTATTTTCTGTGCCAGTTTTGACTGAGATTTCGTGAGTTTTTTGGAGAAAATAAAAAAAAATTGTTTCGAACTTTCCTTAAGGGCAAAGCCTTGATGCTAACAACAGCCTTCAGAATCTTAATCTGTCCGGGAACAAGATAAATTCCTTTAAGGTAAGATTAGAAACAGAAATATGCTTTTGAAACTGCTTCTTTATAGGGCTTTATCACATATTTTGCAAAATCTTATTAAAATCCTTGGTCTGAAGAAAGGGCATTTACTGTGTTTTTGTGAAATGTTGGGGTCTTAGCCAGTTTTTCAGTCGGATTTTCAATCAGTTCTACAATGGTCCAGGTCCATAAGACCTTCAGTGAGTTATCGAGCAGCATAATTTCAGTAATATACGTTCAGTAATGCGTCATGTTGAAATAAGAGTCCTGAGAGACTATGGAAAGTGCATTTGATGTTTGTCTGTGTGTCTATAGACATAGATATGATTAATTGTCTTGCTCAAGGTTATTTTCGAAATCCAAAATACTCTTTTGTTTCAACTGCTGAGCCTATTTTTTTACGGGTTGCAAGTTTGGGCTCGAGTGACCCCTGTAAACTCACTGTTCTGTTGTAACAGGAGCTGACCGCGCTTGCCCGCTTACCCCATCTGAGAGAGCTAGCGCTGAAGGACCCCACGTCCACCCCAAACCCAGTGTGCCTGCTGTGTAACTATGTCACGCACGTGCTCTACCACATGCCGGGCCTCCAGCGACTCGACACGTACGACGTGTCCTGCAAACACATCAAGGAAGCAGCCGAGGTGTGGAGACCTGCAGCACCCTGCCATGCACCACCTGGGGAACCCCTCAATTTTCTGTTTCCCCGCTGACGAGACACAGATTGATATCATACAATATGAAACACTCGGAGCCCATCCGTTGTCTCATCTGTCTCGCACCGTCACAGGGGGTCCGCTGGAGTCTACCGCCAGTGCATGTAGGGTCCACCTATCTCCACCTGCACACTGTGGACAGGTCGACAGTTCATGACAGAACACACACGCCACTGACCATTCAAAACTCACCACCTGACTTTTGTCCGTTCAGTCGTTCCAGTGCTTCTGTGGGCTAAGGCCTGCACATCACGAGTGGAATATTTCTCAATACATTCCCTGAATTCGAGATGTCTCATACAGTACATCACACATGCATATTTCAGCTTTGAAAACCGTCTTCAAGGGCAGAAAGGCATTAAATAAGTTCCTGTTCATTTCACCTGTTCCTGCCTGTGTAAAACATTTTTGAAGCGCCAGGCATTTCTTTTTTAAACCTGCTCCCTGTCTGTTTCCTCTGCACAGTCCACAGTCATGAAGAAAATGATGTACTACAACATGCGCGTGCGCACGGCTCAGAGACACCTGGCAGAGACTCGTCTCAGTCTGATGGAGAGGAAGAAAACTATGCTTCAGTTGCCTGAGGAATGCATCAGGACACTCAGCCATGCCCTCAAGAATGTATGTAGCATCTCAGAAACATTTCTGTAAGAATGATTTTGACTGCTGCGACAAGAAAAAGCTTGAGGAGCCTACTGGATGAGACTTGCGGTTGCTACCTGCTCTTATTTTGCAAACCCAGCTTGAGCGCGAGCTCTCCAAAGTGCCGGCTGCGTGCAAGAAGCCGGCCTGCCTGCCGGAGGACGCCTCCAGCCCGCCCGCGGAAGGTCCTGCAGAGAGAGGCGACCCAAGCGCCGACACCGGTCGCGATCCCGCCACGGAGCAGAAAGTCCTCAGCAAGATTGAAGCATTGAAGGAGCGGCTGGCCCTGTGGACCAGGAGGCTGGAGGAGTCTGTATATCTAAAGTCCGGTTGCATACAGTTGCGCATTTCCACCTTCCAGCACCTGATCATTCTCCTTTCTTCACGTCCAGAATTGAAGCCCTGTACCGGCGGGATCTGATGCAGGCCACGCGCATGACAGAGTACACTGTCCAGTTTCTGCTGATGGAACTGGAGAGCGTGGGAAATATCCGTTTGGAAGAAGGCTGCTCCACAGACCCTTGGTGCGTACCTGGTGTCACGAATTGCAATCCTGAGCCGCACGTTTCCGGGGAGCACAAACTCACGGTTTGCTCGCCACGCGCTCGACAGGTTCACGTCGTGTTGCGACCTCCTGCTGTCCCGCTTCTCTCATGCGGACCTGAAGGTTCACGGCGTCACCGGCATTAAGATCAACAGGGTGATCCGCATCCAGAACAGCGCTCTGAGGCTGCGCTTCGAGGACAAGCTCCACGGCCTCCTGGCCAACGAAGAGTCCGCGGCCTCGGCACAGTAAGACCGCCCGCTCTGTGGCGAGACAGGCCGTCGCCGCGGTTCATGCCCCTTTGACTCGAACACACACATACGCCTTTCAAGCAGGAACTACAGGCGGCGCCTGGAGCACCTGTTCTCGCCCGCTGACGCCGAAAATCAAAGCGAGATGGAGGGAACTTTGTGCATTCTGGAGGAAGGCTTCAAAACGTCCGAACGATACAAGGTGCATGACTGTGCATGTTTAGCATCTCGGTGATAAAGGTCTTAGAGGGGACACGGACGACATCCCGGCAACATGCAAAACCCTGTCGCCTTTGATCTAGGTGCTGGATAGAAAGGCTGTCCGGCCTTTATCCAACAACCTGAATGTGACCGAGCAGCCCCGCATCGAGCGCGCGCTGCGCCAGGCCAGCGGCGCCAAGCACGGCGCGGATCCCGTCCCCTTCAGACACGGTGAGTCCCGCTCCCGCGTGGAACCTTTCTCCTCGTCTTTTATGTGTGTGTGATCGTTTTTCCCCTCAACGGCTGCAAACATCCCCCCCCCCCCCTTAGGCCACATCATTGTCTCCAAGGTCTTTGTGGGCCACAGCCTGCCCTTGCGAACAGGGGAACCGGTGGAAAGGAGCGGCCACGCCAGGCTCTACTCCGTCCACTGCAACGTGGACCCCAGACAAAGGACCACACTGGGTGAAGATAACATACGCAGTGTGGGATGAAAGTTGTCGTCCGGCCGGCACTTCAATGTCTCCTTCGGCCTGTCATTTTCATCAGAGAGGCCCCGCTCCTGCAAGACACACGGCGGCTCCGAGGGCAGCCCCCGGCGACGACTGTGGTTCATGTTCGACCACGAGCTTGTCCTACCGGAGTGCATCGTCTACTTTGAATACGTCACCGGGGTAACCGGAGCTTCGCTGCCTCTGAACACCAACCCGCCTGGGAAATCTGCATGCTGTGAGGCCCTCTCGACTCTGCCGCAGGATCGAGAGCGACCCGCCCCGCCAGGCAGAGAGGACGCTCCGTCCAACGACATCATCCTGGACAAGGCGGTCCTCGGCATGGAGCCCGCGCCGAGGCCCCGGCCCAAGCTGCTCAGCCTGGACGACAGGGTCCTGCTCCACGCGGCCCGAGCCAACGTCCTCAGCCAGATCACCGTGAGTATTGTCCACCTCTCGCTCCACGCGGTGCGCGGTTTGGAAGCCTCTCACCGCGAGTTCTCCTCGCCGCGCCCGGATCTCCAGGTGTTGAACCTGCACGGCAACAGTCTGAGTAGAATTAAGGAGATCTCCCGCCTCACGGCTCTGAGGCATCTCACCATCAGCTTCAATGAGTTCGCGCGCCTGGATGACATCTCCTACATGGTAAAGCAGAGAACGCAACCGCGCTTAAACACCAGAGTGTCTGATATCGGGTGGAACGAGCGCTCAAACCCTTTTGCTGTCGTCGCAGCCCAACCTGCAGTCTCTGGATGCGAGCTTCAACCAGCTCGTGACCCTCGAGGGCCTCAGGTCCCTGGGACACCTCAGACAGCTCGACGTGTCCTGGAACAAGTTGACCAGGGCCAGAGAGGACACGGCCGTGCTGAGAAAACATACACCCGCTCTGCTGAGGCTGGACACCCGATACAACCCCTGGAACAGAGTGTGTGGTGTTATCAAAACAAAGCCGAGCCGAGGGGTGTGGTGTCGGGGCTGACGGAGGTGCTCTCTCTCTCTCTTCCAGCCCGAGGCGGTGAGGGCCACGGTGCTGGGCTGTCTGACCACCCTCACACACCTGGACGACATGATGGTGGCGGAAGAGGAGGCGGCCGAGGCTGTGCGGACGGCTGCCAGATCCAGAATAGACGCGGTGCAGTGCTCTCAGCTACAGTCGATACATACGCCTCTGAATGTCTCTCCGCCGCAGTGAAGGAGGCAGAGCGTTGTGAGCGTTTGTGTACACTCCAGGATGCTCTGTAACTCAAATCCGCCCTGTCGACACTCTGCTCACAGGCCTCTCTGCTGGCTCACTCGCGCACTGACAGCGACCGTCCCCGCAGTCTGAGCCTGCTGTCAACAGCCCAACTCCTGTGTCTGCTCAGTCCTGCACCCTGGGGCCTGGGCCAGGAGCTGGAGCCAGACTGGACTGCAAAGGTGAGCCGCAGGCGCGTGGCTATCTCCGTTAAAGACGGCTTAGTTAAACTGTCGAAACAACATGTGTTTTCAGTGATATGTCACTGGACGAGCAGCGTGAATCCATGCATTCTGGAGACACGTGTGTGTGTTCGCTTTCTGCAGATCACTGCTCTGAATCTCGACAGTCAGAGGATTTCCAAACTGATCAGTCTGAATAAGCTGGTCAACCTGCGCTGGGCCTCCTTTAATGATAATGACATCTCCAAAGTGGAGGGTCTGGACAGCTGCTCCAAGCTGGAGGAGCTCTCCCTCAACAACAACAGCATCAGCACACTCAGCGGTCAGTCCTCACGCTCAGCCGGACAGCAAGGCTGCAGAGGCGCAGCATTTTAAGCCTCATGGCAGCCCGTCTCCTCTCGCTCTCCAGGCCTGTCCAAGCTGACGTGTCTCAGCAAGCTCAGCGTGGATGGGAATCGCTTATCCAGTCTGGATGTGTGCGGGCTGGATCAGCTGCCCAACCTGTCCTTCCTGTCTGTGGAGAACAACTGCATCGCCTCCCTGCACGGCATCCACAGAGTCCGCTCCCTCCTGGAGCTCTACATCGGCAACAACCACATAGCTACATCGCAAGACATCTACTTCCTGAAGGCAAGGGGGGAGAAATGAGTTGTCGAATCATGCGTCACCCTATGGTGTACTCTTAGCTTGTTGTTTTTTTTGTCTTTACAGGGACTGACAAATCTCATCATACTGGACCTCCATGGAAATCCCTTACTGAAGAAGCTGGAAAACTATCGCATCTATGTGGTCTTCCACTTGCCCTCCCTGAAAGCTCTGGATGGCATCGCAGTGGTACGAGCCGAACCAACAAGCACTGCAGCGGTGATGCCTGCGCCCTGTGTTTCCATCGCCCTGCCTTTGTGCTGCGTCCTCCAGGAGGTGACCGAGTGCGAAAGCGCAAAGGACATGTTTGGAGGGCGACTGACCCCTGACATGGTAGCAGAGAAGCTGGGCCACTCCAACTTTCCGGAGATCTCTTACCTCTCGTTGCCCTCCTGCGCCATCAGGTACCACACTGGCTCTGCAGACAGACAAATAGTCACACGTGTTTGACTGTCCCGAGGTCGGGGCTGTTAACAGTGCCTCGGTCCTCCTCCACAGGACGGTGGACCTGTGTCCGGGGGAGCTCTTCCACAGCCTGTGTAGCGTCAACCTGGACCACAACAACCTCACCTCCTTCTCGGGCCTCATTTACCTGCCCAACATCAAAGTACGCTCGTCGGAAGCCGCCAGGCCGTCTCCGAATGCGCCTGAGCCGCCGACAATCATTAATCCTCGTCTTCGCAGGCTCTGCGTCTCAACCACAACCATGTCGAATCCATCCTGCCCCGGCAGAGGACTCATCTGACCAACAGGCAGATGCTGTACAACAAGGTTCACTCCAGCGGCTATGGCCAGCAGAGCTCATCCAAAGGCAGAGGGTAACACGCTTGGAATGTCAGCGGTTCATGTGTTACTAGCACTGTGCACTCTGTGTCTGCGCTGCTCTGAAAAACGTACATATCTAGACTGATCGGACACTTGAAATTGCCCCAAGGTGTGAGTGTGAGAGTGAATGGTGTGTGTGCGTGTGTGTGCTGTAGTTACTGAATGTGTGGAAAGGAACCAATAGGGGGCAGCACAAGCCATGGTATGAGCTGCCTCCCTCTTCCAGGTACGTGTCGCCGTTCCCGTCCGTAAACTCCAATAGAACCCAGACGTGAACGGAGTTCCGAGATAACGTGTAATCACTCTTGCGAGGCCATGTCATTTGTTGGCCCTGTCCCAATTTGATTGAAACGTCTTGTTTCCGTCTACTAAAAAAGACAGAAGATGATGAGAAAGGAACACATGGCCCCTCAGTGATGTTTGCAATGAGTCAAAAAGAATAACGTTGTTGTTTATATTTCACACAGCGTCTGAACACACATATCAGGGTGTATTTGAAGTTTGCATGTCGCCATGTTTCAGACGGATGCATTTTGCTTTCAGAGGAAACGCTCCGACGGGGACGCTTTTGTTGGCCTGGCAGTGGCTGCCGTCAGGTGGTCTGCACCTGTGATGGTTGACCAGTTAAACGAGGCGGCAGGAGGGAGAGAGAGGTGTTCATTTAACCCGCAGAGGCTGAAAACCGTCATTCTGTGCCTGTGTTTAAGGGACACGGGGCCTAGTGGCAGCCTGGAGCCGCTGATGAGCAGCCTGGAGGTGCTGCATTTGAGTCACAATGGCATCTCCAATATGGCCAATCTGCAGCTCAGCAGGCTCACCAATCTTAAAGCGCTCTTTCTGCAAAGTACGTATGGTCGTCGCGGAACCCCCCCCCCCCCTCGCAGAGACTGTTAAAAGTGCAGTGTATAGAGGCTGTGAAAAGGCACCGTCTCCCACAGACCTTGGGCCAGGTGGGAGATGAGACCCGAAGAAAAGAAAGACTGACTTTCTTTTCAACAGCATTTGATGACTTTTGATTGAGCTTTGCTTTGTCAGGACGGCCAACAAAGCAAGGCTTATTGTCCGGTCATTCTTTTATTGCTTAGAAACCTGTTGGAGCAGTTTCTGTGATTTCAATGCCTTTTACACCGGAGGCAAACAAGAAACACTGAACAAACATTTGTCTGGCTTTAAAGCCCTGCCTTTCATTTTCTCCAGGCTAGTATTATGCAAATATTCAATATTTGTCCTGACCATACAGTTTGTGTACGACCATATACTTGATCACACTTTTTTAAATTCCAAATTGTATTGACGTCGCTTCCTCTCTTTCCAGATAATGAGATCAGCCAAGTGGAGGGACTGGAGGGGCTGCACCAGCTCCGAGAGCTTGTGTTAGACAAGAACCGCATCAAAGCTCTGTCCGACAGCTCTTTCACATCCCAGAGCGTGCTCCTGGAACTGCACCTGGCAGAGAATCGCATCAGGGACCTCAGCCATCTCCACCCTCTGATCGAGCTCCGCAAGCTGGTCCTGAACACCAACAAGCTGCAGGTATCCGCCTCTCTGCTCCACCACCGTTGACTGTTCGAGGTCGAATCAAGCCGCCCTCTCAGATTTCCAATGAAACTTCCTCCACACCAGAGCTATCCGCAGAGGTGACCACAGAGGTCAGGCTCCACCCGTGGCCCTCGTGCCGAGTGTTTGAGAATGCATCGTGTTCGGCTTTGCAGCCCCATTACATTTGCCTGCATTTGCAAAGCGAGACATGAAGTATAGT
The DNA here is from genome assembly GCA_029224185.1 of Karalla daura. Lineage (NCBI taxonomy): Eukaryota > Metazoa > Chordata > Actinopteri > Chaetodontiformes > Leiognathidae > Karalla > Karalla daura. Next base: position 11,790,817 of record CM055199.1, read on the forward strand.
AATCACGGGTCATTACCACCCCAGCGTGGCGTGCCAGGGGTAGCATTAAGGAGAATCAAGTTTGATTGAAGGTCACGGCCGCGTGTGTGCGCGCAGAGAGAGAGAGAGGTGAACAATCAGGACAACGTGTAATCAGCTTCTCACCCGGGGCGCGTGATTTGCACTTCTGTCGCGGGGGGCGGGCCTCCCGCTCGCCTCCGCTCCCTCAGTGTCTCCACGCGTTCAATTAAAGACGCTACGGCGCTGCGCGCAGCCTCAGACCCCGCGCTCCGCCGCGTGGTCAAACTCTCCCGTGAGATTAATGAGAGCTCACACATGTAATCCCCCTCATCGGCCGCCCGCGTCCTCCCTCCCCGCGCCAAAACTCTGAAGCGCTCAGCCCCCGCCGCATATGCTGGCATTAGCGGCCCGCCGCTGTAGCCAGGCAGCACGGGGGGAGGGGGAGGGGTGGGGGGGGGGGGGTAGAGGGGTGGGGGGGCGCCATCCCAGGCTGACCTCTGCTTGTTCGCCTCCTGCAGGACGCCGGCGAGCTGCACAAGCTCGAAGCGCTGCCCTCGCTGACGGAGCTGTCCGTGGTCGGCAACCCCGTGAGTAGCACCCCCGCGCTCGCGGGGCTCACTTTCTCACTCGCACGATCCCGAACGCCATCCCGGTGTAACTCCGTGGCTCCAAATTAAGCGATTACACGCCGGGCCATCTGCTGCGCCTCGAACTGGCCGGCATCCGCGGCAAATCCGCTGACCAAATGGCAAGGCGCTGTTGGCGCCGCTGCATGGCCCATCTGGAGCGCACGGATCAGGCCGCGGCCTGCGGCCCGCGGGCCTCCCCGCCGTCCACGGGGCCGCGCTCAGCTGTAGCCCGGACGCCGCTCCGCCTCCCCCACTGCTCCCGTGGGAGAGGTTAATCCTGCCGGGGGGGGGGGGGGGGAGGCCAACAGCCGCCCCAGAGACGACGCCTCCTGCCGCTGACAGCATGCGATCGCCGCTTCACCCACGTTCCCTCGGCCCGAGCCTGTCCGCCCCCGCCTGTCCCCTGGACCTGCGCCGGCCCGCGCTCGCAGTCCCCTGGCAGCGGCCCAGTCTGACAGCAGCGGCCCGTCCTGCGACCGGACGGGCTGAGTCCGTAGCCCCGGCCAGTGGCCCCGGTCCTCAGCTGGGCGCTGCGCTGCCATCAGCTGGGTCACTGGGAAAGCCTCCGGGGAAATCTCGGGATCCACATAGCATCACGTGTACACCAGATGTTACAGTGCAGGCCCTGCTGTTAAAGCTGGGCTCCATGTGAAGTGCTTTTTTTTCCCCCCCTCTTCCAGGTGGCCAAGAATTCCCTCCACAGAGCCGCAGTAGTGCTCCGGCTGTCCCAGCTGCAGGTGCTGGATGGGGTGATGGTTACGCTGGAGGAAAGGACCAGGGCTGAGCTCCTCAGCACTGATCCCTCAGTGAGAACTACTGCACACATCATGCATGTCACTCACACACACACACAGGACTCTGGAAGGTCTGATTGGTCTTTAAGTCCTATAAATGAATTCCCAGTGATGGAGAGAGCTCTGAAATATTTCAGACACTTGATGTAATGCTAAATGGAGTAGCATCAGAAACATTTATTAGGGTTAGGATTAGGAATTCTGTTTTTCCATGCAAGGAAGTGAACCTCTCATCCCCATGGGTTTGCATTTCAGTACAAAACTGACTTTATTGCAAATGAAGTTTAACTTTGTTTGTGTTAAAAGCTCATAATGGGCCTCATCATGCAAAATATTGCCCAAACCAAAGCCAACAACAACCAAACAACATTGGAAAAAAAAAAAAAAAGGAGGAAAGGAGGTAAAAGCCTGGATCAAAATCTTTCAGTCGGACTGATTTGATGTTCATGTAATGAGAGAGCGGGGCAGTAATTCTCCTGCAGCTCTGAATTAAAAGCAGCCTAAGCCTGCTGGCATCATCCTGCTGATTAGATGAAATGTGCCCGGCCGATAATGCACCAGTGGGTTTAGCCCCTATTAGCCAGGTCAACGCGACCCCCTCTGCTTGTTAATCGTAGATGTGGAGATGACAGGGCACAGATCCTGGGTTCTTTCATGGAAAACATACACACAAAGCTCCCCCTAATGACCCTCAGAGCTGCGGCCTCGGTCCTCACAGGGTGTGCGGCTGCGGCCGCTGCTTCTCTGGATTTGTACCCTGTTATTGATGAGCTGTAATTACCGCTGCGCCCCAACATGTTCATATATGTGGAACGATAGGCGGTTTAATCACCTATCGAGAGTGTGTGAGTGAGTGAGTGGGGCGGACACACTGCAGCAGGAGGGTGGGGGTCTGCATACGTAGCTGGATGTTTTTCTGCGTTCCTGCTAACGATACGTAACGTTTCTCTTGAAGCCCAGCTCCCAGTGCCCGGTAGCCTCCCTCCCCGCCACTGAAATAAACCTGCCGGGACTGCTGCCCATCATGCATCTGCCCAGCCCGCTGAGAGGAGTGACGGGGGGGCTGCAGAGCTTCACCTACGAGGACGAGGCCCAGTGCCACTACACATACCGGCGTGAGTGGCACGTCCCTGCTCTTGAAGCTGAAAGTCGCTGAGAGCAGTTTTTCACGTTTTGATATTGTGGGAAACATCCATTCATTATCTCGGCTGCTTTGGACCCTTATGGTGTTGGGGGAGTCTGAACACACACACACACCTGGGGCTTTGGAGTGCCCCATCAGCCTATAAGCATCCAGGGTTTTGGACTGTAGTAGGAAACTGGAGTGTGCAGTGTTTACATCCGCTTTTCAATGGATTGGTGCAGCTGCTGACCACTGGTGGGACACTGACTCTCTAACCCACGGCCTTGTATCGATTCCCAATCCAGACAAAAAGCAGCGGCCCGGCAACAGTGTTCGAACTGGCCAAACTGACATTACCCTCAGACATGTGCGAAGACCAGGAAACAACCTGGTGGCCCCGGGCCTCCTCCCCTACCCCGGCCTGGAGCAAGACAGCAGGTCTGTGAATCCAAAAAGTCCATTCTTGCTTCTTTAAAATGCGAGAAATGTTGTTTTTTTTTAACATCCACTGCTCGGTCATTCCTTTCATTGCAGATTTCCAGCGGGGGGTAAACCTCCACCCATGTAGTGTCTGAGGAGGTGGAGATTAAACTGGCGCCCATCGATCACACCATTGTGGTCCACTGGCACCGAGAGTTAACACCTCATATCTTTGAGTTAAGAGTCATTCACCCTGTCTATGTCTATGTATCAATAAATGGCTGCTCCAGCTCTTTGAACGAATCAGAGTAAACTAAAGCAGTGCTCGAGGTTAGAAGCAATGAGGCTGCTCGAAGGCTGGCTGCAGCGGGTCCGCCCGCCTCGCGTGCCTTCACAGCCACTGTGACCTTGTTTTCCATCCTCATATGTGGATCACTAACCATGGTAATCTGGGGATGAGAGGTTTTGGTGTCATTTCTGCTGCCATCCCATCCTTGGCCCCAAACAAGTGAAAAAACACCCACAGATGTAAGGGCGTGTGAGGGTTGCACGCCGCCTCCGTTGGGTCAAATGCATCCCCAACAAGTGGATAATCCAGCTTTAGCACACCTCTCTGCGGACAATAATCTGCAGTTGCTCAGATAAAAAACATAATCTTGAACGGGGTCCAAATGGAATGCAGAGATTGTCATTTTCATCATGTTAGCCTCTTTTCGAAAAGCCCACCGCGCTTTGGACTAATAGGCAAATCCTGTGTGGTCGCCACGGCAAATGAAGCGACAGTCCTGATGTCAGTCCCGCTGAACATGAGATTACAACTCTGCCGGCCTCCCTCTCAGTTTAGTCCAGTAATCTAGCAGCCCTGTAGTTAACAGAAACACCCGTCTGAGCCTTAAACGTGGGGGGGCTACATCTGCATCTGTTGCATCATTACACGGCGAGCAAAGTCCAGTCTGGGTGTTCCACGCTCACGCAACGCTGAAGCATGGCCTCCAGGTATCCCCAGTGTCAGCGTGACCACTAGGTGTCCTTAGAACTCCATTAGCTCTCGCCCTCTGCCAAACTGCAGATTGGCGCTCCGTGGATTTCGCCACCTGTCCCGGTAGGTCGTCATTCATCAGTGGCAGAGGCTGTAGTGTTTGTGTTGCCTGCTCGTGCAGCCGCCGGCCAGCACGTGCGACCGGAGCCCGCTCCAGGCAGCGAGAGTGAAAAGCTCTCCCCCAGACAAGCTCCCCTAATGCACGTGCTTAACTTCACTTAATTTGTGTTAATTCCCGGCATTAACCGGGGCTAATGACAGCGCAAGTGAGTGCACATTTAAAAAAAAAAAAAAGCAGAAGAAGAAGAGGAAAAAAACTGTAATGCACAGATTTGGGGGCTCAGCGTGAGCCCACTAATGCATTAGCTATTGCAGAGGATAATTACATGTTTCATGTTTGTGTACAGCATGTGCGGTATGGATAGATGTTTTGCGCCGCTGTACTTCTGTGTGGGGTGTACGCTTATGGTGAGCACACCACTTTATACAGTATGTTTCTTTTTGCATATCTGTCAGTATTTCTAACATTAAAATGACATTAGCATAAAGACTCTGAATAATTCATCAGCTCTGAGTGAACCCAGATGCACTGCTCTCTCTGCCCCTCTCTCTCTCTCTCTCTTTCTCCCCCCTCTCTCTCTCTCTCAGAGCAGACCACATGGTTCGCAGCTGGTTTAATGGGATGGAATGTGACAGGTTATGTTTTCATCTGCCTGATATGGAGCCTGACTCGGGCGCGAGAGAACAAGAGGGTGAAAGGGAGACGGAGAGGGTGGAGAAAGGGGTGGGGGGGGGTCGGTCTCCACAGTTGTAGACTGGATTCATAATTAGACATGTTTGCGCTTGTTGTGCATCAGTTATAGATGATGCTCTTTCCCCCAACCCCACCAACACACACACACACACACACACACACACACACACACACACACACAGGAAAACACATGCTCTGTATGGGGCCATTACTGCTGGTCCACTGACTCCCTACATTTGCTGTGTCTGTGCATTCAGAGCGCCATTAGTCCAAGACTCTGTGAATAATTGCTGAATGGGCCATGTTTTCACTGCTATCTACTCTGGTTCTAGTGTTGGTTGATGTTGTGGGTGAAGTGAGAGGGATGAGGACATTGATTGATGTTTGGTGCCGCAGATAAAGCAGCATCTTGCGCGATGCCTATTGTAGCATGGTGGGCAGTGTGCGTAATGGGTGAACAGCATTAAACCGCACACGCGTTACACACTCAACCGCTCGCAGCAACTTTGGAAGCGTTTCGGCGGAGGTTGCAATTACACCGACATCGCCACTTGACTTGGAATTGCTTTTGCGAAGATGAAACATCCTCTCCACGTTCCCCGCAGCTTGTCATCAAAATATGAATTATTTTGCCGTTAAAAGGTGCATATTATGGACCCAGTTCATTTTTCATCTCCGCAAATACGTTCTCTCTTCAAAAAGACAATCTCGCCATATTGCCTCTCTTGAAATCTGTCATTGAGTTATTGTTGTCGCTTGTCATTTTCCTGTAATTTGCTACCTGTGAGGCTCCCTAGAATAAAGAGCGACTGGAGAGCGTGAATGGGGGGTGGGGGGGGGGGGGGGGGGGGGACGCAGATAAAAGAATGTAGTGAGAGTGACAATTAGAATGAAAAAGAAAATGCGTTTTTGTGTAAACATTTTGGATGGGAGCACGCCTCGCCGAAGCATTAAATTTGAACAGTTATTTATTTCTGGACCTGCGTTTGTGTGGTTTATGGTGCTATTGAACTTGTGTGCCACTTATCACATTATTTCAGCCGCACAAAGCCCATTCGGTGGCTGAAATGACAAGAAAACGAGGTGAAGTAACAACAGGCAAGTATCCGATTTTCTTGTAGATTAACTGGGAATCAATGTTCCGAGCACCATCAGGTGGTTTTCTTTTTGGTAGCTCGTTGCCCTTTGGATGTCATCCTTTTTTTTTCATGACATTTGCATTTGCGTGTCTCCATTAACGGTGACCGAGTCTCGGTTCAAGTTGATATTCTTCATCAGGCAGCTCTGACGAAAATGCAGCAGTGATTTTTAAACAAGTGGTGCTTGAGGAGGACGACAGGATGCGATGCACGTTGTGACTGACAGTCGTGTCCTGTTGCCATGCCTCGAAATTGCTTTTCCAAGATGACGAGGAAACACAGCCTCCTGTCCACCCTCCCACCCCCATAAGAACAACAACAACAACTATGCAATCTTCTTAAATCCAGATTACTATCTTTCTTTATGTTGACATTGTAGCCTTTTTAGTTGATCACTTCATGATCCTGTTTTGTTTTTTTTGCCATCCTTCTCAAGTAAATCAACATTTTGGAGAGGTTAGACCCTCGACTGCAATCACTTTCATTAGACTGAAATCATAAAACACTTGTAGGATTTGCTCTTTTTTTGTATGAAGAACACGATAACAAGGATTTACAATTTAATATGAATTTGTCTAATCCTGCGTCAGATTTTTGGGGGTCAACTAAGTGAATTACATTCGGGATTTGAGGTAGTGGGAAGGAAAAATTATGTAGGAGAAGATGGATAAACAACCCACTAGGCTGTGTCATTTATGTGATTCTAATTACAAAGATGGATGGCCTTCTCTTTGTCTGGAGGAGTGCGCATTGCATTTGTAAAATCCTTTGTTATTTATTGAACAGGATGTGCATTTTTCAATCATCTCTGTGTAAATGTGTTTTTCTTTCTAAAAAATTATATAGCTGTCTACTGCAGCTATGTAATTTTCACAGCTGTAGAGTCAATGATCATCGCCTGTTTTCAAAGTTGCTCCTACTTTCACAAGTGTGTAACTCGAAAAGTGTCTTTAGAAATTTCCGACGCTCTTCAATCCAGACATGCTTAAGTAGAAGTACTCTGTGATGCAGGTGTGCTCAATCTAAATTTGTATCCAATAGTTTGAAGGCATATTGGTTCCCTGACGATAAAACAGACTGGGTCTTCCCTGAGCTCGTTCAGCTTCCAGCTGGCACACTGGTTCACCAGCAGCAAGAACTGCTCTGGACAGGTGTTTGTCAGTGTCACGGTTCAACAACACATGATGAGAGTACCCTTTGATTGGGTATGTTGTTGACGGTGGTGGTAGGGTTACTTTTAAAACCTATTCCACTACAGATTGCAAAATGCATTCCCAAAAATTTGTAACATGTGGGTTTACTCAATGTAAGTAACCTATTCTAAATTCTAGATTAGACCAAAATTATGTTCGTGTTATGTACTTTAACTGGAAACAATGTGAGGTTACTCAGTAATATACAGTAATATATCTATGAAATCCTCCATGTAACTCATTAATTATAAGGATGTAACTGCAATTATAGCATTACTTAAACATATTCTGTTGGATTACTCAGTATATAGATAGATAGATAGATAGATAGATAGATAGATAGATAGATAGATAGATAGATAGATAGATAGATAGATAGATAGATAGATAGATAGATAGATAGATAGATAGATGATGGATAAATGCTAGACATGATAGATAGTATACATAGATAGGCCAACAATAATAGAAGTTGTTATATAATATAGAATATATCATTTGTGTTGGATTATGAAATTGTACACTATAGCTAATCATGTAAAATAGATAAAACCTTTGATATAATCCATTCATTTTAATAATATGACTGTAATCTGATTACCACATATTGACATTGTAACTGTATCTGTATAGTTACTCCCCAACACTGGGTGTTCCTGTGTGTGTGGTGTGAAGAAGCAGAGTAGTTCAGAAATAATCACCTTCATTATTCACCCTTGTCATAATAATAAGCATAGATTGTATACATGTATTTTTGTTTCCTTTTGTGTGCCGTTGAACGGGCAGTGATGAAAGGGGGCGGAGTCTCGACGTCTACAGCCAATCAGAGGGCGCTCCCTCCTCTCCCCCTCGCTCCTATTGGCTGCCATCTCTCTGTGTATCATGCCGATGTTGCTTGGCTTTTTCAAGCGGTTAGCGCTAAGCTAACGTCCAAGGTGGGCGATTTCCGCATATTTTGACACCCAATATTGCCCGTATCGTCAAGTATTACACAAAGCTCGTCTGCAGCTGACTATTCTGGGCTGGACGGTAAGTTTGTCTCTCACCTGTGACTCCATAGGTCGCCAAACTGTGTCATTTAACGGTACCTGGTGGTGATAGTAAGCTAACGGATGGTGAAGCTGAGGGGACTATGTGGCATCGATAACTAACAATAATATTACAATAAGACACAAGCGCGGCTGTATAAACCCGTTTTTAAGACCCTGTCGACCTGGTTTTGGTTTGCGATGTGTAATTGTAACTGTCTGCTCCCTACCTGGAGCAGGTTAGCCCACGTTAGCTGCTCTTGTGGTGTGTTTTCATAGCAACTCAGCAGCTGTTGCTCAAGCAACAACAGTGTTGTTACGTTGAGAAGATACAGAACAAATGAGCTGTTTTACCCATTTTATTTTATTTTGTTACTCATATACAGTCAATGCGCGTGTCAACTCTGTCAGACTGGTGAAGGAGGTTGGGTTTTACAGACATCCCTGTGCTGTTAAATGGCTTGAAGACATGGTGTTAGGTTAGGTCAAGTGCATAGACAAAAAACATAAGCAGTCAAGTTCTGTATGGTTACCGTTTCATAAACTATGGCTGATGCTATTGTACTAGGTGTGAGACTCATATTGAGTGTTTGACTGAGGTGTGTGTGTGTGTGTGTGTGTGTGTGTGTGTGTGTGTGTGTGTGTGTATGTATTCTGCAACACTTGCACTTGTCATTTGCACAGAGAATAAAGAGAGACTGACTCCAAAATCTCATAAAGGACAAAGGCAGGAAATCAGTTCATCACTGGCCATACATACTCACACCCAGGTACAATTTGAAGTCCCCAATCAGCCTAGGGAGAGTGTGCAAACTCACTTTAGTCTTATACACCCTACGAGGAAATTAATCTATCTACATATTATATTACAAGATATATGACGTATCCATGTGTTATGTGTCTGTAATCTGTCTGTAAATCTGTCTGCTTACTCCACTGTCAGGACTACTGTGAACAGTGATGTGGTAGCAGACCATCCCTGCATTGTTTTGGTAGTAATTCCTCTATGTGTGCTTCCTTGCAGGTGGCCTCAGTGTGTGGGGGGGGACCATGAATGGACATCCACCTCCAGCTCTGTGGAGATGACCTGCCACCCATTCGGGAATGGTCAGAATGGGGCCAGATGTGCCCCTTCTTAATGAGTACAAGCAGGAGTTCTTCTGGAAACGCTTCCCCCAGACCGTGTTGGGGGGCCCGCGCTTCAAGTTGGGCTACTGCGCCCCGCCGTATGTCTACGTCAACCAGGCCGTCTTGTTCCTGACGCCATGGCTCTTTGGGGGCGTCGGCACGCTGCTGTGCCAGCTGCAGCTGCTCCAGGAGCTCCACGCCACGCTGCTCTCTGGGCTGCTCATGTGCGCGGCTGCAGCGGGTGTCCAGGCCCTGGCGTTCTACGCCACCCGGAGGAGTGGCACGGTGGAGATGCTCGGGGCACCCAACGTCCTGGTCGATGAGGAGGAGGTGGAGTTCACCCACTGCGTCAGCTCAGAGACGGTGCGCTTCATAGCCCCGGGGAAGCGATTCGGCCTCAACGTGGTGCTGCATACGGTGCTGGCCGGGGTGCTGTGCGGCTTCGGGACGTGGTATGTCCTCCTGGGCAGGCTGAGCGCTCTCTACGGCAGCATCGGCGTGTCCCTGGTGGTGTTCGTGCTGAGCTGGGTGACGCTGTGCATCGCTGAGTATTCGCTCATCGTCAACACAGCGACAGAGACGGCCACGTTCCAGGCTCAAGACACTTACGAGATCACGCCCCTCACCCGGCCTCTCTACATTTTTATCTTCATCGCTGTAGATTTGGCTCACAGGTGAGTGCCTCTGGTCTTCTCATCGTGCTGTGTTTTGCATCACTTGCTGCTGGGGTAAATCATAATACCTTGCTCTGATCCAGGTTCTCAGGCCCGGTCCCGGAGCTCCAGCTGGCCAGCCAGGTTCTCCACGTGGTGTTCCTCTTCCTACCTCTACTCTGGGCGCTGGGTGTCCTGCCCCCTCTGGACGCCCTGCTCCTCTGGGGCATGGAGCAGGCTCTCGTGTTCGGCCTAGGAGGCTCGCCCATGTCCAGCAACCTGAGGTAGGGACTGTAAAGAACATGCCTTCAGTAGCTGCATCCATTATCTTCCCCACTTTGAACTATGTGTGTCCCCAGCACACATAGGGTGCAAGTGGGGAACACACCCTGGACAGGTCACCAGTCGATTACAGGACACACGCACTCACACACATACACACAGCATTCAGCCTGGCACTCCCACTAAAGTAAATAAGGAATAAGTCGACACAAACATGCATGTTTTTGGGGCTTTTGGGGCTGGATGTTTGTGGGAGGAAACCAGACCATCAGATAATAGAAAATATGGAGTAGGTTTGATTACAGTAAATCATGATGTTTGGAATTAAAGCTCAAAAAGGAAGCTCATGATTAACACTATTGGAATCAAAGAGGGTCTAAAATCAATGTCATTACATATATTAACTAATATATAGCTATATCATATATTTTATCACATAAGATAATGACTGACAATATTGACTAATATATTATTTAATATGGAGTGACATTTAACATAGTCAAGGATTTTGAACGGTCATAATTTGATCTTGATCTTATGATAGCAGGTATTTTTAGCAGTGTTCTTATAGCAGACCCAGATGCAGCGAACAGCGTTAGTTCATTCATATCACAATCAGAAACAGATTTCAGACCAGATTCCGTCAGACTCGTGTGATGATTTGTAGTTGGACTCCAAACCACATGGTGGTTTTGTTCAGTGGGAAAGCAGCCCTCCTCAGACGTTCCCAGGCCTTTCTAAAATGCCAGGCTGTGTCATCTCCTCCCTCCGTCCCACAGGCTGCTGCTGATGTTTGCCGCTTCCGTCGCCGTCGCCGTGTGCAATTACTTCATCCCCTCCACGCTGGGCGTGGTCCTCTTCTCCATCTCCGCGGGGTTCCTGCTGAGCCTGGACCTCAGCCAGGTTGGCACGCTCTGCCGAGGGCAGGGCCGGGCCTTCGGGGAGCGCGGGTTTCGCAGAGGGGGGTCGCCGCCTCCTCCTCCCCCTCCTCCCAGTTCCTTCGGCTGGAATCTGGGCTGCCGGGAGCTGCTGCTGTATCTGAGCCTGCTCCTGGTGGCCATGGCCGAGGCCGGGCTGCTGCATCACTTCCTGGGTTCAGCTCAGGCCCCCAGCCTGGTCACGGGACCCCAGGCTCCGGTCAGCTACCTCCTCCTCGTGCTCTTCTGCCTGTGCTGGGCTCTCAGAGAGATCCAGGGGGCCTACGTGTTTGGAGGAATGCTCCTCAACCCCCTCTACCCCAAAGGCATGTCCAGCGTGCAGACCTTCAAGCAGAGGAACAGAGGGTTGTACATCGCTGCGGCAATCAGAAGAATCCTCCTCTATCTGGGTGAGCGTGTTCTCGTCTCGTGTTTTCACTTCACACATCTCAAGCTGTTGCGAAAACAGCATTGATCGCTCCGAATGTGAATCTGCCCTTTTGACTCCGCTGCCACTGTTTTACCTCGCAGTGGCTCCGTTCGCCATGATTGCTTTCCTGTCCATGGACACATCCCTGCTCCTGCTGCACAAGGCGTCCCTCAGCGTGGGATTCACGCGCGCCTTCAGAGTGGTGCGTCCACGCTCACAGCTTGATGCTGACACCAGCAGAACATGTGGAGAACAACTACCACAGAGGGGATAGATTATGGGTTGACCCTGCACAGATCATACGTCCATTATCACGCCTGCTTTGTGCGTTGCAAAAGAATTGTGTCCATTAGACATCTGAAAAACTACCTTGTGCGAGTGTAAAAACGTATTTTGTTAAATAGTCTAAGAGAGTCTAAGTCTAAAGCCTAACATCCATGTTTTTGGAAAATGCAAATTCTGCACTGAGTAGCCGGGAGTGGGGTACAGACCCAGGGCCTCACCACGCACTTGTCTGTGTTGCTGCGCAGGTGTGGCAGAGCTCAGAGGACGCCTTGATGCAGATGGTGGTGGTGGTCTTGACGCGGCTGGCGGCTGGCAGCCACAAGCTGCCGGGATGGGACAACCTGGGCACTGGGGTTCAGCTTCTCCTGGTGAGGTCAACTTTAACCGTAATATCAATAATAACAAACGAGTGGCGAGAACAGCACGCTGGTCCGATCACAGGATGTGTCGATCTTGCTTGTACGCACACCCTGAACCTGCTGGAACCTGTCATCGCTGACACAGTGACTCCCCCTATTATATATAATGCAACGCGTTTCAATGTTAACTATCAGCTCTTGGTGGGAAGAGATATTTCAGATGCACTCCATCAGCTCTTTATCATGCACGCATGCATAATTCATGGAAGCCCATCACAACACAGCACAACACAGATGGCAAAATTTCCACATTGCCCTCAATGTAGAACCTGCGCTCCAATTCAGGATCAAATGAAATGTTCAAATGTGTTATTATTTTTGTGGCAGTTGTTATTGGTGTCGTCATCATGATTGTCACAACAGACTTACAAGAGCTTATTTTTTTACCTATCCTCATTTAAAAGTTGTAGGTCAGGTTTAAAAACGTAATCCTGTGCCCAATCAAGTTAAAGTTTTGGATATGAAAATCTAAGAATGTTCACACTCTGAAGTGTGGACGTTCCTCGGTTCCTTTTAACCTTGACACGTGACATGCATCGTTTAATGATGCCAGACTGTTGGGGAGATTGAAGAAAAGTAGGGTAGAGGATGGGCTAAGTTTCTGGTGACGCCCAGGCTCCGGTCCCTCCTCTGATTCTGACCCACCCATGGTCTGCCCCCGGGATCCAGGTGGGCCTCCTCATCGACAGGCTGACCCAGTTCCTGGCCAAGCTCAAGTTCACCCTGACCGTGCTGGTGACGTCGTGGACGGAGAAGAAGCAGCGCCGGCAGTCGGCCGGCACCCTGCTGGCTCTGAACGCCTCGCTGTGCCCGCTGCTGGTGGCGGTGGTCACCCTGTCCGCCCTGCTCTCCGCCCCCCTGCTGCCCCTCTTCACCCTGCCCATCTTCCTGGTGGGCTTCCCCAGGCCTCAGCGCAGCTGGCCCGGGCCCGTGGGCACCGCCTGCCCCTGCCCGGACTCCATCTTCTACCAGCAGATGAGCGGGAGCCTGGCCTCGGCTCTCAGGACGGCCCTCGCGAGGGGGTCACTGGGTTAGTTGTCCGCCACCCCCTCCTCTCTCCTGACGTCCTCTGCGTGTGTTACTCTCAAGTGGGGTGTCCTGTCGGCACACAATCTGGACGTCCATCTCAGTGCTCCATGATGATGATCGCTGGGCATATGTGACTGTGTCTTAATCCGGTCAGCTGTGGAGATTCTCATTTGGCCTGGTCATCATCATTTGAGGGGTTATAAATTGTGACAAATGCCCTCTCATCCGGTGTAATCAGATTAATGGCATAAAATATATATTATATACTAGATATAATAATATATGTATTATATTTATATATACAGAGAGAGAGAAAGCTGAACCATATACAGTATCTTGGAAAAGTGCTTCCACCCGGCACATTTTTGCAAATATTTTGTCGTATCTTTTCGTGGGTCAACACCATAGAAATGAAGGATTAAAGCAGTCGCTGTGCAGCTTGTATAGCGGTAGAGATTTACTGTAAATTCCCCACTACAGCTCTGAAAAGATCCAACAAAATATTGCAGGAATCTGCGGAGGCGTACTCACATTCGCGAAATGCTGTATTTTGAAGGCACATAGATTGACAGATTGAAGAGGCACCGTGCCGATCTGTTTTTGCCCATTTTCATCATTTCATGCCACGAAACCGCAAACAGACCAGTCGGCAGAGCCCCGGCCACTCATCCATCCACTTTGCTTCCCCTTCCGTTTCTTTCCTCCGCGTGCGTACACGTCTCGGCTTAACGACGGCGTGTTGTGACTCCCCCCCCCCTGTAATTGCGGCGGCCGGGCCCTCCTATAGGTCAAGTGCGGACGGTATGCAGATCGGGCGAGCGCTGAACCGTGACCCCGCGCGCTCTAATGGCAAGAGGGATGCTGTTGTGAGCAGCTCCTCGCGATCGCTGGCAGTAATGTGAGCTCGCATGATCCAGTTAAGCTTCCTGTGAAGTGACCCAAAAAAAATAGCTCTGATCTGTATTCATTACATCCAAATGTTTCCGCACCATTAAACACATAATACTCTTAGGCCAAACGGAGCTGCTGCTGCTGCTGCTGCTGCTGCGAGGACTTTGTTCCGGGCTCGATCGAGAGGGGGGCAGGGGATAAAAACGGTGCGAGTAGCAAATCATTATTTATGGATTGACTCTTCCAAACCGCCGGGGTGATGTCATCGCTCAATCTCGTTTTTTATCTTGTCTGCATGTGAGAGAGAGAGAGAGAGGGAGGGAGAGAGAGGGGGAGACAGGGAGAGAGAGAAGGAGGGAGAGAGAGAGAGGGAGAGAGAGAGAGGGAGAGAGAGAGAGAGAGGAGGGAGAGAGAGAGAGAAGGAGGGAGAGGGGGAGAGAGAGGAGGAGGGAGAGGGAGAGAGATAAGGAGGGAGAGAGAGAGGGAGGGAGAGAAAGAGAGAGAGAAGGAGGGAGAGAGAGAGAGGGGGAGACAGGGAGAGAGAGAAGGAGGGAGAGGGAGAGAGAAGGAGGGAGAGAGAAGGAGGGAGAGAGGGAGAGGGAGAGAGATTAGGAGGGAGGGAGAGAGAGAGAGAAGGAGGGAGAGAGAGAGAGAGAGGAGGGAGAGAGAGAGGGGGAGACAAGGAGAGAGAGAAGGAGGGAGAGAGAGAGAGAGGGAGAGAGGAGGAGGGAGAGGGAGAGGGAGAGACAGAGAGAGAGATAGACAGAGACAGACAGAGAGAGAAAGACAGACAGACAGAGAGAGAGACAGACAGACAGACAGAGAGAGACAGACAGAGACAGACAGAGACAGAGAGAGAGAGAGAGAGAGAGCAGTAGTAGGATGTATAATTCAGGAGGAGCGCGGTCCGAACGCTGGCGGTCCGTAGTGTGGGTCTGCTCGGCTCACACTGGGGGCTGTGGAGCAGCCAGCGAGGGAGCGAGGGAGCGAGGGAGCGAGGGGGGAGGAGAGGGAGTCCGCCCAGCGTGTCGCTTCCCATCACGAGGTAGCATCGCCAGCGTCGTTACGGGAGACGCCGTCGCCCCCTCCGCGTGCGTGCGTGCGTGCGCGCGTGGCGGCGGATAGATGCTGGACGCTGATGGAAGGCTCAGGCCCGCCAACAGATTCAATATTTAGATCTCTGTGCAGTCAGCCAGTTAAAGCGGTATCATGACCTCCCTGTACCGCCGCCATGGTATGCGTCGCCCCGCAGCACATCCAGCAGCCAGAGGGACGCGCTTCTGATGCAAAATGAAAAGGATGTGCCCCCAGAGCCCCGCGCTGACTTACTTACGTGTGTTGCATGATGCACACGTACTGTGCGCTCCCCTCCTGCCCTCAATTTACACATCACGTCTCTTTACATGATAAATGCATGGATGGCTGATGGTTTCCCCCCCCCCTCCCTCCCTCCCTCCCTCCTCTGTAGGTTCTCTAGCCCCAGGCTCTCATTTTCTGGGCCGCTTCCAGGACCGTATGGTCTGGATAATGATCCTGGAGAGAGGATATGGCTACTGCACTGTCAACATTAAGGTACGGTGTGTTTGCTTGGAGACTGGAGTCGTGGGGGGGGGGGGGGGGGGGGGGTTCTCACGCATCCTGGAAAAGCAGGGAGGCTGACGGCCGATGTTGGAAATCACGGAAAGTGAGAGTAAAAAGTGAAACGTCCTGGAAAATCTCGAGCAGTCCTGGAGGATTCTTTCTCCTCTCTGTGCCTCATACGTCTACAGAGATGATGAGTAGCACCTTTCAAATCACAATAACAAAGTGCTCTACATAAATTGAAATAAACAATAAGTTTACAAACATTAAACGGATGAAAAAGAGTCTTTTCAAAGCTTTGACTCCAAAGTGCAAATGCCTCTTTCCCTTTGGTTTGAGCTTGAGCTTGGTTGCTGGAACAGCCAGGAGACTTCTGCCTTCTGCCTCTGGCTCATCAAAAATGCATATGCACGTCTCAATCTGGGTAAAAGTAGAAACTATGAGGAACTGTAGAAAATGCCACAGCCGTATGGATGTGTCAGTGCCGCACTGAAAATGTCCTGGGGGAAAAAAAAGCTGATGTCTGGAGGGCGTGTGGACTGGCTGTGTTTCAGGGTCTGGAGCTGCAGGAGACGTCCTGCCACACAGTGGAGGCGCGGCGGGTGGACGAGGTGTTCGAGGCGGCCTTTGAGCGCCCCGAGCGGCTGGGCTTCACGCAGGGCTTCAACCTGCACTGGGCCAACGCCCTCACCCCCTGCGCCGCCCTGGCCGTGCGGGTCTACTCCGACGCCCGCAACGTGCTCTCGGGCATCATCGACTCCCACGACAATCTGAGGAAGCTCCAGGACGACTTCCTGAGGGCGCTGGTCTGGCTGCTGCTGCGAAGCTGCGTGCAGAAGCACAGGGGATTTTTGTGGATGGGCGACGAGGGGCCCGGGGTGGGGAGCAGGAAGTCCCAGTCCTCCCAGGTGGCCCAGACCACCTGCACGCAGCCCCCCGAGGCCGTGGTGGTGGAGTCCAACGTGTCCTCTCTCAGGTTCAGACAGGACAGCTCCAGCCTGACCTCGTTCGGCGACTGGTCGGACGAGGACGACCTGTTCGGGCCCCAGACCGCCCGGCGGACGGTGGCGCTGGTGACGGCGGAGGCCCAGCCCGGGCTCGCCGGCCTGCAGGCCGGGGCCTCTCTGCCCGGCTCGGTGGAGATGGACAGCCTGTTTGAAAACATGGCCCTGTCGGCCCTGCAGCCGCTGCAGCCCCTGGGCCTGGGCCTCGGGATGCCGGCGGTGGACAAAGGCCACAACCCGGAGGTGTTCAGAGAGAGCCCGGGCTCTCTGCCGCCGCTGAACTTCAGCTGCCCCCAGTCGGAGGTGTTCAACCTGCCCACCGGCTGGAGGACGGCCCCCCTGCTGCCGTCCCGCCTGCTGCAGCTCAGGCCCCTGTTCCCGGAGGACTGGTTCCGCTTCAGCCTGGGCCAGTTTGGGCCCGCCGTGCAGGGCGAGACCTCGGAGGACATGACCAAGGCCCTGAAGGAGGACGAGGCCCTGAAGGAGCTGCACGCGCAGGTGGCCCTGTCCTGTCTCATCTCGCTGGGGGCGGAGTCGGCCTTCACCAGCCCCAGCTACGTCTACAGACTCTACTGCGGAGACATCCCGTGGACGGAGGGGCTGGACTGGCTCTCCTCCAGCAAGGAACTCTACCAGCTCACGCTGCGCGCCTTCAGGTGAAGTCACGCCGTCGCGGCGCCCCGGCTCGTGCCGGGAAAGAGTCCACGCGTGGCTGACTCTGCCTCTGTGCTTTCGTTGGCTCTCAGGTTCAGCGTCAAGCTGCTGTTCGACCAGGCCAGCCTGGGTCCCATGGAGTCCCCCGAGGAGCTGTTCAACAGCCTGGAGGAGTACGATCGAGACTGGTACATCGGCCTGGTGTCTGAGAAAGGCTGGCACGACAGTGTGCTGCAGGAGAAGCCCTACCTGTTCTCCCTGGGCCACGACCTCGCTATGGTAATACGTACACGATTTCCTCTGCGGTTTGAGTCAATAAAGGCGCGCTCTGTTCTGCTGCGGAGCTGGAGGCTGTTTGCAGTTCTGCAGCAGTGTAAACGTGTGTCTCTACCTGACAGGGTACGTACACGGGACGGGTGCTGTCCCTGCAGGAGCAGCTGGTGCACGTGGGCCGTCTGAACGGCGAGGGCGTGCGGGGCCAGTGGGCCAACCTGTCCTGGGAGCTGCTCTACGCCACCAACGACGACGAGGAGCGCTACAGCATCCAGGCCCACCCCTTCATGCTGAGGAACTTGACTGTCCAGGCGGCCGACCCCCCTCTGGGCTACCCCATTTACTCCTCGGCCCCCCTTCACTTCCCCTGCCTCTGACCTCCTCCTCCTCCTCCTCCCGCCGTCGGTCAGTCGGGCAGGGAGGGGAGGCCTTTCCAAAAGTCAGCGAGGATGAGGAAATTCACGCATCAAAGCGGAGAAGACGTCTGTATGGGAGCTGACGTCATCTTTTTTTTTCTACCTATCACTTTGACGTTCTCGGTGCTCGTCCTTTCCTTTCCTTGCGCCACAGGGGAAGCAGCAGCGGTGCAATCAGCCCTGCACTCTTGTACAAGCTGCAGTCTCATTACCACACTCTGAACCGCACCGTGGACTACCTCCTAGCACGGCACGGTGCGGCCACTGCCCTGCGCATCTCAAAGAGAGCCCGACTGGTTTCCATGGTCCAAGAAACACACATCTCCTGTGGTTTGTCGTGTTGGGTTTGTGCGCGAGGAGAAGCCAATAATGACTCTGTCGCCTCCAGAAGACACTCGCCGAATACCTCCGGTTTTATTGTGCTTCTAGATTTCGCGAGTTTCAGGTGATCTCCCCTCCGTTTCCACAGAAGAAAGGACAAAAAGAACTTTGTTTTTGTTAAGATATCAAGGATGTGCCTTGGGTATGTCTTGCCGTATGTGTAAGGTGTTTAGCGCTATTGTTTTGTTTACAATTCACTTGTTTACAACCTAGAACGATGAGTTAAATGAATCTGTCCATAGTCTCTTGTACATATTGTTGATTTTTATATGTGTAACTGTATATACTTATAATAAAATAGCTTGGCGGAAGAAGTGTTCTCGTGTGGCTCCAAACCAACAGGAAATGGTCCACACAAAATCTTTATTTCTTGAAGTTTCTCCTCACAGTATTATCCACCCAACAGACACAAGATCCCCACGTATTTGGCTGGAGTACCAGCATCGGGCGTCAAAGTAGAGCTGCTGCTGCTCCGCATTCAAAAGCAGTGGCACGGCAGGCTGGAGAGCTCATATCACTCAGTTTGGCTTGGAAATGTCTCAGGATCCTCCCTGAGGCGCAGGTGGAGGCGGCAGGGGAGAGGAGAGAAGAGGGTGAGCTTCTCTCCTAAGACTGCAGCCCCCATGGCCTGGCCCAGGGGAGGAGGAACGGAATGGAGAAGCGTCTCATCTCGAGGGCACTCCGGCTTTCAGGAGCGCTTGGGCTTCGTGAAGTATGCACAGTCCGCATCCTGAGGGGCAGAGAGAATCGAGAGCAAATGTTAGCTCAGAGTTTTGACTGCTTTGTACTGCCTCGGCTTGTCACAAGCACAACCTCAGTCATGTGGGATGCAGCTTTCTTGTTGTCTCGAAGCGATTCGTCGCAGACCTCACTGAAGAATGAGCGTGTGACACGTTCAGGTCTGGCCTGTTAGGAGATGACCTTTCGTCATGGCCTTCAGCTGTCACTGTCCAGCACTGGACAACAGGCGCACTGGTCAGTCAGTCAGTCAGTCAGTCAGTCTGCACCGCAGGGACATGCTCAAGCTCACTGTCACACTCCGGCCGCCGTCGTCTTCTTATTAGAGTCGAGCAAGGTCAATAACGGCGGAGCCCCCAGCTTGTACGAGACAGCTCGGCACAGTGTCTGCCACTTCCTGCCTTTATTCAAGTGTATTCAGAGCTCTGAGACAGTGAGCGTCCCCTGGTCCCAGGCCCAACCCGGCAAGGTCAACGGCACGAAAAGCCGAAACCGGGCCAAACTGTAGCAGTTGCTTTTTGTCCAAAGTTCACCACATTGTGTTCTTACCACTTTGACCAACAAAAGCATCTCCTTAACATATCTGCCTCACCTTTGTGACGCCAAGTGCCAACACTCCCAGTCGCCCTGTAACAAGCTACCCCTGGGGGAGACTTACTCCTCCTAATTACACCGCTCTGATTTAATGCGCACAGAAGGCCTGAAAATCATAAAATGCTCGTACCAGACCAGCTTTGAAGTTCTGCACCCTCTTCCTGCCCAGGGTGCTGGAGAGGAACCAGGCCACTGTGGGCGTGTACTGCCAAACGTAGAAAAACGCCAGGAAAGGCTGATGCCCGATCCACATTTCCTTGACACCGTTGGCTATTCCCACCAGCATTAGGCGTACGCAGCGGCTCGTTGGCATCTTCTGCTCCTGGTTGCCAGCTGAGGCCACGGGCTGAGGTAATGGAAGGGAAACAGAGCGGTGAAAACAAACCACCGGGGTAGCAGGCGCTGCACGTCACAACGCGTTCTCTGACTGCAACTCGGTGTTGAAGAGCGGACGCGGCACATTACCCTGTCCACCTCCTCTGTGTAGGCGTTGTGCACGATCTGCGACTGCACGGGCCCCGGAAGCACGGTGCTGATTAGGATGTTTGGGTAGTCGGCCAACTCCGTTCGAAGGGAATCGAAAAAGCCCTGCGGACAGGGTTTATCCGTCACATCGGACCAGAAGGGGTGAGGGATGGGGGGGGAACAAAAGACACGCACACTCCGGCCCTGTGTTTGCCCACCCCCAGGCCGTTACCTGTAGAGCGTGTTTGCTGGCAGCGTACCCCGTCGCCAGGGGCGCCCCGGCGATGCCGACGATGCTGCTGACGGTGACGACGCTGCCGGCGCCGCGCCGCGTCATGTGGGGCAGCACGTGCTTGGTGATGGACACCGTGCCCAGGTAGTTGAGCTCCATCAGGGCCTTCATCACATCAACACTGGTCTCCAAGAACAGGGAGCGCTGGCTCCGGCCGCCGTTGTTAATGAGGATGTCGATCTGAGGTCGTACGGAGAGACGGGAGGAGCCGGAGAGAGTTTTGAGTCACACTGAGGGCAAACAGACATGGAGATAATTGCTGCGAGTGGCCTCACGTGTCCAAAGTGCTGAATCACGGCCTTTGTCTTTTCCTCATGTGAAGTCCTTTCCAATAAATCAAGAGGAAGGACAAGGATGTCTTCGTCCTGGAGGTTGGAAGACTCTTGGGAGGTAAGCAAAGAGTCGAGTTGACATGGTCGCATCTTAACCAGCGATGAAGGAAAATAAACTCCACATAAGCAGACGTGGCTTTTTGTGTTGCTACCACAACTTCAGCTGCTGCTACCAATGACGATGATTTCTATCCGCTCACCCAGGCAAGCGCGTTTGACCCGCTGCAGCTCGTTCTCACGGCGAGCAGAGAGGACCAGACGTGAACCACATCTGGCCAGCTGGTAGGCCAGCTCCTCTCCAATACCACTGGAGGCCCCGGTGACCCAGACCACCAGCCCCTTTAGCTTCTTCTCTGAGTGACACACACACACACACATATGCACCATATGTACTTGGTCTGTACCTCGATGGCCTGGACTGTTCTGGAGCCAATCTGAGGCAATTTAGACCCTCCAATCCATCTAAACATGTACGTGTTTGGACTATTGGTATATCTGGACTATTGGAACTTTTGGGAATATTGTAAAATCTTGCAGATTTCTGTTCTAGGAAAATAATATACGTCGACTTTCTATCAAAAAACAGAGGGAGAAGAACAAATTACTCTGCACCGGTGTCTTTCTATGATGTGGACTGGATAAACAGATGGATTCTGAGTGACCTCCCAAAGGCATCCCTTCCCAGAATTCCCAAAATA
Organism: Karalla daura; assembly: GCA_029224185.1. Lineage (NCBI taxonomy): Eukaryota > Metazoa > Chordata > Actinopteri > Chaetodontiformes > Leiognathidae > Karalla > Karalla daura. The sequence continues at coordinate 11,812,398 of CM055199.1, forward strand.
CAAAGAATATGTTGAGGTTTTGCTGTTAAGCGTTTGGATTTTTTTAATAACACGTTCCACTTGACACGGTCAGAGGTGTCAGGCACTCACCTGGCGTGTGTCCGGACACTCTCGCCCACAGCAGAGTGAAGTCTGCATCCGCGAAGAAGAAACACAACAAGTGACCTAGTAAGCACACCAGTGCAAAACACCACAGTGCGGAGACTACGCAGCACTCCATGCCAAAACAATGCGCCAACGAGGGTGATAACGGCTGTCACTACGCTGACCCTGTCAAATTAGACCCTGGATGGTTACCAACGTCACGTCCGCTTCCAGATTTTCAAAGTAAAGCTTACAGTTTCCGGTTATCGATGGCGATGATTACTGTATCGTTAATTTATCTATCTATCTATCTATCTATCTATCTATCTATCTATCTATCTATCTATCTATCTATCTATCTATCTATCTATCTATCTATCTATCTATCTATCTATCTATCCGGTTTTCTATTTAGAATACAGAATATGAATCAACAATAATAACAATAACAATCTATTAGATTTTTGCAATAATCAACTTCCACCAATAGCGCAGCAGTGCTGTGAAACTGTTAATGCTGTGAAACTGTTAATGCGATTTTAACGTCTATGTGTTTAACCCTTAATCAAATCATGGTAATATTTTTATTGCGTTGTTTGTGATGCTTTTTTTAATGAGATGGGAGCACTTTGAGAATCCTCTGTAATGTAAAGTGCATTATACATAAAATGATTATTATTATCAACATCGTCAACTCAGAAAGACCTCAGTTCACTTTCATTCACTTCAGGTTGCAGTGGTGAACAACTCCTCTCTCTTCAATGCAGGATGGAGAGACAAAGAAGATTTGCTGGACTCTGGATCAGGCCTTTTTATTCTTTTAATTCTTTTGATTTAATGAATTTCCCTCTATGATTGATAAAATAATAACCATGCCAATTATTATATAAATTATTAATATTACTTATTATTATGACTGTTTCATACTTGTTATTTGCAGTCTTTAACGGTGATAAAATGATTTTATTTTGAGGATTTTTTGTTTTAGGAAACACTTCTTTATTTATTTAGTGGAACCTGTGTGAACCAGCGGGGGCTGCAGTAGCCCTCTGTGGCCGCTAGTGTCTCCTCGCTGCTGAGCCCTGCTCTGTGCTAACATTAGCCAGCTAGCTGTCAGGCTGTCTAGTGGAGAGGCTGGGACAGACGTTTCAGCTTCCCCCCTGGCTTGGCCAACACGAAACTCCGGCCCACAACCTCCCCCCACCCCCTTAAAACACACCGCTATTTAGAAACGATTCCGGAGCTTCAGCTGAGATGATGTAATGCATCAGGGGCTGGGGCAAAGAGGGACCTCCGGACAGATTTTATTTGATGCTCTGAGGCTCCACTGAGGAGCTGCTAACAGGCTAGCTAGCCTAGCTAACCCCCCCCCTCGTCCTCCTCCTCCACCGCTAAAGACCACCTTTAGTTTCCGTCGGTGAACCCTAACCATTTCTGCTCACTGCTGTCAAGCGATATTTTGGACATTAGGTAAGTGATACAAATCTGGACTGCTGCTCTGAGACTGTTAGCATGTAGCTAGGCCGAGGCTGGCAGAGAGAGGCCTGTCAAAGTTAGCAGTGAGGGACAAGGGTCAAGGCCCGCAACCAGGCACAGGCTGCTTGTTTATTTGGGTTGTGCTCCGGACGCGACAATACCCTATCCTACCCCCCACCTTAATCCCGCAGTGAAGTGTCCCTACGCGGAGGGAATTGGCCAAGTTTGGACGCCTGCTGGTTTGCCAGCTCTGGTGTCATTTCGACACCGAGCTAGCGTTAGCTCTGCAGGCATGTGACGACAGCTCCTAACTAGTCTCACCAGGACTAGTTAGTGGGATTTAAATGTGCTGCATTGCGAAGGCCAGGGAGATGCTTCCCCCGCTGTGGGCTGTTCTCAGCCGCGGCCCCGGTCCTAAGGAGCGGATTCACGGTCCCAAACGCGACCAGTGTGAGGCTCCAGGGCGTTTCAATCACATCTACAGCAGCTCTGCTCCTAATATGTAGCCAAATTGTGCACCGAGGTCCTCTATTTTTAGATGTCAGGGGGCCTGAACTCAGCTCCAAGATGCTAACGTCCTGCCAGCAGTGGATGAGAACCTGGCCAAAGAGATTGGAAAGCTGTGTATTCATCTCAGATGTGTAGCCTTGATTTTGCCCTCCGTCAGCATTAAAAGTATTAGAGAAAACAGTATTAAAACCGGTAGGAGAATAGGTTATAAAAACATTAAAACATGAGTGTACTGTACGTCAGGGAGTCTGAAGGGTTGAAGGATTTATGCACAACTTCTGAAACGTTTCATGAAAGTCTTTATTTTCATGTGTGTTGCAGGTATTTAGAGGGACACAATGGGCGCGTTTCTGGACAAACCAAAGATGGAGAAGTACAATTCCCGTGGCGAGGGCAACAACCTGCGGTACGGGCTGAGCAGCATGCAGGGCTGGCGGGTGGAGATGGAGGACGCCCACACGGCGGTGATCGGCCTGTCCCACGGCCTCGACCACTGGTCCTTCTTCGCCGTGTACGACGGCCACGCCGGCTCCCAGGTGGCCAAGTACTGCTGCGAGCACCTGCTGGAGCACATCACCAGCAACCCGGACTTCCAGAGTGCCCTGCAGGAGGACGCCTCGGTGGACAGCGTGAAGAACGGCATCCGCACGGGCTTCCTGCAGATCGACGAGCACATGCGCACCATCTCGGAGAAGAAGCACGGCGCCGACCGCAGCGGCTCCACCGCCGTGGGCGTGATGATCTCTCCCAGCCATATCTACTTCATCAACTGTGGCGACTCCCGGGGACTCCTCGGCCGGGGCGGCGCTGTGCACTTCTTCACGCAGGACCACAAACCCAACAACCCGCTGGAGAAGGAGCGGATCCAGAACGCCGGCGGCTCGGTCATGATCCAGCGAGTGAACGGATCCCTCGCTGTGTCTCGGGCTTTGGGAGACTTCGACTACAAGTGCGTGCACGGGAAAGGCCCCACGGAGCAGCTCGTCTCTCCCGAGCCCGAAGTTTATGCAATAGAGAGATCCGAAGCCGAAGACGAGTTCATTATACTCGCGTGTGACGGCATATGGGACGTCATGGCCAACGAGGAACTGTGTGACTTTGTCCGGTCAAGGCTAGAGGTGACGGATGATCTTGAACGAGTCAGCAACGAGATCGTCGACACCTGCCTGTACAAGGTATGCCACGGGCGCGGCGCCGCGGCGCTTCGCCTCGCGCTCGTTGCGGCCGCCTCACCGCCTGACGTCCGCGTCTGCTCTTTGTCTTTGCAGGGAAGTCGGGACAATATGAGCGTGGTGTTAATCTGCTTTCCCGGGGCCCCGAAGGTGTCTCCAGAAGCGGTCAAACGGGAGGCGGAGCTGGACAAATATCTGGAGGGCCGAGTAGAAGGTAGGACATGGAAAATCACGTCTCCAGGGTTAGCAAATCACGGTAGTAAGTTTGCACAAGCTCGAGCAAACACGGAGGCTTCCTTAAACGCGCGATGAGACGGGGATAAGATTTCGGCGCTGTCACTTCCACGTGGTATTGACGGAAAATAAAACAAAAAAAATGTAGTTTCTCGCCAGGCTGAAACGGTAGGAAGTTTAGTGACACAAGGTCACTTGTTCACCGAAAAACTCCTAGTACTTAACAACCACACAAGAGCAAAACGCACAGTATGTTAAACGCCTTAAAGTGATTTTCAGTTGTAAATATTCAGGAATATAGACTCGCGCATTGAGCTGCAGTCCTTATGGAGGGACGTTGAATATGAGCGTGTGTGGGTGGCAGAGGGCGTTCATCTTCATCATTTCGAAGCAAAATGTATTTATGTTTGATTAAACAGGCTAGTCTGCGAGAGGGCCTATTACCCGACCCTCACTGTAAATGCGGTGAGGAAAGGTGAGCGGTCCGCCGCGCTGTTGGGACGCTTTCTCACTGTTCAATAGGACGTGACGATCGAGAGACCTCCTGATTTCCACGTCTCTCTGTGTGCCAGAAAGATAGAAAGTCATCGCCCAACTTGGGAATGATTCTCCGAAGCGTCCCCGACACGTTTTGAGCCCTCAAAGCTGCAGTGTGAGTTCAGTTACACGCAGCGCGTCTAGCTGCAGCTTGCAGGGACGCATCTCCAGGGCTCGCTGGGCCAGGGGAGGGAGCGCGCCCTGGACAGGTGGCCAGGGTTTGAACCAGTGACCTTGTCACTTTGAGCCGACGGTGCTGTTCACGTCGGAAACATTTCATCTGGCCAAGAAACGGCTTCCAGTGATCGATGTCCTCCCAGAGGTTCAGGGTTGTCGTGTTCCTGCACAGATTAAGCATAAGTTTGATCAAATTGTTTGTGTGTACACACACACACACACATACACACACACACACACACACACTGTAACAACTACGTTCACATCTTTATGCTACTGAAACCATGAGTCAACTTACTATTGTGCTGTTTATTTGTCACATGCAACGTGGCAGTGAAATAGATGGCAACAAACTGCAAAATTAAGAAAATAAATAGTATTGGAACAAATGTGCATACGAGATGGTGAAGGGGAGGGCTTAGATACAACTTGAGAAGGTATAAAACGTACACAAAGTACGATGGCTATATATACAACAGTGCTTATCTGTTTCTAAAGTGTCAGGGCAGTCACATCTGTGCCATGGCCTTTACAACCCATCCCATTAAGTGTATGATTCCTGGAGCCCGCTCGGTGCCGACCTGAGAGCTCAGAGACGCTACGTGTCAGCAAAAATGTTCTCTGGTTAATATTTCCCCGCTCGCGGTACAGTAGTTGACCGTAGGTCTGCAAAATCATTATCGCCGCCTCTCAGCGTTGCATCACGTCTCATGCTCTCCCTGTCTGAGGGTGAAGCCGGGTGAAGCCGTCTGCTCTACGCGGGTCAGAACGGCAGGTTACAGATTAACCTGGATGTGCGCCTCCAGGAGGACGGCACAGATCTGTCTTCAAAATCCTGCATTTCGAGCAGTAGTAGTGGATCAAGTTGCGCAACAGCAAAAAGCGTCCAAAACGGTGTTAGATTATGATTTCTCGGATCAAACCCACCCCACCTGACCCAACACAAGTAGTAAAACGGACCATAATAGCTGCTTTACCACGCAGCCTTTCACACGTTAACTAGATTCTGGGTTCCTAAGCATCCGTCCGCCGTCTTACCCGCCACAAATACCAAGACAATGTCACTTTGTGTTCCCAACAGAGATCCTCAAGAAGCAGGGGGATGAGGGCGTCCCGGATTTGGTCCATGTCATGCGGACGTTAGCGTCAGAGACCATCCCTAACCTCCCCCCCGGGGGAGAGCTGGCAAGCAAGTGAGTGACAGCCGTGATTGGCGCTCAGACAATGACTACCTTGTCCTGCTGACAGTGATTTGTCTGTTGAATCCAACTAACATCACTCTCCCTTTTTCCTCCAGACGAACTGTTATTGAAGCGATGTACAACAAACTCAACCCCTACCGAAGCGATGACACAGTAAGTATCCCAGCGTGTCCACTTCTTCTCCCCCTCCCCCTCCTTTGAGTCCCCGTCAGGTGTGCTTGGCTTGGAGTCTGCATGGTTTCCAGTGTGTGACCACCGGCAAATCTTAACCAGCGGTTAGTGCATGTGGGTGGGACCGGGCGGGACCAGACGTGGGGAGGACGCGGCCTGGTCTGGGGACGGCTGTGGCCTCTCCCCCGGAGCGTCAGGTTGTGATGCCACAGCTCCTCTGTAGGGCCGACGGTGGCAGTGAATGACTGCGATTGTCCCCCCCCCCCCCTTTCCCAAACGGTGTCGGTTAGAAAACACGAGTCGCATAACTCGGTGTCATCTTTACAAAGGAGCACAATGGCACGTGCCCAAAAGGCTGAGTCGTGCGCCACATGAGCTGATTTTTATTTCTGTTTTTTTGCTAATTGGGAAGAAAGAGGGAGGCAGAAAAGAGAAAGAGCTCGTAATTGAAACGGTGTGGCGTTTGTGTGGATGGAGTGGCGGCCCACGTTGTCTCACGGCGTTGGCGGCTCTCTAACGCGTTGCCCTTGTCTGCTCTGGTGTTGTTTTTAATCAGACGAGCTGGCTGCCTTGGTTGCATTCGAACTGTGAGCGTCCTGGTGTCCTTGGTGGCGTAAAATCCGCCTTTTTGTTTCGGCGTTTCGTGGCGGCGTGATGATGGGGGGGTTTTATTTTGAATGACTGTCTCGCATCGAATGATGATGGAAGCCCGGGAACCGCCAGACCCCTCCACTTCCTCCGCAGTGAGCCACGCGGGCCGAATGCAAAATCTCCCGCCGGTTCACGCAAAAGTTTCCACGGAGGAAGTGAAATTGTTATTATCATGGCCGTAGAAACATTTTCAAATTCCATTCAGAGTAGTTAATGTATTCCAGCGCTTTGGACGCGTAGATCCCTTCAGTTCTGGGAGCATGCAGGGCATTGCTCAGTTTTAAACTCATTTTTTTATTTTTGTGCATTGATCTATATGTATAGATGTGCATATATAAGTTTGGTCTTGCTCCCTCTTTCCAAACGTGGACGGGTCTTGGGCGTTGGTTTACTCCAGGTTCTGCTGTTGTCCGAAACAGTGAAACAGACACTTTAAAGAAACACCCGCAGTGTCGTAAGAAGTTGTACTCACAGTTCCTACTTTGTAAACTTAAAACGGCGTGGAAATGTCTGATAATCCCTGCTGGATGTATCCATCCGGTTTCACTTTCGCAGCATTAGGTCACGTTGTATAATAAGGAAACATGTGAAACGTCACGCTAAATCTGACACTTCATTACATTACTGTCCGGTACAGTGGAAGTCAAGTGCAACTCCATGTGGTTAAAAAAAAAAGATAAAAAGTGAAAAAGTAACTTTTAACAATAGTTAAGATCCCATATTAAAAGGTGAAAAGGCTGAATGATATCATACTTGTAACTGCACAGTTCAGCTGGAGAGCGAGCCTTTGGAGAGGGAGGCTGCAGCAGCCACGCAGCCTCTCAGCAGATCAATACGTATAATCATTATGTTAAAATCACTCTGGCTGCGGCTGCAAAAAGTGTAGCTGCAACCATGCCCCATGTAGACGCACACATGCACACACACACAATGGCTGCACACAGTGGTAGCTGGAAATAGGTCAGTCCAAAGGAGTGTGTTTACATATTTAGGTGTTCTGTGATCTGTGACCCACCCTAGTGACTGAGGTGCAGATCTAGTTTCCCTGGCTCTGCCCACTCTGTAGGGAAACACGGAAATAGTCAATTATGCAAGACACCGCCACAAATGGGGGGTCAAAATGGCAGCAATCTCAAAACCTCAAAGCGTCAGGTTATGTACGAAATACAACACGTATTCTCCACTTCCACCATGGCTTGGTTGTGCGAAGGGAAATCATTACTTCTAGTGAGAGAGAAAGTATTTGAGCAAACGACAGATGCACACATTGTGAAAAATGTCTCCTATACCGTAATAGTTCCATAATAATGGGTATCGTCCCATATTGAGGACAAAACTTGTCTAAATGACACGGCTACTGTACTGCGCTCACACATCTAGAAGTTAATTGATAGACACTGAAGTCCCTCAATTTGCTCCAATGCTGATTCAGGAAATGATCAAATGTATATGAAGTCATAAATCAAACCTCTAATGGGAAAGAGGCCCAGAAATGGTTGCAGAGCTCCTGTAATTGCATTGTTGGACATAGTGCTCTGGGGCTTTGACATGTGAAGTAATTTTAATGTATATATTTTGTAACACACTGAGTGGATGCTCGAGCTTGTATCCAAGCTTTGCTGCAACCGCCACTTCCTGTGGCAAATTACACACTGTCAATAAGTTTCCCAACGCCGACACTTCCTGACTTATACAAGCCTCAAACTGCCCTGACAGAGACAGATAAGGCCCCAAACACATCAAAACTTCTAGCTGAGTCCGTCTACTTATATGGTGCCTTTTAGAAGTTGACCCAACGTACTTTACAGTCAGAGCAGATAATAAGGATGAGAAAAAAGACAAAAAAAGAGCTTTGGCGACACAACTGAATGGTGTCAATACAGTAGAAGCAAAATTAAAAAGAATTCAAAGTAGAAAGTGAACAATATCAGTGGTGGAGCCTCAAGTGGAGCAAAAATTCACATAGCAGCATAATGTCTGATTGCAAATAGAGTTCATTAGCTTTGTGAGATCATATACAGTGGTACATGCAGAGTCTTGTTTCCCCATTTATATTTTCAATGTATTATTTATCCCTCATCCACACCACCTCCAAACACACACACACACTCGGACCGCTTCTCCCAAATCCAGGTAAACTTGACTCAGACGCCACTCCAACCTCTCCAGCCCCCTCTCTGGCTTGTCTAATGGGGCAGATAACCCCTAACCCTAACCCTGAACAGGACAGGTGCTGGCTGAAAGACGAATGGAAATTGAACATAAAAGAAAGTAACGACCGGACGGGGTTTCGTAATCGAGAGCTCTGAGACCGTCCGTGTTATTGGTTTCCGTCTTTTCAGTTTGGGTTCGATTTTCCACGTGCCAAGGCTCGCCAGTGTGTGAACAGTATCGTTGAGGGGGGAAAAAAAACCTATTTGAGTGGTTTTGAATGGCGTCCTCGGATGTGGCTCAGTCTCTGAAACATGAGGTTTTGTTTTGGTTCGTGACGCATTTCATGGTGCAACATGAATATACACTTTCAGGAAGCTATTTGTTGTTGTTGTTGATGTTGTTGTTGATGTTGGTTGAAGAAGCAAAAGTGTGGTTTAGAAGTCAGCAATCAAGATTAGATAGATAGATAGATAGATAGATAGATAGATTAGAAAAAGCATCTTTTAGAGAGGTAAGATTACAGAATACCTAGGATCTGTCAGTGCAATAAATTGTAGATAAGAAGGTAGCAGAAATTGTAAGATCAGGAATTCCAGGATCTATATGTTTAATCTATGAGCTAGATTTGTATCAGTTAGCCAAATGATCATTTTGTATGTGGTTTACAGTTAGTTTTAAACTCAAGTTATTAGTGTAGCCCGCCAATGCACAGATTCTCAGTCCCATGGCGTCCTGGATGACTTCTGCTTGTTTGTAAAATGCTTTAACCTGCCCAGCTCTGAATCATAGACCTGTCAGCTGTGTGAAGAGCCAGAGTCTGAAGGGTTTCTCCTTCCTCTTCTCTCTTATCAAGGACTCTGCGTCCACAGACGACATGTGGTAACACAGCCTCCTACCACTAACACAGCATAGAGTTTACAAACCACCATCCTCTCAAGACCCACAGCAGCTCAGCTCAGCAGTCTGTCTCTCCGTCACTCTGAGCTTTTGGTTTCTAAGAAGGGAATTTCATGGGAGGAGGAGGAGGAGGAGGAGAAGGAGAAGGAGGAGGAGGAGGAAGAGGCGTTGCATGCACACAAACCTGGAATAGTGCAGCACCAGTCCACTCTGGAGTTCAGGATCCCACCGTCTTGTCTCCCCTTTATGTTCACCCACCTTAATACTCTCCTCTAAAAGTAATCCATAACAAGTCCACAAGGTCTTCTTTCTTTTTGTTAAATAATCAGCTTAAGTAGTAAGAATTTTTTGCTGTAATTAATTTGATTCACATTTCCTTGTGTGTGTTTGTATATTTCTGTTTTTGTGAAGTGCAATTGTCCTGTACAAACAGCCTGTATTTAATGCAGCTTGATTTTAAGTTAAAAAATGAAAGAAATGAAAAAGAGAACCTTTTATGCACTATCTGCCTTTTCCTGCTCTTCTGGAATTGTAACAAAATGTCTATTCAGTGAATATTTCTGCTTGTCCTCCAGGCACAATGTCTCTGCGCTCTTCTTTTCTTTATTTTCAGTTAGACTATTCTCCTTTAAGAAACGGGTAAATTGTATAGTTGACAGCACAGTAAGCTCTCTATATCAAACCATTTAAATCCTAATTATTTTCTCTCCCTGTGCTTTTTTTTTAATTGTTTTTTTTTTTTTTAAGTAGTTTTCTGTACATGCTCAAGTAATAATGGCAAAGGTGTTGCTCCGTCATTTTGGAAGTGTGAAGTGAGAAATAATGTTTGTTTTTTTTCATTTCTTCATGGCATCTGATGATTGGGGGGGTGGTGGTGGTGGGGGGGGGGGACAAACAGCGCCCTGGTAATGCGCTTGTCTGTGCGAGTAGATGCGTGCGTGGGTGCTTGTGTGCATGTGTGTGTGTGTGTGTGCGCGCGCACCTCTAACCTAGACGCCAGACCAGGCTGGACTCGAAGGGAATGGCGCCCTCCGCCCCAAACCCATAGCCCAGCCATCGTCCGCCATTTTGTTCAGCCAGCGATTCATATCAACCCAGCATAGGCTCTCACTACTATTTTGTTTTTACTCCAAAACTAAATACTTCTACAGAGTTTACATGCGGTAACGCTATTCTTATTTTCTATATTTTTTTTTGGAACAACTTAAGAACTGCTCGGCGACCCGAGACGACACAAAGTAGTTGACTCGACCCCTGTGGTGGCTAGCGGCTAGCGGTTAGCGGCTAGCGTTAGCGGCTAGCCGCTAGCGGGCGCTGGGCTAGTTAGCGCCCACCCTCTACCGTGTCATATTAAAGTAGCGGCTCCTAAATGTCGGTGTGTTGCCCGTGCCCGCCGTGGGTGCCATACGATGTGTGATCACCTTGTTTCAGCTTTATTACAGCCTATGCCAAGTTCATTTCTGCTTCGTTTTGGGGTTTTTTCCAAATGAGATTCAGTTTTTATACATGGTACAGATAGACTTTTAGCTTCTGCGTTCAACGTCCGATCGTTCGACTGATGTGAACAGTCCCAGGCACTGATTGTTTCTGAGGAAAAAAAAGACGACAACAAAAACCACGCGTTCGGACCCAGTCTGACAGGAGAAATGTCCATTCTGAAACGTCTGCATTTGTTTCCCCCCCTTTCCTCTACGTGAGTTTCGTTTAGACCTCCAAACCAAGAACAAATCCGCTCTGCGCAACAAGTTGTCCTGGCCGTATCGCACCTTTTTTCCCTTTTTTTTTTTTTTTTATTGTTTCCATTGGGTTTTATGTCTGCTTTACACCCTCCTCTACCACACAAGCCAGAGCACAATACAGTCTGCTGCTATAGTGTATGATCTGTGGGTTGATTTCTATTTTTCTCTCCGGTTAACTTCCCTCTCTGAAACCATGAGTAGTCACTGATGAGATCTGTGTTTCACACGCATACACACACACACACAAACAACACACACACATACAGTAAATATATTTCTTGAAGAGAAATGTTTTTATTTCAGATTTATTTTCTGCTCTTTTTTTTTGTCTAAAATTGCATTGTTAAAATTTTATGTCTGTATATATTTTGACTTTCAAGGAATAAATCATGTCGCTTGAGTTAGTTTTTTTTTTTTTTTTTTTTTTTTTTGCCATGGACAAAATGTGACGTACCTCTGGTCTGGTTAGTTGGATCTCGGTGTGTTTTGGCCCCTTGTGTCGTCCCTCCCGATTGAACGTTTACCTTCGCGTAACACACGCCGTTAACGTGCTCAATTAGTCCTTAACTTACCCAAATGACAATCCTAACCGTTTCACCGCATTTTGGTATGTGGTGGGTAACGAACTAGAGAGAAAAAAGGTAGATTTAACTTGACTAAAAGCCTAAATTAACTGCTTTTCCTAACGTGCTTTAGTGGCAGAAAGGCCAAAGACCACTCAAAAGTTGGCACTGCAAAGTCTGTCACAGGTAGAACCCAACTGTGACCCTGTTAAGAAAACAACAAAATAATCATATATATATATATATATATATGTCCTTTATATGCATATAAATATATATAAAGGACTTTTTAGGGTTTTTTTTAGTATATATATATATATATAGATATATATATATAAGAGATCCAGATATTTTGAGATCTCAGGCCCCCCCCCCCTAAAAAAAACCCATTTAAAGCTGCTCTATGGAGTTTTTGACCACTGGTGGCGCTGTAGAGAGCTGTGATGAGCAGGTCCCACACGCTCTATCAAGCACAGAGCACAAAGATGAACACACACACACACACACACAACCTCACAGTGGAGTGCTCTGTGTTGACTGCAGGGGGCAGTGATGTGTGCATCAAACGGTGGGCAGGAGATGTGTAAACTAGCCAGTAACGGGCAGATAGAGGCTCGTGGGAGGTGTGGAGCGGCATCCGACACGTCTGCTCGGGCCTTAAAGACGCGTCTTGATGGAAATGAGTTTGAATGTAGGTGGAGCTGTGTGTTCACTGTGGGACCTCCATAGGGCACCTTTAAACTGTCCCGTCATGGCATGGATAACAACACGGCAGAAATCAGGTGACTTTTCTTGCCTGGAGCTGACTGTTGTTGTTACGGTGGACATTGTGTGTGTGTGTGTGTGTTTGCATGAAAATGTGCTTTTTGCTGAATGTCCCTCCCCATTTACAAAAAAAAACTGTAAAAACGGAACAAAAACAGTAGGAACGTCACTTAAATCCTGTAGTTCTGGTCTAAAATTGCAGTATTTGATTTCTAATGACCCTTGCGTACCTGAACCCCCTTTCTTTCAGTTAAACGCTTTAAGCTAAGCGGTGATGAGCATTACACGAATGCACTAAACCCACCTGCAACGTTTTCCCTCCGGCTCAACAAGGAACAAACTTCATCGATGCCCTCTGAAACGAAACAATTGCCAATTTCTGTCAAAAACTCCCATCAGCTTTTCCTTTTTTGTTTTGTTTTTGTTAGTTGTCGACATCGCTGTAGCTAGAATGTTAACGGTGGCTCGGCTGCGATTGCGTCCGGGCATTTTGACTTCAAACTGTATTTCAATCCCTGTGAGTTAAAGAGAAAAAAAAACAACAAAAAAAAACAAAACGACGACAAAAAAAGAAGAAAGAAATGACCCCCCCCTTCCGGCCCCCTCAGCGTCTGTTCTTTTCATTTTTTGTATGAACTGAAATACCTCATAACATCCATAGGAAGTGTTTTCGTCTCGTATGGTGTAGATCCAAATTTTCCTGCCCCGCCCAGCCCAACCCCTCCCCTCCCCTCCCCCCACCCCGGGAACGTCAGACTCAAACACTGACCCATCTGAGCGGGCCCGCCCCTGTGCTCGTGTACAGTATTTGACTGAATTGTGCTGATGTTAAAAGGAGGCGTAAGTGGCTACCGCGAATGAAAAGTTTGTTTTAGTATCTAGGAACACTATCGGCCTTGTCGTATAAGCTGTCCCCACCCCCTCCCCCACCCTCGCCCTCTCACCTCGCCTCGCCTCGCCTTGCCTCGCCCCCTCCCACGCCCGTGTAACTTCACCAACTTGTCCACCTTGTGCGACGCTCACTTTTAGCTCGAATCTAGAATTGTATCGAGAGTTCAGGGTTTTTAGAAATGTGAGATGTGTGACTAAAAAAAACAGAAAAAATGACGATAGTCATATGCACTGATCATCTGTATAATCAGCTTTTTTTGTTTCGTTTCGTTTTGTTTTTGGGTTTTTGGTTTCGTTTCCAGAAAAATTGTTGTAAGAATAAAGAAAAAAAAGAAGAAGAAGAATATAAAGCTATTTACAGAGTTACCTTTGGTTGCCTGGAAGGCGTCCTGTATATTTCCAGTGGGACTTGCAGGACTACGTGGCAGAAGTGGAAGAGATTTTAATGCTTGCGCCCTCTTGTACATATCAATGTACCTCGGTTGTGGCGTTAACTGTGTGACCCTTAGCAGTGCTGGTTTATCCGTGCCCCCCCCCACCTCCCACCTCACCCCCCCACCCCCCACCCCCGCAGGGTGACCTGAGCCTCACTTTGCTGACCTTTTTCAGCTCACAAATAAGCTCACCGATTTGCCTTACCCAATCTCATGTTGCCCCCTAAAGTACTCGTTCGACAAAACACTAGGAGGAGGAGTAGGAGGAGGAGGAGGAGGAGGAGGAGGAGGAGGAGGAGGAGGAGCAGGGGTGATGCCTCGGACATCACGCTCCTCCTCGCTCAGAGCTGTCCCCGCGTTAGGGTACGTAAGCTATCAACAAAGTGACTTTGTCCCAGTTGTCACAAGGTACAACTTCTCAACCGTCGCTGGTTTTCTTTGCTACTTTTTTCTCTCTTTTTTTTTTTGGTTTTTGAATAAATTTCTTTTTCTCTCCACGTTACCTTATCGAATCTCGGTCTTGGAAGCTTCTATTTAATTTTTCACTGCGGATGATGTCATACTTTTAACAAATGCAAGTGTTTTAACATGGTAACCTCGTAGGCATTCAAAGATGTGCATCCATACATTCATGTCTGCTATATTTATGGTTACATTCGAGAATAGCTTTAGACTGCTGTAGATAAGTATTGTCGATGTTGATTCGAATGCTTCTCAGAGGCCTCTGTGAGTGATTTTACAAAGTTCAATAACTGTATATTTTGTATTATGTTCTAGCTCCAAAAGAATGGCAGAAAAAAAAGAAAATGTTTAAAAAAGCTTTGTTCCCTGAACTAAATTGTACTATTTGTGTTGTCGATTGAACAAATTGCATTCCTTGCTTGTGAATTGATGCATTTCTCTCCCTGCTCCTTCAATTTTCTCTCCTTCTTTCCCTCCTTTCTTTCATTTTTTAGCCTTTGAAGTTTGAATAAAATTTCTAGTTTGCAGAATGTATTACTAAATAAATGGGTTGTCATCTTGTACCTCTCATTTCATCACTCGTTTGTATCTGTCTGGACCTGTTGCTCCGATGGGAACTCGACGAACATGAAAACAATTCCAAGTGATAATCTGACGCCTCGCGGCAGTTCGGGTGGGCGGGCGGAGCGATGAGTCTCAGCCTCGTGTGCAGATGAGGTGAATCTGCGCGTGGATCGGATTGCTTGGTGACACTAATCACATCACTGTCTGCGATCGTCCACACGTTTCTAGACACCTTCGCGCTTCCCTTTGTTGCCTGGCTCCACACAAATTGGCAGCTTTGATTTTTTTTTTAGGTTAAAATGTGTAAACATTGTGTAACATTGGTATCAATCTATCCGTTATTTACATGCTTAGTGCTTCAGGGATGTGCTGGTTTCTATCTCCAGGAAATACACAGTGGCCGGGTCGCCAGTCCACACACCTCACTCTCACACTTTTCTTCTGCTATCGATGCTAACATGCATGGTTTTGGACTGTGGGAGAAAATTAACCCAGACCTGGGAATGTCCCCTTAGATCGAATGGGATTTGAACCGGGGACCTTTTTACCTCGATGCGACACCCCCACTGATGCTCATGACGCGATAAGTGGCGCGTTTACGCATCCGCATCGCTCCTCTTGCTGTCTGGCTCCGCAAGAGGTAGCGCCTTTTGGCTTTTGAGGTTAAAATGACACAAAGTGATCCTTAAGGGCGTGTATATCGTGAATGTTTTGGTCCTGTCGCGTCACGCTAGTGGCGGCAGCGAATAAACACAGAGGCCGGTAAAGAATAAATGATCTGTAGAGCGCGGCCGAGACGAAATGTTCTCAGCCACGCGGCGGAGGAGTGCTCTCCTCGAGGGCTCTTCAATGAACGCCCTGCCTTTCCAAGCATCACCTGATGATTTTTTCCTCTTCCTCTCCGCCCCCTGAAAATCAATGATGACCCACTTTGGCTGAATCCTGGCGGCGAGACGCCAGAGGTCTGTCCCTCCCTCGTGCCGTGCACGTGACCCCATCAGCCCGGGCCTTCCACCGAGGCAACGTTGTGGCCCCCCCCCCCACGGGCCGCCTGCGCCGCCGAGGTGTACCTGGCTCACCCGGCTGTCGGAGTACGCTGTTTGTCTGCCTGCCTGCCTGGCTGCCTTTCCTGCCAGTGTGCGGCTGAGTGCATGTGAGGGGCTTGAGCTCGGAGGATGGGTCGGGGCAGTCCGCGGCCACTGGGATTAAGAACCGTGGGAGGGATTACTTTAAATGTCACCATAATGTCATGAGCTGTGCTAGAAGGTCAAACGTTCAAACGGTGCTCAGTGGCGAGCAGTTAATAGATCAGGTACAATTTGGGTTGTTGTGGGCCCCCGCGATCCCCGCGAGATGTGTGTCGCTCACAGACTCCCGGGCGAGGTGGGATCTGCCGCGCCAGGTGAACTCCCATCGTCCAATCGGAGTTCAGAGCGCTTTGACGACATCCCAGAGTGTCCCTTACCTCCCTGAATGAGCACGCTCCCCATGATATACCGATCTCCTTTTACTCTGTGTCCCACTGATCAATTCCAGAGCAGCAACTTCACCGGGCGTCTCGCTAGCCAGAGGGGGGCAGTGTTAATGGCAGAGACAGATTAGAGACACCAGCTGCAGCGCTCACACACACACTCCTCCACAAGTTAATTGATGGAAAACAGTCTGCGTGTGTGTGTGTCGCTGACAACGTGTGGAGAGGGTTGCTTTAAAAATGCATTCCCGCTATCAACGCTCCAAAATGTCATTTGCAACGTGTTCCGTTGGATGGTTTAAGTAAGTAACATATTCTAAATGATGAGAATAATCTCCAAAAGTGTCTTATCTTGATTCAGGTTTACACTACTTAATTACAACTACAAACTTTTGCTGGAATCAGTTGCGCATCTTGGGACGGTCAAGATGATGTTTGGCTTCAAATTGATAAACACATCCAGTTGAAAAATGCCCCCATGTGATCCATTCATTTCAAAGATTGTACCCGATTTTCTTATTCCGTCTTTGTAAATAGCACCTCTTCCACAAAGCAGTCACTCCAATTTTCTTTCATAAATCCATTACAGGTGTTGTTTTGTTCCCCGAACTGGTCACTGAAGACAGCTCTGAGTTGAAGCATTTAACCCTCCTCACTATCAGGGTGTGAAGTCAACAAGGGTATTCTGATAAAGTTATTATCACCCATGTGCTAGATCTGAGTGTTTGCTGTCAATGCGTTGTTGGGTCTAAGTATTAAATGATCTGAGAAAAAAGGCCTCACCAAAATTCATAACCCCCGTCTAAAACGAGCTTGTTTTTCAGTGACTATATCCACCCCCCCCCCCTCCTCCCCATCCCCCCGTACCCTCCCATCCCCTCCTTTGAGCCATTTGCATGTTAGCGTAGTACAAAATGTGACTCATTAGATCCCGGGCCACCTGTGCACCCCTAATGAATCACGCTGCCCTTATATTCCTCCACATCAGAAAAAAAAAAAAGCGGCCTCGTCGGCAGAGGCCATCGTCAAATGGAGCTGGCTCGTCATCTGCCTGCCATTGTTTAGCGCATGTCATGCTCTGCTTCTCATGGCGGAAAAACCCATTTGGGCTTGACTAATGCAGCCGTGCAGACGCAGCAGTATAAGAGGTGGGGGTGGTGGAGCACACCGCATACTCTGTGTGGATGGTCTCTGCACCGTGAGGTCACTGAGCTCCACATTTGCTAATTTGCTTTGGAGTGCACTTGGAGCCAGATTTTCTTTTTTTTTTTTTCTCCTCCCTCCCCTTCTCAGGGTTGCGTTGTAAATAGGAGGGACATTTTTTTTTCCTTTTTTTTGATCGAGTTAATCACGGAGGAGAGCGGACGGAGGCACTTCTGTGACTTGTGTTCGGGCCGGCGAGACGCAGACGGACAAGGACGACATCCGTCCAGCGTTCCCTCGCTCTGTTCTCCATGGCTGCTGCTGCGTCTCCCTCTCCCCCCCCCCCCCTCTCTCTCTCTCTCCCTCTCTCTCTCTCCCTCTCCCTCTACACCACCCGCCGCCATGCTCTCCCTCTCCATTTCCTCTTTCTGTGAGTGTTCTTGTTGCCCGAGGTCAGTTTGTCACAGAGAACACAAGCTTTTCTCACTTGGTTGCAGCGATTCAATGATTGGTGTGTACAAACAAGCATATCAAGCAGGGTTGACATGCACCCACCTACCCCACGCACACCCCCACCCCCCTCCAGGCCCTCCTCTCTCCTACAGACATGGAATATGTCCTTCCTCTCTCTCTCTCTCTCTCTCTCTCTCGCTCTCTCTCTCTCTCTCTCACGCCGTCTCTCACTTACACTGAGTGTCCCCTGCATGAGGTGGGTTACACAAGCTGCTGCCCTGGGAATCCCGGGCCAGCTCATTATCCTGCACCCCTGAGACACAGCTCACTGTAAATTAGGACATCAAACGATGCAGGCTTGTTAGAGAGCCACGGATACACTCATTAGCATCAGCACCTTTGCTCGTTAGCGGCCGCATCGGCGGCGGTGGGAGCCGACGCCGATGTCCTGACGTTCCTCCGCACTGACTGGAAGGTTTAGGATTAATGTCAGCTCTAGCCAGCAGGTCAGCGCCGCCGCGGCCGGGATATGCTGCTGATTGATCCGTGGTGGCGGGGAGCTGTGGAATTTGTTGACAGCTGCCCGCTATCCTCACCGCGCTTATCCATATTTCATTGTGTGGGACAGAGAGGGAGAGAGAGAGAGAGAGAGGGAGAGAGAGAGAGGGGAAGATAAATAAACCCTTTCCCCTCAGAATTACCGATCTGGCAGGTGGCCGGCTAGTTGTGCGTCACTGCCCTTTTTAACCAAGTGACCAGAAACACGTTTGGTTGAGACGGCGCGACGGTTTTGATCGTCATTAACACTGTGTGCCAGTCTAGGCTGCAGTCCTCACTGCACTGGCTCCAGTTCCCATCCCACTGCTGCCCCTTTGCTGCATGTCTCTCGCTCTCTCTCCATTTCTTGTCACTCTCACGAATAAATGCCCCAAAAAGGCCAGAAAATAGAAACATATTCCATTATTAAATGGTGATGAAAACAGCCGTTCTGTCAGTCACAACTGGTGTCTGTGTGTGTTTCTTCGCATTGACCTCGATGAGTGGTCAGTGCTGTCGCCTCACTGCAGAGACGTTTGGACTGAAGGCCTCCGTGTATGGAGTATACATGTTCTCCCATTGTGTGGGTGTTTTTTTTTCCTCCAGGTACTTTTTGGCAAAGTCCAAAAACATGTATGTTTAAAGTTGCTTGGAAACTCCAATTTGCCTCTAGGTGTGAGTGTGACAGTGAATGGTGTGTGTGTCCTCCCTGTCCAAGGTGTGTTCTCTGCCTGTGCCCTATGTGCAACATTGTTAAGGTCTTCTGAGCATTACAACACACACACACACACACACACACACACACACACACACACACATATATATGTATATATGTATTTATATATTTAACATTTGAATCCTAAAAATCAGAGTTAGAGACAGAACTGCTGCCATTTTGTTTGGAGCCGGATAACAGGAGGATGCACCGACACCACCAAATCCGTCGTCCGTTTCAAAAAGTGAGGACTTGTCATTTGCTGCTTGTTACGGGGGGACCCTGAAGGCTGGGGCACGTTCCAGGGTAGCAGATCAGGGGAGTACCGACACAGATATTTGGCTTTCTGTAAGGTTATCCCAACTGCTCCCCCTCCCGTCATGAGTCAGGCTGACTCATCGTTTGTAGTATGACTAGTTAAAAAGGTTGCGTAAGGTCGCCTGGGACCCTGGACGAAGCTTTTCTGTTGGGGGGAATTTTGGTTTCGAAAGTCTTAAATAAAAAAAAAAACTTGCTCTGGAGCTGCACATTTAAGAGACGAAGGCCCAAGTTCTTTGTACCCCGTCTCCAAGGTACTCCATTCAAAAGATGGTGAATTGGGGCGACATGATAGTGAGTGGTTAGCGCTGTCGCCTCCCAGTTAGACGGAGTGCCTCTCCACTGGCATGTTCGCATGTTTACCTTGTGGCTTCATCCAAAAAAATGCCAAACCCCTGCCGCAACGTTAAGGTACAAAGCGGGTAAGATAATGGATGGTATGGATGCTGAAGTGGTTCTCCAATTAAACCCTTGAGGTCCAGTGAGCAGGTTTGCATCCTGTGCGGGTTACGTCTCCTTTGCCCTAACAAGGTACAATCAGAGCCATGAAAGGTCAAAGAACTCCTTACTGAAGATGAGAAATCTTGAGCATTTCCCTCATTGTGTTCAGCATCAGAAAGACGGAAAATGCAGTGCGGGCTGCATTACACCTCCTTCCAAACAAAGTGTTGAAGTGCATGATGTGGCTGCAGCTGCAAACAGCCGCTGCTTGGCGACACTGCAAGACAATTAATGTTGTCGTCTCAGAAATGACCACCAAGGTCTCACTGGAGTTGCTCTGGTCGCACATAATAACAGGATTGCTTCAGCTTTCCGTTGTCCGTGTCACGGGTTAAATACCCAGTCAATGAAAAGGTTTTATTAAGTCATTTTCTCTCAATGGTTAGATGCTTTGAAAAGCATAAGGTGCCATTGTGGCTGTCTTCTGTCAATCCATGCCCGCAATTTTCTTCATTTGTCGTGTGTTTAAGACCAACTATTGTCCTTCACTCTGACAGTGTATCGATGCGTCTGATAGAAAATTGTTTTTCTTTCTCTTTTAGGCTTTTTCTGTTTCCAGCATGTTCCATAGTTAGCCAGGGGGCTGTGTTGAGACGTAGACGTTCATGAAAGTCTATAGGTGTCTTGTGCCGCCTTCACTTGGTCCTCAGCCATTATTGACTTCCTCAAAAAACAAAAAGGAGTCCTAACATCACAAGGTGTTTTTGTCTCCTCTCTCTGTACTGATCGTCTTTTCCCCCCCGCTCTGCATGCTGTCTGACAGCTGCCAGCATGCAGCCCATGGGTGATTGAGTCATTCCTCTGCGCATGCCGTCACTTCACTTCATCTGTATCCATGACCTGTACTTCATCTGCATCCTGCTCTTCTCCTCCCCAGGACCCAGACATCCTCTTCTTCCGTGGTTTCAGCTAGAGCAAGAACTAATCAGAGGATGGCGAGCGAGCACTTATCACCTTGTGTTTGTCCATCGCCATCGTTATCAACTCTCACTTCATCATATATTACACGTGGTCGCCCCGCCCCCTCCCCCCAAGTGTACATCTGAGAGATGTAGTTTTACCCATTATAAGAACGTTCTTACACATTACTTCAAACAAACTACTAATGTAAATATGTTTTAAGATGTTGTGAAGGGATGGAAATTCATTATTCTTGATTACTTGCATTGATCGTGTCTAGGTTCAGTTCTAATGAAATTGAACTTAAAGAGACTTGCCAACACTATGTGGCTCTTTGACCTCATCTGCAAAACACCATAGAGGCATAGAGTCCAGACTGTGAAATTTTTAAAGCTTCCTCCACCTCAGTCTTTGTCTATATTTGTTCTCGTCCTCCTTCTCCATATGAATTCCATATGAATCCATATGACCACAATATTCTTGTGGTGCAGATTAAACTTATCAGCTGCTTGGACAAATAAAGATGTTGTGCTTAGTTTTGCTGTCACATTGCCCCCCCCCTTCCCAAAGTTAAGGACAATGCCATTGGATGTGGTATGAGATCAGATATGAGATGTGGTATAAAGATATGAGAGGACAGTGCAGAGGCCCGAGGCTCGGAACCTGTGAAATTCACCACAACTAATATGAAATGATTAAAGACAGCATCATCATCGTCATCATGGGTAGAATAAGGGAAACAAACCCTGCAGTGAAAGGCTTGTCCCAAGAGAGAAATCTGCTGTCCTCCGTATCTTATCTATCATATCATTCATGTGTTTAAATCTCCAAACCGATATCAACAGAAGTTTTTCACATAGAGTTCAACATTAGGCCAGTCGGAGACGCCTCGGTTTTACATATGTTAGCTTCACTTTACATTTACATTACAATGTGCCCCTGTTTGAGATCAGGTCAGAGCCTCCTCTGAAAAGTCATAAAAGAATTTCCATCCCTTTACATCACCACACCACGATCACTAAATCTCATTTCAAAGCAAAGCCAAAGCGATTAACAACATGTTTGGTGTCCCTGTCCGTAGGTGCAGTACTGTGTTTTCATCACGTCTCCTCCCTGACAGTGTGTGTATAGTTTTGTGACCCCAGCATCGGGCTGTGTCAAAACGCTGTAATCACGTTATACGTGAGGCATTAAGCAAGGCTTTGCTTTCTCAAGGAGGAGCCGAGTGGCTCTCGCTCGTCTGTTTGTTTTTTTTTTCTTCTTTCAGGTCCATCGCACGACTCTTCAGTGAATGGTCTGTGCCCAACAATGGTGCTGAGATAAGTCGCTGGGCCTGCGGCTGGATCTACCGCACGGACAAGTGGCAGGTGTTTTCATCCCCAGCCTGCAGGCCAGCACTTACCACTCAAAAGTTAACACTGAACTGTACTGTACTGTATCTGCCTACGCCGAGGGCTGGACGGGAACGTCTCCAGAGCGGCTCTGTCATGAAATTTGTGCCGACCAATAAAACCTTGAAGGCAGCCACCAGTCTTTGTCGTACGTTGTGTCATGTGAAAGCCATTGGAAGCCATTCATAGCACGCGCGTTTCGGGTCAGGGGTGAATCACGACGAGGCGATATCCTCCGAGCGACAGCTGACGAGTTGAAGTGTCTTCAGTCGGTGTCAGCTCGTGTCCCTGCACAGCACGCGTCTACGTCCTCACATACCGCTCCGCAATTTGCATTGCGGGACACCCGAGTGGAGGAGGTCGGGACCTGAGCAGCTTTGCTATGAATAAATTGACTTGGTTTACATTGTGCAGAAGCACCCAGTGAAGGCGACACTAAATGTCACCCATCAAGAGACTCTGCAGTCCATCACTGAACTAAATCCGTTTCCAATCTTGTCGAGATCTTCAATGTGTTTCTATGTGCACACAATGTGTAACAAATGGATGACCTGTTGTTTTTAGAAACTCAACTAAATCAAAACATAGCAGGCTGGGTATCTTGAAACATGCTCTATTACTTACTTACTTTATTACTTACTATATGTCTCTTAGGTGCCAAGTGAAGATATTCCTTTAAGGGGTTTTACTTTTGAGACCTTGATGAGTAAAATTACCCATTTTGAATCCACATGAGTTACGCCTTAAGATGTGTACTTAAACTGAAAAGTACACACATTTTATGACACCACATACTTTTATGACACCACAACATTAAAAAAAATCTCTCGAGTGGCAGAGCTTAACAAGCCCCAAGGCACAACTGGTACATGATGAAACTTCAATTGTGCTCATTGTCTGCAGATCCCATGCTTATTCTGACCGGGAAGGTCAGTGCCTGGACATAGTTTCATATTTCATGATGCAGAACTTTTCAGCCTTGTGATGAAATGTTTGGAACAGACAACAGCATCCCTACGAGAGAGCTTCCGCAGTGCAAATGATAATTCAATTAGTTGTATATTCACACATGTATGTCCATCTGTGCTGTGTCCTCCTGACACATGACAGGCAGAGGACGGGCTCAGTGTCGCGGTCTCCTTTCAGAGTTTGTCTGATTTCCAGTAACTCTGTTGCAAAGCAGCTTATGTCTGTAGCCTGGAGTAGTCAGGGGTCACGCATCTGCCAGTTTCAAGGTTCAATATTTTTCCCGAGTGGCAAATTGATTTACAGCCAGCAGCAATAAATACGCATCAAACAAAATAACAAATACCAAACATGGTCAATAGGTGACTGTGCTCAGTGTCATTTACAAGGCTGATGACAGCAGGAATGAATGATCATTTGATCCTGTAAGTTCTGCATCGAGGCAGATTATATCTATGCTCTGATGGTCGCGGTTTATAGCCATATTATAATGGAGGATGTGGGTCAGCTCGGATTGAACTTGCTTTCAAAGACCAACAACAACAATAACACCCATGGAAGTCATTTACAGGGACACATACACAGTGTGGTGACACGAGAGTTTGGTGGACAGCACTCTTGCCTCACAACAACTTGTTTGAAAGCAGGTCGGACGTTCTGTGTAGAGCTGGCATGTTTCTCTCACAATCCAAAGACGTGCCTGTTTAGGTTGATTGGAGACTCTAGATTTCTCCTAGTCGCCCATGCAATGCCCTGCCTTTGTCCCCTGCAGTCCCCTGCACACTGTTAAAAAACAAAGTGGATAAGATAATGGAAGGATGGATGGACCGTCACGATGCCCTGCAGCTGATTTTTTCTGTTTAACAGAAAGTGACCTGTGCCAGCAGATACGAGAAAAAAGCAATCCTATTGAAATTGAGCAGTTGTATATGTCAGATTTTTGCAGCGTAACATTATAAAGACGTCATTAACATGTCGTTATTATGACCGGATCAGACTTCACATTTCTCTCTTTCTTTTTTTTTCACAATCCCATGTGCAAATTGCAGGGTTTTGAGGCAGGTGTGAACCCAGTGAAGGAAGGATGTGGACCGAGCCCGGTCGACTTCCTGCCTTGTCCCTCCATTTTGTTGGTATGATAAAACCACAGGGGTTCTTGTTGGCAAGAAATCTGGCACCATTCAGCCACACAACACAATCGGAGCCTTTTCCCTCTGCAGCAGCAGCAGCAGCAGTCACTGAGGCATCTCCTGACTTTCCTGTCCAACCAGGGAATTATGTTGTGTTTGTCAATGATGATTACTCTAATTTGCCTACAAGCCTCTTTTTGTGAGAGGGGTTTTCCTCATTCACCAGCTCCACTGTGAGGGAACGACTATTTTGAGGCCCGTGTCTCACTTGTATAAAGACACGAGTGTTGTTGCCCTGTCTGAGCTCTATGCACAAACACAATTCATCAACAGGTGTGGGAGGAAATATTTTCTCTCTCGCTCTCTCTCTGCAGAAGGATGTTTCGTTGTGGAGTGTGAGGGGTAAGTGTGAGAGAACAAAAGTTGATGGTGAGGGGCATTCAGCCCGCAGGAGGACTTCCTCGCTCAGCGGAGGAAAGAGGAGATGGAAGGGCCTCTGTGCTCATTTGTACAGATGAATCAATTCCCCCAGTTTGATGAATATTGAGATTTTTAAAGTAAGGGCCGGTTGGAATTCAACGTCACGTGTAAGTCACCTTCACAGGCTTCGACAATACCACCAGAGAACAAAGTTAGCTGCTTTTCAGCAGCCCGTTTTCGGCTGGTTCTCAAAGGCTTTATAACTTGTCTTTCACAATTCCAGGTTGGCCACAGAAGCAGAGAGCGGTAGAGTACAGCATATGCGCCGAGAAAAATGTCCATGTGAATTCTTAAAATGTACTTTGAGGAAAAGATTAAAGTTGCTGCTTTTGGCATGTGGAGGTGTGACTTGAATTGGATGGGAGGATAATGAGGAAGGCAGATGAAACTGTATTAGCGGTATGTTGATTTGTAATGGATTTTCTTTAATCCCTTTGATACCTTTTATTTGACATTTGGGATGCTTGGCCTTGCCATCAGCAATATTTTATATATTTCTTTTTTTTCCAGACATCATGCTTCAATCCCCTTGAAGGATGTTTTATGTAAAATATGCTTTTTGTACCCTGGTAAGACATTTAATCAAGATTAACCTTGGTATTTTAGTAGCCAGTGGTCTATCTTTGTGGGATTTCATAATGGAAGACAATTAAGCACTACTTTCAGCGCTCAGGATCTGCTCTTGAGGAAAAAAAAGGTATTTATAGTAAAAAAAAAAAAAAAAAAGGTGTGACATTGGTAAATTTCCTTCTTTTTGGAACTGGTTTTCATCACAGAACATGTCCAAGCTATGGGCTGATGAAACTGCTGCACTGAAGATTTTATAAACCTGACTCTGGAGCGTTTAAAAGTTATTACCGGATTGATTGAACAGGCAATTTAATCCCAATGCAAAGAAATGACAGCTTCTTGTAATTGTAATAGATAGTTAAGTTTAACATTCGAGATTCTTTTTTTTTTTACAATTCTTATTACCAAAGCCTGTCGCGATTATTCTCAATTAGACAATTTAAT
The DNA here is from genome assembly GCA_029224185.1 of Karalla daura. Taxonomy (NCBI): domain Eukaryota; kingdom Metazoa; phylum Chordata; class Actinopteri; order Chaetodontiformes; family Leiognathidae; genus Karalla; species Karalla daura. Next base: position 11,838,100 of record CM055199.1, read on the forward strand.
TTGATTTCTCAGCGGCAAACTGCATCCCAAATTGTCCCAAAATGTATGCATATTTATATATATCTATATATATTAAATCCACCACACTGCATCTTTTTATTTTCTTTTTTCTCTTTTTATGTTGAGGCTCTGCTTTGGTGTGCAGGCTACTTGTGGCAGCCTCTCTCCTGCTGGAGGTGCAGGCTGCAGGGGAGCACGGCTCTTGTCCACGGTCATTCATGGTTTTTAGAGCATGGCAGTACTCGAGTATCCCTCACAATGTCCGCTAAGAAAGTGCACGGAAAATAGTTTTCCTGGGTGGTCCCACTCATTAATACACTTGTTGATTTACGGCTCACGGTTCAACCACCGCCAATTAACGTGAAAACACACACACAAGCAAGAGGAGGAACGGGCAAAAAGGAGGAGGAGGAGGAGGAGGAGGAGGAAGAGGAGGAGAAGGGGACCTGAACCGGCCCTGACTTCCAGAACCAGGTAATGTACCAGTGTAATGGCATTTGATGTTTACTTTCTAACCGTGAAACGCGTCAGCTATGCTTTTAATTCGCCCATTTAATCGTCGTCTAATGCGACGCTTGAATCACGCGTGGCTCCGCTTTATTCCTTTACTATATCAACAAACACGTTACAAAAATGTCTTTTAAATGTCTTTTCCTCATATATATATATATTTGTATGTAATCAAGTCGGCTCCATCAAATGAACCTGTCCTTCACCTCGGCTCTATATTTCGTTTGATTTCATTTTCGGATTCATGTACAGTAGCTGTGCTGAATGTAGTCGTGCTCTGAATGGCGGATAATTGACAGGAATCAAAGGAGGTCGCACATAAAATGCGTTTTTATTGACTGCACGAGCCAGATAGGGCCTCGTTCTTCTTATGGAGTCTTTTTGATGTGTATTTTGTCTCCTTTCAGTTTCATGTGCCGGATTTCACGGTTTGTAATACAGACTTTTTGTGTAAATAACATAATCAAATTAAAAGGGATGCGGCCCTTTGGCTCTCTCCCCCCTTAAAGTTGCTGAAAAGTCACCCAACAATTGTCAGTTAACTCTATACATCAATCTAATCGGAGAGAAACGTGCTTTAGAGATATTTGCCACATTGCAAATGTCTATTGAAAGTTTCTTTTTCATGTCACTCCCTATAGCCTCCACTATGTCTCATATTATGTATGTTTTTTTGTCTGTCTGCTCTGTTCTTCTTTCAGGTTGTGACCATATTTTTTTGTTTGCTTGAAAAAAATAAAAATCAGCAGCTTTCAGTTGAGGTCGTGCACTGTTGCACGGTACCCTGTGACCTTGTCAAAAGCAATCACCGTGCCACGGCAGCAGTTTTCCTCTTCATCTTAAGACATAATCTCTTTAATTGGTGTCAAAGTTGGGGTCCTTATGGTGAAAGTCCTGAAAATACCCAGGCAGACGGACAGACAGTCTCACTTGTTGACACTTAGAGAGAGAGAGAAAAAAGAGAGAAAGAAAAAAGCACATGCAACAGGACCTCGTCAATGTGGTGCTGAAACTCGTTAATCCTAAGTGTGTGTGTGTGTGTGAGTGTGTGTTGGGGGTGGAGGGGTGTTACTGCAGGCCCTCCAGCCACTTTAGTCTGACAGGATCCTTCAACTTAAGTCAGTCCCGTCTGACCCCTCTATTCAGCCCTCCCTCTTTACACCTGCTGAGTCCCACGTACTGAGTTGGGATGACAGACAGGATTTGCTTTTTAATCTCGCACTTGTTACACCTTCTAGAAGACATTTATCTCATCTCAGTCTGTTTAGTTCCCCCGTTCAATGGGCTAAATTAGGCCTGTTTGACCGCAGCTGCCAATCACTTATTTCCTTGATTGACTGATTCTTGTTTTTTAGTCAGGCAATAGTGAAAATAATGGCTGCTATAACTCTTCAGAGCCCAGGGTGACTTCCTCAAATTGCTTCTTTTGTCCGACCATCAGTCCCAGACCAAAAGTTTTTCAATTGCGATGATACAACAAAAAAAAGAAACCCAGACGAGGCAGCATTGAGTGTTTTTGATTGAAAAATTCTTGCAATTAAAGCCGTCGCTGATTAATCTCCTGTTGGTCGACAATAAGAGTAATCAACTTGTCCTGACAATCGACCCCCATTCAATCAGTATTTTGTTATATTTTCCTGTAAGATAGTTGTAATACCACCGAACCATAACGCCTCAGAATGTTGTTGCTATATTCGCTTTATAGGATCCGCCGTGAACCTAATGATCTTAAACATTAGGCCCCAGCATAAAATTAGATAAAACCATCCACATAAAGCAACATCCTTTATACAGTGACGTATCTGGCAAAGTGGTGAGCCTTACGCTGCATGTCCTTGCTTGTGAAGAACTGAGTGTTTCCAGAAAGCTCCATGTCATATCCAATCACCTGTTGCGAGTCACAGTGTTTATCTGTGGCATGATCCAAGCTGGTGTTTCTGGAGCATCCCTCACATTTCCGAGTGGTTTATTGTTTCCAGTCCAAACCTGATGGAAACGTGTTCCCGGCATCGAATCCTCTTGTAGCATCATATCGACAAGGAATCCTGAGTCTCATGAGGTGAGACATAAACCTGTGGGTGATGTTGCAGTTTTTGATACTCAGCTGATGCCTGTGGATCCGTTGGACCCGCTGTATTGTTTGGATTTCAGATCAATGCAGACATAACGGTCTCTGCAAGAATATCCATCAAATGAAGTTTACCCGAGCGGTATTCACTGCTTACCTTATTTGTAAATATCAGATTCAATTTGAATTTGTAGGTGAAAAAAAAGCTAAATCGATCAATACTATGAAAGTGGAACACCACACAAGGATTAAATATATCCATTCATTCATTGCCTTCGTAATATTGTCACTTGAGTAGATCTATTCGATTAAATTGGATTCAACCAAGGGCTATAAAATGCAGCTTGGTATCTGGCCTGAAGTACAAAACTCAGAAAGTGTGAAGAAGTAAAAGAAATAAAATACAAATAGGAAGAGGGAATATAAACAATGCAGTACAGTAGCTGATGCTGCTATTACTATTCATACTAGTAACACTCTTACTAGCGTAACGTATTCTGTTACACTGTTTATGTACATGAGAATTTGGATGTTTGTCCCATGATTGCAGATATGTACTGGAAGGACATGATGTGATTTGGGTGATATTGTGACAGAATGTACTTGTTACAGCAGAGAATATATGTGTTTACGCTGATGAACGTAACACAGTTTGTCCGTCTGTCAGATCAATTCAACTTTTATCCGGCACGTCTCCTTTTTACAGTTACCTTATTAATCATGTCAACATGAAGAATGGAGTGTTCAGTTTTAGAGCGAACACTGTTTTAGAGAGGACGCGCCACCGAAATGATGACAAACTGGAGTGAACGGCTCTCTTAAGCAGTCTAACAGACAGGCAGGATGTAGCGCAGGGCTGCTGTATTATCTGCACTTGATGGAATAATAACCTGGCCCCTGGGTGTTTACCATGCTTGTAATATAAAACTGAATACCCTGTGTGTATATATTATGCACATATCATTCATTTACATTCAGGTTTTTCAGTTTGGCTTTGTTTTTTTTTGAATAGGGAATAGGGAGCAAATGGCAGCGGATCTGCCTGCCATATAATTCCATAAACCCTGCAAGGTTCAACTCTATGAGCCAGGATCATGAGTGCCTGTGCCCTTGCACCTGGAGATAAAGGTGTTGTTGTTTGCGCTGAAAGCCACTGTTTGCCCTCAGGGTCACACGAGCCTATCCTCCGCCTGGGCCTCCTTAAAGAATACACTTGAATATCAGTGAGCAGAGGTCGTTCCCTGCTCCGTCTCACCCGTGACACGCTCGGCACGCTTGCTCTCATGATCATGGAGTGTCCTGGGGTATGCCCGTGGAAACGGGGCTATCTTAAACCAATTAAATCACTGAATAGATCTCCACGGGGAGGGATTGGAAGCTATCAGCTTCTGAAATGAATCATATGTAACGCAGAACACTTGGATATAATGTGAGTATGCGGGCTCTCCCTCTGCTAAAATATTCTTTTTTTTCCCAGCGTAGATATTCACCTGAATGCTGCTCACCTTTGCCACGGGAGCGCAGCGGCAGACAAAAAGGGGAAAGGCAGATGAATGTGGTAAATGCACATTAATAAAACAGGAAATTGGGGGCTAGAAAGTGCAAATAATCACCGTGAATGTGAATGTGTCCATTGAAGCACTCTTTTTGGGCGCTAGCCCGATGCTCCCACTAATGGTCTGTTTCACTGAAGTAGCACCAGGAATGCTAACCCTTCTCAATGCTTCACAACCCAGGGCAAGCATGGCAGCACTCCCATTTGTATAAGTGTGTGTGTGTGTGTGTGTGTGTGCGTTTGTGGCTGGGTGTGCACCTCCCTGTCGTTATCCTTTCTCGGAGGAAAAACCTCATTCTCGCGTACTCTCCCATCCTGTAATGAACAGGGTCTACATATTTATGTTTTTGCCAGAGAACACTTGAAACACAAGAGGGGTTAAAGTAAAGAGTGGGGAGGTCTTTGGACCATTTTCAATATTCCCCCCCCTCTCCACTGTGCCCCACGGGGCAAGTGAGGGGTTGTGTCTTTACAATAATCAGGTGACCAGAGGGAAAATAGTGTGGCCTTAACAAGCCCAAATTAAAAAAGAACATCATTTTCATTATGCAGTCAAACACAATTACAAGCAAATGTTTTCTCTGTGGAGCTTGCCCCTGCTTTCAGGGTCTTTAGTGTGTGCAGAGAAAGGCCCTGGTGGTCAATGGGCAGCTGAGTGGCGTGTTCAGCGGAGGCCCACATCCTTAGCCCCCAGCGCCGAATGCGTTTTGTTAGAAGAGCAGCCATACATTGGGAGCAGATTTGTTGAATTAGAGAGCGCAGCAGGAGCCGGGGGAGGCAGGGGGGTAAGTGATGGGGAGGACTTGTTGCTAGGTGACTGACACACAACTGCAGCATGCCAGTTTTCAGAGGCTGGCACTCCTTGTCTGTTTTCCCTTTTTATTTTTGTTTTCTTCCTTATCAAGCACTGTCCCCCCTCCTCCTCCCTCCTCCCTCCTCCTCCTCCTCCTCCACCTCCACCTCCTCCTTCCCCGCTCCACCCTCTCACTTGTCTGGCTCTCCTCGTTTCTGAAGTGTGGATAATAAAATGAAGAGAAAACAGACAAAACGTTGTGAATCAGGGAGGATTCTACTGTACAACTCTACTAGAACCCAGTCATCAGCTTTTCAACCCCGTCCATGCTTAAAAACCCCGCTGCTCCCTAAGTGTTGTGGGAAAAGAAAAAGTGCTTTTATGGGGTAGGAAAGTAAAAGGTGAATTCCCTCTTTCTAATGCGCTAGTTAGTATACAATCTGACATAAAGCATTAGCCTCATGGAGACACTTTGCGCTATCAGCAAAAAAAAAAAAAAAAGGCTTTTCCTGGGGGCTGGTAAGTGACACACAAGGACAGGCAGGATTTCTCTGAGCTCCCACCTCCTGCAGGCATCGCTGGGTGCAGGAGTTGCCATTTAAAACACTGATATTTCCCGATGTGGTCCCCACATCTAGTGATTTTTACCTTTTCAAGATCCAGTCGATAATCAGAGGCAGCGTGAGGTCGATGGTCGAGATCTTCCGTGACAGCTTCTGACATTTTTTTTTTCCTGAGCAAACACTTCCCTCAGCTCTCTCGATAAGTGTGCTGTCCGTCTCCTGGCTGCCTGACTTGGCACTCTGGACACTTACCCTGTCACTGCGGTTCAAGCAGCTCAGCCATTTCAGGACTGTCTGCAGACACAAGTTCGGAGCCACACGGAAACTAAGGCACAGAATTAAAGCTTCAAAGCAGCAAATATTCCAAATATTCCGGCATATTTTAGGTGGGTTTTTTACAAGATGATTTACACGACAAAGGTGCCTGGCTTGGCCAGGCGAAATATCGTTCTGATTGCTACCGTATAGGCATATGCGTGCAGCACTTCTGTCTTCGAGGGTGTTGAAAATGAAAAAAGGAATGCCTGCGGCTGCTGGTGCTGCCGATTGTGGAGAGGCATTACCCGCACACTTCGTCTGGCTGTTTGTCTGAAAAACGTATTACACTTTTAGAATTAGACTTTACCCCCCCCCCATCTCCATTCATCTTGTATTCATTCTATGCCAGCGCAGGGTGTAGAGATTCAGGGTCATCGGGATTTTTGATTTCCCCCTCGGTGTCGCATTTTATTTGAAGCTCCGTCTGAAGGTCAAAACCAAATACACCCAAACGAAAAGAAGCCATTGTTTGTGTGTTTCTCCACCTCGTGCCTCCCTATTCCTTTTCACCAAGAAAGCATCTTTCTTTCTTTGTGTTGCCAGAGGCTTATGAGACTATCAGGGCACACCTGTGCCCTGAGGAAAATTCCCCTGCTCTCTCTAAAGCTGTATTATTCAGCACAAGGCCACGACAGTCAGTGTTTCTAAAAGCATTTGGAAGATTGTAAACGGTGATGCTAAAAACTGTCAGGAGCCTGCCGACATACAAAAGGAAAAAAGATACTGTATATAATGGCTTCCTTTCATACGCAATAGACAGACAAATTGTCTGGAACTAGATATAGGCTTCACATCTGATAGTGAAATAGCCCTTGATATAGCTTCCATAAGCTAGAGAAACCGAGTTTCCTTCCAAGATGCTGCATGTTATTTTTGATATGATAAATAGAAGAGACACTTTGGACTACACAGTCAATATACCTGTAAATCCTGTAGAGCTGCTTTTTAACTTTTTTTCTCTGTTTTGCCAATTTTTTATTAGGGCATTTTATTCGAATGGACGTGTTGAGCAGAGCAGTAGTTTTTTTTTTCACCTTAGTTTTGATGTTTGAAAAATCACAGCCGTAAATGGAGCAGCACAGGACAACAATTTCAAAACATACAAAACACACAGGTGTTTGCGTATGTGCAGGTGTGTGAAAGTATGTGCTTTAAGGATAAATGAAAAAGTTCAGTTTGGTTTTGTTAAAAAGTTCAATTCAAAGCCTAAGAAATGAAATGTCATGTTTGGTTGACGGCTAATCGCAGAGGTCCAGGTTTTAAGATTTGAAATATTTAATAAAGAAAATATTTATATCTGGGAAAATAACTAGGCATGTCTATTGAATGGTAGAAATGCTTCTTTACAAAATAGTCCCATAAGCATATCTCAGCAAAGATGATTAAATGTAATATGCACTTGCCAAAGATTATGAAAACATTTTTCAAATTACAGCATCTCAACTTCTTAGACACACACACACACACACACACACACACACACAGAGACACACACATACACACACACACATACACACACACACACACACACACACACACACACACACACACACACACACACACACCTCTTTTTAAAGTTCACAAAACAATCAACATGGAAGCACTGAAGCATTGGTACATACTTTGCATCCAAAAAAATGGCACCCTTTTTTTTTATATATCTTCTTCTTCTGTATCTCCAGTTTTCTTTTAACTTGATGTCAGTCATCCTCTGCTGACACCAACGAAACAGAATAAATAATTTCATTATTGAGCAGTGAAGCGCACTTCAACAACAGGACCTTGTGCTCATCCTGTTCTAGCATCCTTCAGCATGTTTTTCATCGGTGTACATTTACCTCACCATTTATTTGTTTCTAATTCAAAACTGATATTACAGCTTTGTGTTTGTTAGAATGTGTATGTAGAGGTAAAGCGCAACTGTACTTGATTAGCTCAGCTCAAAGCCCACACGGACTCGTGTGTGTGTGTGTGTGGGTGTGTGTGTTTTAGCTGACTGGATTATCAGCCTCTGGCCCGGCTCCACAGCACTCTCACACTGAGATGGCATATTAACGCTGTCTCAGGTTTTAGTGGCTCAGCCTCTCTGCTGCCGCTGCTGTGCTGATGTGCCGCACTCTGCCAAACCACTTGGCAGGACTTTAATCATAGCGAATGCCGATTGGACGACAAACAACAAACTTCATATTCTTTAGCCGCCCGAACTCTCTGAAGGGCTGCTTTGGCCATCTAAATATCCTTCGTTTGCACAGCTGTGCCGCAGACTCACAGCCACGACTTGAGTCGATCATACTCACTCCTCCTCTGTGACAGGATTATTCTGTGCTGCTGATATCTGCTGATCTTATAGCTTGCTCATTTACATTGACCCGAATACCCGCCGTGTCTGTTAAGTCGAGTGATTTAATCTCCCCTGGCAGGAGCACCCAGAGCACCCCTCTGCTTACCCTCCAAACATGCATTTTTAATCAGTATATTAAGATGTCACATAACAGTCTGAGCTCATCACCAGCGCCGCTGGCCATAGCAGATATGGATTCAGCTGTTTGGAGTGGTATCAGAGCCTGGCTGCTGGCTATTACTATCCACTATGTCCACTTTTCAGAGCCACGTGGAACACCTAGCAAGCGAGCCTCAGGAAGAAACAAATCATTTTACTCTCTCTTGCAGTGGAGAGACATCTCACAATTTTGTCTTTGCTTGATTATAGTGATACAGTGCATGTATATGCATGCTTCGGTACCGTAGTTATTTGATATTGGATGTAGATAGGTAGATAGATAGATAGATAGATAGATAGATAGATAGATAGATAGATAGATAGATAGATAGATAGATAGATAGATAGATAGATAGATAGATAGATGTGAAGATATGAAGATGGGTATGTTGTTTTGTATGCATGTCTGTGTTTAACCCATATACATCTGTTTTTTGTGCATCTTGAAAAAAGAGGTCTCCATCTTGATGAGACTACCCGAGTAATGACTGAATGTGTCCCTTTACCGGCAGCTTGTAAATACAATGCAATCTTGACGTGGAAGATGCTGTGGCTTGTTATATTTACTGTGCATACCAGCGAGGAGGAAATTCGACTCTCGATCTTCTCAAGGTCCCTGAAGTCTCCACAGGGCCTCGTCCTTGTAGCACAAGACTTGCTGATGCCGCACGGCGCACGGAGCGGGCGGCAAATGGATAAATATTTGAGGACGTGTGAGTGGCGAAAGCGAGATGACTCTCAGCCTGTCAGAGTCGTGTTTGGAGTCGCAGCATCAAGCGGGGACCTGCTCAGTGACACCGGGTAACTCAAGCAATGACACGGACACATATACACATATACTGTCTCTCTGTGCCTGTACTCCCATCACCCCTCTCTGTACATCACACACACACACACACACACACACATGCACGCTCGCACACAGCCCTGTCAGCTATCTCCTGTCAGAGGCATCACCCTGGAGGTACAGTGGTGAGCTCTGTGCACACAGTGATCAGGCAGCTCGCCCCAGCTCTGCCTTTCTTCTGCCTCTACCTAGACGGACTCCCTTCATCCTAATGAGCTCTGTCAGAATGGCATTTGACATAAGCCATCAATAAAGCACAACTGACAGACTTAAAGAGTCCGGAAATCCAGGATATCCCTGCTCTCTCTGCCCCCCTCACACTGGAAAACAACTCCCGAAATCCAGGGTTGCTTTTGTAATTACAAGAAAAGCTTTGATCTGTCACAGATATTCTCCTCATTGTCCACAGGATTATATCATAGGATACTTGGAGACGAATGACACTTAAACACAATATTAATGGAAATCACCTGATACCAGAAATAGCTGTCAAGATGAGCCCAGCTCATTCCAGTTCCTGCTGGGGGATCTGTGGAGTATATATTTATATATATATGTTTTTTTCTGCTCCTGGTCAAAGCTAAGTGTTTACTAGAGAGAGTTCTTAGATGCCCTTGAAGTGGCTTTCCAACAAGATTTCCCAAGGGAACTGACCCTGGCATTATTAGGGGCCATTCCTGAAGGTTTGAAGAGAAGGGCCAAGAAATATCTACTGGATATAACATTCACAGTTGACAGTGTATAACCATCTGAGGCCTGATCTGTCCATTTACAGGATCCAGAAAGACATCAACAAAATGGAGCAAATTATATACACATTGAGCCTCCAGAGGTCCATTTTTGTTGGAAGATGGAGCCTTATCATAGTGTTGTTAATGCTGTGAGGTTGACTGCCTCTCCACGGTTCCTTTTTTGCTTTCTTTGTTTTGTTGCTGATATTTTTTTGTCTCTTTCTCTTTCCGTTCTTTTTTTCTTTTCCTTTGTGTCCTGGAGTAACTATTTAACACCTTAAATTAAAAGATGAAAGAGAAAAGAAGAAATAGACAGTTAGATATTTAGATAGATTGAAATGTCTAAATTAATGTTCCACCACCGTAAATGAGATTAAGGAGAATAAACGTGCAAAAATTTAAATGGATGGAAATGCATAGATACATGACACTTTTGTTGTCAAGAATTAAGTAATAATTATGTTAAAAATACAGTTCTTGCTGCTGCTTCTGTGTTAAGCTAAGGATCATTGGTGTTGCATCTTTTCTCTGGCATTTCACGGATATAAATGTCACAAGCTTGTTGACTAGGAAAGAAAAAACTGTACCCAAGGAGAACATCACAATTTTCAATGGAAGCTGTATGTAATTGTGCTGTATTGTGCGCAGTCAGCTCTGGGAGTGAGGCTCTGCCGCGGCTCACAGATTGCTGCTCATGTTTGGTGCTAATAAAAGACCGGGTCGGGAGAAACAATTGTGTTTTATAGAAGCTAATGAACTTAAAGGAGTCTTTTTGATCCTTGCGGTATAGCGGAGCGTAATAAAGCAATGAGTGTACCATTTACTATAAAGTAATTCTGAGCTCAGGGTGAAGTCACTGCGCTGCGAGGGACTCGGGATGAATCACTCCCCGAGCTAATGGACACATTTCAGACTCCTGTTTATTTTTTCTCCTCTCTCTCTTTCTGTTTGACTCCACATGCATGGATACGTATTAGAGGGATACATCAAAATACATTTGTGAAATTAATCTAGCATGTCGTAGACTATATATCTTTTCCCCCCATTGTGGAAAGCTTCCTCTCTGCTCACATACAACACATTAAATTGCACATCCTATAAAGCCCATGTGTAAAGGTCACTGTCGAAAAAGCTGCGATGGCGCAGACAAAAGAGCAAACTCTGTTGCTGGAAGAGACATTTATTGACAGTCATCTGTGTGTGTGTGTGTGTGTGTGTGTGTGTGTGTGTGTGTGTGTGTGTGTGTGTGTGTGTGTGTGTGTGTGTGTGTGTGTGTGTGTGGTGTCTAGGAGGCTCTCAGACAATGTGAAGTGGAGGTGAGGCCCAGGCAGCATGGCCGCGGCGGTGTGACCTGTGCCCCGACTCACGCATCATGTAGCTTCCTGGCGCCAGAGGACCCTCTGACCGTGATGAGTTTTGACTCCTGTCACCTTTGGGTGTCGTCAGGATCCTTTGACATGGACAGGACTCTGTATTATTTTTATTTTTTTTTTTTCTTTTTAGGAGAGGGTGCTTCTCTGTGGCCTAAAAGGCTCGATGTGTGACCGCAGTCCCCCACCAGTGACGGCTTTTCAGACAGTCAGAAGACAAACAAACAAACACACAAAAAAGGAGAGAAGTCAGCTTTGCTTTCACACACAGGCAGAATAATTCATGGAGGCCCCCCCCTTGATTATAATGGCGCTGCAAACTTTGCCCGAAGTGGCGTGTGAGAACTTCACCACACTGCTATCACAATGGATGTATAGGATCTTTGAGGCATTATGTAAAAACTCTGCACTTGTGTTGTTTTTTTTTGTATCGCACACCTGATATTGTGTTATAAAGCGTTATTGAATAAAACAGCAAGTGTGAGGGAGGCGCAGAGGAAGGGTATAAAGACCCTGCATACAATCGGCCCACCTGTTTCGATAGTTTGCCTGTAGCTGCATCAATACATCACCTTCTCTCTTTGTCATTATTTGTTAAATATCTTCTCATCCCGCATGCGGCTCTAACAAAAGCAGCGATTTTGGACAGTTTACATTCATTCAACCTTGCTGCCGCAGTTTAAAACCGGGCAGCGACTGAAAAGAAAGGCACCACCGCTGGATGCCAATTTAATGTATGTTTTGTGCGTGGACAATGACTTACTGCTTGTTCAATGTCAATTTTAAGCATGCCGTATGCGTCTGCGTGTGAATAGAGGATTTGTTCTTCATAATAACCAGCTTGGCATTTTACCTCTAACGGTGAAATGCTGCCTCGCTGCACACAGCACACAATCACTTTGTGTTGTGCGAGTGCTATAGGTGACGCGTGCATTTGTTCATTTGCAATTTCTCCGCGCTCCTGCTCGGCCTCTTACACTAACACTCACAAGCAGAGGTAATATATAGCCAGACGCCGTGCAACATGCACTCTGCCTTGTTTCATTTAGCCCCTTTATCTAGCATAGAAATTGACTGCATTCAAGAGTGGAATGGATGTAATAATTGCATGCACTCTATAACATGCACCATGAATGGTGTTTTCAGGAAAAAAGAAAAGGGGGAGAGAAAAAGGGGAGGTTTCAAGGTATTCTTAATGGCTTTTTGCCAAGTGTGCTCTCCTTGTATTGTTTGTATTATTTTTCGAGAACCAAATGTTGTTCTCATCAGTTTCATTCGCAACCTGTGGGGTTTGATGAAACACAGAGAAGGTGAAAAACCTTCGCCCGGGGGGTCTCACTTTGATGCTGCTTTGCAACAATAACCAGACTCGGTGATGTTATAGGATGGATTGAGCTGTCGGAAGATAAGATAAGATAAAAGTTTATTCATCCCCGAAGGGAAATTTTTCTGCACAAACTGTACAAATGAACATCACATTCACAATCCACAGTGTGATACACATACACAGTTCACATTCACAGCAAGTCCCAAGTATTGGTTGTAACAAGTTAAAATTAAGCAAGCGAAATAACAACAAGAAAATAATGATAAGGATGAGCACCTCACAGATTCACACAACTTCAAATTTATGCAACCAGGATGCGATAGCACTCCTGCTTTTTGTGTTGCAACGGTCTTGTACTCCTTTCAGAGGATGTATGTATACTCCAGGATGAATATTCAGCGCTGGCTGTCAATCTCAGTGTGGAATTACATTTTCTGTTCACCACGGTCGTGTGAATTGGCTTGGTGGACATAAGGTCAAATATCACGTGCACCGCTTATAATAACAGCAGTGTAGTATATGCCCTATGAACGCCTGGGGTGGGGTGGGGGGTGTACGTGTGACTGAGTGTGTGTGTGTGTGTGTGTGTAAGTCCACGCTATCTGCTGCAGTGTGCTGGCTCTCCTCTGCCCATGTCAGCAGGGCTGTGTGACTGAACGCCGCTGGATTACGTACACCGAGGGGGGGCAATGGGTCAGTGGATAAGAAGTCTTCTCTGTTACCACAAATCCGCAGATTAAACGCAGCGTCGAGAGCCCACGCTGCCCCCGAGGGCAAATGGGTCTGAAAACACAACTCTCACAGAGCTTTGCCATAACCCTCCTGTCGCTGCAGAGCGACCGGGCGACGTCCAAGCGACTCCTCTTAAGTCTCCCAGTGTATGAGCCTGGCCTTTAAATACATCCGGGGCCATCCGGGTGGGGGTTACGGGTAGTGTCACTGACATGATATCTTAATTGGAAAGTTAATCCCGCTGCTGGGACAGCTGACTCTAAGTTAAAACAGTCTGTCATGCAGAGGCGAGGTCTGCAAAACACTCCAGCCTGGGAACAAACACAGTGACATCCTCCATGTTTGCCGAGCTGCCCCCAGGCATCTGTAGCGGCAGCGTACATTCGCATTGTGTGGCATTGTTTTACATCACTCTCCATGTTGTTTAAGTGCCCTACGCAGACTGCGTTCTCAGTAACACAGCACTTAAGGTGATACCCTGGGCTTCAGATTCAGATTGGCATCTGTGGTGTGAGGGCTCAGCGGGGTGCCCGTATGCATGTTTACATACATCTCTGTGGGCTGATGGCTATGGAGAGGAGCGGACGGGGGACAGAAAGGTGCTGCAGATCCGTAACGTGGATAGTGGCTGTTGGCGACAGCCTCTTGTAGCGTCTCGTCTGCTCCAGTGATCCCAGGGAATCTGGGTCATTTCCAGCCCGTTCACATGTAACTATTCCCCACTCCTTCCCTCCCTCTGCCCGGGGCGAGCTATGACCCAGCTTACATGCTAATGATGACGCAAAGGAAATTTTCATCCCTTGTTGTAAATTGTGCGATGAAGGTGCACCCCCCGCCTGTGCGCTGTGTCACCACCCTCTCTCTTCACCTTGCACACCCTGCTCTCAGCTTTTTGCTTTCTGCCACAAGTCTTGTCCAAGTGTTTAACACAGTGAAGGACCTGCAGTTACATGAGCCACCGGTTATGTCTGTGAAGTGCTTCTGAACCTTCAATATTTCTCACAGTATCACTCTTATTGTGGTTAAAATAACTATTGTGCACATTATAAACAGGGATTTGATTTAATCTTACATTGACCTTAAAACTAATGAATGATACTGGGGCTCAAAGATCATTCTTGACCATGGAAATCGTGGCTGACAAAGCACTCAACTCCATATTTCTTAGCTGCTCTGGAGCTTTCAGTCGTATCAGATGATCTTCACTGACAACCCGAGTTATGGGGCTAAAGTTTTCCATTTTGCTACGCTATACTTTAAAGGCTTTTTGTAGTTAACTCTTGGCTTTTCAATTATAAATGTGAGAAACACTGTGCTCTGGCTGAGCATCTACAAGCAAAATAACTTGATAGTATAGACTCAGTCTGTGCAGCTGCGCAGTAGTCTCACTGTTTAATTAAACAAGACAAGACAAGACAGTACTATAACTGGGAAATTTCAACCTGTTAAAGAAGTTAAAATCACCTATCGGGGGACTGTCTTGTATCTACCTTCTGTTCCTAGCCTTATAATACAATACTTTCACGTGCACATGTATTAATATGTGCGATAACAGTATCGCAACCTTTTGGGTTTTGTATCCATGGACAAACAGGCTCTTTCAAGCATTGCACTGGTTGTGTATATCTTGACATGAAGTGTGGTTTTAATCAGTGTTTTCCTGTTCGTACACATGCACATGATCGAACACATGCACACATACACACACATATATATATGTGTGTATATATATATATATATATATATATATATGGAGAGAGAGAGAGAGATATCATTTTGATTATACATATTAAGAAATCTCATTGCATGTGCTTGCACAACGACAATGAAGAATCTTGAATCTCGAACCATGCATTGTACTGCACACCAGTGTTGTTTTAAAATCTTAAAGCTGCTGAGATGGCAGCCATTTTAAAAATCAACAGGTCCAGCATGTAAGAAAAAAAAAAAGAAGAGCACATCAAATCAGTGTTGTGTGGCAGGGAACTGGCTGCAGTCGAGGGATCCATGCAGCAAACAGACAAAAGGAGAAAAAAACAGACGTGTTTGAATGAGGTCCACTGTGTTTCTGCGCTGAATGTGTGGAGATATTGGTGTCAGGAGGCCTGCTATCTCCTGACACAGTGTCACAGGCCTGGACTCACTGGGATGCAGCAGAGCTCATACCACTCTGAGGCTGGAGAGGATGTATATATATATATATATATAATATATATATATATATATATATATATATAATATATATATATATATATATACACACACACACACATGCATATATATATTTATGACCTTTAAATACAGAATAAACCAAGGCAAAGCTACCAGCAACCATGAGCAATTTGCATAATATTAGAATAAAAATGGGCTTAATGTAGAACATGGCCACCTGTTTCATCCATCCATTATGAAATTGTGTGTGAGGAGGAAAAAAATGGATCCAAACCTGTCTCTGTTTTTTTTCTCTCCACCTATTAATGTTTCAGCGGTGCCTATAACCCAGACGTGTTGCTTACAGAGCATAGTCTGCAATTGTTATTTCCAGCCCTCCGTTTAAGAGATCCAAACCTCGTCCATGTTTTATTGATGCGGGCTTCCTAGAGGAAAAGTCTTGCAGTCCTTTTGTAAATTTAGGCTGGGGGAGGTGGGGGAGCGGGCAGCCTGCAGGGGATGAAATATTTACAGGAGAAGCTGAATATTTCACAGCAGCACCTTGTCTGCAGATCTGGCGATTTACTTCCCCTGCTGCATCCGATGGAGCTCATCCTTTATTTACACATATTTGGTAAATAATATGGCTAGATAGGCAGCATCCTCGGATGAAAAGGGGCTTTGTCTCTGCACCAGGCGTCATTGCAGAAATAGATGAGATGCAAATTCCTGATTATAAAGTTATACATATTATTAATTAATATTTTTTTCATTTCGATGACGCCAGTAAACCAGCCAGAGAATGAACAGCTTCATGTGCAGAGGGCATTTCATAAGCCTGCATCAAGAGTCTATAATTCATGCAAAAAGAGCCCGAAGGGGATTCTGCTAGTGTGTGTGTGTGCGTGTGAGTGTGTGTGCGTGTGTGTGTGTGTGTGTATGTGGGAGAGAAACAGAGCATAGAGAGAAAGAGAGAGAGGGAGTGTGTGTGTGTGTGTGTGTGTGTGTGTGAGTGTGAGGGGGTTGGGATGGGGGGTGTTCTGTGAAAATAATATCAGGCTTTTCCGTCAGAATGAACTTTCCTACTGTATCCAGCCATGAAATAATCTGACCCGACACTTCAAACCATCTGCGCTATCTATCCGCCCTCTTATTTACTAAATCAGCCTGTGCACAAAACGGAGTGTGTGTGATACTAGAGCCGAGTGTAGCCTGGCAGGGGCCAGGATGATGCTAATCCTATGTATACAAATATATAAATATGTGGAGATAAATATAGCATTTGTGTGTAGCAGTGCACTGTCTGCAGGATAAATACGGCTGACTATAGACTGCACCAGTGTTACCAGTTTGTAACAGCAAATCCATTAGCCTTTGTTTGCCTCTCTTCTCCATCAAAAAAGAGCATGCATCAGCATCGTAACTTTGCCTTTGATATGATTCATTATGTTTAATGAATTAGCACTTTTTGCGAGGAGGGAAAAACGCGACTAAACTCCGCTCAAGGTTGCGGGACTGTTGGCTGCTGCTGAAATAAAGGCCACATTGACCCTCCTACTACTTTTTTTCCCTTTTTGAATGATTTCTACGATTCAGCTGCAGAATGTAAGCTTTATGCGATTTTTGGAGAAGTGCGTGCGTATTAAAGATAACGAACTGAAAGTATTATGTTAAGAATTGTGGGTTGAATTTGCTTTAAAGTCTACCTATAGACGTGACATATAGATACCCTATAATAATAATAATAATAATAATAGAAACCCTATCATCAGTGAGATGAAAATACTCTTTAGTACCTAAACATCTAATATAGTGTAGACCAAAATGCACAGGGCAGGCTATTGAGAAATGTGTCTATTAATCACAAGCGTCTACATTTTAATCCTATGGAAACCGGTCCGTGGTAGCAGGCCAAAGAGCGATATGAATGAGACAAAAACACTGTTGCTAGTGTACACCAACACAAAAATTCAGTCGACTGGAAGTCTTTGTATTAAATGTAACGAACTTGTTGTGTAATGTTAAGAATGAGAAAATATAAGGCAGTGTTTGTAGTCCATAGGGCCTAAACGGAGATATGGAAGAGACGAAAACGCTACTTTACACCTACAGCAAAAATGAAAAGCTTAAGTGTCTTTGAGAAGTTTGTGAGTATTAAACATAACTAAAGTCTTATGACAGTCCAATGTTTCGTTTAACATTTAGGCTTTAGGAAGCTGTGTTTGTGATATTCCAAGCTTATATTGAGAACGTAATATATAAACGCGATATAAATACTATTAAGCAGCGTGCACCTATAGCAAATAGGCTAAAATGCGCATGGCAGATACTGAAGTGTGTGTGTGAGTAATAAACACAACGAACTAATAGTATTGTGTTAAGAAGGGGGGGGGGGTGTATTTGCATCTTAAAGCTCGCAGAAAGCAGTTTGTGATGTGGCAGTCCAAACTGCTTGGTTAAAAACACTGTTTAGAAGCTACAAATGGATGTATAGCAAATATGATGAAGTCAAAAATGGACGGAGCAGGCGGTGAGAATTAAAAATAAGGTGCTAATAGTATTAATGTGGCGACTGAGGGGATAAATTTACAATTTATGGCTTGTGAAAACCTGTTTGTGATGCAGCAGGTCTGTGGAAGAGATATGTATGAGTTAAAAGCACTATTAAGCACCTATGCCTGGATGTATACAGAAATTAATTATCGAGGCGAAAATGCCTCAAGCATGCAGGTTCGGCCTGTAAAGTGTGTGAACATTAAAAAAAGGAACTAAATGTCTCCATTTGAATAATAAGTTCGTATATTCGCAGATGAACCCCTGTGTAGAGCTGTGTTTGTGATAGAGCAGACAGCATTAAGAAGCCTCAGTGTAAATGTGATGCAGGCTGGGACAGGCTGCTCGGGTATCATCTCCCCCCGTGTTTGGGAGCTCCAAATGGCGGATGCTCGCCGTGTACCTTCCGCTGTATGGACTGGAGGAGTGTTTCTCTAACACAAAGGCTGTTTGGCCAGCTAAACGATTGAAGGAGCAGCACACACACACACACGCACAAAAAAAAGGTCAAAATGTTTATATTATTTGAGAAGAGGGGAGGGGCCCGGCTCTTCCTTTTTCACGCCTGATTGGCTGGAGATGACAGTGATTGACGTGTATCCATGGCAACCGGGCAGCCAATCTGCCAAGTCCAATAGGAAATCATCGGAGGGGGGCTTGACTGTCTTTTTCTGACCCCCCTCCTCTCTCCTCGTCGTCCTCCTCCTCCTCCCTTCAAAAATACATCTCGGCTCGGGCTTTAATTCCGCCGTAGTTCCAACCCAAGCGAGCCCACCTTCAAAAAATACATCTCCGGCTGTTTTTTTACCCTCACCCGCTGCCAAGTCCACCCCCCACACAGCCGGAGGATGCGGTAGCCGGTGGTCCGCGCGCTGCTCCTCGCGGTTCCTCCTCACCGTTGCTCCGGTAACTTTAGCTTTTTTTTTTTTTGTAGTGGGGGGAGGTTTTTTTTTCGGACGGACGGATTGAAGGAAAGAAGACGAAGGACAAGTAGAAGAAGACGAAGAAGAGGAAGAAGCGGAGGACGCGGGAGAGAGAGAGGAGAAAGGAGAAAGGAGGGGGCAGCGAGAGAGAGAGGAGAGGAGAGGACCGGAGAAGCAGCCTCCATGTTCCAGCTGCCCATCTTAAATTTCAGCCCCCAGCAGGTGGCCGGGGTCTGCGAGACCCTGGAGGAGAGCGGGGACGTGGAGCGCCTGGGCCGCTTCCTCTGGTCCCTGCCCGTGGCCCCCGCCGCCTGCGAGGTGCTCAACAAGAACGAGTCGGTGCTGCGGGCCCGGGCCGTGGTCGCCTTCCATACCGGTAATTTCCGCGAACTTTACCACATCCTGGAGAACCACAAGTTCACCAAAGAGTCGCACAGCAAGCTGCAGGCGCTGTGGCTGGAGGCGCACTACCAGGAGGCGGAGAAGCTGCGGGGACGCCCGCTGGGCCCCGTGGACAAGTACCGGGTGAGGAAGAAGTTCCCCCTGCCCAGGACCATCTGGGATGGAGAGCAGAAGACCCACTGCTTCAAGGAGAGAACCAGGCACTTGTTACGGGAGTGGTATTTGCAGGACCCCTACCCGAACCCCAGTAAAAAGAGGGAGCTCGCTCAGGCGACTGGACTTACACCCACACAAGTAGGAAACTGGTTCAAAAACCGCAGACAAAGAGACAGAGCCGCGGCTGCCAAGAACAGGTGAAGCTTCATTACATTACTCTCTCTCTGTGTCAGACAGGGAAACACCTCTGCATCCTCCTCTGCATCCTCACGCATGTCTACCCTGTGCGTCCCCGGGTTACAGTCTGGGGCTGCTTCTATTGTGATGTAGCTTCACTGTTTTTTTTCCTACGTGTGCTAAAATATTAGAAATCTGAAAGCACAGTCAAAAAGAAAACAGGCCCGCATCTTTTAGCCACGCTCCTGTACACAGATATATTTAGTTCAGATGCCACATTCATCCTCGGGGATGTTTTTTATTTTCGTGCAGTAAATGCCGCTTATTATACTCTGTCTGCAAGAGAGTTGAAATAGACAAAATGGCCTCCACAAATCAAAAATCAAAAGTACAAAATGCAGCGATTTATTCATTTTTTGGCGGGGAGGGATATCTGTAAGAACGAAGATCGTATTTTTGTAGAATGAAGCCAGCACAGCAGAGGAGATAACATGCAGCATGCGAGTCATTTACTGCTTTGCTGTTTGCAGCACAGCAGCTCAGTTTCTTCATTCCTACTAATTGTAATAATTTGGCAACGTCCTGGAATGGACATGCTGCCATTTTGCTGCTGTGGCTACATCTTTTCTGTGTTACAGGCCTGTTATCATAGTAACACAGAGCAGGTCGAGGTCAAATCACTGTTTCAGTTTCTGTTTATATTTAATACAGATAATACAGCCCATAATTTACCACTAAAGCTATTTAAAGTGCGTAGGTATTTATTCGTTGTGCTGTAATTAGCGAGCTCCCCCTGACGTGCAAATAATAACAACGACAATATTCTCTTCCACGCTCCACTGAAAATGTATGTGTACATTTTCTGGTAATTTAATTTCACATTGAGTGAATTACAACGAGCCAGAGCTGCCTTTATTTGGTCCAATCATATTTTGTCTTTTTAGAGACTGAAAACGTGTAGCTATAAAAATAAAGAAAGACCCAGCCGCAAAAAATACAAAATAACCTCAGTTCAAGATCATCCTCATCGGGACAATAATGTTAATTGTCGGAGTCAGAATTACATGTATTTTCAATTTAGGCAATTATACAGACCGCTGCTTAATAGCAGGGTAACAATTCCTAAACCCTGCCCTTGTGCTAGTGGTATAAAGTGTTTATTGTTCCACATTTGTTAAGTGTGTTTTGAATGTATTTCCTCTTATGCAAGTCCATTTCTTATCCTCTAAATAACCAAATATAAATGCAATATACACGGTGCACGCACACCTGTGCAGGTGAGTCTTCTTGTAGTTCTGCTTTGACCGAAAAAAAAAGGTGTTGTTATTATTCTGGTGTTATTCTTGCGTTGACGTGGTGCGCTGTCGTCCCGGTGCAGGCTCCAGCAGCAGGTCCTGTCCGGAGGCTCGGTTCGCTCCCTGGCGGACGAGGACGGCACCGTGGACCGGCTGGGGAACTCGTCCAGTCCGGAGGCCAGTCTGTCCAGTAAAGCCGCGGCCTCCGCCATCTCCATCACCTCCAGCGACAGTGAATGTGACATCTGAGGGTCCTGCAAGAGATACACGGCCACCGAGAGACAATCTAGTACAAACAAGTCATAGTGCCTGCGTTGAGTTACACACACACACACACACACACACACACACACACACACACACACACACACACACACACACACACACACTGATGTTTGACGGGTGCCAAAACATGAGGGGATCTGTGATCTGCCCGTCCTTTATAGGCCTATACATTTCTTTTTTCTTTTCTTTTCTTTTCTTTTTTTTTTGTTTCTTTGCGTTTTAACCACGTGTGGATACTGGACTTTAACACGGACCAAACAATATTCGACGGACTAATAAGAAACCGACGCCGCCCCCACACCCCCGCGAGATGAAAAAAGGAGAAAGAACAAGAATACTTAATAAAAAAAATAGAGATAAAAAGGGATGAAGGCACCGAGCGCCTAACCTGCTGTCCCCCGCTGTGGGTATTTCATGTTGAAAAAAAAAAGAAAAAGAAAAGAAGAACTGTGATATTTTTACTTTACTTTCAAAGTTTTATAAATAATGTTTATTTGCCTATTTAAAAAAAAGAACAAACGATCTGCTCTGCTGTCTTCTTTCTGAATTTCATATTTCATTTGCTTGGTGTTTTTAATACTTTTACCTTGTACACAGGTGAACCTGTTGAGCATGCGCGCTTTAGTGAAAATGTGTTTCAGTAAAAAGAACGAAAAAAAAGTAAAGATAACTTAATAAAATAATTGTTGATCAAAGGGACATAAGGCTATTTATTCATGGCGGCGCAGACCTGACTGCTGACCCATCCCCGATGTGAAATTATCATCATCTTCATCATCGTTATTATCGTTGTTATTATTGTATTCTTTTCCCCTCCCATTTGTTTCTGTGTGTGCAGAGGAAAGTTGTGCAGCCTGCGACACCTCTCCTGGGTGCGGGGCCTGTAATTGGTAATTGTAATGCGGGGTGACAGCGAGAGGTCACCCAGAGGCCGCAGCGCTAACCCGGATGATCTGCACAGAGATCATAGAGATCACAACACGGCAGATTGTGGAAATAGGCTTTATTCTGCTTCTACTGCAGCTCTCTCTCTCTCTCTCTCCTCACACACACACACACACACACACTATATATATATATATATATATATATATATATATATATATATATATATATTGACAGATACGTGCCTCTTAAATGTAAGCGCAAGTGGGCGTTTAAATCCCAGACGCAGGTTTTTTTTTTTTAATCCGCGGTGCAAATCATAATTCAGCAGCGCTGCTCTTCGATGCTTTTATTGTGGCCAAATCAATGCGTTTTATTGCATTATCAAAGTCTCGCCTGTTATCTGCTCGACCGAGCCAAATGGACAATTTGTTTGAACGATTTTTATTCTCTAATTGTGGATTGCACTTGGGAGCGGGAAAAATACAAAACTCGGTACCTCTGCGTATGATGCCGCAAAGCATGTGCTGTAGTATGTTTGCTTTTTTCTCCTTTCTTTTCTTTAAAGAAAGTGTTTTTAGTGTTTATGCATTAGTTGCACGCGAGACCAGTGGTGTGCATTGTCGGTTCGAATCCCGGTCGGAATTAGTGGATTTTTGTGTGCATGTTAGGGGACTGTAAATTGCTCCGAGGTGTATGTGAGAATGTGTGTGTGTGTGTGTGTGTGTGTGTGTGTGTGTGTGTGTGTGTGCGCGATCAGGCTCTTAATGTGCAAATCCTGTGAGATAATGGGTGGATTTTCGTTTATCTGTTGTTTTTATTTTCCAGTAAAGTAGCCGCAAACACATCTGAAGCGTCGCGGCTTCTACAGGTGAACAGGCGTCACCTGCGCGTGTTGTTAACACATGATGCGGGGTGGGGGTGGGGGTGGGGGTGTCGCAGTGGTGTCGCATGTGGCGAAGTGAGCAAAGCAGAAGTTAAAGTTGAGCTTTTTGCAGCTGATGGCTCGGACACCTGGTTTTGCCCCGATTCGCCTTTAATTAGGCTGCGGAGGCACAAAAAAGCCTACAACACAGCGGCTAAGTCTTGTATGGAGAGAGGAGGCGATAAATGAGCCCGGGTCGCTGGGTCGGTGGGTGGTTTCTCTCTCTCTCTCTCTCTCTTTATTATTATTTTTTTGCTGCTCTTCTTTCAAAGCACGGGGACAAAATGGCTGAATATTTCCGTTTCTATTGAGAGTAAGGAGGAGCGGAGGGGGGACGAGATGAAAAAGTCTTTCTCGCAGTCAATAAGGTTGTCAAACTGGTCAGCGGTAATCAGTGCTAATGATGGGTCTGGGGTCCCCTGCTCGGACAAAAGGGGCCCAGCCGCTGTTTTGTAAAGGGAAGCGACTCTGCAAAGAAAAGACTCCTGTGAGGGGAGTCTGGGGCACGGAAATCACAACTTCTCTCTCTCTCTCTGTGTCTGTGTGCACAGTGTGTGTGTGTGTGTGTGTGTGTGTGTGTGTGTGTGTGTGTGTATGTGTGTGAGAGAGGCTTGTGGCTTGGCTCATTAAAAGGATTTAATTACCAGTTGATTGTTTGCGGACTTGTCGCAGGGCGCAGTTCATATGCTCCAGGCATTTCAGGAGCGATGAAAAAACGAGTTGTGCGTCTTTCCTGACCCCGTCTTCAACGCCTCCTCTGCGTCTGTCTCGGCTAGAACAAACGTTTTCTACATGTGTGCGTCTGACTGGGAGACAGGTATCCGAGGATGTTTTGACAAGTTGAACGTGCTATTTTTTTTTCTTTGTCACCGTCCGTGTCTGCAGAGTCGGCTCTTGCGTCTGATTAAGACAGAGAGTCAGAAATGATTAGAGATTCAGACACCAATAGCAGCGGTTATGATGCGTTCATTTATTTAAAGGGGACCCACACCCCCCCCCAAAAAAAAGTGGGGGAAAAAAAGAAAGGTTAGAAATGTCAAAACAGCTTTTGGCACCAGAATCTGAGTTTTGTAGGTATTAAATTCTGATTAAAATTATCTCCAACTAATCTAAAATAATGTTTTGTTATTGTAAAATGTGAGTACTGAGCAAATGTGAATGCTGGTAGTGAATCACTGGTAAATACTTGTGAATACCATGTGAAATATTGATAGATATTATAAAAGATAATATTATGTCCAAAGTTGTATGTTTTTCCAGCATTCATTACCTATTGAAAAATGCAAGTTAAATAAATTAACTGTTTTGAATTAGTATATAGTATATAGTTATTTTCTGAATTCAGCTTATTTTAAAATCTTGTCGAGATGATTCAATTTTACCTTTTATTTTACACTATAGAAAGAAAAAACACTTTTACAAAAACCCCCCCACTTTAGTTTGTTGAGTAATAGTCTATTTCCAGATAAAGAAGGTCCAAAAATGTCCATGTATACATTTCAGACGAATCTAAACAAAGTGCAACACAAATCCTGTACCGCTCCACGTCTAAAACAGCCTGCACGCACCTGCCTTTGTTCACGCAAGTGCAGCATGGAGCACTGAGGATGACAGTCAATCAAGTGTTTACATCGTTCAAGGGTAAAAAAAAAAGTATTGGTCCGCGTGAGGGATTGTACTCCTAAAATGAGTTGTTTACAGAGCAAGGGGGAGGGTTTTTTGTTAAATTGCTGCGATGACACACAGAATAACCTGTTATTTACAATACGCAGCAGAAAGAAGGTCACAGGTACGAGATGGCGCCGGAGCGGCCTTGTCCAACTGTCTCCTCGCTCTCTCTCTCTCTCAAAGAGCCAAACTTATGAGCACGAAGGACACTTCTCACACCGACAGCTTGAATCAAAGTGAATCGTTGCTTCTTTATTCACGTCAAAATGCGAAAACGAATCCCTTAACGTGCTTTATTTTTTCCCACCACCCCCCCCAAAAAGAGCTGGGTTGGTGTTTTTCCACCTTGTGAGAGTCAAGCAGTTTGAGGATGCTCAAAAGGCTATAGTCATCTGGCTCTGTTTGGCTGAGGAAATGCCAGTTGAATGATCTGCAAATAACAGCGCAGTGATCAAATCAGCAGAAGTGAAGCTGGAAGAGCTGGGTGCTTGCTAGGGCCTCATCTGATGGTTGTGTGCAGGAGCTCTGACAGTAACAGATCCACTATAGGTTTGTCATACAGAGCAGAGCAGCCATTTTCAAATCGCTCTGCTTCCTTACAGAGAGGACCTTGAGTATTTATCCTCCTCGTTCCTGTCCGTTTCTCTCCAGATCTGTCTCATGTTTATCTGGCAACCACACTTGGGCTTTATTGTTGACTGGCTTTCTTGAATGCCACTCACATAAATGATCACGTGACTTCCTTTTTTAGCAATGAAGCTCAGCAACTTTCTCCTGAAACTGTGTTCCAGCTATGGAGTGCACACACATCCAGTCTTAAATAGCTGTGTATCTATACAATCTGAGGATGAACCAGCAATATTGGTAAAGCTAGAATCAAGTAAAGCTAGCATTTAGCCACTATTCAGAAATGGTAGCTAAACACATTTCACTGTGGTCTTTGCTTTTTTATTTACCCCCTAATTTTTTGCAATTCCTCAAAGGCTGGATCAGCCACTGTCCTTCAGTGCAATTTCCAAATATTTCTATTTGGCATGTTGATTTCTGTGACTACTCCACAGCAATTCAGAGGCAGATTATCTAGTCAAGCAGGTACAGATCATTAATGACACAACATCTGATCCGGCTCACCTGCTCTTGCATGTTCTGACAGTTCTGTTGAAGTAACGACGCGTGAAGCTAAATGAGCTGCCCTGCAGTATGCTGAGGTGTTTCAAATTTCCTGCCCCCTCTTTTTTTTAATAATAGATTTGTGTGATTGTGAGTGACTACTCTCAGCATAATGCAGCACCTTGCAAAAGCTCAGTCAGCGACCTTGATAATTAGAGTGGATATGCACATTTACACAAACGCATTATGAGCTTTGAAAAGCCAGACGTTAATAAAGCTGTGCCATTACAGGCCATCATGATGCATTATTACTATGATTTATTACATGAGTCTTTACGATAGCAGCTCAAGCTGCAGTGATGCCTACATGAAGCACTGCACACTTCTGCTTCTTACATTTGATGCCAACATTTCCACACCTTCATTCATGCTACATATTTGAAAGCCCATTAGTAAAAAAAAAAACAAAAAAAAAATGAATTCATCCTGTTCCACTCAATCTGCATCGACATCCTTGAATTCACCAGTTCAGCAAAGCTCAGCCTGGCTCTGCCCTGCCAGGACTCCTGTTACTGATTCTGCATGATGGGAGTAAACTAATAGGTCCACAGTTACAGTCCAGCACAGGGCTAACTCTGACCCTGTCACACTTCCCCTCTCAACAGGTCGCCCAGCAGGAGAGAGACCAGGTCCCTTTCAGCGGCTCAGCATTTTTCTTTAATTTTTCATCTGAAGCTCCCTCCATTCTGCCCACACTTGGGCACGCTCTGTTTTAATCCCTGAAATAAAAAAACACAACCAGAATAGCTTCTGCTGGTGTATATTTCTTTCTCATAATGAAGGCAATGGATATATAACAATATCTGTTCTGCTCTGTGTGTGTGTGTGTATATGAGTATGTGTGGTATGTATGGTATATTATGACCTGGTCCATGTTTCTCTCCTTGGTCGCACTTTCATAGAGCAACAGAAAATCTCATTGCAGTGAGGAGCTGGTTCATCTTGTGGAGGCTGACAGAAGAACTGAGAGATGGGAAGCGTGTGCTGCTCACGCCCCCTGGCGGCCTCAATCTCTTTTACAGCTTCAACGGACATCAAGTTCTGGCAAGCACTTGTATGGCTTTCCCAACGTTTATAATCCGGAATAAACAAGATTAAAGATGAATATTCCCCGCAGGATACTCTGATTTATCAAAGCAGGCAGTGTAATACCTGTGTGTCCCAGATGAATGGATGGACACTCGATAAAAGATCCAGTGACATGTCGATTCGTGATTTGCTGCAACTCTACACCTCCTGAGATTACTATGACCTGAATACAAAGAACCTTCTCAAGCAATGCAGATTAACTGACTTTAGTAATTTCCTCTTGGTCTCCCGGGTCTGAAAATAAATTAGAATGACCTGAAACACTAAAGATCAGTGCAAATTCCCCCAAACAATAACAATCAACATTGATTTTTTTTATATATCTGACAGCTACTACATATATCTATTTTACAATCAATTTCACAGTTTATTCTGTGTGGTTTTCATTGTTGCTTCACAGTAAAAAGTCTTAGGTTTTGACAACCAGTCAGACCAAGGGTCTTCCTGATCCCTCCTTCCTGACTACCAGATTCCTCACACAGTGCCAAAACATGCATTTCAAGGTTTATTAGAGACTCTAAACTGGCTTAAATTGAGGCTTTTTCAGGGTCTATTCTCTGCCTTCGACCTTTGTGTTACACAGATCGGTTCCAAGAAATGCCTGTGAAATTAATATACAAAAAAGGTTAGATATAGGATGGTTAGGAAACCTCCAGAAGCCTCACCAAAGAATGCGACGCAGGTGTCTTCTCATTGTGGCTTTTAGGTTGTAGTGAGTTGCATTAATGGTCCAGTGGTGGGATTCTCACCATTTCCAGATTCAGTTTCTGGCTGATGCTAACATATTTAATGGCATTTAATATATTAAGGAATTCTTCAGCTGTGTCTTAGGATCTCAACCTTATTATTAGTATTATTATTATTTATTCCCACAGAAGTCATATGTAGGATGTGTGTCTCTATGTGTTTAGCTCTGCTTGAGACAAAAATACAAATCATCCAACTATACAACGGTGTGTCGTTGCCTATATGTGACTGTCAGGAAACTCTTTAAGCCTGTCAGATGATGAATAATGCACAAATCACAGTTTGTATAGGGCCTGATAAATCTCTATTATTTTTGCATAAACCTCAGTAAACACAATGGCCTTCATCTATTGAGTGGATTTGGAGGAAATCCACATGCAAAAATCACCTCACATCAGGGCAAATGACTGGGTGTTGATAAATGCGGTGGCAACAATTCAGCCAAGATGAAAGACTTTCAGACGCTCAAACAGAAAGAATAACATTGGAAGTCCACAAAAAAACAAGTTGTTTCTCTTAAGTAGCCTGAAAAGTGGCCCCAAAGAAAGTTGTGGGGAGGAATTGCGACAGTGGTGTGGGAGGAATTCCAAGACTCATGTTTTTTGATTTTAACTCAATATTAGCCTTCATATGAGATTTGAGCACAACCTACACTTAGTTCCATATTCATAAATGCCAAAGTTTGTGGGAAAATTTGCATACACACGAACATCTAGTGTCCGTACATTTGATAAATGAGGGCCAATGATTGATAATGATGATTTTCTCTAAGTATCCTGAATCTGAGGCTGACTGCTACTAATACTACATGTTTCTTCTTCCTTCTCTCTCTAATGCCAGCTACATTATTACTTTTTACGATCCTGACTGACAATAATCTTAAGAGTTTTCAGGATGATGGTACTGCATCGTTGGAAGGGTTTTAAACCCAAAGCTTTGGCCTGTAATCCACAAGCAAACAGAGCCTTTGCGTTGATGCTTTTATCTCACGCTAATAACTACTTGACCCCGCATCTTATTGAAAAGTCTCAAATACCGTCTTCATAATTGCCTTGCATGTCAGCTAATCCTGTTTATTGATCAGCCATCCGTTCTGCAGGTCCTGACTCTCTGCAGCGATGTCTCAACAGACATTGACATTGATTGACCTTGTTTCGTGGCGCTCCGCACCACATGCATTTAGGCGGGCGGATCGATTGTTCAATCGATCAATGCATCGCTCCAGCCTCGGCCCGTCTGCGTTGCTCTTAAACCTGCCATTTGTGAGCAGATACAGAGCAGACGAACATCATGAGGCTGCAGCCTGAGTTCAGAGCAGCACGACCTGCATCTGAGTGGCACAAATGATTTCATAGATGGGTGGGTCTGTCTGGAGTCCTTGAATGGGTTGTCATAAATACATAGGTGATTAGGTGTTCATAGAATAAACATAAAATACATGCATATGCTGCTATGATGTGCCCAATTTAAAGGTTTGGTTCCAACATTTTTTGCTCACTTTTTCCTCACATTCAGTTATTTTTTCTTCAGTTTGAGACAGAAACTCATGTAAAGATGACTTGTTATATATAATTTATATATATGTTTACGATTGTCAGCCTATTTCAAGAAGATGCTCTTCTTCGTCTCCTCTGGTGGGAGAGACTTGTACCGCCCCCATGTGGTGGGGCGGAGCATTACATAGCTGGCGCAGACCCGTCCTGGAGGCTCTGTGCGCACAAAGTGTTAAATCTCAGTGTTAAAATCTAAATGCCACATTTTTCAACTGAAGTGTGAATCAATTTTTTTTTTATTTAGAATTGACATTTAGCAAGTACCAGGCTGTTTGGCAGTCACTCGGTAAGCAGAGCTGTTTTAATTAATCCTGAAACCTTTACAACAGCCTTGATGGACTGGAGACCTGTCCATTGAGCGTTTCCTGCCTTTCTCGGTGGAGATAGGGTCCAGCAGACCCCTGCAACAAATGCGGGTAAGATAATGAGCACATAGTGATCGTTAAAGCAGAGTAAATATGTCGACCTAAGCAGTGAGTCAACACAAGTACATCACTTTCACATTGAATAAAAGAGGGCCATTACTAGTAACACAAAAGCCTGTTGGAATCATATGTGGCACAGTGCAAATCAGGGCCTCAGGGTTAGTCGACTGAAAACAACAAAACCTCAAGGCAGGCCTTCCTCATTCAGCTTCATACTGTACATCAGCGGTACAAAGAGTAAAACATGGGAAAGTAAAAGTACCGTGGGGGTAATCACTTGTGTTCTTTAGAGCCCTTGAGGCACTTTGAGAGCAGTGCAGCCGTGACTAAATGCTTAAATAAATGGATTTTATTTCGAATGTTAATGTTTAAAGTAAAAACACTCTTCCCACCACAGACACTGCCAAAAAAAATCCTACATAGTGTTTTGTAATTTGCAGGTGATATTAAGGTCTAGTGGGATACATTACCGGAACGCATCTGTTTTATGTTCTATTTCACACTAAGGGCAAATCATGACCCAAGAGGACATAAATGCAGTGTAGTTCACAGGAACTGGTGTGGGTGCAGTTCCAGATGTGAGCGCGAGGTGGCAGCAGAGACCAGCGAAAGAGGAGGTGGACGCTGTTAACAAACTAACTCTGATATGAACAGTGATAGACCATAGGCAAACAGAAGGTAAATCAAGATCATCTTTGTACCTTAAAGAAGTCTTGATGATCTTGAAAACGGAATGATTTTGCATTTGTATGTTCTATTGATCGTAGCTAAAAGTAACTTTACATGGCATGATCCATTAAATACCCATTTTCTTTTATAAAAAATGCAATGTTGCAATTATTTTCTAATTTACATAAATACATTTTATTTCAAGTGAAAAATGTCTATCTCTCTATCTATTCATGCCTATCATGTGCTTTCAAGCAAAAATATATGTATTGCTTTTCCAATGATATGATACATGCAGATGTTTATGTGTTTATTAAAAGAAATATAAAATCGTGTTGTTTCTGTCATTGTAGGTCTGTATCTCCCCACAAGATGGGTCCCAAGATCCACAGTAGAGAAGACAACAGCTCAGCTCTGTTAGACAAAATCCTTACAAGAGTCGTTAAAAACCTTGAAAAACCTCACAATTGTCAACAAATAACTGCTTAAATTAAAATAAGCAGGAGTAAACTGTTCATTCAAGGAACTCATTGCCAGAGTTTAGATATGATATTTACATATTATTTTTGATGCATTAGAGGTCAGAAGCTCAGCTCGATTCCCAATCAGAATAAAAGAACCCACCACTACCAATAATAATGACATCTTCAGGATGAGACCTTTAAGTACGTGTTTGATCCTTGTTTGACATGTATACAAACAAACTGCAGGTAAATTTGGGCCCGAGTGTAAATGAGCGTACAGCATTACTGAGTGCAGGGTGTGAATGTACATGTGTAAGAAAGTGTTGAGGCAGGGCAAGGGCACCAGTTGGGATTTTAAGGCGTCTATATTTAAACTCTCTGGTTTCCAGTTTCTGCAGCTGTCGCCAAGTTTAAGTTCAGCACCTTGAGCCTTTCTCAGCCCTGCTCCTGGGTCACAGTAATAAAACCTGCCCAGCTCTGGGACTGGGAGCAGAGACGCTCGTCTGCAGCCTCAGAAAGTCCAAAATGTTCCAGTTCCCGTTGCACCAACACCCCTCTCTATTTAATAATAATTATCATTACAATGCATCGCACTGTGGCGCGGTGTTGCGTCACTTCTTCCGTCATGCTCAACAGACTGCTTTATTGTTAAAAAATGTTATGGGATCTTTACCTCCGCCTCTTCGCCCCCCCTACAATAATATTATTGTCAGTGACTCTGCGAGGAGGTTTGTTGTCTTTGCATATAATCAAATAAATATTACAGTAGATAAGGAATTTCCAAACTGTCCCAAGCTGGGTTTCTCATACAGTTACAGGCTATTTCTCACAACTGTCCCTGGCAATTTACTTGATGCAACCCCCACTGTGCTTTAATCTAACTCCAGTTTTACACCATTAGTCTCGTCTCAACAATGAGATGTGTTTAGAGGTGATTGCATTGAAATATTTAGATTTGATTACAAGATAACGGATAGTAGAATAGATTATCGTTAATGACAACCTAGGAATTTGGGGGGTTAATATATATGAAACCTGATTCAGGATTTTACAACTACAAGCATCTGTAAAATAACGAGTAATAATGGCAGCAGTCGAACAGTCACAAGCTGCAAATGAAACCGTATCATGTTAACTCTTAGTTGTAACTATTTGTCCTCTGGTTCTTATATTTCTGAATTTATTGATGTCAGTGTTTTACATGTAAATATTTAGGACTGATGATTTATCAATGATGTAAATGATGCCACATTATCTCAGCAACTACAGTTAGATGGTCAGCCTTCAGAGATTATCCTTTATTGTAAATGAAGCTCTCTGAATCTCTCTGAATCTGAATCTGAATCTTCAAACAAACATAAAAGCACGATTGCTCTGTTCAGTGTGTGTGGGTGCCTGTTTGATACGACATAAAAAGATCTGGGAAGTGAAACTGAAATGATCTGCCTCTGCCACTGTTGTTGAAGGAGGAGGAGGAGGAGGAAGAGGAGGAGGAGGAGGATTCTTCTTTTCTGCTACTTCTTTGATGGGTGAGTGGATTTACAGAAATGTTTTTGCAACTGGTCCAAATGTGGCCTCAATGAGGACATTTCAGACTTCTCGGTGCAGCGAGATGACAGCTCTCCTGCTCGTGATTACAGCCCCCACATGCGATGAAGATGGTGCCACTTGTGACAAAGATCCTACTAATTTAACCCTCCAGCCTGTACTTTGCCAGCGGCAAAACAGTCACGGCGTAGCCAGATAGAGCGGCAGACAGACAGATGGACAGAGGGACAGACAGGCAGGCAGGCAGGCAGACAGACTGGCTGTGTGTCTGCTGCAGTAGCGCCTACTGTCCAGTGGCAGCTCCGGGCCTAATAACAGAGCTTAGCTGGCATACCAGAGCCGGCAGCACGTTGGTGTGGCGGTAACTCAGAGAGAGCCCGGTAATTACCACCGGCCGCTGACACCATGCTGCAAATGCACCAGTCAGCACTGACAGGACCAGCGCAGCCCCCCCCAGCCCAGTCCTCCCCCTCCCCCTCCCTGCTGCCAGGGCACCCCGGTGGTCAGCCATGGGCGCCCGGGTGGTCAGAGGGTCAAAGAGCAACAATTTCTACTCCCATGTCCCCTTCCTGAAGCATTATACGGGAGCTGGAATGAAAAACCTCTTTTACTTTGGCTTTGTCGAATGTCATCCGGGCCAAAGATGCACAACGGGTCCAAAAATATAGTCAAGTCCTCATATTTCAGATACTGAAATGGAAGTTTAAAAACATGTAATTCTGAACGAAGAGCGAACGTGGAGTAAAATATGAGTGTGATGTAAATGACACCTTGGTCCTGCTATATGCGTCATATGATATGACTGCGAAGAAGAAGTTTTGCGGTGCTTCTGCTTCTTCCTCAGTGTCACATTCTGGCTCAAACACTGTAGGCTGGATGTGCATGCACTCCATAGCCACATCACTGCAGTTTACCACTTAGTTTGGGAAAAAGTAGCTCAGCTGCGTAGTTTAGAAAGGGACGTAAGACACGTGATCAGTCGTGTGAGCGGCAGGCCACACAGCCAATCAGAGTAAAGCCTAGCCGTGTTGTTGCCAGTATAGCATGAAACAGATTTGTGAAGAAATGGACCGTAATATTCCCACACCAAAAATAGGACTGTAAAACAGCTTGTAAAATAGCATCTGCCTATTGAAACCAATGTTCCATAGCTTCTAAACACCAGAGGACAAGGATAAATACTCCATGCAACCATTCTAGGTCTCCTTTAATCAAATAAACCTCAGTATGAAAAGCGATTTAGGATCTGTTTTTTTTTCTTCTTCTTTTACCCGTCTTTGTCGTTGCACCTCAGAGAGCCTCAGCCTTCATCTCAGACGCACTCGGCCGGACCATAAGTGCTGAGCGAGGAGGCATGAAGGCCTCCCCTCAGGAGAGGCCGGCTGGAAAACACACTGCAGGGCCGGAATGGGAAGTTTATTTTGCTTGGTGCATGAATATCTGTGGGATGTGGGGGGCTCGGAGCGCTGAGGGGCTGCGGGAGCACTCCAGTTTCTGTACAGAGGAGTTCATCACTGCAGCACCCACTCCTCCTCCTCCTCCTCCTCCTCCTCCAGTGTCACAGTAAGAGGAAATCATTCCAGCTCATCCTTCTAACTCCTCACACGCATTCTACTTTCCTGCCTTCTGTTTCTGCACTCCTCTCTCTCTCTCTATCACACTCTGAGGCTTAACCGGGCCCTGCAGCTCCTCTCTGGGCCTTTTGTCCCTGCTCAGGGAGACGTTTGGCACACAGAGGATCGTGTTACAACTTTCATTTCCTGAATTTTTTTTTTTTCCTGCGTGGAACCAAGAAGGGTATTTTATCCCCGTCTGCAGCATGGAGATGAAGGGCGAGGGCAGTGAGATGGCAGCTCGTATTCGGGCCGCTGTCACTCCAGCTCAGGCGGACAAATAAAGCACAAACTGCTCATAGCTGCAGGGGCCTGGTGCAGGATCACTGCGCTGTGGTTCCAGCACAGCGGGGGTGTGGATGAGTTGGAGATGAGGGGAGGGTGGGGGGGGGCTAGGTTACTTGAGCTATTTGTGAGCCCCAGGATAGGTGAAGTGATGCCTCTCGGGAGTGTGAGGTGTATTTCATTATCCCATATCCCGTACCACTTCCTCTTGTTGTGTCTGCCACCCGCTGCCCCCCCCTCCTCCTCAAAAGGCCCTCCAGCCTGGAGGAGCGACGTGTCTGTGTTTAGACTCTTTTTCTTGGCCAGAGCGCTAACAGACGGCACAACGATCAATTATTAATTCTATTGTAGAATAAAGCCCATGATGTGAAAGTAGCGCTGGTCATTATGGATCTGGTTAAAGACAGGCTGGTTTATGTTAGGCCCCAGCTGAATCTGAATCAAAACAGACACATCTCTGTACTTCTGTATCTAGAATTTGTCATTTATGGGCTTATTTTTACATAATAAAACTTCAATGTTAAGGTTTTTATTAGTTTTGTGTCTCATCTTGTAGTCCACATCTGATTATTTCCTTTGCTGCACGTTGCACCACCCTCAGACCATTTATTCCTACTGAAGATGTCCATTTGATATAATAATCTAAAATGTTAAAACTCAACTCAAATACACATTTCTTTATGATTAATTCAAAAAGGCCATAACATAACATCTGGCCACTGTAGTTTTTCTCTATCAAACAGTAGTAAATAAAGCATCTGTTAGGGACTCTGGCTCTACTCCTGTGTGTGTGTGTGTGTGTGTGTGTGTGTGTGTGTGTGTGTGTGTGTCCAGTGTAATGAAGAAACCTTTCACCCAGTGTGACTCACCAATGTTTCTTTGGACAGTTATGCGTTTGCTCCTATGACACACAGTCACGTCAGGATATTTCTAAGCTGACTCAGTTCCACGTTGGGATTCACTCTCAGGGATTGCTTGACAGTAAAATGAGTCTGA
This sequence comes from Karalla daura, assembly GCA_029224185.1. NCBI lineage: Eukaryota > Metazoa > Chordata > Actinopteri > Chaetodontiformes > Leiognathidae > Karalla > Karalla daura. Next base: position 11,873,393 of record CM055199.1, read on the forward strand.
ATAGTAAAAAAACAAAACAAAACAAAAAAAACCCCAGAAATTGTCATCTTGCCATGGAATCAAGGTTTCACCCCAGGAAAAGCCAGAATCTGTCTTTGCTTTCCTTAGTTATCTCATTTCCACTTTTCTGCGTTTAATCCCATTTGTAGCTTGGCCTCTCTCCTGAGCTGAACTCTGCTTCGATCTGTCCTTCTCTTTTAGGAATATAACTCTGTTGACTATTGTTAGCAAACCCCTCGAGGAGATCAAAACCAACAATGGAGCGATCCCACTGTCAACCACTTCCTGTGAAGCCACAGCCCGATAGATCTCACCCCTGCAGTGTCGCTGGATGCCACAGTTGTCCAGAATTACTATGTGACACATGTATTTGTAGAAACACATCAGGAGCTATGTCTCCAGCCACACATAGGCCCTCATTTATCAAGATAATGTAGGAATAGGTGCAAATGGGTACACTTAATTTCTGGCATACACAGGATTCAAGGGCCGGTGTGTGTAGATGGAAGCAATGACAATTTTAAGGTTTTGCAAAGAGGTTGTTAAACTTGAGATTGAAAGAGTTCAAGTGCATGGTTATAGCTGGGTCTTTTGTAGTAGGATTTAACCAAATAGTTTATCTTTTATGTTAAGTCTGAAGAAGAAGATCTTTCTGCTGTCAACATGTTCCCTGCTGCTCCAACAAGTCACAAACTCTGGAACAGTGGTAGTGACTGGTTGGTTTCATGACCTCCCCCTTCTCAAAAGTCAAGTTCCTTGACATGTTCCTTCTCTTACATTAACGAATCGTTGATTTAGCTACAAGATCCAGCACTTACACACCAAACTTGCATTAATCTACAACTGCCAATACCCCCTGAAATGAGGCACTCTAAGGAAAAATGAAGCTTTTTTTTAATGGAACAAAATATTTATGAGTCACTGAGTTGAGGGCTGAAAGGAAGTCAAAAAGCATGAGAAAAGATATAAACACAGTATTGGTTTTGGTCTTTTGGATTGGATTGGATTTATTATTAACAACAGCTGTAATTTTAAACATCGAGACAGAAGAATGGCACAATGATCCTTTTTCCCAGACTGTTCAGTCACATTTCTTTCAAGCACAGTTTCAGAACGCTTCTTTTTCTGGGGTTTGATAGTTTTACCTGTTCTTACCCATGATGGTAAACTAATGATAATTCTTCATATGCTGGATATTGTAGTGCTGTCACAACGTCCTGCCCCTGAAGGGTGTGTGTCTCTGCTTTCATCAAGGCAAAAAAACGAAAACTAAATAAGGAAATCCATTCAGTCCTCACAAAAGAATCTGAAAATGAAAAGAAAAAAAAACACTCCAAACTGAAGTCACTTTCCTGATCCTGCATATGAGCCTAATGCCACTATCAACTTTCTCCCCGAGCTCCAAAAATATACATATCTGATTCTCGGCAACCAGAGCTGCGTTTTGTCTCTGGAAGAGTTTGTCATACGAGCCTTTCCCCTCCGGCCACGTTACTTTCAGACAAGTCCTCTTTCCTAGACATTACACACACACTCGTCTTATCTTGTCCTTTGTCTTTTCCTCCTGTAACACAGTCAAAAATTTCCCCGTCCTTTTCATCGGGTAACGTATATGATGCTGCCCTTCATTCGACATGACACACAACAGGCAATTTAACACCTATAATAGGCCGGGATTGTCTGCAGATCCTCCTCCTCCTCCTCCTCCCTCCTCCTCCTCCTGCCTCCTCGGGCATGGACCCCAGGTCATGCATCACTCATCCCGACCGGGAGAGAGAGATAAATATTTCTTTCAGCTCCATCACATAGGAGCTTCCTGTCGGGGCCAAAGCCTTCCTGTGCTTTGTGAGTCGTCTCTGGCCTTTGCATCTGCTCCCTGCATAATTAAACTTTTTTCTCTCTTTCTTTCTTTCTTACGGGCAGAGCAGCTCTAATCCCTCTGATCTCCAGCACGCTTATGTCATAGAAATATAGCAGACGCCTGCGAGAAAATGCTTTGTGAGTTTTACTTTAATCAGTTCTATTTGCTCACACACACACACACACACACACACGGCGTCTGGTACACGTGAGATTGCGCACACACACACACACACACACACACACTCACACTCTCTCTCACACACACACACTCTCACATTCACACAGCCTGCATCTGCCTCTGGCTACGTCCAGGCAGGAACATTGTCAGATCCATGCATCATTGGTAAGAAAATCTCTCTAACCACCCCCTCCCTCCCTCCCTCCCTCCCTCCCTCCCTCCCACCCCACACCACCAGCCCTGCCCCTCAGAGGCAGACCTGAAAAGATCCTTTTGTCCCTCTTCTCCCCCCGCTCTGACACACACACACACACACACACACACACACACACACACACACACCCCCCTCATACAGCCTGTGGTTACAGATACCTGTCTCACACCCAGGCTCCTGTGTGGGGTAAATCTACCTGCAGGCAGCAGACCATGGCTGGGGCAGCAACCAGAATCCTCCGGGCCCGGGGTTTTTCAGGTCCTGTATAGGAGAGATGCTCGGCGTGGCTCCGGTGCCAGAGAAAACATCAGGCCAGACGGCGCAGACTCATGCAGGCCACTCTCCGTGTTTATTTGCACACGTCAGGGCCCTTCCTGCTGTTGATTTAGAGCCACTGCCACTTACGCCCATGTCAAATGAAATGCCCTTTTGATGACTCGCACGACTGTTTGCCATCGGCAGCTGCTGCTGCTGCTGCTGCTGCAGGCTGACGTTGCCTCTTCCTCCTCCTCCTCCTCCTCCTCCACCTCTTTGTCTATAAGATGGAGGATGCCTCCTGCTCACACTTGTTGCACGACCAACCAGGCCGGGAGGGAGACACGGCGAGTAGGCACGCACACGGCCGCAGACTGTGTGTGTGCCTCCGGATGCTGAGGATTGGAGCGTGATTAAAAACACTGTCAGAGTTTCCGTATTGGATTGATTTTTTTTTTTTAGTCTGATCCATATCCTGAAGGTGACTCTGATTCGGCCTCCTGCCGTCGGTTTATTCCCAACCCCCCCCTCCCTTCATGCCGGACATGTTGTCATTAGATTAACAGGTATGAGGGAGTCACTTAAGGTGGCTTTGTGATCACCTGTTTGTTAATTTGTGAATATTTGGCCACGTTGTGTGTGCCAAGAGTGAAGGACACCTGCTGGGATCTGCAGGACCTTTGCTCTCTGCTGACCTCTGCTGAATGCAGCCTACGCTAAGGTTCAGGCTGGGAAAGTAAAAGTAATAACAGTTTATATTTAACATAGGAAATAAACTGGAACTAAACTATTTGTATTTTGAGTAAATGAAATTGCCCCAGTCTAGCTGCTCTATTATCAGTATCTATACTTTATGACGCTTCTATTTTTATAAATCAAAAATACATCTGCTCATTAAATCAACATTAGCACTTTTTTTTATCCTAAGCAATTATGTCAGAGTAAATTAAATATCACTGATAATTTAGCCTTTTTTAAATATCAATAAGCGTTTTCTCTGAGAGCACATATGTTGCATTTTTACGAGCAATTTTAAATGGGGGTTAAACTGCTGGATGTAAAATACAGTCAATATACTTTTACCTCAAGGCCAATCACATTTTATCAACCGGCCTGACATTTCCACTCACATTTCCTGCGCATATTAGAATAGTTTTTCTGGACTTTATGAGTCACATGTAAACAGATGATGTCACATATTTCTTTGCACCAGTTTGGATTGAACTAAACTTTAGATTTGGAGAAAGTCGTGCGGTCGTTGCTCACATTTACAGGCATCAGTCAAACGACGTCCGTGCGGTCGAACAGTTCATAAATAATACAGTGATTACTCTGTTTTCCCTGATATTAATTTAGACTATTTTTCTTCATTTAGTTGGACATATTTATTGTTAGAATGAAATACATTTAGCACTTCAAGTACAATTTTGAGGTATTTGCATTCAGTAGTAGCTTGAGATTTATGTTTCTATGCATTTTTTTACATCCACTGTTAAGCCTGCCTACAAGTATCTGCAGACAAAAGCAGTATCAATGCATGGAATATGCTGCATTGTCAAACACACACAGTCTATTATCTAAGTCATTTAACACCTGTATGATCAATAACAAAATGACAAAAGATCAATAACTTGCCCCACCTCTCTTTTTATATGCTTTTAAGTAAAATTTTGGCTTGAATATTTTGTCCTCTTACACAAGTCGCTTTAGATAAAAATATTAAATGACTCCATATAAATGTTTGTAAGGAGTTATGTGAAGGTCCAGTGTTGAATGCATATCCTATTTTGAAGAGATGCAGATTTTCATGTACTAAAGCACTGGACAAATACAATGAATTAGCATTGCTAATAACATTTCAACTGCAGCACTTAAACAGCATATTAACCTCTGTAAAAAGTGGTGTTGTGACTCTCTGCTCCTTTCACCACTGACTCCTGCTCATTAGATTAGAAATGTGAATAGACTGAGGGAAAATGGAGGGTCTGCTGAGGACAGCCAGACAGACACATCACTCAGAGCAGCCATATGGAGGGTCTGTGGGTGATAGATGGGGAGCACAGCCCTGGTGTTTTCAGTCGACCTGAGGGGGCTCAGATAGAGAGAGAGAGAAAGAGAGAGAGAGAGGGAGAGGGGGGAGAGAGAGAGAGGCCTGTGTGGATGCAGAATACCTCAAGGTCCCTGCATGGAGCCGGGCGCTGCAGCCCCTGCAGCCCCTGCAATCTTCGCAATCAGGCAGTAATGCTGGCAGCGACTGTTTCAGATTATGCTCAGGAAATCCTCCGTGCTCTCTGCTCAAAACAATTTACCCTGACATGAGCCCAAAGAGAGGAGGAGGAGAGTGGGGGGGCGGGCAGGGGACACCAGAGCTGTCCTCACCACCAGTCTCGCAGTCTGCCCTGTACAACCAACCAGCTGCTTATTATTATTTATTTTTGTTGTTTGTTTTGTTGTCATATTACAATTGTCATTATTTCTATTGTTATTGTTAACAGCCTGGTGTTTATTATTGAATTTATTTTTAATGATGATTTAAAAATCAGGATGATTTTAAAATCATTTTATACATGTCTGTCTATCTATCTATCTATCTATCTATCTATCTATCTATCTATCTATCTATCTATCTATCTATCTATCTATCTATCTATCTATCTATCTATCTATCTATCTATCTATCTATCTATCTATCTATCTATCTATCTATCTATCTATCTATCTATCTATCTATCTATCTATCTATCTAGGCAGCCAGGGAGTTTTTCTAATGATTATGTTTTCTTCATGGGATATTTGTTTTTATTATTATTGCTATTATTCTATAAATGGCAGAGGTGGTGGCTCTTTCTCATGGCCCGGAACCGACAGAGCAAACTGTGTGTGGAGCAAAGAAAACACGGCAACAAAAAGCCAATGATCCGCAGCAGCAGCAGCAGGGCTGCAGAAAAAAGAGAAGGAGAAACGTCCTCTCTGCTGCAGCCAAACATGTATTATGGAGCATATTGTAAAGTCTGTGTGTGTGTGTGTGTGTGTGTGTGTGTGTGTGTGTGTGTGTGCCCAGCAGCAGCAGCCTCCTGACAGACAGCTGCTGATGTTGACTCACATTTGTGTAATTAAATTTGCCTTCTTCGGGACTATGCGCTTGAATTATGTACTGAATTACCGTAATTATTGTAAGAAGCCACAGAATGACGCAGGGTAATTTCTGATACCGCTGTGTGGGTTTTTATTTTGTCGCTTTTTTTTGCTGTTTATTTTCTGCTTTTTTGTTGTGTCGCATCAGCAGGTAAAAAACACATCTCGGAGTGGGTTTAATGCAAAGTGTATAGCGTCTAGATTCATTTAGTTTTTCACCGGTTTTAAAGGGCCGCAATAATTATGTTTCTTTTCTCTCGCTCTAAACACACAAATAACACAGAGACAAATGACTTACTTTAGTTTTATTGGAAACTAATTACCGTGACTCTAATGAAAACGTTACCTTCTTTAGTTTCCATCGCAGTAGGTTGCTATATTTCTTTTATCCCAACAAAAAAAATATCATAAATTAAGCAAAAAAAAAAAAAAAAGGAGAAGGGAGAAGAGGAGGGGGCAGAGTCCAGGTAGGTAGGAGTTTGGGGACACGTCCAGTTTGTTGGATTGGAGGGCTGTATGTATACAGGTTAAGCGCATAAAGGAATTTATTTCTAATCAAATTTAACGACAGACAGTCGGTCTATGATAAGATAGGCTACTATAGTGTTAACTTCATACATGTACTCAATCTGATATCAGTCTTTGTTTTTCTGGGGGTGGGTTGGGGTGGGCTTTTTGTTGTTGTTGTTGTTTTCTTTTTTGCAAAATAAAATCATCTCGAAAAGCCTCTTTAAGAGCCCAAATCCACAAGGCTGGAAGTTAGAGGTCCCAACAAGGAGTCCTGCAGCTGGTGCGGGTGTCCGTGCATGCTGTGCACCGGCTGCGGGCCCCCCAGGCCGGACATGGGGTAGGCGGAGGCCCCGGGGTGGCTCATGTTGCCCTGGAGCAAGAGCGCAGAGTTCTGGTCCGGACTCTGGGGCGGAGAAAACTCGTCCTCCGAGCTGGACATGAGCGACTTCCCTCCGTCCAGAGGAGACAGCTGGTTCTGTTTGTTGCCGCCTGCGTTGCTGTTTTCGCTGTTCTCTCTGGAAACCGAAGGGGAAAATATGCGCACGTTTGTTTATTTATTTTCTTTCAGGGGTAAGGAGGTGGTTATAGCATTAAATCCATATGTTGTTTTTTTTTTGCAGGGCCTGGAGATGTGCATTGTGGAGGAGTGGGATGTTGCACGCGCTGGGAGCGCGTTGAGACACTTTGACAGAGCTGGGTGGCACCTCCCAGTCTGGCTGCAGACTGGTTAAAATGGGTTGTTTTCGGGAGCTGTGGGCCCCCCTGTCTACACACACAAGGTTGGCGTGGAGCTCATATTGTGTTTACGGGTCTGGAAATGCAGATTAAACACGACCTGGACACACACAACAGACATATTTGACCTCAAATGTGCTCTTTTACACTTTCTACGTGTATATTTCAGGGATTAGACGGACCCCGCTGTTTTTCTGTGGGTGAAACACGAAACAACAAAGACCTCAATGAGGTTTAATTTCACTCTTTTGCCTGATTTGCCTAATTAATTTGAAATGTCTCATTATCCTGCATAGAGTCATATTTTGCTTAAATGTAAAAGATTTCTCAACAAGTTCAGTTTTGCTGCACCCCAGTTTAACCTTCTGCCAACAGAAAGGTGACAACAGTACTTTTAGTTTTACTTTATCCACCGCTCCGTCATTACATACACAGCACCTCAGCCTGTGTCTCAGGCGGATGTTTTACTTCAGATTATTGTTCAGGTTGAGACACGTTGGACTCTTTCAGGAGAAGAAAGCGTTTCACAGGACAGGACTGGGCCGAGGGGGACGAACCGTGACCAACAGGACTAAAATAAGCTCAAACTTGCATTTGGCAGAAAGTGACTCAGAGCAGAAATATTAACTCAAACTATTCCCCCTTTCATTCCTGGCTGTGTGAATTTTCTCTCCTCATTCGTAGCCCTGTGAGGTCAGCTAGACCTCGGTAATTTTCTTCCCCCAAAATAAAAGTTAAAAACTGATAAGGAGATGTTCATACGAGGGGCTGTATAGCTTTTACTTTGAAAAGATTAATACAGGAAACATGAAATCATGGCGCACCCTACACTGAGTAATTCTGTCTGTTTCAGGTTTATTTCAAATTGAATTAATTAATCAATCATACATTTCCTTTCTAAATAGGCACCTTGGTTTTATTTGTTGGTGCCATTTCGGGCAAGTCGTTGTAAATTATCTGTTTCATGTGACAAAACTACAGATATTTGTTGTTTTTAATGTTAATAAAATTACACAAAACTCCCACTGTTATCACCTGGTATTTGCCTCCATACTTAGCATGTTGGACTAATGGAGTGTAACATGTTTCCCTGGGTTTGTTTTTGGGGCTCCCCTACTATCTATAAAGGGCTCTGTGGTGTTCTCCATGTTGCAATGTCTGTATTTTGACACTGCTGGAGCTAAGTAAACAGGTTTCCCTTTCACTTAAACCTTGTTGAGATGATGTATAGAACACAACTGGCTCTTATTAAATTTGTAGTCGTTTTACATATTCTAACAGGAATGTATGTTTGTCCCAATGCTGATTCTCATTACTGTCAGAAATAAACAGAAATTGATTCCAGTGACCACCCTAAAATGTCTTAAATCCAAAATACCCATATTATTTTTTCTTCTTCTCTCCCTCTCCCTCTCATCCCTGTTGTCTGCAGAGCAGGATTTATTGCTGGTCTCTTTTGACATGTGTCTTGGATGTTTAGCCTCCTATGTGTCAGTGGCGTTGCCTCAGACTAAATGCAAAAGTAACACCTTGTTTGGACACTCAGTCTAAGTGTGTTTCCTCATCTCATCCCGGTGTTGTGTCCCAGTTGTACCCACCTCTCCTTGGCCTCCGCAGCTCTGTCCCTCTGCCTCCTGTTCTTGAACCAGTTGCTGACCTGCGTGGTGGTCAGTCCTGTGGCCTCGGCCAGCTCCCTCTTCTCCCGGGGGCTGGGGTAGGGGTTGTGTGTGTACCACTCTCTCAGGACGCCCCTGGACTTCTCCTTGAAGCAGTAGCTGGTCTCCTCTCCGTCCCATATCGTGCGGGGCAGCGGGAATTTCCTGCGCACCCTGTACTTCCCCACGGCTCCGAGCGGCCGTCCGCGCAGCTTCTCTGCCTCCACGTAGTGCGCCTTCAGCCACAGCTGCTGCAGCTTGGGGTGGTTGTGCGGGGAGAACTGGTGGCTCTCCAGGATCTTGTACAGCTCTCGGAAGTTCCCCCGGTGGAAAGCCACCACAGCCTTCGCCTTGAGGACGCTCTCGTTCTTGTGGAGGTGATCGCAGGCTGGTAGGGACCAGAGGAAGCGGCCCAGCCTCTCCAGGTTGCCTCCTTGCTGCAGGACCTCACACACGCACGCCACTTGCTCCTGCGTAAACCCGAAGGACGGCAAAATAGACATGATGGATCCGCAAGGAATATCCCAAGAACTTGCGCGGAAATTGTCTGTGCGTAAGTAAAATTTAAAAAAATAAAAAAAATCCGGTGCCGTGCGTCCGCGGCAGCGCAGGCCTTCCCTTGTCGTCCCCCCGATGCGCGCAGCAGATTGGGGATGTTGATTGTTGGGACAATTTGTTCCTGTTGGAGATATGTCAGGCTTAAAGGGAGCCTGTGCGTCTCGGTGATTGGCTCTCCCTCTGCCCTGCACCGCAGCAGAGCAGGACTGAGTTTGCGGCTCCGTTTCCTCCCCAGAGGCAGTGCGTCAGGGGCTGAAATAGGAGCGCTCCCACCTCCCGCCCCCACAGCCTCCACTGTCTCCCTCCACAGCCGAGCACAGCACAGCAGAGAGAGCACAGCAGCACCTCAACACTAATCAATTATTACACAGACCTCTCTTTAAAAAGCCTTATCAACGGGCTGGGAATATACATCTTCCAGCAGCTTCCCACGCGTTTCCGACCACACATCGGTAAACACAGAAAGTGGAGTTGGTCCAGTTTTACACGTCACATCATAAATTACTGCAAGCGCATGTACAATGCAATTAAAAAAGACTTAAAACTCCAAATCTTAATTGATCATTTCCTCCATTTCGTGGTCCGTTATTTTTTGGGGCGGGCACGTTTGCACACTCTGCTCTGATGACTTCTTTACACTAACACACAATGATCCTATGTGTCATATATTTACCCTCTTGCAATGATTACTTGCAATCACTCAGGCATGCTTTTTCATATTCTTTCTACTTCATTCTATCTATCTATCTATCTATCTATCTATCTATCTATCTATCTATCTATCTATCTATCTATCTATCTATCTATCTATCTATCTATCTATCTATCTATCTATCTATCTATCTATCTATCTATCTATCTATCTATCTATCTATCTATCTATCTATCTATCTATCTATCTATCTATCTATCTATCTATCTATCTATCTATCTATCTATCTATCTATCTGTCCCATCAGCTGATCTTGGTGGACGCCCACCACCCTTAATCTCATGCAGATTGGGCATTTTTTACCCCCCTTTTCCTATCCCCGCCTCTCGTCGTCCATTAATTGCAGGGGCTGTTCATTTTACGAGGTGGTATAATTTAATAAGCTCCTATGACAGTTGTGGGTCCTTACGCGCACCGTTACGCACGTATTTCCTACGAGAAAACCTGCGCAACCTGCCAAAATGCGAAGAAAACCAGCCACTTGGGTGCGTGCATGCGTGCGTGTGTGTGTGTGTGTGGCAGAAGTGAGATGCCACATGGTCCAAGCGCGTTGGACAATATTTCAGGGTAAGAAATGGCAGACCAATACATCCCAACAGCTCCCAGCCTGGGTGCACACTGGTTTAAATGGTTTTTAGAAGGTGTAAACCCACGTCTACCTTCCATTCGTCTGACGAGGAGCTCATTTCACGAGTCCACATCTGAAAACGCATATTGAACACAGCTTGGACACACAGGACACACAATTTTTTCCCTCTAAATTTGCACTTTTACGCTTTTGCCCGCCTCACTCCTGCAGCCTACATGTATATTTCAGGGATTAGACGGGCACCGCGCTGGCTCCAGTGTTTTTCTGTGGGGTTGTAACACTAAACCAATCCATTAGTAAATGAGTTCCCTGCGACACTGCTTCTTCTTGGTGGTGCAGTTGTTGGTTAGAGCCATGTGCGTATAGATCACATTTCTTTATCTGCACCGGAGTCTGAAACTGAAGCCCAGCCAGTGCAATAATATGTCGAGACACAGAGGGTTTGACCTGGAAAAAAAAAGAAATTTATCTTAAAGCCGTGAAAAACATCCCGAGATGTGATATTTGATTACAGGCTTACTGTAAATATAAAAAAAGCTAGTAAAAATGAGTCACTTCCACATTTTTTAAGAGATTATGGGCGCACAGAGGTTTTGGGGTTTAAAAACATTTAATAATTGCGCAAGCAAATAAAAGTGTAATCAGGTATTCAGGCCTTTGGGTGGTCCTGTTTGATCCTAAATACACTCTCTACGGTCGTAATTGTAAAAATAAATCACTGGACAACCTGATTATTTTGTTTATAGTTTGTTTTGACAATTTATAAGGCATTAGACTGATGTGCAGTGTCTGAATCAGATGCTTCTGTGGGGTTTGATTTAGCTCCAGTCGTACTTTAATTAGTGTCATCAGTCATTTTATCCATCCTCCATCATGCATTATATTGGACTGTTGCGGACGTGTGTCATTTTATCAGTGTAAAAGTGATCAAAATGTGTGTCTGGCGGTGCTGAAATGCGGCTCCGGGGAACACCGGGCTGAGCAGCCGCTGCAGGCCGAGGATGTGGAGGTGCAGGCCGGGGATGTGAGGCTGCAGGCCGGGGACGTGGAGCTGCAGGTCGGGGATGTGTGTAAAACCTCAGAGCCTCAGTAAATGAGCTGTCTGATGAGCGGCTCTCGGGTTTCTCTAATATCTCCACCACATTGCGCAGCGCCTCCTCCTTTAACCCGAGCAGCCCGGGGGGCGAGATTATTTCAAGATGTGGACCCTCCACCTCCTCCACCTCCTCCACCTCCTCCTCTCTGCCTCCGCACTGGTCTGCACACCAGTGAGCAAACCCCTGCACCAGTAATGCAATCCTCGGGTACCATTTTATTTATTTCTTTTTAAAGAATTATTAATTAATTCATTTGATAGACTCAGTCTGAGTCCAACTGCTGTGCTAACAAATGAGATGTGATGTGAACCCTTGAGTTCAGTGGGAGGCAGAAACAAGGCTCCACTCAGAGCACTCTATAAAAATGTCAGCATCAAAAAGCCCGTGTTTCCTTTATTTCGCAGAGAATATGGAGGAAAGTGAACCGGAGCAGAGCAGATGGGTTTTTCAGCTGAAACCAAAGTGCTATTTCAGCTGTATCTGACTGGGAACAAAGCCGATTCTGTTGAAATTAAGTGAAAAACGTCAGATTTTTAGTCCTCAGGGGGATTTCGCCCCCTTTATTGTGTAGGGGGTGTCCGGTGACATTCAATCGTGGCTTTTTTGCTGACTGAAAAAAAAGCAAATTTATCAATTAGAAACGTTAACGAAGACAACGAGCTGTCTTAATTTGGGAGTCAAATCGACACAGACATCATGTTTGTGTATTTAAATATTCACGTCATGCAAAGGGACGAATGTCACAAATTTACATTATGTTTTTTTTTCTCCTCACAGATCGATGGAGGTGATCAGCTCCCGTGCGCAAAATGTGCGTTTTATTAGCAGTTTATGTGCCGAGGAGGGAGTCACACACAGAGGAGTAAAAATGGGTTCTCTCAAAACAAAACACAACTGTTGACATGAGTGAGTTAAATGAAATTGGAGCTGCAATTATCAGCTTAACAGAGTTTCCTGTCATGTAGGAAAATTAGACCTGGTACAAGTGCGCTGGGGTTAAAGCCCCCCTCCAACAACCCCACCGCGCGCGCGCGCACACACACACACACACACACACACACACACACACACACACACCATCAAATCATTACGCATTTCCTCAGAGGACCACCTCCACAAATATGCAATTAGGGCCTGAGCTTTTTTTTTTTTTACAGTGCTCTGCTCAGTAAACACGCCCCGGGCGTGTAGATGAAGACATTTTGTTGTAGGGAAATTGTGTGTGTGTGTGTGTGAGAGAGAGAGAGAGAAAGAGAGAGAGAGATAGAGAGAGAGATGCAGGGATTAGCATATGAAAACAAACCAGGCAGGCAGGCAAAACACGTAAATAAACAAAATGAATCATTTTTTGTTAAAGGGAAATGCTGCTGTGTGTGTGTGTTTGTGAGAATGTGTAAATGTGTGTGTGCCTCACTGACAGGTAGGGGGCGCTATGACAATACTATGGCCCCAAAAGGGTTTATACAGAGGATGAGCTGCTGCTTCAGATGAAGTTTTAGAGCAGTTGAGCAGCAGCAGGTGTGTGTGTGTGTTTGGGGGGGTAAATATATGTGTGTGTGTGTGTATGTATGTGTGTGTGTGTGTGTGTGTGTGTGTGTGTGTGTGTGTGTGTGTGCATGTGCCTTCTGCTCTTGTTACGAATAGTTGTTTTTCACCTTGGGAAACTCTGTGGTGTGTGGTGATGCTGCCTCCCAGCTGCTGCGTCTTAGACAGACACACACACACACACGCACACACACACACGCACGCACGCACACACACACACACACACATACACACACACGCACACACACACACGCACACACACACACACACACACACACACACACACACACTTCACGGTTCTGCTGTCCCCGCAGCCCAGAACGAAGCAGCGAATCGCCTTCCTCTTCCCCGCACTGCATGATGAAGTGGACATGTGCACATACCTTCCACTCTGCCAAGCAACAACTCAATTATTTCGAGTGGAGCCAACAGAAGAATCTACAAGCGTTCAGGACGTTTATTTCCCTTCGAGTTCATAAACGCCGCCCAACTTTCCACAAGTTTGGAAGGGTTTCTGGTGGGTTTCAGCGTCTGCCAGCGAGGGAGAGCTTCTCTGCTCGGCCTCGGTAGTGGTGGGTCTGTGCGAGCTGGCCGGTACCCGCTGACCCCTGCCCTCTCATTAGTGGGACGTGGAGCAGTGGAGTACCGTGCTCCCCAGGTCATGTTACATATGGCTTGCAGTCTGCTGCGCCGCATTAAATGTCAGCTTTGAAACCATCTGAAAGATCAGAGGTCAGTGTTTTTAATAAGGCCAGAGATCTGGGGGAGTTCCCTCTTTTTTTTCACTCTCTTCCTTTTCTTTTACTGCACACTCACTCTATATCTTCACATTGTGGACAAAAAAAAATGATCCACCGCTGTCTCGGTACGGGGATGTCCTAATTTTCACACATGAAGGAAGTAGTAAAACGTATAAATCCGACTACAAATTGTCCCCAGTTCCTGTGTAAAAGGTTTTGTGCGTCCTGTTCTGGGGAACAATTGTGCTGCTTTCCCTTCTAATTTATAGCCACAATGCAGAGGTGGAATTTGGAGTTTTTGGTAGGCCCCCCTCCCCGTGAGACCCACGGACCGTGGGCTTCTGCTGCGAATGGGATATTGTTCTGGGCTCCAACAAAGCTGTTTTCACCCTCTTCAATATTACAGGAGGAGTCACCTGATACCTAACAATCAGCTAATCCACTGCCCATGGCGACGAGGTCACCTGTGCACAGGTAACTTTATCCCGCTCGCCTGCCTCTCCCTCCCTTTCCCGTTAGTCTCTCCCATTTTGTCTTCTCTGTGCCTGTGCCTCAACAGTGAGCACAGACAAACAGCCTCTGTTTATTTAGGTCATCGGAGAGATCGTATATAACTCCTCCAGCCGAGAGGACAACTCCTTGAATCCACCGCAGACATCCTGCGAGTAAAATAAAATCCCCCACTGTCCGTCCATTTGTCAGACTTTGTCTCCGTCTTATCTCTCTCTTGCTGGTTTTCGTCGGGTGCCCACTGAGCGAACAAGTATTGGGTGGAAATTCATGCATTTGAGGAGAATCCCCCCCTAAAGCTACAAGAGGCGCTGTTCTGGATAGAGGCTCAGTGTCTGTGAGTGACAGCACCTCACATTCATTCTTCCACATGTTGAAGTTGGGGGGCACCCAGGGTAGGTGGGAGGGGGAGTGTTCGCCCGTCGCTCAGGGAAAAAAGCCATTGGATTGGACTTAGCTGTGGGGAGCTGCAGACCCCCCACCCAAAAAGGAGCTTTACCTCTGGAAATCTCATTGCTGTTTATTTGAATTACAGGGGCTGAGATGAGAAAAGGAGGGCTAATGAACTCCAGGTTCCCCCGGCATGTGCAAACGATCACCACAGGTTTGCAGAGAGCGGCACCAGGCTTGTTGGATTACTGCGTGACCCCCCCCCCTTCCCCTTCCCATCCTCACAGTTTGGCTACATATATAGGACACTTGAATGTTGGGGAGACATGTGCTTTTTGTCTGGCTTTAAACTTACATCCATTACACACACATCTTGTCCTTGGTGCCAACTCTACTGGACCCTCTGATGTCGGGTTTTTCCATCAGAGGCAGACATGTCAAAAGTCAGTGTTGTTTTTATTGACTCCAGTCATACAGCTATACATTATCTTACCTGCTTTGTACGCTCCCTGTGTATCTCTGGTGCATTTAGGCCCAGGACAGTGAAAAGACCATGGACAGGTCTTCAGTCCATCAAAGGATGAATACACACACACACGCACACCATTCACAATCACACCTAGGGGCAAAGTTCGAGTCTTCAAGCGGCTTGAACACACGTTTTTTTTGGACTGTGGGAGAAAACTGGAGTACTTGGTAACACATCAGTCATTTGTTTAGAGATTGCAGACAAAGTGCAGACATATCTCTGGTTTGGAAATATAAAGTCTTCAAAGGCCGATTCTTATCCCCCATTGTGTCTGTGTGTTGCGTTGCAGATAGCATCATGGCATTTTCACCTGGCGTTGCTATGGCGATCAGACAAACAGGAGGCCCTGGCTACAGGAGCATGCAGCAGAGAAGCGTCCTCTGAGTGATCATTCCTTCATTTCATCGTCTCGAATGGATTAAAAAGATATATATATAAAGGAGCTTTCTGTTTTTATAAATATAAACATTTATTGCAGTATTGAGATTTAGAAAAATACATTCACATAATTTCAGATAACAAACATATAATTCAAACTAAGGTTTAAAAAAAAATGATGACCATCACTTGAACTATTTGCCCACGACTCTTCATCTTTTTTTTTTGGTATATGACATTTAAAGCACTGAGAATACCTTCACTGGAGTGTCCGTTCAAATTGATGGGATCGTGTCGTGAATCTGGACAAAGGAGAGGACTTTGCCACTGGTGTGAAGACGCACTGATAGATGTGCATGGTGTGAGTTGGCTTTGAGGCTGAAATGTGCTATTACGGTTCCCGTGTGACAGCGAGGAATCGGTTTGTGAAAAGCACCGGACGCGCTTGACAAATGGGCCCCACATTCTCCTGTCGCCCCCCACCCCCCACCCCCACCCCCCCCCTTTTCGACTGACGCCTGACAAATGTGCCAGTGACAGTGGCGGTGCTAAATCTCCGAAGCTGCGACGTCACTGCCCGCACGCCGCCGCCAGAGCTACCACTGACTTTCAGTGTTATTCACAAAACAAAACAAAAAAAAAGTAAAAGGCACTATTGTCCAAATAAAACAAAAACACATTATGACGCCATGCAAAGAGAAATTATTACAATCCCTTTATAGAAAAATATCATTCGAGATTACTGACATTTGGAGAGACACATCAAAATGAAACAGGATATAGTAGAGCATCATCACATCTAGTTAACATACTACCAGCTGCAGCGTTATAAACAACATATGATGGACAGCACGTGAGACCCACAGCGTGACCTTTCAATCATCATTCATGTCTTGGTCTCCCCTGTCGACGATGAGGTTTGAAATACGAGTCGCCGCTGAAATAGTGTGCATTTGTTGAGGTGTGTCACACCCTCCAGCTCTGAAGGCCTTTTGAAACACGTACATTGTAATGTCATCACGGTAGTGCAAATGCCAACAACAACAAAAAAAGAAAACAAAACAAAACAAAACAGACCGATGTGATATTTTAAAGTAGCAGAAAAGGCACATTTGTCTCAACTTTCACCCCAGAGTCGACGCCCCTGGTTCATTTGGTGTGTTGTAAAGCACAAAAGCGGGATTTTTTTTTGCGGACGACAGAAAGAGACATTCAGAGAATTTAAGGTGATAACGGAAGGACACTTTTGCTGAAATCAGCAGCTCTGCGTGTTTAACAGCTAATTCAGTCCCTTGGTAAAGCCACCACTCTTTATCTGGCCATTTTCACAGAGACCCCCTCTCTCTCTCGCTCTCTCCGTCTTCCCCCTACTGAATGACCTTTTTGGTTTGACCCAGATGACGCATTTAGTTTGGAGGAACATCCTGGTCACATGACTCAAGGCATTCTAGCACCTGCTTCTGCGGATCAAATCCACTCAACAGGAAGTAGCAGGTGTTGTCTATAAAAATGCACATTTAAAACACACACACACACACACACACACTCACACACACACACACACACATACACAGCGTCTTCTTCTGGGAGCACATAACAGCCGTAATGTTCCTTCTAACAAATGGGGCTTTTAGAACACGTCATAGACCTTTTTTTATTCATATGATAAACCGATAATGCCCACCCACAGGGCTTCTCTCTGACTAGAGTGCATTGTAAAAGTCAAATGAGCTACAAATAATTTAACATTTAAAGGAAATGAATGGTAAAAAAAAAAAAAAAAACACACGCACACGCACACAAAAGTAAAAAGTTTCACCGTATCGCTGCTCTGGGGGGGTGGACACTTTGAGTGCTTCTGCAAGAAGGAGGAGGAGGAGGAGGAAGATGTGAGGTTAAAGGTCAGCCATGTCCTCCTCCATCTGCACTGTCTGTAGTTTGGCCAGCTCCTTCCCCTCCGCCGCCTCCATCTCCCCGCACATGGCCCGCACCATCTCATTCACGCCCGAGCCGCCCACCTTGTTCTCCGCCAGGTTCATGTAGCTGCTGTTCATTCCGGGGCCCATAAGGTGAGACGTCGGGGGTCCCCGCACCTCGTGGCCCCCGAGGTACTCTGAGGGCTGGAGGTGGTGGCTGCTGGGGTCTGTTTGGGCCATGAGCGGCGTGCTGACGGTGAGGGTCGTGTAGACCTCCGGCTCGGGGCTGGAGGAGCTGACGGGGACAGGGACCTCAGCGTTGGAGGAGGCGGAGCCTTGGCTGGAGGGGACCTGCTCCGTGTTGGGGGTGGAGTAGCGCAGTTGCCCGCTGGGGTCCAGGTGGAGGTGGTAGGAGGAGTAGACGCCTCCCTCCAGGGGTTCCTTCTTGATGGCCGCCTGGCTCTGGTTGCTCATGTTGTAGAGGACGGTGTTGTGGTGCAGGGACGTCATGGTCAGCTTGTCCTGCTGCTGGAAGGAGTTGTCACTGGCGGAGCTCACTGCTACATTGTTCAGAGGCATGGTACCTAGGTGGGGAACAACACAGGATCAGTACACACACCATCTCCACCCATTTCCCAATCCCACTGCTGGAACCTTCTCATTCCCCACAATATTATTTCACGTTTCATTTACCACAGGCCTTTGGATTCTGACATTGCTGTTGTGTGTCTCACACACTTTGTGCTCTGGGGCTCGACCCAGCAGAGCCCCAGAGCATGGGTGTAAAAGCCTGCCAGGACTTGAGCACAAGCTGCAATTTTCCGTTTTTTCCTTATTATTCATCCTGGTGTAGATCCTCTGCTTTATGTCAAAGTAAGTGCTGTAATGGCTTATTCCCTGTTAGTGCATTTCATGGCCTCTGATTGCCTGAAACATATTTCCCCTCCTCCCTGCTCTGCACATCAAGAGCGCAATGATGATGAGTGATGGTGACTTCAGAACTTGTTTTTATTCTTCTCTGGGGTTTTCAAAGGACCACCTCTTCCGTGTGTGTGTACGTGTGTGTGTGGCCCTTCCCTGTTCCTTCTGCTCTGTGTTATGTGTAGTATCAGCCCTTTGGGCTACAACCCAAACGCAGACAAGCCAAGAATAAAGCAGCGCAGATGTATTAGGTGCACGTAGTAGAGACCTGTTGACAAACCACTGTGGACGTGTAACGTTGCACTCGAACACTTAAAGAGAGCAGAGGGCACCAGTGATAGACTGTGAGGCTGCGAGATGAGAATAGAAGGTTTATATTTCCAGTGAAGTATAATATATCTGGACTTTCACTCGGTCACTTTGATGTGTCTAAATTTGGTCTTTTCTTGGTCTTATGCCTCTTTATATAACAGCAGGGAGAATCTAGCAAATCTACTTAAAGATTGTAAATAAACATCGATGTCTCTAAATCCACTTATTTTAAGACATTGTATCTCTTCGATGAAACAAGATTAAAATTAGACTGAGATTAAAAGCTGTTAATTCAACTCATTCTAATTGAATTGGCTGGTTTTAGTGCTTGATTTGTCTTTATCCCGCCTCTGTAACAGTCATGCCGTCTCCTGCACCCACCTTGTTGTGTGATTGCTGAGGAAGACGAGGCAGACGAGAGCTGCAGTGGAGGAAGACCTACGTCGGTGTTGAGCAACGAGCTGCCGTCACTGTCGGGGACTCCGCTCGGCACCTGGACCAGGCTGTATCCGCCCAGCTGCAGCGCGCCTGACGAGGAGCTGAAGGTGAGCACCGAGGAGCCCCCGTTCTGGGCGGCCATGCTGTGCACCCCCTCCAGCTTCACCTCTGACCCGTTCACGCAGCCCGAGTAGGAGGCGTACTGCAGGGCCGAGTCCTCGCTGGCACCACCCAGTCCCTTCTCCTGACCCGTCTGCATCTGCATGTCCACCCCCGAGCCCCCCAGCAGCACCCCTCCTCCGGACGGCCTCAGGGGGTTGAAGGCCAGTGGCTGGATGCCCAGGTTGAGCCCGTTGAAGAGGATGTTTCCGGGTGCATGGAGGTAAGACGAGCCGCCATTGTGAAACACGGTGGAGGAGGCATTACTGGTCACCAGGCTTCCGTTGTAGAGACCCCCGCTGCTCGACACGGTGGGCAGCTTGATGTCCCCGATCTGCTGGATGACCACCCCACTGTCCAGAGCTCCCGTCTGAATGGGAAGGGTCCCATGGGCGATCACTCCATCTGAGGAGTTGGAGAGAGGCCGGGGAGACAGCTCCTCCTGGCCTTTGCTCGACTCGTCCTCTGTGCTGTGGTTTCCATCTGATTCACTGTGGGGAAAATCACAAAATGGATGGTAAATGGACTGGTTCTTATAAAGCACTTTTCTAGTCTTGATGACCACTCAAAGTGCTTTGCCGGACGAGTCATATTCACACTCAGACACATGCACACACTGGTGGCAGAGGCTGCTCTAGCTGTCCAGGATTTCTACCCATTCACACACATTCATACTCTGATGACGCAGCATCAGGCTCAGGATCTAGGACGAAAACCAAACCCAAAAGAGCCAAAGAAAAGCAATGAAGTGAAACGCTAAAAAAAAAGAAGCTTGAAAACACTAGATATAAAGCATTCTTTGCCCCTTATGCACTTTTTGGACACGGACAGCTCCCCTAAGAGCTATACAAATACGCCTTCAAATAAAACCATATATTAGAATCAAATATTAGTGTTTATCCTCACTCTCCCTACATCTACTGAGGACAGAGCAGACAGAGCGCCATTTGTTGCTGTGTTATTGCACAGCTTTGAAGAGCAGCCTGTGTTTGTGCATGTGTAGCCCTCTCTTCACCTCATGGAGAGCAGCACTGACAACAAGCGACCAACGTCAACAACCGTGCAACCATTTGCCGCAATAAATTCTGGCGTGACAAAATGCCAGAGCTGGTGGCGTGACAAAACAAATGGCTGAGGGTATTTATTTGAATTTCTTCCTTCAATTCAACATGGCGTTGGAATTTCGACTCCATATTTCTCTGGTTTTTATGAAGTGGCGTATTGAAAACGATGCAGACATAGCTGACACAGCTTATTTATACACTTGCTCTTTTTTTGAGATTGATTCAAACAGCTGCAGCCCCTCTCTCTCTCTCTCTCTCTCTCACACACACACACACTCTCTCACTCTCAATCCCTCACACTCACACACACACACACACACACACACACACACACACACACACACCCTGACATGTCTCACCCCCCACTTCCAGGAAAAGATATCAACAAAGACACTAGTTGCAACAAATATATCAGACTTAAACACTGTTGCTGAGAGATTCAAGTAGTGATTTAAAGGCAGTGTGGTGTTTTCTTGTGTGCGTGTGTAAGAGAGGGAGAGAGAGAGCGAGAGAGAAAGAGAAAGAAAGAGAGAGAGAGAAGGGGAGAGAGAGAGGTCACCTCCACCAGGTGTGCGTCAGCTTTGTTCGCAGACAGAGAGACATGAAAGAAGGATCATTTCAGTCTGTTTGTGTGTGTGGAGGATTATGAAATGAAACGCGGGAGCTGATGGAAAGTCACAGATCTTTTTCTAGTCCGAGGAGAAGGAAAAAAAACGTGATAATGAAAATGATTTATGTGCTCGGGCTGGGGCAGGGCAGGGCTGGGACACACACACACACGCACACACACACAAAGAGACATAGATGAAACGACATTTAAAGCAAAGTTTTCCTCCAAGTCTTTGTGTGATGGTTGCTCGCCCTGCATGGTGCAGCTCCTGGTTTCCATGCCCCTCAGCACCAACACACACTTTGAAACCGGATCTGAATGGCAACCGCTTCATATTTCAAAACACCAAGAGAGCATGCTCCAAAGCCTTTTACGCACACTTTTCTGTCTTAATCGTTAACAGTTCATTCACATTATTGAGTGTATTGAATTGGGAACACATTTGGGTTTGTCAGCTCTGGCTCGGCGGCGGTGGTTCTTATACAAGTGGGCGCACTTTTCTCGGAAACAAATAGTTGGTTAAAATTAGCTCCGGGTCTATTTTAATTTGTTTATTACGCAGGGAACCGGGGAAATTGTCATGTAAATACGATAATGCGAGTGGATCGGTGCGGTTCTGGGTGCTGCTCACCTTTTGGACTGAGCCTCGGACGGGTTCCGGTCCCGCTGCCTCCGGTTCTTGAACCAGTTGCTGACCTGGGTCAAGGAGAGTCCAGTAATCTTGGCCAGGTTGCGTTTCTCGGCCGGGGACGGGTACCTGTTCTGATTGTACAGATCCTTGAGCGCGTTTCGGGACCTCTCCTTGAAACAATACACCGTCTCCTCGCCGTCCCAGATAGTCCTGGGCAGAGGATACTTTCTCCGGATCCGGTACTTGTCCACGGCTCCCAGGGGTCTCCCCCTCGCCTTTTCGGCCTCGGTGTAGCGGGCCTTGTACCACAGGTCCTGCAGGAAGGTGTGGTTGGACGGGCTGAAGCTGTGGTTCTCCAGGACGCTGTAGAGCTCCTGGTAGCGCGCCTGGTGGAAAGCCACCAGGGCTTGCGCCTTCAGGATGCTCTCGTTGCCTCGGAGCAGGTCGCTCTGGGGCAGGGACCACAGGAACCTGGCCAGCCGGTCCACGTTGCCCCCCTGCTGAAGAGCTTCGCACACGCAGGCCACTTGCTCCGGGGAGAAAGCCAGGGAGGAGGCTGCGCTCACCAGCAGCTCCGTGCGCACCGCGTCTGCGTCGGTGCGCTCCATGGACACCTCCGCGTCCAGCCCCACCAGCCTGATGCACTCCCGCCTGCTGTCCAGCACCTCCTTCACATTTTCCCTCTTGATGTCATTTGCTGTTGTGGTGTTGCTGGTGGTGGTGGTGGTGGTGGTGACTTCTCCGGCAGAAGAAGAAGACATTTTTTTTTGTTCAAGCCTTCCCTGCTAAAGTCACTCCTCCCAGCTCGATCAGGTTACCTCCTCGCCATGCGAATGCGATCGGATATCTGACAGCAGCTGTAAGTAGATATCTCTCTACCCTTTTTCCTTCCAACGTGACTTTTACTCTGCGGGGACTGGAGCTGGAAGGAGGCACACTGGGGTCTATCTGCAGGAGAGACACGCCATTGGCCGCCCAGGGCTCAGAAGGGAGGAGCGAGTGGGGTTTTCAGACACCAATGTTTGGTTTCCAGCTGTCAGTCATGCAACCTACAGCATATTATCGCAGCTCACCTGAGCAAGGTGAGTTCGTGAAGGATCGTGGGAACAGGATGAATACATTTTTATCAGCGCTGACATACCAGCTTTTCCTCCCGCTACGAGGTATCTGGGAAATCTATGAAGAATGCAGTCCTCGTCTTCATAATTATTTTTTTGTCGTTTTTGTGTCGCTTTGAATAATGTCCTAAAACATGAAAATCTCTTATCTTTTAATCATTTTCATTTATATTTTATCTTTTGGGACCGATAAATCCCAGCATTGCTGGATCACATCCAAATAGAGTTTAATGCAAAACCATTTTTTTCAAGGTTTTGATAATGGTTAAAATGTCAGAAGCATCTCACACACCAAGACACACATAGTTATTCACCCCTTGTCTTAAAATAAACAATATCACATGACCAATTCAATTTGAGACCACTTCCTTGATGACATTGAGTTTTGTGATACTTGTGCCCTCTAGAAAGTATAAAGTTTAGTTTTATTTTCTCTCTTTAGACATTCATATTTTTATTTGAGCTGACTCAGCTTTCTGTGATGATCTAAAGCATATATTCCCACTTGTATAAGGGGAATGCAATCCTCAAGTTCAATCATTCTTCTATGCATTTAGTTTTATTGCATGTATCATGGGACAATGGAAATCCATCAGAAAAAGTGCTTTTATAACTCACCAGTGTATAACTCACCAAGTCAAAAAAGTACTGGTCATCTGTATGTGTTTGTCACCTCAAGTTACTGGTATGTATTAATCTACAAAGTCATCCTGGTAAAACAAGGATGTCGTGACATTTATTCTACACATCTTTTGCAATTTATTGTTCCCTAAAATGGGAAATAAAACTTTCAGGTTTATTATTACTAATGCTTTGAACAAGCTACAAGTGACTCTTCAACAATATTTCACTCTCTGAAATTAAAGCGCTGATGAAAAATATAAATCCAGGCTGCCGGTGTGCAAGTGTTTTATATCAGTAAGTTTTAATTTGTCTTTGTCTGCGATTCGCCTACTGTAACTGCTGTCTTGTAAAAGATAAATCTTATCTCAGTTGGTCTGACCCTATTAGATAAAGGCTAAATAGAACTAAAATATTTCTTATCATATCCAAATACAAAGAGAGTAGAAGGGATCAGTTTTGTTTTCACACTTCAACTCTCCTAGACATCTAAAGTCATCTCCTCTTCATCTTTCATGATTACAATCTGAAATAAGAAGATTTGTACCCATTCAAAATAGGGGTTAGTGATGCTTTTAAGAACACAACACTATGAAAGTAAACAGCACTTTAGTCTGGCAGCATTATCTGGTCAAATGTAACTTATTGTCACTTGAAAATGTTGAGTGGGAGTATAAATGGGTCTGGGGTCTAATTTTGTGGACCATCACCGTGTCTGCTCAGGAAGAGGCATTTACACCTTGTCAATGAATCAATAAGAGATAAATCAATGGGACAAGTAGGTCTGGCTTTTGGCTTTAGGCTGTATTTTGAGTGTTAGACCGTTAGTGCTTTATCACCATATTACACATTTTCTCTCTCAAACCTGGATTACTCATTTAAGAAAATAAACCACACTCAGTGAATTATTTCCACAAATAGTTCCATGTTCAATGGAAAAACATATGAGGTCAGAACCCCCCCCCAGGGAACAACATCTGTGGAGGGTTTTTGGTTTTAATTACATTTCAGTTCCGTCTTTACATTAGATCATGGAATATATAGCTGTGATCTATAGGGCACGGCACAGCCTGCACAGCAAAACCTATAATCAAAACTATATCTGCACGTTTTTTTTTCTCTAAACACAACATCTGTGTGAATGAATGAAAATAAACCACTTTGCTTTCCTTTGCACTCAGACCCCCCTGGGGCACCTCAGGGTCCCCTCTGCGTGCCCGCGCCACTGTAAACGGAGGCTATCATCAAATGGGAACCAACGTTCCCTATGTGGCGTTTCCCCGTCGGAGCGCATTCGGTGTGACGCAGCGGTCTCCCCAGCCTGGACAGTGACAGCAGGGCTGCAAGTTGTTGACATATTTGTGAAGCTTGTTTCATTATCTCGCGCTGCGCAGGGAGACATGGACGACCAGGGCTGCCCGAGGTGTAAAACCACCAAGTACAGGAACCCGTCCCTCAAGCTGATGGTGAACGTCTGCGGACACACTCTGTGAGTACAGGGAAACACCACACTTCCACGCCAATCTCTGCAAAAATAACACCACTAGACCCCAGAATTAGACTGCTAAATCGAGATTTAGCATTTTAACCCTTCCCCAGCCTCACACCGCGCTTCGCACTAATTTCATTGGTCGTTAACAGTCGTTGAAATGACGTCAATACATTCCTATCAACCGTTATTTATTCGTATCACTAACATCCGGTGTCCGTTGACTTTTTTGTTCCTAATAAACTACAATTTAACATATAAATAAAAAAAATCAGTAAACATTGCTTTAACATACATATTGACAGTTTACAGCTCATGGCTGAATGTCACCTGTCAACATTAGCAGATGTTGTTTACAAACATGGCACTTTGTTTGCTAAAACATTGAGTTATTTATTCCACAAAAATGCATATCTGGGATGAGCAGCAGAGCTGAGTGTATGGGTTACAGCCTTGAAAAATGCCAAAGCCTATGCCAAGCAGCTTCTATGACTGTAGACTCTTGTTTTGAGCCTCTGGTACCCCAGGTGCTGCCAAGCAGGCACCTGTGAGCATGTGCCCTGCTACAGTGCTCAGTAGGTGTGTGTTCCAACAATCGGCATGCCACGTTGGAGTGATCTGCCAAGTTCCATGTCAGAGACTGGCGGCCCTCAGAGAAGTGGCTGTCCCAAGAAGATGACACCCCAAGAAGGCAGTTTCCTCACTCTCTCAGCTCGACGTAGATGACGTAGGAAGTCTTCTACTGATTTGCAATGGCTGACGACTTTCTGCCCAGACGATTTGGGGCATCGACCTGCTTTGTACACAATAGTCAGTCTGCTTAACAAGTAGATTTAACCATTCATACACATTGACACACTGATGACACAGCATCGGGGCAGTTTGGGGCTCCATGGGTGACCACTCTGCAGTAACCCCCACAGTCAGCCCCTTTGTACCAATGGGGTCTTGGGCTTCTGCGGGCACAAAAACAGGCATAATAAGATAAACAGAATAATAAGAACTATTGCAACTATCT
This sequence comes from Karalla daura, assembly GCA_029224185.1. Classification (NCBI taxonomy): domain Eukaryota; kingdom Metazoa; phylum Chordata; class Actinopteri; order Chaetodontiformes; family Leiognathidae; genus Karalla; species Karalla daura. The sequence continues at coordinate 11,899,283 of CM055199.1, forward strand.
ATTAACTTATGTTTCAAACTCTTTTGGGCATTATGAGGATCAGACACAGTCCTTGCTTTAAACTGATGAGTAGTTTTCACTCGAGAGGTGTTTGTAAGGGACACAGCCAGAGACAGAATTCACTCCCTGGCCTTATTTTAGCCTAAGGCAATAAAACTGCAACATGAACTTAAATGCCCCATTGCTGATCCCAAAGCTTACTGCAAACACTGTTTAAAGCTTGTTTAACAAAATCCAATAGGTCTGTTTTTGTGGATAGATTACAATATTTTTGTGAAACATGATTTTAAGATCATTTAGATTTTTAATTTAGAGATAATTAAAACATTCAAAATGTCCAGGGTCCAAGAACATGCTGTTTGGAAACTCTTAATTGCTGCTAGATGTGACAGTAAGAGTAAGTGGTGTGAATGTATTTGTGTGTGCGTGTGTGTGTATGTGTGTGTGTGTGTGTGTGTGTTTGCTGGCCTGTGCTGGACTCGTGACTTGTCCCCTGTGTATTCCCTGCCTTCACCCTGTGTGCACTGGGATAGGCTCCAGCATATTGCTGTGACACTGTTAAGATACAGAGCGGGTGAGATAATAGATGGATGGATGAATTTGTCTCAGCTGTGAGTCATCCTCATGTCAGCACTCAATAAAAGATGTTTGCCGTGCAGGTTTCGACATTCAGCGTGGTCATCTTTTTGAAAACCCGGTCATTTAAATGAAGAGCCTCATACAGTTGGGTCGGGAGCTTGATGAGAGCTTTTCTCTCTCTCTCTCCCTCTCTCTTGACCCTGTCTGTTTATTGACCGTACCATCAGGAAGTGGCCGTGCTTTGTCATCAGGTCAGTGAGCTCATAACTCACCGCCTCTGTCTCGATGCAGGACTACACACAGAAAATTAAAATGATTCTGCAATGAAGCAATTTGGGGAGATGTCCTAGCGCAGGTCACCTTGGGTTTGTTCCTCCGAGCCGGTGCGACGGTGAATTAATGCACCACTTGGAAACCGCTCTATTCTCCAACTGTATTAGTATTTTCATCACTGATATCATTCGCCTTTTTTTTTTTGTTTTGCAGCAAGGCCTCCTCAAGAGTTGATGGATACAGAAACCTGCTCTGTGTCTTTCAATTTCACAGTTACTGATTTCCCATTTGGTGGAAGCAACAACACTGTAAAGAAAAAGCAACTTAAAAAGTAAAATATGAAATGAGAAATGCAAATGGGTACATGCACAAACAGTGTATCTATTTACTCTTTACTTAAATCCACAACTAAGTAAGTCAGAAATAATCATACTATTTTCCAAGGGCAATCTGAAGTTTCCACCTAACCTTGGAGATAGTGAATTCATAATCTGTCCTTTTTTTATTAAGTAAACTGCACAAAAGGCAAAATATCCATTATATCAAGACCAAACTTGAGAATCTATTACTTTTAGTGCTCAAACATGCATGACTGGACTGTGTGAGGAAACCAGAGTACCTGAAGAAAGCCGGCCTAGTTTCCTGGTTCTGTAATAATTGAAAAATGCCTGTGAGGTTCCACTGATTTGGAGAGTACGAGTGATTTGACAAGGTCACCTTTGTAAAACTGCGGCTGTTGGAACCTGCGCTAAAGAATAATTTCTCTCTATGTTGTGAATGTGGGGTAAATTACAACATGGGCATTTAAGCCTGAATGCCCTGGCTGAGCTATGCTCATTCATTGGAAGCCTCCCTCCACCTTGGTCCAGGTTGGGTGGCCATTTCAGTCCAGAGCTGACCAGGCTCACTGAGCTGCTGTTGCAATGCAGTACTGAGCTTCTCCACCTCTAGCATCGCATCTAAATTTAAACCTACCACAGCACATTTTGTATTCCTGTCACCGGGGGCATTTGATGTGTGTTATTTATTACCTTTGCACAATGACACCGAGCCCATGTCCTTTGGCATTTGACACTGGCAGTCAGACAGACACACACGCACACATACACACACACACACACTTACAGTGGGGATTAGACTCGGTGCACGCTTGTTTTCCGGTACCTGACCATTGCAGGTCCTAGAGGGCGTTACAGTAATTAGATGGGAAATGTTAGTTTAGTTCCAGAATTATCCATCCATCCATCCATTCATCCATCCATTATCTTACCAGCTTTGTACCATTGTTTCAGTGTTGCAGCACATATTAGGTGGAAGCAGCGAATACACTCCAAACAGATCACCAGTCCATCATTCACTCTCACGCTAACACCTAGGCACAATTAAGAGTCTGTTTTTGACCCCAAGCCCATCGCACAGGCCATACAAACTCCACACAGAAAGGTCAGACTGGGAGGTGAACCCGGGATGTGGTAGCTGTGAGGGGACAGCACTCTCCACCAATCCACTGTGTCGAGAGAAACAGCAAGCCTTTGTCCCAAGATCTGCTCATCAGCACCTCTAGCACTGTTGAATCGTAACACGTTTTTCCACTTTGGTTGCGACCCAGATAAAACGTGTATAGCCTGTTATTTAGCAAGCTTCAGAGGTGCTAGTAGGCAGATTTTTAATGTTTTGACAGAGCCAGGCGAGCAGTTAACCCCTGTTTCCAGCGTTTTTGCCAAGCTAAGCCAACCACCTCCCGGCCGCGACAGACATCATGACTGTGGTATCAATCTTCCCTCTCTTCTTGGTCGTTGGCGAGAATGCCAACCGACTGCCGACTAATGTTAAGATATTGGTTTAGGGGAGAAGTCAACTCCAAGTTCTATGGGGCGAGACGGCCAATTAGCAGGCTCAAAATCTGTGTTCCCTTTGCTGCTAATTGAAAGCCTAGCATCGGGCCTGCCTCATGGCAAGCCTCTGTTGCACTGGATTTAGATTCTGTTCAGTGCTTCTCTGTAGTATCAGAACATTGAAATAGTTATTAAAACACTGTGGACTTTTAGACGCCTGCCCTTTTTTCGCCTCCCAACAAAGTACGCCTAATCTAAGATATATTTTTTTAAGATCGTGCAGGCCTATGCTAGCTCTCCTGTGTAAGCATCCCAACACCTCAGCCTCAGCACTTTCTGACTGCGATGCTGCAGGTAGTGTAGGTCACAAAGCGGGACGGGACCGTCATAGCTGGGTTAGCTTTGACGCCATGCCAGCTGCCCTGTGAAGACCATCACCCTGGTGGCAGAAACAAAAGGATCCAGCTCCTGTCTGTCCACAGTCGTGTGATGTTTTTTCGCTCTTTGAGGAGGCAGAGCTGTATGAGGAGGCAGAGATGCAGGCAATGTCCCCAAGAGGGGTGGGTGAGGGGTGGCGGTGGCGTTGCTGTGGAGGCCTCTTTGCTGAGCTAGGAGGACCCTGTTTACCCTCCTCTTACCACCCCCGTCTTTGACCTGCTGACAGCTGCAGATGGGAGAGATAGGAGCCTGGAGCACTGAGCAGGACAGGTGAGAGAGGGAGGAGCCAGGAGCACTCAGTCAGCGACAATAGCCCTGGGACACAGAGATGGCAAGCTTGCGAGGGATCTGTTGACTCACTTTTACATGTGTCCCAAACAGTCTAGCATAGCGCTGGCAACAGATTTCCCAGTGCCCTTTTGACAACAAATTAAAGCAGACACACAATCTGAGAGCTGCGACTGGGGAGAAGTTGCATTTTAGGAACAAAGCTGGAAAATTGACTTTTGAAAGCCCCCCCCCTCCCTCTCCTAGTTCATCACCTCTTTGCTCTAAAGTTACACAGGATTTCCCCTTTCGAGAGTTCTGTTGTGTGGTCCATTTATGGGGCAGGGGGCAAGCTACGCCCCAGTCCTTGCCCCGTGTTGATGAATGGGCTCTTTGTGGGCCTGTGGAAACAAGCTGAATCCCTCCATCTACCTCCATATGGCCAGGCCTATACATCTCCTGTAGCCCCGGGCCACAGTGAACATCTGCCTCTTCCAGGGTGCACTTGTGCACAGGCTCCTCGTGCTCTGAAGCACCAACTGGACAGCGCAGATGTTTCTGCCCACTGCTCAGTTTTCTTTTTTTTCCCCTTCTTACTTTGGCGATTTCCTCTGCGCCACGACGCGCTCGTACGACACGCTCCAGCAAAGCTTCTTCAAAGCTACACCTGCTTGTCGGAGCTGTGAGAGCCTGGTGTCATACTTGGCAGAGTGGGATTGTTTGACCCATATCGGAGATGTTAGACATAAACAGCCAAACCCCGTGGCTCTGCAGTTTCTACTTGAACTGCTGTTTTTTGTTGTTTTGAATGTTGCTGATGAAGCCAAATGCCTGGCAAGATGACTGCGTCACGATGGCTCTAATGGGCTCCATCCCCCCGGAGAGCTTTTGACCAGGCACCGGTGTCTAAAACCCAGGCTTCGACTTTGGAAAGAAGTGACTCAACCATCCAGGCAGTGACGTATTGTAGAAAACCGGGCCCTTTTTCCCATCAGCTTTGCTTTGCTATTCTTTTTTTTTTTTTTTTTTTTTTTATTATGAAAACTTACAGCGCTCCAAAGCAGATAGTGACATTTGGAAACCAGATGTTGTCCATTTTTGCAAAGGTGGTCGCAAGCAGGAAGGTGAATTCCTGTGGAAATAAAGCTCCGCGGAGACTTAATTAAAAGAGCGTACTGTGCAAACGTTTATCCAGGCCCTCCACCCCGTCAGGGGAGATTTAGGAACATTCCCATTGTCTTCACTGTCCACTCTTCACTTGAGTGTGACTGATGGGTAAACGCCTACCTGCATAAAGGTGTGATTGATGGCTAAACTCAGGGTTGTGCCCTCAGGTAAGTCTGCTGGTCTCCATGGAGTCACGTCTCCACGGTGCACAAAGTAAACCCTCCTGTTTTTACCTCGCAGGAAGTCCTCCCAACACTATCAGAAAAGCGTTTCTGCCTTTTTAGTCCAGAATTGTTCACGGCTGGAGAGGCGTGCTCTTTACTGAGGAGAATTATGATTCATGGGCACTTATATGAGGACCCGAGGAACATCTGAAAAAGTCATCATGACTGTGCTGAACTGCTACATACTTTGACTTGGAAAGCACTCATTCCCATTAAACAGATTTACAGTAGATACTTCGATCAATAATTGTCTAGATTTCCACGGTATTTGAAAATGTGGCATAAACTTGTCCACAATACAGCTTCCTTTCACTTAGGCACAGGGTCAGGAATAATAATGAGAATTCCCGGCAGACAAGAGAGAAATGTTGGGAGTTTTACGTGGACATGCTGACACTTGGTAACTTTAAATCAGAGCCTTAAGCTCGGATGATAATTAATCTCAATGAGGTAAGGAACACGTGTAATGCTGCTCCTCTGATTTCTGTGCTTTTCCCACATTTCAGAAGATTTAGTCCATTCTTATAATGATAGAGTATGCTGTGAATTACTGAGCTGGATTTTTTATCACATTATGCAACGTGGCAGAATGACTGAGGTCTGTTGAAATAACAATAAAGCAAATGTTTTTCCAGTGCAGACAGACACTCCACTGATGGGGTGTCAGACTAATTTCCTCTTGTCTGAGAGTAGGAGGCAGCCTAATCGACATTCCAATCATAATTCCAGCCATCTTTGAGCACTTAGAGGAAACATTCATGTGCCCCACGATCGCCCACTACGCCTCACGATAACTCGCAGGCACAGAGAAAAAAACACAAATTTTGCTTTGCTCGGAGGAAAGTTGTGTGTTCCAGAAGCCAGTTCAGTTTAGCGTTGACGAGTCTTTGATGGCGTTTTCTGCTTTGTCGTCTCCTCTCCTCTACCGTGCAGATGCGAGAACTGCGTGGAGATGCTGTTCGTGCGCGGCTCGGGTAACTGCGTCCAGTGCGACACGCCCCTGAGGAAGAGCAACTTCCGCGTGCAGCTCTTCGAGGACCCGACCATAGATAAGGAGGTGGAGATTCGCAAGAAGGTGCTGAAGATGTAAGAGCGGGCGAGCGGGGGGCCGAGGGGTGTGGCTCTCTGCGTGTTTATGTGTCATCTCATGCCTCCTCCCACTTCTTAAGCCACCTTTGTCTTTCTCATTACACTGTTTGTTTTGTAGACAATGACTCTCCCCAGGGGGGGCTCAAACTGGAAGGCTCTTTCCCTGCCAGGTTTTTACTTCTCAGCCCCTCCCTGCCTCCTCCCTCTCTCCCTCCCTCCCTCTCATCTGTTCTTTAATAGCCCCTTAATTGACATCTAATGTGTGTCTATTAGGCAGTATGCAGACATGGGATTATAAAATGGTTGATTTAATGGAGTCTATTAATGTCAGTGCACATTTGCCTTTGTCGGGCTTTACCGTTTGTACCATGTTTCTCTGCAGATACAACAAGAGAGACGTGGACTTCTCCAGCCTCAGAGACTACAACGACTACTTGGAACAAGTGGAGGACATTGGTAGGAACATCAACAGTAACAGCAATACATCTCAGTTCATGTATGTGCTCATGTACAACCAGTTCTTCATATGTGGCCCAGGGTGATGTAGATTTGGCACACAATGTGCAGCCTGCCTTATTTTAATAGATGCCTTTTCTTTCGGTTTAAATAAAACCTGTCTCAGCCTGTCTCCCGCACAAGCACATCCCTTATTATGTTAGACGTTAACAATATGGAAACATACCGACAACAGGGATCTGAACGATAAGTGAAATATAGCGCAGTGTTAAGTGAGATCAGCATTTCCTCCACCAGCCTTCCCCCGACATGGAGGACAAAGGGGATGTTCATTAGTGTAATGATTTCTCCTTGAGTCGGAACAGACAGGGAGTCCTCCCACTACTCTGGCAGGTCTCACAGCATGCACGTCAGACCTCGTTTTTGTTTAGTTTATTTCAAGCATGTTCAACGATCACAACATTTGCATTAAAGATTCTCTCTCTCCTCATATGTTTGAAAAGATGCAGGCAGACATATAAACTCATGTAACTGCTCCATTTCCATCACACCTGACCTTAAACAATTTCTATGTGTAATGTACAGTTTAAGAAATGTATCAAAACAAAATAGCACAGCAGTATTTCTGGCTTTATACAGCAAGATATATTGACAGAGAGAGTCCAGTTTAGACATTTTTAAACCTCAGTAGTTTAGTGTTTCCTCCTAGAATTTATAAAACCTATTTTCTATATGCAAGTCATCCCAGGGTAATGGCCTTTGGCTAAAAGGAGGAGCCAGAAAGACTCACAAATACGAATAACAAGTGTCCAAGTCCAACAATACACTGATTGCTTTCAGCACACAACAGAAGGCAAAACAGCTCATTGGATTTATGTTTGGAATTTGTGCAAAATGGTTTTTAACCTTTTTTAAAGCTTTTAAACCCTGAAAGTTCTCCCTAAATGTCCCCTTAAGCCAGTGTCAAATATTTCCACTGTTTAACAACAGCCTACGAGTATATGCTCCGTATCCACTCCACTCCAGTGTGTCAGTGAGAAACTACTATATCACTTAAGTGGAGAGAAGTATTGACTTCCCAGATGTCATTTTTTGAGGCTGCACTATTCCATAAAATGGAAAATTCTATTTGCTGAACATATTTGTTATCTCTGGAGCTCTTTGGATGTTGACTGTAATTGAAAATAATAGTAATGTGGGTTTGAAACGCACTTCTCCTCACAACATGACACTGCGATGATGGACCCACAAAAAGGGGGTCTCTGGAGTCGTGGAGGTTAGGGGCCGGGATATAGTCTGTCAGAATTATGTCAACCGACATGTTGACCAATCGAGAAGGTCCGTGGTGTTACTGAGCAGCCGCTCTCAGGGGCTGAGTATCAGAATATTTTCAGACGGTCTCTTGGAAGACATTCGCAGCGTTGCACTTAATTGTTCACTTGAAAAATGGGGGAAAAGATTGTTTAAAAGATCAGGAGTGGGAGCTGGGAGAGCAGCTCTCTCCCTGGCTTCTCTCTCACCTCTGCACAGCTGGCTTCAGTAAGGCGAGTGTGAATGTGTGAGCGCAGGGTTTGAGCAGTTTCAGTAAGTGCCCCCTCCTCTCACCCAGCACCGGAGAGGTGTTCTTAGAGGGGTCGCTGAGACTGTCCAACCATGCGACATGCACTTTGAATGTGCGTTACGGACTCCTTATTGCTGAATGTCTCCTGTCGTAGTGTACAACCTGACCAACAACATCGACGTGGAGGAGACCAAGCTGAAGATGGAGCAGTACCAGAGGGAGAACAGAGACATCATCCAGAGGAATAAGGCTAAACTGGTAGGGAGCAAGTGGAGTTTCCATATATATACATATATACACATACATATAATTAGTTTCCAGTTGGGTGTTGTAATTTGTGAGGAAACTGGAATATGCACAAAGAACAATTAAATATAAAAGATAATATTTGTCAGAACGGAGACTTAAGTACAGAATGCCGTCACGCAGGCTGGGGGATATTGAGCTTTGTGGTCAGAGATGCGGCATGCCTCTTCTCGTCTCCTCTCCAGACGCGAGAGCAGGAGGAGCTGGAGGAGCTGCTGCTGCTGGAGCAGCAGGACAACGAGCAGCGGAGGCTGGAGGTGCTGCAGGAGGAGCAGAGGCAGCTCCAGGCCAAGAGGAAGAACAAGCAGGCGCTGCTGGATGAGCTGGTGAGGAACAGCTCACCACATGCTCACAGCCCCCCCCCTCTATTCTTGAGGAGCCATCGTAGGTCGCGGCCACATTTCGCCAGATGCTCCATGTGTTACACGCACATAAACACGGCCACACATACACACCCTGAGCCTGAGGGTTCATGGCTGCGAGATCATTAAGAGCTTATTAGCAGTCATTGTGCCACAGGCTGCATTGTTCTCATTCTGTGATTCCAAAGCCTCTTGGCTCCATTGTGTTGAGCCACGGGCTTTGGAAGTGATTGTTCCTGCAGAGCGGGCTGCTGGAGGACCATCGCAGATAGCAGGTTAAGCTGTGTGTTTGTTTGTTTAAGGCACAGGGCCTGTTGACTGTAGGCAGATGAGATCAACTGCCCCCCCTCCCCCACCTCAGGGAGCTGTCCTGAGCCCATGACATTTGGGTGCTTGTGTGGTCGCAAAGCTCTGTGTTTATACATGTGCACTGACACATACACCAACGCCAGCTAATCACTTCTGCAACTGGTACCTTTCAAGTGCTCACAGGTGTGTATTTCATCAGTGACTTCATCAGAAATAATTGAAATAAGACGCATCACACACAGGCCTATTCCGTCACATATGTGAAAGTGGTACGGTGCTTAATAGTGTTGAAAGCCCTTAAATCGCTGGTGTTTTATTGCTGAATTCTGAGATGCCTCTAAGTATGTCCTCCCATCGCTGTCCACCCCATCAAACTGTGCCACCTCTTCAATGCACAACATGTCCAAGCTTGTGTTCTTAGACCTCCCGGCTTGGCAACTCTCCACAGGAGAAATTGAAACGTCCGACCTTGCATTTAATGGAGGTGAAGGCGGTGCAGTGCACTTGAGGCAGCGTCCCCTGCACTGCCACGGTTTTGTTAATATGACTTGCATCTATAATGTGGCGGCCAGTCTGAAAAGCTGACAGTTAGACAGCGAGACGGAGACATCCAGGATGGGTGCGTTTGCGGGGGGATGGGGGAATGCTGTTGTTTCTCTTTTCTTCAAGGTGTTTAGGTAACAGGTGTAGGGTTGTCATTCCCATAACATCCTATATCATGCATGTGTGTTTCCCCAGGAGCACTCGCAGCTTCCTGCCACCATCTTGCTCGCCCAGCACAAAGTCCGCGCAGCCCAGCTGGAGACGCAGATCGAGCAGCAGAAGCAGGCGGTCAAACCTACAAATCTGTTCTCGACTGGGATCCATATGGTGAGTTTGACGCTTGAGGTGCATTAGCTTCTTAACCCCAGCAAACGCATACAAATTCAAAGTGACAGGCTCTCGGGCTGGAGACTCGCCGGTGTGTTTAAGCCATCAGGCCGATAATTTATGTAGCAAATTAGACAGATCTTTTCTCCCCTCTTCTCCCCCTCTCCCACATCAAAGTGGTGTATTCTCCGAGCTTTCATACGCCCTATTGCTTATTCAAGTCTATTCAAGAATGCGGGGGCTACGCTTTATGAACGCGGCCTGTCAGGCTGGGTTTTTCCTGCTGTGAGCGAAAGCATGGAAAGACCCGAAGGAGCTGTACACATCTTAAATACCAGGGATCTATTTACAATGAGCAGGTTAAGGTCACGCAGTGGTACAGGCTGGCGGTAGCAAGGCTCTGAACACTTCGGCCCTCGGGTGTATCTTTAGTCCGGGGCTAATTTAGACTTCTTGTGACACGCTTGTTGACAATGGGACGGTGATAAGAGCGGAGAGCTGCGAGGGGAGGATGTTCCCCTGTTCCTGGTGCTGCCTCGGTGTGGGAACAAGCCCGCACCCCTTCAGTCATGTCCCTGCATTCCTCCGGAGGAGCCTATAGCCAGAGCATGAGGGCCCAGCGCTGTCTGGAGAGACGTTCCATTTGGCTGTCGTTCAGGTTTTCAGATGTTTATTTTCATTTTATCGTCAGGAGATAGGCTGTGTCATCATACCCCCCATCCCCACCCCCACCCCGCTCCCCTCCAACAGCCCTCATGGGCCATGGTTGTCTTCCCACAGTTCAGTGGTGCGTAGTAGTGATATCTGCTCAGTGCTCACCTAGGCTGAAGGTGAAGCGAGGAACTGTTTTTGTTTGCCTCCTTGCCTGCCCTTTTTTCAATGTGTTCTCAACCAGCGTTTGGCTGTGAAGAAATCGTAAGGACTTCAGAGACTTTGCAAAAACACTAATTTACTCATTAAACCCCAAAGAGACAACTGGCTCATCCACCGCCATGGAAAAGCAGTGGATCGGTCCAAATGGAGGATGTGGTGCTCTGAATCTCAATCTCTTGATATACGGCATGAAGTTAAACTTGCTGATGGAGAGAGAAACAGCATGATTATGTTGCTCTTGGCTTCTCCCGTGGCTGTTTTTCCTCGCTTCTTTCTTCCCATTTCTCTTCATCCTCCCGTCCCTGGGCTCCTGTTGGTGGAGCGCAGCTCTCACCATGCATCTGCTATGTCTTGGACCGAGAGACTCGAGTCAGGGGAACGTGTGGGTTTGGATTTCCCTTCACCTCAGAGTCCATAAGAATGACTCCTGTTTGACTTGGTGGGGTTTCAGCACAGAGCGGTGGATTCCTGCAGATTGCTGGAATTTATTTATCTGCTAGGTTGTGGTCCCTTGTTCCAAGCAGCGTCTCAGTTTTTCTTCGGCCCAAATGACGGAGAGGCAAACGTAAAAACACATTTCCAAGGCTGCGCCACATTTCCATGATGGGCTTTTATACTCATTTAACCTGATTTGTGCTCCCGACTTCACTGACAGCTACAATATCAATTGGTGCTGAAATGTTAAGCCATTAAAGAATTAGTCATCGGGCAGAAATCCATTTCGTTCATCTGTGTCAGTCGAGTAATTCATCAAGCATAAATGGCAATCCGGTGCTAGTTGCAGCATCTCAATTACGAGGTCATGTCTGCCATTCTCTCTTTTCTCATGACCGGCATTTCCTAATAATGGTTTCATTAAGAAAAAAAAAAGCCGGAGAAAAAAGGGAGGAGGATCCCCAGCATCTGAACTTTGTTTTGAGGCTCGTACACAAAGGAGAAGCAGATCGTGACAGTGATGAATGGTTACCGGGGCCGATTCCTGACCCTTTTATTTTTGCGTCGGGATGTTTTGGGTGATGCACAAGTTCACTGGTCCCAGAAACCCACGGCGGCCCTAACAACCCCCAGCCATACCGGCCACCACCTGCCCCAGCGGCACTTCAAGCCAGCTGCTTCACCCTGGGCCAAGGTGAGCCGTCATTGGTGGAATGACATATCTGCCTGCCTTTGAGCCCCCGGAGCCCCGGAACGCGGGGGATGCCAATTCTCCCTCAGTTTCCCAATGACTGCAGTCTTTATTTAAAGGGTGATCTAATGTCCCGTTTAGTTGTGTCATGTTGTTTACTGGGAGCACGCAAGGAAACATCTCGGCTATCTTGGCACAGTTTCTTTGCCGGGGTGATTTTCCAAGAGTGAGTGAAGGGGACTTCAACCCTGATCCCGATTACTCGGGTTGCGTGTTGCCGTGTCGTTAAATGGGTGCTTGTGGAAATTAGCTTATTCTGAGAGAAAGTCGCCCCGGACCAGGTGTGATGGGGGGAGGAATGGGCCCGGTCTTGCCTCAGGAATTGCCCCGGATCACACACTAATCCCTCACTTTGTAGGCATTCTATTGAACCAGGGGAGGCATACCCGTGTGCGGGTGCACGCACACAAACACCACATTAATGCACACCCTTATCCAGTCTGAGTAAACATCCTTTGAAGAATAAAGTGTCTCTCTAAAACAGACGTCCGCCAAAATCAAAAGAGACGGTGCTGCAGGGAGGCAGCTCTTCATTGTTTAAACAGGTTGCTTGTTGTTGTCTGACACATAAGACCTGATGACAAGAGTCATCAGACTTGGCACCTGCTCAGAGCAAAACATGGAGCCGAGTGTTTGTAATTTACATAGAAATTAGGCCACAAAAATGTGCCTTGGATATCGTATAGTACACACAGAAACGCACGTTTCTTTCAAGACGTGTCCAATGTCAACAAAAATCAGAGAGGCGTCACGTCCATTTATCTCAAAATGTGACCGAAGTCGTGTCTCCAGTAATGTTTTGATCATTGTTGCATTTTTTTTTAGAGAGCAAAGAGTGCATGTGTGTGGTTGGGGAATGTCCTCAGCTGCTACACTTCCAGTGCCAGGACCATTCCTGAGAGCAGTTGACCGGTGGGGAATCTCTCCACCTTGGAGCAGCTTTCAGCGCCATCTTAAATGAAAGGTCCAAGGTTCCAGCTCGGCTGGGGCCCGGTCCACTCCTCACAGGCAGCAGTGGCAGCTGACATACCTGACGAGGCCAGCATGGGCACCCAATGAAAGCAGGAGAGAAACACACACGCACACATACATAAACAAAGTGCAACTCAGAGAGACAAATGTGGGTGGAAAGTTTATCCCTAAACATAGATGTGTAGCCGGCTGAAATAACCCCGGGTTCTCTCTCTGGCTTTATTCCATTCTACACTTAGCCGGTGGAATTTGACTACCATAGAAAACACCAGGCCAGGCACACACACTCTCGCACACACTCCTGCTGTGAACTTGTTTGCTCAAGCCTGATTTACTTGGTGAGGTTGTCCTCTACAGTGACCTCTGCTCTGCAGACGCAGTCGTCGGCGCAGGCCAAACTGCTTTCCTCCCGGCTGGCAGACTGGACTAACCTGTTTCTGCCTGTCGCCAGGTGCTCCCCCAACCCCCACTCGCGCTTTCGCTATCTTCGCCATCATTTTTATTTCCTTATTCAGACTCTTGAGACGAACAGACGCGCACTTTCTGTAAATGTGTTTTAACTTTGAAAGCAGCCACAAAAGTAGGGACGGTGGGTTTTATGTGGGAGAGAGCGTAACCCCCCTGCACTCTGCCCTTTTTTTTTTTCTCCGCCTTTTATTGAATTGCAGGCATGTAGTTCGATAGCTGCAGGGGCTCGGGGTGCGGGTGGTGGTGGGGGGTCAGTCCAGGGGGTATAGAAAACCATGAGGCCTGATTGGCACCAGCACATGTGGACATTCACACCTCTGGCCCTGCCCCTGGCTTGGTCCTGTTTAGGTTGGCCTCAGCAACCCTTGCCCGCGGGCAGGACGGCCCTGCCCGGCAGGAAAAAAGGAGTTGTCAGCTTTAGGGGCTTTGCGCTGGGGCAGCTGCCACTGGTCAGGCAGTTATATTTAAACTTGTAAGGCGAGGGGAGGCACTGTGTGAGCAGCAGCTTTTACACTTGCTACTTGCTGCTCAGTGGGCCAGTGGGAAGCCCAAAGCTCTTTATCCACACAGAAGCACTGGCAGTGGCCGTGCACAAGGTGGAAGTGAGGCCCGAGGATGGGATGGCCTGCAACAAGGCTTACCCATGATATCGCCCAGACCGCGCCGACCACTGTTTGCTCCCCCATTGTTCTCGTCATCACTTTGTCAGTAGCCGATGACGGCCTGGAGTCTGCTCGAGCTCACAGTGAATCCCCCAAACCCTCCTCAACCAAGCAAGTCAATAGCGCCTGTGTGTGCGTGTGTGTCTGTGGATGCGTTGGGAAGGTGCTGATGGAGAGGTTAGCCTCGAAGTGACCTTGATGTGTCCTGCTGAGCTGCAAAGTCAGTGGAGATGAGGGGCCCGGAGAGTGCTGATGACGGTACAGTCTGCGTCCATGTGTCTGAGAGTCACGTGTCTCTGGAGGATCTCTGAGTGGAGACCTCTGATTTGAGCTGTCGACCAACAGATCTGAGCCACCTCAACCTGGCAGAACAAGGAAAAGGTAAGGTAAAAGCAGGGAGGTCGTAGAAGACGTTATGCGACAAAATCAGTGTAGCTCATTGGCAGATAAGTAAATAAAAGGCTTTTTCCTGCTTTTTATTGTTAAGGCTGATTCGAGACTTGAAATTGTCCCTAGGTGTTAGTCAGTGGTGTGTGTGAGGGATGTGCCCTGTGTGTGCTGGTCATAGCAGCACACTCCTGCACCTCAGATGGGTACAAATCCAGTAAGGGCAGACGGATGGATTTTCACTTTTAATAAATGACATTGAAATAAAATCATACTTAACAAAGGAGTGTTTATAAACGTGGTCGTACCTATGACGTCTATGATGATCTCCTGTTTTTCTAGCAGACTTCCAGTAAGCTTTGGGAGCAGACCTGCCGTACCTTAAAAGTTATGTGACTTTTATGAGACTCTTGTCCCGTAAAAGTCACACAAATATCTGCCATATCACTCCGTCTGATAGGTTAACCTTGTCTCTTTCCCAGATGGTACAGACATGATAGCAAATCACAGGCTGATTCACCCCCGTCCCCCGCAGACCTAGCTGTTAGACATTATCTAACAAAGACAAGCGACATCTTAACTTTTAAAGTGGATCCAATCCCCCAAACTGAAGTGGGTATTGGTAGATCAGTCCAGGTCTGCGTGGACCTGGAGGTAGAGGTAGGAGGACCGCAACACCAGGAGAAGGAGGACCGGTCCCACCGGCGCAATGGTGATTTCCTCAAATCGTCCTCCCCTGCGGTTTTATTAAGATTGATGGTCCCCAGAGCGCCATGTTAGCGTCGCAGGAGTATTATACGACTCTTTAATACCAGTCATAGGCAAACTTGAAAGCGTCGCGAGGGCGCACATAATGTTGCGTAGGTAGTGAGATGGGCCCCCGTGATGTCAAAAGCAGATGTTTGTGTTGGCTCTTCCAGTCGTGTTGTTCCAGTGGCCCCTGGTCCCTCAGCCCTTCCTGCTCTGCTCGGGCCTGGATGGGGGTCGCCTCTCCCCTACCCCTCTGTTGCTTTCTTTATCCACAGCAACATCTATAAGCTGCGATTCACACAAGCTTTTAGTAGCTTGCGATGAGTCCCCGATTGAAAGCATTAGCATCGTTATTATTGGTTTGGGAGGAGATAGGAGTTCGCTACTCTCTCTCTCTCTCAGACGGTCAGACGTCTTGCCCTCCCCTGTCAGAGGAGCTCAGAAGTAGGAAGCTTTAATTTTCACATCTTCTTTTGAAATCTGCTCAGACGGGTCGAGCCTGTTCGTATGCTGTGTTTGTCCATGTGCATGTGTCTCTGCCAGTTTTCAAGGTGCCCTCGCCGAGGAATGCAACGGAAATTTCTCCAGACAAGAGGGGCTGGCTCTGTTCTGTCCATCACGTAGAAATCTGATTTACCGCCCTTCAGCTATCTGCAACTCCCAATTTGCGGCTGGCCTCCTCTGGCGCTCCTCTGTTGTGGGGTTCTCTTCGTCTGCTGCTCCCTCCATCCCTCGGTCCCACTGCGTCCCTCTGATTGGTGCAGTAGGGGAGCTAAGCAGCGCTGAAAGTCTGAGGGAAGATGGATGGAGAGAGTGAAGGAGTGTGAAAGTGAGCGAGAGTGACTGGGTTTGAGTTGGTGGGTCTGGGTTTCATTAGCCTGTGGTGGGGCTCCACTGTGTTGGATGAATGGATGGGACAGGATTGGGGATCCACCGGCACCTTGAGGTCAAAGGTTGAGCGAAAACCACAGAGAAGCACGTCTCTAGTGTTTTGTGTTACAAAGGGAGAAAAAAATCCAACAATAGAAATCTAATATATGCATTTAGCAAATGGTCTTCGGCAGCGGTCTAAAACGGTCTTTTTCTTGATGGGTGTTTTGTATGATTTGGATACAGTGGATGACCAGACGTGGAGGAGCTTCAAAATGTTTGCGTCCCGTACGTTTTAGGAGCAAGACATTGATGTGACCGATGCAAAATGACTTGCAACGTAAAAATAAATCAGTCAATCAGGGGGGGGAAAAAACAACTATTTCAGGCAGAGCAGTTTCAAAAGAAAAACGCGACGCTGCCAAGAGACATGTTGAGCATGTCTGTGTCCAATTCTTCACCATTTCTTCACTGGAAAAATACACTCTCTCTGTCACTGCACTGCCAGTACAAACCACCACTGAATGCAACAGGTTCGGACTTGTTCTGCGGAAGTAACTGAAAGTTGGTCTGGGAAATGGGTAAAATCCCAGCGTGTCACTGCACACGTGATTTTATATCGACTATGGTATGGCATTTTTTTTCCTGAAAAACGACCGGCATACGTGTCGAAATGAAACCCCCAACGAGTCCTCGGAGGCGTCGGGGCTGTGCTACTCTCCCTGAAGCATGCTCGGAGTTGTCCTAATGTGTGCGAGCGCTGTTTTGTCTGCCCGACTGTCCTCCATGCTGGCCTGATTAGGACAATTACCAGCGTGTTGTGTTTGGCAGGGACGCCCCGCATCCATCGCTGTCTCGCAGTGTGCATGGCTTGGTGCTGTCGTGCTCTCCAGCGCAGCACTGGTTGCTTTATTTCCCCGTGGGTGCGCTGGCCTGGCCCAGAGCATGTGTGAGGGCGGGCAGTGTGAGGCCGCGGGGCACATGTTACTCGTTTAGTTTGGTTTTCATCAGCCCCCCCCCCACCGTGCTCCGTTGTTTATACTCCCCCCCACCACTCTTTTCTTTGCTCTCTCCCCTTATCTTTTTTATCTTCCCTTTGTCGCCGCGTTCCTTCAGCTACTTCAGCTGAAATGGTCGGTGTTTGTTTAGACATCCCCTTTTAATTCCCGGTTCGTTTCATGGCTCTGCCTCGTCCTCTAAAGTCTCAGCGCTCTAATGCTGCTGAAAACGCTCCGACGCTGTGTGGAAATTCCCCTTTGATGGCTGAGCCCCAAATCGAATAATTCTACAGTGTCCTTAAGCGGTATCTGCTTTCTCACCCGAACGCCGTGGTCAAGAGCATTAGAAATTGGAGCAGCCTGACTGGAGGCTCAACTTTTATTTGTCAGGCACTTGTCAGTGCTTGACATTGCAGATCTTACGGCTCCAAGAGGCCCAACGATTGAACATTGGAAAAAAACAAAAAAGAAAAGGGAAACGAAAGTCAATGCAGTTTTTGTCTGCTACATTAACACTTAATTTTTGTCTGGAGCACCTCATTCAAATAGCGCTTACATGGGCCCTACGGCCATTCACAATAGCTTAAAATCTTCCTAATTGCATTAGTGGAAGTGGCACAGTCTGAGAGATGCCTTGTACACACGTGTGCATAATTTAAGGATGGAGTAAAACTGCATCGGCTGAAATCAATACACACATGCAGAGTATATCAGGATGGATCATAGTGAAAAACTACCCTGACGTCCATTGCAGTGGTGTCTATATTGGTAGAGAACCACTCATGCCGCAGTGGTAGTAATGCTCATTCAGAGTATTTGTGGAGGGTAATAAGTAACTGGGGCACACGGTGGGTGAGTGGTTTGCAACAAGGTCCCCGGCTTGACTCCGGGTTGAACCGTGTGCATGTTCTCCCTCTGTCTGTGTGGGTTTTCTCAAGGTACTCTGGTTTCCTCCCACAGGCCAAAAACATGCCCGTCTAGGTGGCTTGGAGACTCTTAAATTGCCCCTAGTTGTATGTGAGAGTGAGCTGTGTATGTGTGTGCCCTGCACTGGACTGGTGTCTGCCTTCAGACTGTGTGTGTCTCCACCGGCAGACCCCTGAGAAAACCATTAAGGTACAAAGCAGGTAAGATGATGGATCGATGGAGAAAGTGACACACCGAGGATGCCTGGTTAACGTTCGCAGACATCACGTCTGTGTGGTCACGTGGCAAAGATGGCGAAAACACTGAAAGAATGAACCGGTTCATCGACTCTAAATTTCTGTTATGAACAAGTCAGAAATGAAAAATTTGGTATCACCAGTGCAGCCAGTGGAAAAACGAGTCTGAAGTCTTTTCCTGAGCCAAAGCAGAATTCCTGTCTGCCCACAGGAATTACATTTCCTCATCACAGCCCGACTGAATGATCTCAAGTTGGTTTGCTCTTGATCAGATTTCTGCTGAGCATTGTTGCCGAGTTGTGTGTTGACCACTGAAACATGCACAGTCATTGTCCCAGTTAGGTTTTTCCACCGGGCCAACAGTGCCTGGGGAAAATGACAGTGTTGTCACACGAAACTTCACTTCCAAACCAGTCGGTCGAGAACCGGTGGCTGTCAGTGCCGTGGTTTGATTGACACTAAGCCCTTTCCAAATTGTTTTTTTTTTGCCGTGTGTGATTTGGATTATGTCATAGCCGTAGTTTCCAGTGTTGCATCGCATGCTGCAGTGAAACAATAAGGGTGATTGTCCTGTACTGACTGTTGTTGCCCCCCCCCCCCCCCCTCCCCTCTTTTTTCATTCTTATTTCAGCGGCAGACGGTGTCCCTTCAGGCTGTGCCCAAGATCGAAGACGTTCTGTATCACTACAAGCCCATTCATGTTGAGACCTACGGCCCACCAGTGCCTGAGCTGGACCAGCTGGGTAGACTCGGGTATGGCTCCGTTCACACACTCCCACTTTGGACAGAAGCTGTCTGGGTTTCTATGAGTGTTCTCCTTGAGGGAAGTTGCCAAGTTGTGTGATAGAAGGTAGACAAACAAAGGCTTGATCACTTCCACCCACAGGTCTATTTTTCCACTTGAATGAACGTTTCATTCCAAGGGAGAAGTACAATAGTTGGTTAGAAGAACAACTCCTGTCACTATTGAGATTGATTAGCCGTGCCCCTCCTGACTCCTGTGAGATTTCCTTGAAGGAGTTGCTTCATTGAAACAAAACAAGTATGAAGAAAAAGTTTCAGACAACCTGAAGGACACTGACAAATTACAGCGGTTAGTTTCGAATGAATTAATTAAGAAGGTTCCAGCTAAATTACTGCCTACAATATTCCCACCAAATTAAATTCTTTCCGTGCATGGTCCTGGCAGTTCACAGCTCATATGTAACGTGTAAAAGCTTCGGTGGTTAACTTTTAACGCCGCAGTCTCTTCACGTCGCCAGAGACGTATAACGCTAAGGTTTAGTTGTAGCTGTTGGAAAGTCTGTGCGCTCGGGAAGCCTGGCTCGTCTCACTCGTCTCTCATCTGATTAACTGGGAGAGTGAAAGCAAATGAGGAGGAGGAAGAGGGTTGGGGGAGTGAGAGAGAGAGAGAGAGGGAGTAACAACCATCACTCTGCCACAAGCCGCCACAGTGCCTCTGCAGGAGCGTCCATTAACACACACAGGAAGTGCTTTCCCCGACGGCCCCCTTGGGCCAATCAATCCACGACGCCATTGGTCCAGTCCTCGCCGAATGTAAGCGATCCATCAGACGGCCCAGCGCCCGGCCATCCTCGCTGCGACTGGCTGGCACTGGAGCCTGCCCACACACTGAGCGCCGCCTGCTTTTATTGGGTGACGGGAGCACAGCGGGGTCATATTCTTTTTGGGGTTTTCGGGGCGAGCCTCATCGCCTTTCCACTGCGCTCCAACCCTGAAAACAACCTTCATTTGGCTGAGGGCTGCAGATGTTATCATCATGTCAGCAGGTTTTGCGTGAGGTATTCCCAGTTTATTCTTCTTAATTCTTGAAATAAACGTCGCTATTGACTTTTGTCGCAAAATCGCCTTAATGCAATTACCTGGACAATCACCTACTCTAGGTGAAAAGATTTTCTTAAAGGATTGCAGCAGAGTTTAAGCAGAATAACTGGAACTTATTTACATTATGTATTCAGTGAAGTGCTGAGGTCCCACTTCTTTTGGCCAGGCTGATCAATATGCAGATGAAACACATCACACAATTTTTGCCGCATGCTGGAGCTCAGAGGAAGAGGAGAGGGAGTGGGGTGGGCTCTGTGTGTGTGTGTGTATGTGTGCGTGTGTGTGTGTGTGGGGGGGGTGTCAGCAAGTTCAGGGGTCCAGGAGGACCGACGCTGGAGAGGAAAAGCTCTGCCACGGAGATAAATGAGGTTGAGTTCAGTGAGGAGCACCAGTCCCAGCGGTGCAGGCCGCAGGCAGCGACACGGGCCGGCCCCTTCAGACAAACCACAACTCCCAGGATGCAACGTGGCGTTAAGTAAAAGCCGAGGAATAGTGCTGACACCTCTGCGCGGCTGGCAGTTTGTGATTCAGCGGAGTTTGGGGTTTTTTTTTTTCTTTTTTCCACGCATGTGCTCGGGCCGCGGCCCTCAAACCTGCTCCGCTCGCGTCACACGCACTTGCTCTCACCAAACCTCCGTTATTGCACTCCCAGCGTTTCGGCCACGGTGGAACGCGTGTAATGTGGTTAATATTCACAAGTGTGCGCGCGCCGCGGAGAGGCGAGGCGGACGGCGTTGAGAGGGTGAAAAGTGTGGGGCCGCCGGGCTCCAGCCCCGGTCCTCTGACCTGTGACGGGAATGCGCTTGAAGGTGAGGAGCTATGGAGGTGCCCGCGTGTGGATGAGGTGAAAGGGGCTGCGATGGGATGGGAGGGGGGGGGGGGGGGGGGGGGGGGGGGGGGGGCAGGTACTTATTTTAAAACACGGCCGTTTGTCTTGGTCAGTGCACGCGGTGACAGCGGCACCACCGGTGATTTGTCTTGGACAGAGCCATCAAGTGAGACTGGAGAGCTGCGCTCACACCTCCTCCTGCCCCCCCCCCCAACCCCCCACCTCCCCGCGCAGGACGTCCAGTCAACGCAGCACCTACGGCACTCGCGATTTCTGCTTTTTTTTTTTCTTCTTCTTCTTTTTTAAAATTCCAACTCGCTCTTTTTTTCCTCTGCGCCGCGTTCCCATCTCCCCCGCCCCCACCCTCTGTCTCTGCGTCTGTGTCTTTTTCGCCTTGTCCCTTTGCCCCCCAAAAAACCGCAGGAGTGCTGCGCGGCTGCCAGGAAAAAGAAGGTCCACGCCTCTTTCACTGTCTCTCCCTCTCCGTCAGCTGTACCTGAATAAATATGGGCTGAGCTGAGCGCCTATATTAAAGACAGCTGCCTCAATACTGGAGCAGAGTGAAGGCTGCGTGTTCAGGCAACTGGGGCCTCCAAAAGTGCCCGTTCAGCTTCCACCTTAAAGATCTACCCCCTTCAAACACACACACACACACACACACACACACACATGCACACACAACCTAAAGCGATTTCCCTGACGTGCCTAGGTGCATGTGATTTGCCACAGAGCATAAGAACCCAACTGCGTGAAGTTTCTATAACGGCAGGGTAACGCCGTCCGCCTGGTTCCCTGGCACGTACCCAGAGCGATGCGTGAGCAGTAAGAATTATACGTGGAGGGCCGATGTAGCGTTAAAGCCCGCGCTGCGAATGTCCTGCCACGGCTCCCTGCTTTTATGTCCAACAGTAAAAGCCTTTAATAAACAAAATCAAAGTAGAAGTAAATACTCCTCTCCGGAGACACAAACAGAAACATATGATGTTTACATTGACATGGCTGCGATATGAATCCCAGCACCAGGGAGCGAAACGGTGGCTGGTTTAAAACCTCCTCCTCCTCTTCCTCCTCCTCCTCCTCCTCCTCACGTCCGACCCCACGCCTGCTGATGGATATAACCTGAGCGGCCCAACTTCAATGCTCCAAAAATGCACTCGGCCATTGAAGTCATGCCTGCAGTATAGTTGAGCTGAGTCTCTGTTTAGGTACATGAGCTCATGTCGATGCTCGCTGATGACTTGAAAGAAAAATATATGTTCTATTTTTGTTTTTGTTTGTGTGTGTGTGTGTGCGTGTGTGTGCAGATGAGCATCTGGATCTGAGTTTGTGCCATACGAAAATACTTTTTTAAGCTCTGACTGCGTAGGCGATGAAAGACTGACTGGGATCTTGGACAAGGACAAATCATATGGGGGCGAAAAATAGGGGAAAGAGAAATTGGCTGCGGAGCGTTGAAAAATTCGCCTCAAACCTCAAGTGCTGACAATGAAAGCTAGCCAGAACAGTTGTTTGTGTTGGCACAGGTCGCCCTGAAATTAGCCCATCTCTCTCTGACAGAGGTTGCTCAATGCGCTTCGCCAAATGCCAGTGTGTATAATATTATGAAGTTTTGCCTCCTCCCCCACCCCGCATTGCTCTCTATAATTGGTGGAAAAAATGAGGTTTTCTGTTGGGAGCTCTTGTCAAGCATCGTCTCTTGTCAGTGGGGTGAAGGGGAGCAGCTGAATGAACAGAGTGTTTAGTCTAGAGCTCCTCTCCTGGGGATGCACTTCTCTGCAAAAGGAAGTAGCCCTCGCAGCACTTTCACTCGCCAAAATGGGCAACTAGCACCCAGCTAGTTAATAACAGAAGGGTAGATTACTGTGGCCCCCATTCATAAACCTAGACAGTACTCGTTTTTATCCCCTGGATATTCCCCCAAGCTTTCAGTTTAAGTGAGTCCATCTTTTTATGGACATATGTACACATAGAAGAACAGACGTAAGGCATAAATCACTTGTGCACACACACACACATATACTAGCTATGTTTAAAGTGTACTTGAAGGACGCCTGCTCACTGTTCTGGTTGGGAGCCAGGGATTAATGGGTCTCTGAGTGATGCTCTCCTCCTGCCTGTGTTCTTTAGCTTTCCAAGCATCCCTTGGCGTCTGCGTGTTTATGTGAATGGTGTGTGTGTATCTGTGCGTTTGTTTGTTGGTGTGTTGGCTTATACTGCATGTTAAGTGCTTTGGTGGGAGAGCGAGATCCAGAATAGTCGAGTGGTGCCCATCACCGCGCCGTCAGTTCCTGGCAGCCAGCTTCTCTAGCCGATCCCTGCCTGGTTGGCCTGGATCCAGGTCGGAGCGCGCACCATCTCTCCAAATCTGGCCCCCGCTGGCCAGAAGCACTACCAGTGACCTCGGATTTGGCTCCGGGAGTCAGCAGGACCACTAAACATGGTTCATAGCACACCCTCGAATCCATTTCTGCCATCACTAAATTAGAGTATATGAGGTTTAAATTGCATACAAATCATTCTTTCCTTGCCCTGCTCCCTCCTCTCGCTCTGTGATGAAAGTGCAAGTCAGCCGTGATATTCTTCTCCGGCTCTTCACTCAATATGCAAAGAACAAGCATTCCACGGGCATGCCTAGAAAAAACGGCCATGAATAGCTTTTCCATGTATCCCGGGTTCTCTGATCCCTGCAGGGCGCGTATCCATCTGATGGGGCCTGACGGACCTGGAAAGGCCCGGGGGGGAGGGGTGGGGGTAGGGGGGGGAGTCAGAGGTCACTGACCGTGGGAGACCTGAGGTGCAGCTCAGCACCGTCAAAGTGCTGAGACTGACGGGAGCAGAGTGATGGCACCTTGGAGAGATGGGTCTCGTATTCTTGGCCTCAAATAGTCGTGCACTCACGCACTCACTCTCACACAAACACAGCTTTGATGCGTAAGTTATGAGCTGGAGACTGAGGCGCCGGTTTGCATGACCTCGGATGAACTCCCTTAAGAGCAGTGGTCTTTGATCTACCTTTACTACTATTAGATAATGTCTCCAGGCGCATAGTTTGCTTTCATTCAGCCAATTAAAATATTTTGTGACGTTGCCAAACGGCACCATTTATGGGAAAAGAGTTTATTTGGTTCTTGCATAACAGTCGGGCTTTCCCTCAAATAGTTTGGGGTTGCCACCATAACCAAGACCTAACGCTGAACTTGGTTTCTCAGATATCTGATCTCCTCCTTTCTTCCACACTACACACACATTGCGCGTGCCACTGTCTTGTGTTACTAGATCCAGCGTAGCCAGTAACTATAGACCTCAACGCAGCGCTTCTCTGGCCATTTAAGTGTTTCCATAGCTTCTGAGAGCTCCACTGCAGCTCACAGATTTTGAATTTGCATAGCCAAAAGAGAGCGCAGCCATTATAAAAGTGTGGAGGTTCTTGCTCAGCTATTTGACTTGCAAACCTGTCTATGTCAACTGGATGCCCCTTCTTATTCACGGGACGCAGCCACCACTTTGCTTTGATTCTCTGCTCGGATTCTCAGCCTCTCGGCGCGTAGGTGCTTACCCTCCTCGTTACTAACTAGATCAGAAACAGTGGAGTGGAGTGTGGCCACGGTCCCATTCTCCGCCGGCCCCCACCCAGCCCATTATCCCGTCTGTCTCAGTAAACAGACCATTAACAGACAGAGCTGGTGGAAGCCAGATCACTATTGTTTTCCCTCCCATAGATCTCTGCAAATATTGATTCTCTCTTGAAGTATGAGTCAAAATAAGCACGCGCTGTAGTTGACTGGAGGCTTTTTACTTGTGGGTGAGTCATTTCTGACCCAAAGAAGGGGCGGAAACGCAGGCAGCATTACAGAATGACAGAGCGGGAGAAGCATTTGTCTTGTGTGTATTCTGGTCATCTGAAAGCGCTCTGCTTTTAGTGTTATTGTTTTCCCTCCATGGGCTCCGTGCCAGACAGACCAGCAGACTCCTCCCGAGATGAACCCAGGCTGGGCCAGCGAGGGCCTTTGCCAGAGAAGGAGACACCAGCAGGCAGGGAACTCCGTGGATAACACACTCTCTCTCTCTCTCTCTCTCTCTCTCTCTCTCTCTCTCTCTTTCTCTCTTTGCCTTCGGGTTTATTTGTGTCACAGCCTAGAGGCGACAGGGTCGACACCCAGCGGAGGGTGAGGCGACGTCTCCCGACTATTTTAACACACGCCGGTCTGTGTAGAGGTTTGCTAAGCAGCCCCACACTGTCTAGGGTTGCACGCTTTGATTCCGAGTCTGATGGTACTCATAAGCGTGCACGCTCCCAGTTTGTGTGTGCTCTTCACACAAACACTTCCAGACCCGGACTCTGCACCTCTCCTCCTGCTCTTCACCCCTGGGGGCAAAGGGCCCGGCAGTGTACAGGGGGATTAGCTGGCTCATTTTCCCCTCTTAAGAGCTGCAGAAAGAAAACAAACTCCCGTCACATGGGGCTTGGCTGTGGGGACTTGCCACGCACACCTCATGGTAGGAGGTTCTTCTTCTCCTTCTCGATGATGTATGAATTATTAGCCTCCCCCATCCCCTCCTCTGTATCTTCCCCTGCCTTGTTGTTGTCCTCCACCCCCCTTTCTTCTCTGCTCCTTTCCCATCTTTCTCCCTAATTGAAATCCTCTTTGCCCCTCCCCAGTGCTTGAGGTGCTTCTGTAACTGATACCTGTGGAGGTATCCCACCCCCCCGGGAAAACTCTATTCTTCCTCTCGATCCGTCTATGCTCTATTCACCGAATGTTACTTCTAGCTGTCAGGGCTCCTTTGCTGTGCGTATGGGTGTGCCTTGTGCTAGCAGCCATTCACTGGACAGCATATGTCCCTCCATTGTTTACGGCCCCATTTGGTTAACGATGACACTGATGTCATGCCATTATCCTCCCTCTCCAGTCTGGTTTGGGCCCCCCTTCCCTCCTCCCCCCCTTCCCCCGAAGCTCTCCAGGGGGCAGAGTTATCAAGTGGCAGCTCAGGAGACGAAAGAAAGATGCTCTGTGTATCAAGTGGCTCGCTGGTCCTGTGATGCCTCTCCAAGCCCCATCGGCAGCCCTGTTTAGGTGTGAAAGCAGCAGCAGTCAACCAGCCTCTACTGCCCCCATCAGGCCAGACTGAGGCGTTGCATGGGCTGAGACGCACAAGTGGCCCCTGGACGAGTAGTGACAGGTGATGCCGGGACCAGGAAGTGAGGGCTGAATCTGGGCACAAGCAGCCACATAATAGACCCTTATCATAGGCGGCCCCACAGTGCTGTCTTTCACAGAGACAAAACAAGTGGAGCCCTCAGTTGTTATCACTGATACCAAGGAGCTGCCACCTCGCGGACTGCTTACAGGTTGTCGCTCACTCCACACGAGAATGTATTTCTATAAGCGTTAATGTCAAGTGTCACCCCAAGCTTCTGTTAACACTCTAAACATGTTCCCGCCGGAGCTAAGTGGTAGTGATACGCGCCACTCCTCTCCGTTAGGATGCGGGGGCTGTCAGCGGCGATGAGGAGGCGCATGATAATGGATCAGGGGTGAGGATGTGACGTAACCGCGCCGAGGCCCCCCTCAGACGCTCTCGCGGAGCACAACTTGAGATAATCTCGTGGACGGCGGGTAGGCTAATGGCTGAGGAGCTGTCTCACACAACTCGCACGTCCCAGAGGAAGCCGCATTCAAGGGAAAAGAGTGTGACCTCTGACCCGTGGCGATGAAAGGCCGCTGTTGACAGATATAGAATACCTGTGAGAGCCCTCTGTGTTTGGCTTGTCTGCGGGGGCTTTTGTTTCTGCACCGCAGCCTGGACCAATTCACACGTTCCTCCACCGGTAAAATCCCAGCTCCGCCGGTTTCGCCGTCCGTATCGATACAGAGGGCCCTGCCCTTGGATAAACGTGTACTCACGCACACGTGGATTGTATAGACACACACACACACATACACTCATACGCACACACACACGGGGGGGCATGTGGACACATCGCACATCCACACAATGCGCTCAGTGTGCTGTGTCTCTCACAGGGGTACATTTTCTCTCAGGGCAGAGTGTAGGAAGGAGGGGCAGATGGGGTAGCAGTGCTGCGAGTGAAACCGGAGCTGCCTGAGGAATGCAGGGGGTGTTTTTGGAGGACTGGAGTGGAGTTTGGGGTGGGAGGGGGTTGTGGGGGGCGCAGGCGAGGGGGAGGAGGGGGTTGACTTGAGGGGTAGGATGGGTGATTAGGGGGTGACAGCTGAGTGCTGACCCCTCTATAATGACAAATCATCTGGCAGGTGTGTGGCTCTGCACCCCCGCACAAACCCCCCCTCACCCCCCTACTCCCCCCTCCCCACTCCAGCCCCTGCAGCCCCCGTCATATCCCAGCCAGGAATCCTCAACCGCTGCCGGAGCGGAGCGCTAAAGGAAGACTTCCGGACATTCGCGCTGCCATCCCGCAGCCTCATGACTGGCCTTTCAGAGGTATGGGGCAGCCTCTGGACCGATATAGCCTGCCCTGTGCTCGTCAGCTGCCCTCTCTGAGCAGTCAACACGCCCGTCACAGCTCCCGCTCCTCCTTAATAAACCCGGCTCACAGGCCTCAGTCCTTGGCGCAGGCAGGTAGGCCCCAATGTACCGATCCCATCTTCGTCATTTTCCCCTCCGGTGTTGATTCAACAGAACACAGAGACTGGCTGGATCCAAAAAGTCTCCCGTCCTTTGGGAAGTAAAAACAAATGGCGACCCCGGATCAGTGAGGTTGCTGTGGGGGCTGACAGGTGCCAAGCTGAGGCCAGGTCTCAGGACATAGCTTTGAGAGGGGAGAGGGGGGGGGGGGTTGTGCAGCCAGACCTCAGAGTTTGCGGATGCTCTCAGAAAATCCCTTTGGTTCAGATGTTGCCTCGTGTTTTTTCCGTTCCACTGAAGGAGCCAGTTGAGCGTCTTTGAACTTGCTCTACGGTAAACAGGAATGTTAAGTCTTCGTGTGTGAGAGCAGCCAAACCGCATCCAGTAATTCTACAGAGAACGTTGTTTAAGACTGATTCGGATTGCTCCATTGTCCTGTGCGTCTGCTCTGTGGTTTGTATGTTGATTAAGTGTCTGCTCGCTGAAATAGCTATTGTCGAACTGCAGGCCTCTTTTCTTTTCCATCAAGGCCCGGGCTTCCACAGCCCTTCTTAATCCAATTCCAACCAACACATGGAGTCTAGACGAGAGGCCCTGCGCTGCCTGCACCTCAGTCTGATGTCTGCGCCGTTTTCCCCTCGGAGTCCCGACCTCGCAGCCATTTTCCCCGAAGAACCCAAACACCCCCTGTTCCGCGGCATCGTCGCCGGTCCAAACAAAAGCGGAGCCGCACATTCTCAGCTGGAAATCACGCAGAACCCGCCGGAACGTTTCGGCACTTATCTTTTCACTCTGAATTAGAGATGGGGCGGCGTGCTGTTTTCCAGGCACCCGGAGTGGGGAATACTTTTTGGGGTCCTATCAGGAAAAACTCGGACCGTTATTAGCATTAGCAGGAGACATTTCCCAGGTATCCAAAGTTCCAGACTCGAGTGGAAAAATGCTGTTCGCCCTGAACAGTTCTGATCCAACTGCATATGGCTTTTTGAAAGAAATTAGCAACAGCAGATGGTATGAGCAGGGGCTGAAAAACAGTGCAAGCACTTTGTCCTCTACTGTACTTTTGAAAAAACTTGACAAAGAAAAAAGTGAAAGAACTTGACACTCAAGCTACTGATGATTCTAAATGAATACAGGAGCAATTCATGCTCATTGTCTATGATGGACAATACACACCTACGGGTCTTTTGAATGTGTGTGTGTGTGTATGAATGGAAACCCCCCAGTCATAGTCTCCTGTGGCAGTTGCAGTTACTGTCACACTGTCGTACTGCGTCTTTCAGCCGTCTTCATCACCTGCACTCGTCTTTTCCCACCAGACCTCCACCCCCCCCCCACCCTCAGCGACATAATGGGCCAGTCCAAAGTGACCCATATTTACCCAATAATACGAGGCTTTGAAAAGACCCATATCGAGTTGCAGCTAATGCTCCAGTGGGGCCCAAAGAGTGAAAGATGTTACCGGCCGAAACGGCTTAGGTTTCAGGGCCCGACGAACAAAAGGCAGTCCAGTCCTCAGAGAGAAAGGCAGAAAGACGGGATGATGGGGCGGGGGCGGTTGGGGCGGGGGGGGGGGGGGGGGGGGGGGGTATAGCGTGAAGAGTGTGAGTGCAAACGGTGAAACAGTAGCGTCAGAGGGGCCCGGAGCGTCTGTTTCAGAGGGGTATAGTGTACATATGTGCGTGGATAAGCAGTCTAACGAGCCTGTCAGCTTCTGGAAGCTGCACGTCTTCGGTGCACCTCGTGTCGTGGCAGGTCTCGGGTGTTTTAGCGTCCAGCGTGAGCACCAGTCCATCTCTCAGCTTCACCAACACCTCCAGCCGCCGAGTTAATGGGGCAGAACTGAACTAACCCGGGGTGTCAGGGGTGAGCGGAGGGCAGACTGGGGTTGCTTTAAGAGAAGAGGGTTTGTGATGATGATGATACCCAAAGGTGATTTCACCTCACATCCTCCCTCCTCTTTTCCACTTCCCACCCCACCCCCACCGCCAGCCCCTACCACTCACCCTCTTCCTCCCTCTCCTTCATGTTCTCTTTCTGCTCTCTCTCTCCCTCTCTCCTTAGGGGCAGGCAGGTATAAAGTTACACAGAGCTCTCAGCTTTCTTGGAAGGAATGACCACATGAGTAGCTTGGGGATTAGATTAGCAGGAAGAGCAGACTTAGCCGGGCTGTAAATAGCCCACTTTTTTCACCATTAAAAAGGCCCAGTACAATATAATCAATAGATAGCACTCATCTGATGCAGGAAGCCATATGAGAAGACCTCCCTCAAGTGCTCTGAAGGACAGGCTACAGCAGCTCAGGCCTAATGAAGTTATTATTAATCACTGGGCCTCCTGTTTTGAACTTGTGCGTTGTTCCTCTAGTGGGTGATGAGTGGTCTTTGTGTGCGGGGCCTGATTGACATCTCACTTTCGCTGTCTATTGTAAGACAAGACGAGGTCGTCATGCATGATACTCGTGACTTTATGGCGTTTGCGACGCGGTCATGCTAGCGAGCATGTTTCAACTTTTATTTTCGGTGGAGGTTTTTTACTGCGTTGCCAGCGAAGCCGCCGGTGGCATCATAAAACACCAAAGCAAAATATGATCTATTCCGCGTGCAGGCCCGCCGCCGCCACCACCGCCCTCTTTTCTCATCTCTCTCTCTGGTTGACGCTCACACCTCCACTCTGTCCGTGTCTGCGAGCCTCCCCACAGGTGTTGGGTTACTCTGTAAAGCAGCTTGAATGGGCACAGAAATCACAGAAGGCTGTCTGTGCTCTTGATTTCCGTTTCACTTTGAAGTTAGCCCGGCTCACAGGAACAGAGGCCACAGAGCCAGACTCGTGTGAGGGCTTCAGCCCCTCTCTCCCCGCCAGGACTGTGATTTCTGCAGGGCGAGGGAGGGAGGGAGGGAGGGAGGGAGGGAGGGTATTGACAGGCAAGGCTACGTGTTGTCTCAGTTGCTTGCAGGACTTTGATGTCCGATGCTACAAGAAAGCTGCACAGAACATGTGTGGGTTTCTCCCCCAAT
This sequence comes from Karalla daura, assembly GCA_029224185.1. Lineage (NCBI taxonomy): Eukaryota > Metazoa > Chordata > Actinopteri > Chaetodontiformes > Leiognathidae > Karalla > Karalla daura. The sequence continues at coordinate 11,929,645 of CM055199.1, forward strand.
GGCCACGACCGCTCTGACAGTGGAGGAAGGATTAGAGTGGGCAGGGATACAGGTCACCCCCCCCCCCCCCTATACACACACACACACACACACACACACACACACACACACACACACACACACACACACACACACACACACACACACACACACACACACACACACACACACACACAGACATGTGTAGAGGGGGAATCTTTCACTGCGGGGACAAGATGTGGAGACTGAATTAACAGCTCGGCTGTTTTTCTGTCTGTGCCCGAATGAGAAAATAAACAGTGACTTTTGGCTTTGCTTAAGAACCTGAAAAGGGGCTCTGGCAGGATACATCTGTAAGCACTTAAAAAATAAAAGACACCCATAATACTTTAATAGAGCCATGTTTGAGAGGCTTTTAGGCACAAGGTGTTCCAGTGTTAGCGTTCGGGTAAGTCTGTCTTGGTTGATCTCATCAAAGGGCCAAAGGGTCGCGCAGAGCCAGAAAAAATAACTTCAAGTGTGGATTTAATGAAGAATAAACTTACACTCGAGTTACACTCACAGGAACTACTCTTGAAGCCGGCTCTCGGGGTTGCCAATCAGTGCCGTTATTTACAAAATACCCGAGTGCTGTAACCGAGCAGCTCTCTCTCTCTCCCTCTCTCTCCCTCTCTCTCTCCCTCTCTCCCTCTCTCTCTCTCTCTGTTCTCAGGTATCTGAACCACGTGCGCGCCGCCATGCCGCAGGACACAGCTGGAGGATACACCTCGGCCCTGGCGTGTCATCGAGCCATTCAGGACGCGCTCAGTGGGCTGTTCCTGGTGAACGGCTGAACACGTCCCAACAGCAGCCCGTGGTTGGAAACGTGAATAAAAAGGACAATAAAGCCTGGAGCGCTGCCACCACAGAGCGGGGAGAAGCTGCCGTGGACGGCGCTCCCACTGAGGTCAAGACTGGTGTCTCTTTTTTTGTATTTTGTGCTGAATTTGTATTTTAATAAATCACAAAGCTTGAGTTGTTTCTTCTTCTTTTATTTAAGAACGAAACAAAGGCAAATGAAGTCAAGTTGGGTAGTAGCAGCTCATTTATTCGGATGGAGGAAATCATTTATGAAGGTGACAGGATTGTGATTTCTTACATAAAGATGCAATAGCATCTATAATAAAAACAAAATACATTTAAAAATACAATTTTGTATAAAATAAGAAATAAGCTGACGGGAGCATTCGGGTTTTCGTCCCACGATTACGTCGAATCTGTAGCTTCCTCACACTTGTGTTTTTTGGCTGCTGGTTCTGAAGGATCTGTGAACAAAGAACATCGTGTCACCACCAGGACAGAACACAGATCTGCAGCCTGCTCCCACACAGGATGAAGAACATAGTAATCAGCCACATGTGTAGAGATGGAACTAAGAGTGTTTGGCATGGTTACAACTGCATGTAATTACCAAAAGAAAATGGCAGGTGAATTATTTATCTCGGTGTACCAGCTCAATGAGCAGACACAAAAAAGTAATTGATCGACTAGATAGACTGAAATTTGATCATTCCCTCAGGGACATTCAAGGTCAAACATGCCGCACCATATGGTGAAGCAAAAAACGCCAATGAACATCGCAAATTATGAGTCTGAAAGTGCAGAAATTGCATGTCATTTATACCCAAACAAGCTGTGACATTTCTCCGGTGCGTTCTCACCCGTTTCTTGCTGGTCGCTGCAGTAGAGGACCTCTTTGGGGACTCTGAATCTCACGCACATCATGTCTTTGTTGGGCGCCACGTTGCGTACGAAATGCACAGAGCATCTGCCGTCCAGCGGGACGCCCAGGCTGCGGGACGCCCTCTTCACCACGTCCGTCTCGGGGTCGTCGTCTTTGCTGAAGCCGTAGCAGTGCACCGTGGGCAGGTTGTGGTCGCCGGACGGCTCCCGGTCCAGCAGGCCCCTGAAGGCGTCCAGGAAGTCCAGGGCCAGGGCGGGCAGGTTCATCACCACGTGCACGCCGGCCCTGCCCTCCAGCAGCGCGGGCAGCTCCTGCCCCAGGGCGCCCCGGATGAACGCCCGGCCGTCCAGGTTGAAGGCGCGCACTCTGCTCTCCACCTTGTTGAGCTTGCAGTTGTGCTGCAGCCAGCGGTAGGACTCCGGGTTGAGGTCGTTGGCCAGCACGCTGGCCCCCGAGCGGGCGGCCGGCACGGCGAAGGGCCCCACGCCGGCGAACACGTCGAACACGGTGTCGCCGCGCTGCACCAGGTCCACCACGCGCTGGTGCTCGGTGCTCAGCCGCGGGTTCCAGTACACGCGGGAGAAGTCAAACTCGTATGTCGAGCCGTTTTCTTTGACCTGCAGCACAGAGGAGGGACATCCGCGTTAAGTGCACATGTATTAGAAACACAAAACAGTGTTGATCTGTGAATTTCACCCACTTTGGCGACCATGTTCTCCTCTCCGGCGAGCACCTCCATTTTGAAAAAACGGTAAGTGGTGTCGATCGTGTTTGTCTTATTGACCACACAGGTGACGCCCGAGTTTTTGTCCATGATGACTTGACCTGCAAGAGAAGCAGCCGCCACAAAATGAATGAGGAAAATCCTATCAATGAGCCACGCTTTGTTGGTACAGCACTGTTCTACCAGGTGGCAGCACAAAGTGCTTTACATAATAAAGATGAGTGAAACCAAGGTCATAACACTGAAAAAGAGGAAGGCTTAAAATACTTTAAAGCAGGGCACTGAAACTAGGAAAGGGTCATCTCTCTCTCATAAACTCGTAGGGATTATGAGTATCAAGATTAACATGAACTTTAAAACGACCTGAGGATGGTTGAGGGGAATGTTTGTTTTATAACTATGGAACATAGGTTTCTGCAGAAATGCCTATCTTAAGATTCTGTTTTTAACTTTTTTTTCAGTTTAGTTTCAGTATTTTAATTAGTTTGGAATGGTACTGGCACCCTCTCATGCTTCTCTGGCAGGTAGATGTGGGCTCCATGCTGATTGGCTGGTACTCACATGAATGACCAGGTCCATGATTATTGATGGGCTTTTTCCGTGAACTATGTTCTCAGTTTCTCAGTCATGTGCTTTTATTTATTTGCATACCTAATCATAGACAGATAAATGTGAACTTTTTCAGAGGTGGGAGGCCACACTCATTTGAAACCACAATGTGTTCAGATTCACCAGTTTTTAAATATAATTTAAAAATTCAAAATGTCTTCAGGAGTGATGATGTTTATGGACCTGCTGTCAATGTTTGACCAGGAATAGACTTATTCCTCAAAGGCTTTTCGTGTAGGTCCCATTTACTAATGACTGTGACACATTTCCCCCTAAGGAGCTTTAAATGCAGCATCAGTGAAAATCAGTAATCTGTATCTGTGTGTTTGGGCACTGCAGTCCGGCTGCTCCAACATCTGCCTCTCACCTATGAGGTTCTTGTATGGGAGCTGGTGCTCCCTCAGGTTCATGTGTGCGATGTGTCCCACCCGGCTGAAGCCCGAGGTCACGTCCTGGCCCAGAGGCAGCACGGCCTCCAGCACCTCCTCGCTCTTCAGGTTGTGGTAGGTGATCTGCAGCTCGTACTGCTGCAGCTCCTCACACACCCCGAACGACCTCAGGGCTTCGGCCTCGGCCTCACTGAAGCAACTCGAGGAGGTCACTTTGTGTGGGTCCAACAGGACCAGGCGAAACTCAGAGCTCTCCTCTTTCTCCTCCTGCACCACCCTGGGCACCCCAGGGCGCTGGATGGTCGACTTCCTGAGACTCTTCACCACTTTGTTCAGGACCCCCTTCTGCACCCGCACAGCTGGGACAGTGATGGTCTGGGTGAAGGCATCTCTGTCCAGAGAGGTCATGCCCCGGACCTGGGGTGGGGGGCGGTACAGTTTGTGCTCCATTACGGGCTTCAGAGCAGAGCTGTGCAGAGCTGAGGCTGCAGAGCAGAGAAACCGGGGCGCAGACGCTGCTTTTAGGTTTGAGTGACTCTGAATGTGAGCAAAAACCTTGCTGAGGCGCCTGAAATGACAGGAAAGACGCCATTACGAGGCGAAGCAATAGTATCGATTAAACAAATACAGACTCGAGACTGCGTTTAACCAGTCGGAACATCTTAACGCTGAATAAATAATCAATATCTCACTGTTTTCAATACAATTTACAACTCACCTCAACATCCTCTCCCGTCCGGCATGCTGGGTCTACGTCATCAAGGAGCGACCGGGTCCGGCTCCTGATTGGTCGAAGCAGCGCGGACCGAGGCGGTCCTTCCGCGTGTGATTGCATTCAATGCGACGGAACTGGGGGTCACGTGACTCGGGCGATGATCAACAACAACAGCAGAGATCAGCTGATGAGTTGATAAGAGGAGAGTTTAAAAGAACTTGAAATCAGCATGGTGTCATAGCTCTGCAGCGACGCGTGTCTGCACCCTCGGAGACCCTCGGTCTGTGAGCCAGCGTTCCCAGTTTGTGTCGCAGTGTGGAAGATGAGCATCAATGGAGACATCAACACTGATTTCTACAGCCCGGCGAGCACTGAGGCCGACGAAACAACACCTCTACTACCTAATGTGAGTAATCTCTCTCCCTCTCCCCTTCGGCAGATGAAGTTCTAAGTCTGAATGTGTGAATGTGTGAATGTCTGCCTCGGGCACACGCAGCTTCGACCTGCGCAGGTGAACCACCAGTAAGTTCATGTGTCAGCTCCAGATGCTGCTTGTGACAGAAGTCACGTGACTGCCCTGGAAGAGAAAAGTCAGCATTTTCATTTCCCTCGCTCTTTTTTATGTTTACCATGCAGGAAACATCTTCATGACTGTTTTCCACACATGTACTAATAGTTAAATGTGTGCCAGTACTTGCATTACTGCGCTTAGATATCTCAGTAATCTGAAGAAAACAAAGCAGTATGTATTGTTGCACTTAGTCCTCTTTTATGATTGAGCTCAATATGTTTATACAACACATTTTTAAGAACATGAAAAAAAGGTAAGATATAGACATAATAGAGTGAACAATATACAACAGTGGTGGAGGATAAAATTGAACTAAAAGCAAGATGCATGTGTCTCTTTGAATGAAAGGACTTGCTGAATGACAACATATAAATCCATCCCTCTATTTTGTAACCTTTGTAAAAACTAACCAGTGTTTTAGGGTGTGTGATGGAGCTTTAAGTACACTAAATCCATTCATTTCAGTTTAATTCAAGTAACTTCATTTTCCCTCAAGGTGCAAAGAGATGAGATCTGGGTTGAGAAGTTGAGTTTTGATAACTTTTGACAACTTTAAACAACAACTTTAAATAACTGAACTTTAAACACTAGTTAGAAAATAACACATATCTAACAGAGAGTTAGCAGCAAATATTCATGAGGTATAAATTCATTGCAGCAGTAGTGGTTGTGTTGAAGCCCTTTAGCAAGTCATTAAGTTGTGAGAAGTTACACAGTTATAGATCAAAACAAGAGTAAGAATAAAACAAAACTAAAGAGGAAACAACCGTTTGTTGTGGCAGTATTTACATGAGGTGCAAGTTGGGTTATGAGTTAAAATTGATGGGACTGAATACTGAATCTAAAGAGCAAGATACAGAGTACGTTTGGTGCTTGTGGAAACTTAACTAAGCACAGAGGCCAAACCAAGTGGTCTGCAGTTGTAGCTAGAGCCTCACTAGCACATCTAGATGGTGATTTCATCACTCACTGTGATAGTTTGCAGGGTCCATTCACAGGGTTATGTTCAAGACCAGGATGTTTTTTGTTTTTTTTATCCCAATTCTTGTGGCTCAGTGATATTTCAGTAACTCTGGGTTTCTAATCTTCATCAACTGCAGAGTAGATTGGTGATTGATGGTGAAATGTCTGTAGTATTTGGTGAATGTTCTCCTCTTTTGTTACATGATAATGGATCCATATTGTGTCTTTGTCTATCAGTAGTACAGAGTAAGATTAAATGGTTTGGGAGGTGTCAGTTACTCTAATTCCTGATTAGAGTCATTAATCAGCAGTTTTCGGTTTTTCCCACGATCAGAAACGTCCACTCAGGGTAAGTGGTGACAACAGAAACTAATGAGCCATTGTCACTTAAAGACACTTCATTAACGCACTCATTGTAAAAACACGCCTGTGATCACCTTATCTAGGTGAACGACTTCCACCAAATCAAACACATCAAATGGGGGGAGGAATCATGTGAGGCGAGGCGAGGTGCTTTAACTGAAAACAGGAACATCTGTATTAACACATTAATGCGTACGCATATTCATTTGGACAGTCACATTCTCCTTCCAATCAGGTTAATTCACTTTGCTCTGTTTGCATCCTGCGCCACAGTTTTGCTTCTTTCCTCCTGTGGCTGTAGCTGTGGGTGACTGTGATGCAGCGGCCCGCAGGTCAATCCAAGCTTGTTGTGACACTGACACCGGAGTTGCCACTCGTTCTCTCCAGGATATCCCCTATTACAGAGGTCAAGCAGTTTGGGCAGCTCCCCTTATCCTGAGCTCAGGCAGCTGTCCCACCGCCAGCAGCTCAAATCCCACCCAGTACAATCTCATTTCCATCCGCTGATCCTGCGCTGCCACCGCAGCGTTGTTCCCTCTCGTCCGTCAGCAGCGCCCGCCAGTTGTTCTGTAATGCCGCCCGGAGCGGCTCCTCAAAGCTCTTAGAAAAATAATCGAATTCCCCCCCGCCGCTTCATCTTCACACTCATTGTTTCCCCCCCTCCTTACTGTTGGTCTAAATGTTATCTGTGCTGTGTGTGCAGGGATCAGTGCAGACCAGAACCAAAGGAGCCTCCTTCCTTTCCTGTGTGTTCAACCTGATGAACGCCATCATGGGCAGCGGCATTCTGGGTCTAGCTTATGCCATGGCCAACACAGGAATTATCGGTTTTTGGTAAGAAAGCTTCTCACTGCCCCCTCCCTCTCTCCCTCCCTCTCTCCCTCCCTCTCTCCCTCCCTCCCTCCACCCGTCTGGCAGCTGTTGAAGAAAATCAGATTTCTGACTTTGTACTGTAACGTGTTCCTCACGTGCGCTTCCTGTCCAGCATCCTGTTGATAGTGGTGTCCTGCCTGGCCGCGTACTCCATCCACCTCCTCCTGAAGCTCTGCGACCAAACAGGTGAGAGACGGACGCAGTACAACTTTAGATAAGCACATCCTGTGAGTTTATCCACGCAGATTCATCCCGCTTCACTCCTGATTAGATTATTGCTGAGCAAGGCTCGGCGATACGTAGTCTGAGAGCATCTTTGGGTCTTTGTTTTGGCCTTTATTTACTTCCCAGCTGAGATTAGATCAGCCCATGTTGAAAATGAGTCTAACCGGATGAAAGGGCTCATAATGGGTGGCTATATTGTTATCAGTCACTGTCCTGATACTGTCAGGATGCCTGAGGGTTCGGATTAGATAACCTGATTGATCACCTTTAAGAGGGGACGCCACCATACTTCCACATGAAAGTGTGTATTTAAGTTTTCCAGAGTATTGAGTATGTTAAGGCCTCCGTGGGTCTGAAATCAAGTGAAATGTTTGAAACTACAAAAAAGCATCCAAAGGCAAAGCACCAGAGAGAGGTTGATCAGGCGGACCCTCATCTGTATTTGAAGCTAACTGCCTCAGGTCAACAGTAGATCGATAGACTGAGAAATTCATTCATTAATACCTGGAGTGAAGATTGATTCTAAAAACAATAGCACAACAAGTACAGTGGCACACCACATGCAGGAACAAAATGTACATACACCGACACAAGGTTGTCTTGATGAAGAATGTAAAATTAGATAGCAACACGTAATTTGAAACAATGATCGAAAACATCCACACAAACGGTCCAGACATGTTGTGGTGTCACTAATGAGGAGTGTAATAAAATAATTAAATAAACAAACAAATAAATAAATAAGAATATGATCCAGCATTTAGCATTTACATAGTCACGGAGTCAAAAGAGTTGTATAATATATATCATATTGTTTTATACCCAAACCTCTTATCAAGCTGGCTGCGTTTGAGGTGCATTACTGGAAATGAAGATGCCTGGTTTTGACAAACAATTGATGTGGCACTAGCGAATATAACCATTGTTATTGTTAGCGTTGTTTTTGTTGTTGTTATGAATAGCAGTAGTCGTATCATTAGTAGTAGTCGCAGTAGTTCAGCTGCATTGATTTTACAACTTGTCCACATAAATCGCAGTAATGTCAGAGCTGTGAACCGTCTCCTACTTTGTGTGTCTGATTGTTTCTTATTTGACGTTCGTAGGCATCAATTCCTATGAAGAGATCGGAGCGAAGGCCTTGAAAAAGCCAGGGAAAGTAAGTGCGGCCTTTGGGATTTCGTGCGAGTTTTCCCCCTGTCAGAAAAAGGAATTGACTCGCTTATATTTTCAACATGACTAGGAAAACACATTCGCGCTAACCACCTTCTCAAAATTCCTTTCAGGTTCTGGTTGCAATTGTCATTCTCATCCAAAATATCGGCGGTAAGTCAGCTCCCATTCGGCTGCACAGCTTCATACATTATTTTTGACATGTTGGACATGAAGCGATTCTGTGGTTCCTGTCGAGGCGGAGTGGTGAAGAGGGTGCAGAGTGCCGCAGGGTCAGACCATGGTCACTGTGTTCTGGAGGCAGATAGCGCCTCCTACTGGTGAGCGGAGCTACTACCCCGCACCCCCCCCCACCTCCTGAAACACTATTATCTAGATTTCCCGATAACCTTTGACCATGCAGCCGCTGTCCTCTCCCCCTGAGCCTGAAACCTGACTTCTCATCTAATTGATCGCTGATGGTAAACCCACCCAGTGTTGAGTAACCTAATGGGACCCCTCCCTTTATTTCCCCTCACTCCTGTGTCTCTCCTGCTGCCATCTCCAGCCGCCCGGCGGCCTCAGACTGTGCTGCGCAGACAGAGCAGAGCTGAGGTGATAGCTCCTCTGCAGTCATTAGTGGCACGGCTGAGTGGATTATTGCCGTGCCCTCTGGTATGTTTGTGGTTTTCCCAGCATGGGGCAGTATGTGTGAGAGTGTGAGAGCCAGCACTCCAGCATGCATCTGTCTACACCCCGGGCCCCTTTTATAAGAGTGCAATTAGCCTCACTCTGGGTAAACATTCATCTGCACTGCCAAAGCCTGATGGGCCAATTGACCTTAATTACTGACCAGCCCAGGGCTCTCACTGCCTGCCGCTCCACTCGCTCTTAATGAAATGAAAGTGGCTCTGTCTTATGTTGAACACACTCTCCCACTGTTCGCTGACCACACGCACAAGGTTTGCATCACATTTCCAATGAGTTTGTACATGCACGCTTGTTATTAGAACATGTTTTCCAACCACTTGGGCAACAACAATCCCTTTTCTTCACTCAAGGGCTGTTTTTTCTTTTCCTGTGTGTCTTTTGTTTTTGTTGTTCTGTAGAGATGTAAGTATTATCCCACCAGGAATTCCCATCAACGTGTTGTTGTGCTTACAGTAACCAACTGCATGAAACTAAAGCATTGCATCATGCCTGTTGTGTGATCCCTGTCAGTGCGTCTGCATGGGCTTGCGGTTGCAAAGACTTTTGCTTTTATGGTTCATTTAAATTGTTGGATGAACTTTCGCTGCGAGCCGTTCTGGCTGGAACACTAAAGCAGCCGCTGCCCCACAATAACCTGCTATTGACAGATTTTAGTGCTCATAAATGGCATCAGTTTTTCACAGAGTGAACGCTGCTCCGTCTGTGTGGGCTGGGAGGGTTATTGCAGGAATTTTCTTTTATAAACAACGACAGGATCTGAGGGATTATGGTCTGGGCTTATTTAACGGCGAGCGCAAGACCTGCCCCCGGGGCAGTAAAGGCCCGGCCGACTCTGGCTCTGCCCCGCTTCACAAGCCTAGATCCCCCGACATTCCCTCCGTTTACGACCCAACACACACCGCTTCCATTTCCAGCAGATTCCAGCAGAAAACATCCTGAAGTCCCCATCTCCTCGCTCTCAATCTCCCCCTCTGGTGTTTGTGAGTCCTGGTGCGACCCCCCCCGGGAAGTGACCCCGAGCCCCTCTCTGATTGGCTGTTGGTGGGAGGATGTTGGAGCCTGTCGGAGGCTGATAATATCCTGTTTCCTAGTGAGGTGGAGCAGGGAAGTGGGGGGGGTGGTAGAAATACCTGGATTAGCGTCAGAGATCATTATTGTTAGCATTCCTCCCCCCTCCCTCCCGCCTCTCGCCCCTCCATCCCGGTCCCTTCTCGCGCTCTCCAGCAGTCGCAAGATCTGCATAACGTCTGCTCCTCCACAGCCAGGGCTTTGCTCCTGATCCCTATGAGCTGCTCGCCCCACCCATCTGCATTAACCCAGAGCAGCAGTGCCCCCCCACCCCACCACACCCACCCTCCCACCCCATCCTGACTTCCCTGTGCTTGAAAACACACAGCACCCTCGCACGGCAATGCTGCTGGTGACAACGTGCGGCCTGTGCTCATCATTTATCAGTTTGCTGTGATTGTGCGTTTTTTAAATTTGCCTTTTTAGGAAACCCTCTCTGACCCTTTTCCCCCTCTCTCCGCCCGCAGCCATGGCGTCCTATCTGTTCATCTTGAAGTCGGAGCTTCCCGCAGCCATCGCCAGCTTCCTGAGTCCAGACACCAGCGCAGGGTGGGTGTCTCGCTCTCACTCAAGAAGCTCGCTTTCAAAAACGTGTCCCGTCTGCGGCTCGGGCCAAACCGTTCTTTTCGATTCTCCACACTGAGATAAGCGGTGACTCAGTCCCGTTCCCATGATGTCGTGCGGCGTCTTTGCGGCCCATCAGCGAGTCAGCAGGCTGGACTTTGCAGGGCAACGACACGCGGATGATTAATGCAGTGGAAGAAGACCTCTCACCGAACCGCAGAGCACCACTGATCCCCGGCCCGTGAGGGATGGGAGAGGAGCTCGTGCTCGGTGTTGTACAGCCAGGAGTGCGCCCAGAGGAAGTGTAGTCGGGGCCGAGAGCCATTCATCACCCGTCATCAGCGGCAGCCCGTGTCTTTTCATTGGCCTACGTGGACGAGCTCCTCGGCCTCGCATCGCAGTCCCGGGCCAAGAATGTAACTTCTATCACTTTATTATTGGCCACACTGGTTTAAGCAAGAGTTGTAGCTGCTCTCGGCCCAATCCGTCAACATCTGAATCTTCCCCACACAGCTGCTTTGTATTAGCGCTCTCCTTTCACCCCCCCCCCCGCCCCACCACCACGCCCCCACCACCTCCGCCCCCCCAAATCTCTCGCACATGTTCCCCGGAATCAGACTGATACAAGGGGATATCAGTTCTGCCATTCTAATTACAGCTCACTGCTGAGGGAAACAAAACATTTCTGTTAATGAGCGGCTTTGGGATGTTAACAGACACTTACGCGATCCCATCAAAGCCCAAAATATAAACGAGTTGTTTTATACATTCGACGCGTGTTTCACTTTTCTGGCTCATTTCTCGCCGGCCTGTCCGCCTTGCTGCGTCCCGCTCGCAGGCTCTCCCGTCACGTTGCGGCGCAGTAATGCGGCCGGAGAGTGGACAGCTGTGGATCTGCGCTGCGTTGGCCAGATTTATGCTGATCTTCAACACTATGTGGAGATTGACTTATTGGCAGTCGGACTCCGGAGCTATCCTGCATCTCGTTATAGCGTGAAATGTTCCACATTTCATGGCTTGTCTAGGTATCCTGCGCCTTTACAGTAAGCCTCCAGCCGGATCCCGGCGCTGGTGGAGAGATTTTTCTTCTTCGTACATGCCCGTGTCCGCGTAACGGCCTGTAAAAGGGGAGGCTTGAGGGGAAGCGCGTTGGAGGCGGGGGAGGGGGGGGGGGGTCTCTGAGCTGTGCTGCGGGAGAGTGCTCCAGCTAAACTTAGGTCGGAGTGGAAGCGATTGGACCAGAGCGAGCGGAGGGGTCAGAGCAGAGGTCTCCGTGACATCCAGTTACAGGGCAGGGACGGCGTGGACGCGGAGACAAATCCATCAGCGCCCACGGTAACGCCACAGCTGTGAAGCTGCCAAACAGGGGTCAGTGGGTGTTGATGTGGTCGGAGCAGGTGCTGGCGACTGTGGGAGCCCATAAAGAGCGCTGGAGCCGGTCCCCGCTGACCCCGACACGCAGCAGCGCCAGGCGGCAGCAGCCCTCCCGCCCCGGCCGACCCCAGCGGAGCCGGCATGCCTTCCACATGTGTCACCTCCGACGCCACCCTTCCTCCTCCTCCTCCTCCTCCTCCTCCTCCTCCTCGAGCGCCGAGCTTCCCCAATCCCGAATAAACCGCCAAGGCTATCCCACGGCAAAGGAAAATATTATTCCCCCCTCTCCAAAGACCCGGCGAGGAGAAATGTGTTCTCGAATGACAGAGCGACACAACGTTTGCATGTGAATTACATAATTGTTATGGTTTGCAAGAGCTAAAGCCCTTAATTCGTACCACATGATGAATCTGTCGCTCTGTATTTGAGCACGAAATGGAGACAAATTTCCAGAGCCGCTCCGTTTTATTTTTTTTTTCCTCCTCCACCGCTGAAGATTCATCTCCGCTGTCCCTGACATGGCATTGCAGGACCGTGCGGGTGACGATGGGAAATGTGGCTTTCTGATGGATTCATTTTTGGTGTTTTAATAACTCAAGCTTTTTTTGCCTTTTTGTTTTTTCAGAAACGCTTGGTATGAAGATGGCAGGCTGCTGCTGATCCTCATCACACTGTGTGTCGTCCTACCTCTGTCCATGTTGACTAAGATTGGTGAGTGGGTCAGCCAGGTAGCGTCTCGAGCTTGCCTTGAATTGTGGTTTCTCACCACGTCTGTCTGCGAACCCCCTCACAGGCTTCCTGGGCTACACCAGTAGTTTGGCCTTCTGCTTCATGCTCTACTTTGCAGTTGTGGTGAGTTTTAATGAATCCCTTTCAGATCTTTTCTTTTTTCTTTTTTTTCCCTTCCTTCTTCTCACATGTTTGTCTGCTTGTCTCCTCTCCAGGTCGTGGTCAAGAAATGGTCCATCCCTTGCCCGCTGCCTCAGAATGTATCTATGCTCGCCGAATCTTTCCAGGTATAAACAAGACCCCCCCCCCACACACACACACACCACCACCCAACCCAATTTCCTTATACCACGTGCACACATGCACAGGATGCTGCAGGTCTGGGGTAGGTAGTCTGGACCAGACGGTCATGGCCGCAGGATTATGAGGGAAAACCCAGGAGGCCGAGTTTAGTGATTGTGTCGGCTCTACCTGATGAGGACCAGAGGAGGCCGTAGAGAGAGAGAGAGAGAGACTGTGTATGGTGAATGGTGCCAGTCCTGGGGGGGAGGAAGTTCAGGCGACCTTGCATCAGTCTGGAAATGACCCCTGGCCCTGGGATTTAAACAAACCGTAGCGCAGCTTACTCAGACGGTTGTTTTCCCTTTAGCTCCGATGTCAGCCGTCGGAGTCCAGCGCCGCACAAGTCCTCTCTTCTCAGAAATAACGTGTATCCCTGTTCCTCTCTTTTTGCTCCTGCAGATATCAAATTCCTCTGACTCAGAATGTACACCCAAACTCTTTGTCATCTCCAGTAAGGTACGTGGATGAAATCAGCCTTTTTTTCCCCTTCTCCTCCCTCTCTCCTCGCTGCACACGCAGAAATTGTGAGGTGGGGCGACGAGGGGGGAGGGGGCGGTGTGAAGTTGTTTGACCTCAGTGATAAGTCACTCTCCCTACCTGTGAGGCTGCGTGTGTGTGTGTGTGTGTGGATATGGAGTGTAGTCTGACACATAAAGGTCATACGTGGCCTGCAGTTAAAGCGAGCATGTGTTTCCTCCACTTCCCTCTGACATTGTTTGGCGAGAACATCCTTAAAAACACACACCGGGATGGTATTGAGTAAATAACAAAAAATAAAGTTCACACCTGTGCTGTGCAACGCTGCAATCACTACCAGATGGTAGTTACTACTGCACAGCCCGTACCCTGACCCTGGCGCCCCCCCCCCCCTCCCGCCCGGGCTCCTGTGAAACAGTGTAAGCTGATAATTTGTTAATGACGGCTGTGGCCTGATTGATGTGTGTTGCAGAGCGCCTACGCCATCCCCACCATGGCCTTCTCCTTCCTGTGCCACACAGCCATCCTGCCAATCTACTGCGAGCTGGACCGGTGAGCCGCCACCGCCTCTCTCAGCCTCACCCCCCACACCCTTTGTTACCCCCACAGCGGCACACTCAGAAAACCACGTGTCCCCGCGTTTTCTCTTTCAGACCCTCCAAGAGCCGGATGCAGAACGTGACAAACGTCAGCATCAGCCTCAGCTTCGTCTTCTATCTCGTCTCCGCCGTGTTCGGCTACCTCACCTTCTACGGTAAGCCTGCGGGGACCGCCGCCTGGCTCCCACACCTCTGCCACGTGTGTCCTGGTTGTATCCTCACGCTGACCCCCCCTCCCTCTCCAACCCTCCCTTCACCCCCTCCCACACACCGGCAGGTCAAGTGAACTCGGAGCTGCTGCTCAGCTTCGACATGTATCTGCCGCGGGACATCATGGTGATGGTGGTGCGCCTGGCCATCCTGCTCTCTGTGGTGCTGACTGTGCCTCTCATACACTTCCCCGTGAGTACAAACACCCTCCGAGCTGCAGCTGTCTCTGCCTGTCAGAAATAAGAACGGTCACCTATATTGATCTAGTATAATCTATGCACTAAAGACTATCTGATATTCCTCATTCTTTATATACTCATTTAGTAATTGTTATCACTGTATGTGGTGCATTTTTAAAATTTTCTTACATATATTTATGTAATTATCTATATTTATATATTTATGTATATTTATAGTTAGTTATTTAATGTACATAGTTCTCTCAACCTTTACTTTTACTCTGTATTCAGCACCCGTGTGGTAAATCAGGCAAGAAAACATCAAATGCCACACCCAGCCTGGTTCTGTCTCCCAGTCTCATTAGCAGGACGTGTCCTCTGTGGGTTGTACTGGTGTTCTGCTCTCTGATGACCTCTGTCCGTGTCTTTGCCTCAGGCCCGTAAAGCTGCTATCCTGCTCCTGCGTGGAGCGCGGCCCTTCTCCTGGCTGGTGCACATCGCCTCCACCCTAACCATCCTGGGCGTGGTGCTGCTGATGGCCATCTTCGTGCCCGACATCAGAAACGTGTTTGGAGTCGTGGGTACGTGACATTGGTTTGCCTTTGCGGAGGTTCTAAATAATTTTATCGGTGTTTTTTTTGTTTTTTGAGGACACAGCAATCATTTTTCTAACCTGTGACCTGTGAATATCGAGCACAGACATTAAAAGCAGCCGCGATCTCTGCCAAGCTGTCAGTATCCCACACTTATTGATCGCGGTGGCTGAAATCACAATATCTGCTCGTGCATAATTAATGGAGCAGTCCGGCTCGAACAGCTCATGGAAAAGACTGTTGCCTGTCCGGTCCAAGTGACTTTCCTGTTTCTTTGGCAGGATCGACCACGTCCACCTGCCTGTTGTTCATCTTCCCGGGCATCTTCTACCTCAGGGTCAGCAACGAACCACTCCGGTCCTTCGACAGCATCGGGGTAAGTGCATATACTGAACTACATCATAAATCTATCTATCTATCTATCTATCTATCTATCTATCTATCTATCTATCTATCTATCTATCTATCTATCTATCTATCTATCTATCTATCTATCTATCTATCTATCTATCTATCTATCTATCTATCTATCTATCTATCTATCTATCTATCTATCTATCTACCTATCTCCCTCTATTTTAGTGTGGACTACAGGAAATGCAATTTAAATTACATAAATAATTAAATGTATGTTAATTATCTGTTATATTTACTGTTTATTGCCATACATACCATTTATACTGTTTATCATTCATTTCTATTGTATATGTTGTATATATATACAATATTTCTAATATTCTATTGTTCACTATCTTCTTTATAATCCTATGCTACTGGAAATGTAAATTTCCCTGAGGGAGCCATCCCCTATGGATCAATAAATAACAGTCTAAGTCTTCGTCTTAGCATGGGTGCTAACTGTGCTGTTGCTGTGTCTCCAGGCGATACTGCTGGTGGTGTTTGGCGTGATCATGGGAGTCATCAGCTTCTCCGTCATCGTCATCACGTGGGCACAGAGCTCCTAGTCACCGCCCGCGTTCCTCCTTTCCCCAAACGACTTACTCTGAGCACAAGAGGAAAGAAAAGGGAAGAAGCAAGCCAAAGAAACCGAACACCGGATCAGACCGGATGCTGATCAGCCTCACCTCAGGCAGATTGTTTCTGGTTAACGTGTTCTCAACAACAAGTGCTCCACATTTCTTTTCCGGTTCTTTCCGATTCACCGGTGCTGGACCAAGTGAGCTACAAGAATACAAGTATTTTTTTTAAGTTCTGGTTGTACTTTTTTTTATTTTCAATGCAGTCTTATCCTTTATACTGTGTTCAGGGAAACGTCTGATTTAATCTGCTGGGGAGAGGAGAGGGTGCGGAGGCTTATGTACTGTTCTGATGATCATGCACCTTATGTAAATCTGAAATTAATTTAAGTTTGTTCACTTTTCCTACATTTTGTTCATTGCACATTGTTGTTTTACCAGCACACCAAGTCAAGGTCATTCCCGACTTTTTTTTTTGCCAAGTTCTTATTTTTATTCATTTTGCTCTTTTGAATTTTTCTTTTATTCTTGTTTTTATTATTTATACCACATTTGATTTGCAGCAACACTTTGACTGAAACCTCAGGCGTTTCTGCTGCTATTTGTTTTCTGTAGCTTTAATGAATGTGATAAAACCAGCTCAATCTCAGACTATTTTTTTTTTACCGATCATTTATGTTGCCCCAGCCAGTTAATTATAATGTTCTCCATCTGGTTATAATGTAAAAATGTTATTCTCCAAATTACTGGCATTTAATAAAAGGGAAATTGTTTATACTGACATTTAACCACTGACATGTCTTTATCAGTGTTGTGGAAAGCTCCTCAATCTAACATGTCATATTTGCGGCCGTGTGTTTGATTGGCAGGCTCAGTATTGACGCTGAGACCTGCTCCTCTGTGTTGTGCTGCGAGTTCAGCCTTTAGCTAATGAAAGCCACATGTTCGGTACGGTTCCAATCACGATGCTGTTTAGATTGTCTTCATGCTGCCTCTGGAACCTACAGGCACCCGACTGCTGCTTTTAATCGAGGGAATTAGGCAGAGCGGCCCGGCCGTCCCCTGCACAAAGTGGCGGCTGCCCACTCTTCACGCCCCCTCGAGGGAGGTTCCCCAGCGCAGGAAATATCCCTGACCTCCATCCTCTGAAACACTCCCAGGAAGAATGTGCACTAGGACCACTATCAGCACCGAGCCTACACTGCATGTCTGGTCAGTGGTGGGGGCAGTGCTGCATTCAGAGTCCTTTAGTCGTGCATAAACATACTTTACCTAAACAAGAAAACATTGGCCTTAGTGACCTCTATAGTTATAATGTATGGTGCGGTTAGATCATATGGCATACCACTTTCAGAGACTATGAGGATCCATCCATCCATTCACTATGAGGTCTATATCCAGTGTTACACCCTGGACACATATACTGACTCGCACTTTAGTGTCTTCAACTGACCTAAACATGCACGTCGTTTGGCTCTGGGAGGTAACTGGAGTACCTCCAGGAGTACTGGAGGAAAGCCACGCACACACAGAAATTCCCTCAGTCTTGACCAGGAATCAAACCTATGACGTCCTTACTGTAATTGGCTAACCGCTGATACACTGCCTCATCATCTTGCATCTATTGCTACAGAGGAGTGGTGCTTGTCACGTCTACATCTATAATGTACAGTATGACTGGATGATAATAGTATACACGTATGACTTTGATTGGCTATTCATTGTTTTAATGATCAGCTGCTTCATAAATGGAAACTATAGGAGGAAATGACAAAATATGCGAAGCATGGCTATGCAATCCATTTCACTGCATTATTTAAACTATATTTTTACATCATCAATCATTTTTAAATGTGATATCTAAATCTGAAAAGAGATCCATATAAATGAGCAGTTTAATATTCCATTCAGACCACATCTGTGACATCATTACATATACAAAAGTGGAGTCACCTGTAAACAAAACACCTTAGTAGAAGTTGTGTTATTAGGAGTGACTCAACATGTAGAAATCAAACATCCTCAGCAAAACACAAACTGTCAACATCAGACAGCCATGTGCGGGTTCCCGTGTGGACCACTCATCTGAACTCATCCACAACACAAGATTACCACCTAGTGTCCGACCGCCTTCACAGCAGTCCACATCCTCTTTATTTCATTGGCATTCCTCTCCTGGTTTATGGATAGCCTAACTAGCTGGAGATAACCAGATGCGCCGAATTTTGTCACCTTTTATCACGTGCTGGAAACACGCATGCTAACACAGACCAGAGCTGTTTTTTAGGGAGGTCTGACAGGGGCATGTGTCCTCAGCCCGGGGCGGGAGTGTTTTTGTTTAGTTAAACTCACTCACACCCCGGGCCCATGTCCAGCAGTATGACAACACCATCTCCCATGGGTTAAAGGAAGGAATGAGGCGGAGGAACGATGGTGGGCTGAAATTAATCCCCGGTTGGAAGCCTCTGCTCTTGTATTGTTTTAAGAGGTGTCGGCTGTGTTCTTTGAAAATGATTATCTGTTGTTGGAGATCAGGATTTTTTGGGGGTAACAGCTGGGTCTGATCCCAGAGTCACAACTCTGACCTTTGACACAGTTTGCGATCAAACTTTTGGTAGTGCTGCCCCCTAAGTGATTCCAGTACTTATTCTTACTCATGTAGATGCCTTTAATGCCTCTATAACCAGTGTCTTAGTCACAACAAACGTCCATTGTCTTCCCCACTTTATACTGGGGAACTTTGTAACAGTGTGGTGGGGGTCTGCTGGAGTCTACCTCCATTCACTCACATGCTCACACCTAGACGTAACGTAGAGTCTCCATTTGGGATAAACAAGCATGTTTTGGGACTGTGGGACGAATACTATCCACAAATCCACTGTGTTGCTTGTGTAGAACATTAACAGCTAAAAGAGTTTTCTGAAAGTGCTGGATTAATAGACACAATAAGCTAACATTATAATAATAGCTGACATGGCTGAAGTTTGGCTGGTTACAATAGGTGCAGACAGCTGAAATACATAGCTAGAAGTAGGCAAATATGTTGCTAATGAAACAATTGGCTTTTTTAAACTCAGTACAAGATGACTGTACTCACAAAGATTAAATAAAAAAAGTAGGCTCAACCTTTAAAAAAAGGGTTAGAGAACTGAAAGGATGCCCTTTAGTATGACAGTGACAGTGACAGCTTTCTAATATCTCCCCGTTGTTGATAAGCTATCACAGGGTTAAGTTTCAAACATCCAATTAACATGCATTAATTAGAAAATGGTTCGACCGGAATCTTAATGGATGGTGTCCATCCAACCTCCTTTGGGAGCACATCTGACAAAACAGTTCTACTACTGCTGGATCATGTGAAACAAAAACACACAGCCCATCAGTCTGAATCATCAGTGTAAACTGTTCAGTCTGACATTCCAGTGAGGTAATTTCAGCCCACCACAAATTAGCATTGGCAGAAAGCAGAGCCGCTCCAGTCTGTGCGCTTCCTCTTCCTGTTTGCGTTTGAACCAAAACATCAGATCAGGGTCAGCGTGCCTTCACAGGTAGCGGCGGACCTCAGAAGCGGCAGCAGAGCTGCGAGCAGGCACATCTGCTTTCTGTTTACCCGCATAATCTCGTTCAACAGGCATTCCTGGCTGAAAGGTGCTCCAAGGCTTCATTCGCCTGAGCCCGTGGATGCTGATGGGCGTGATGGAGTGGCTTACCTTGTTAGTCATGGTGGCGCGCTGCACGTCGGCAAACACCACCGATGTGCCGGTGTCATCACTGATGAAGTGATTTTTTTTTTTTTACTCTCCCTCCATCTTCTCTGTCTCCTCTCTGTTTACTACCTCTCTCTCTCTCTCTACCGCTTTTCTGCTTTTAATCAATTTCCACGCTCTATCAGCAAACATGCCGTTTGTGTCACAGTCGGAGCATTCCTTGCACTGAGGACTCTTTCGAGTCTGCAGATGGTCTGGATGGATTTATACTCTTTACACTCAAATTTCCTCACGTTTTTTTCCCCCCCCCGAGGAATCGTGTTGATAAAAATCCTACAAAGGCGTAAAGACTCACCATTAAGGCACTATCAGCTAACATGGTGCGAGGTAAATGTGTGTAACAGAAAGGAAGGAGCATCTTGTATAACAGCTCAACAGACTCTCCTCTCCAGTCAACATGTTTGACATTGTGCGTCTTATGCCATAGTGATCTGCTTCTGCTTTTTTGGGCCAGTGTGTCTCAAGTGCTCCATGCTGCACATGGTACTGTCCTTCACCTTGCCTCCATTATGGATTTGAGAGGAACATAGGCTGCACAAAGTACCCCTGCACCAAAAAGAAACACTATAAAAACACAGTATTGTGTGCAGTAAATATGTTGCTGTCTTAAATAGAGGCCCTTCAAATGAGTATGAGAAAAGGTCTGACACTTTTATCATCTGCCAGTGCACTCGGGGCCAACACCGCAGCAGCCGCACAATGACATAAAATCAACCTGGCTCAGAGATGGAGACATAATAGACCCTGGAGAGAGAATGACAGGGGTTTTTACATTGTCAGCACTGAAGTCAAGGTCAAAAAGTGAGAGCACCCTTTGGTAAATAAAAATGTTTTAAGGAGCCTTGGAGTGTTTGGTTGTTTCGACGGGTGATGAGCAGGCTTCGAGTACCTCTCATTGGTCAACGGTGCAGAGCTGGGTTCACGCTGTATTTTGGGGTGGCGAGCAGAGGCTGAGCCTGTCTCAGCGATCCCATCAACCCTGGGCTGAGCTCTTAATGCGGCCCTGACGCCTCGCTGGCGCAGGGGCCACGCTGCCTCACATCTGGACCCAATTACCCTGGAGGGGCTGTGACAGAACCCCCCCCACATACACACACACACACACACCTCCTCCTACCCCGCTCCACCCCACACCACCCTCCAGGCTCCGTTCTGCTGTCCAAACGTAGCTCCAACCACTCTCAAAGTCACATTCCTCCACTTTTCACAACACTTTTTATTTTTGTCCGTCTTCACTATGCCGCTCAAAATCACCCCCACAGACTTTGCTCTGATCGATACTGTGACCTTAAGACACTGACCATGCCATCACAATGCCACCTTTTGTTGTATTCCTCTGCTTATGCTTACATTCTTTCTGATGAGTATGAAAGTGGGTGAAACACTTACGAAGTGGTCAGCAAAGTGAGAAGGTCCCGGGTTTGACAGAATGGGGGTCTTTACATACATAGTCTGCACAGGTTTTTGTCCAGTTTCTTCCCACAGTCAAAGATATGCATGTTATGGTCGACTGGAGACTCTAAATTAGCCCCTGGGTGTGTGCAATAGACTGGTGACCTGTCTGGGATGTATATGTATATATGGTGCTTCAACCTATGTGTGCTTGGATAGGCCCAAGCAAAGCCCTGCAATTACCATTAAGGTACAAAGCAGATAAATAATGGATGAATGGAGTATGAATGTGCCCCTTACAGTGGCTGCGTCTATGCTACCTGCGTATATAAAAAATAAAGTCCAGGAGTGGTAGTACAAACGAGAACTGGCCAAAAGTTCAATATGTCACAAATTCATTTGGTCTTTTTTTACTACATCATGGTAGAATTTCTGCATTATAGTGCCATCGTAACTCATGTGTTCCTGAGGTAGAGCACAGGCAGTAAACACCACTTGTGAATAAAGCACATTTAGTACCAAATCAGCTTTTACAGGTGTGATTTATGGAGTCCCTCTGTTTCCACACACGAGAACTGCAGGGATGTGTGTGTGTGTGTGTGTGTGTGTGTGTGTGTGTGTGTACATATGTGGCTTGGTTTAGCTTGTAGGTTTCCATACCTGAGGAGAGGTTGGGACCGCTGGATGGGGGTTTTTAACCGACTGGTCCCCTAGGATTTCTCTCACCGGGGTCAAAGGAGCTGGGAATGGGCTTTGCCATATCTGGGCCATATTCCCCGTTCCCTGCTGAACTGCTGGGCACCAATGCTATGGTTCATTAGCTGCAGCTATAGAGTGTACCTGGGCAAGGAGCCAGAGGATTGAGCTGTCCTGGGTTACACGGACATAAATTGGAGTGCAGGCTGTGAAGTGAATGTGGAGGCTCTACAGGTGGCTGAAATTAAGACGTATACAGAGATTCAGTCCGCTCTGAAATATGGGACTTCTGTGGGCTGCAATAAAAATTTGGCATATTGAGGAGATACATCAGAAGTATTGTATGTATCCCTGTGTGCACGCCTCGAGCATGCACATTGCTGAGTGTGTACATGTACACATGTGGCCAGCGAGTCTATGTTCTCAGCGAGGTGTCTTGAATCATGTGAATTTGCAGACAATTCCCATGGGTACATAATTCAGGATCTGGCCGTGACAACCGCTCACACAGAGAAACTTATACTGGAATGAGGAGGAAGGGATGCAGGGCAAAGAGCTACAGAGTTGACAGACCGAGGAAGAAAAAGATAGGGGTACCGCAGGTACAAAGAAACAGAACAAATCATCCTGGACTGTAAAAATGCCAGCTCTGGCTCCAGGCTAAAACAAGCGAGAGAGGAAGTGAAGTGTGGTGATTTTTAAAGCTCTTTCATTGTTAACAAGAGGCAAGCAGCGAGGATGAGGAGGGTGGGAGGGGGAAGGAGGAAAAACCATGGATCTAGCAGTCTTATCCTGCCCTCTGCTGGATGATTTGAAGCTTAATAACTATGTTAAATTGTGCACGTGTGAGCAATTGGCAGCTCACTACTCACTACTTCTCTGGGCCTCTGCCATATTGTTCACACACAAACAAACCACTGCTAATTATTAACAGTTCCTTTTTGTACTCAATATTTCCTAAACCGTCACGTGGTAGAAATCGTCTGTGTTTCCAACTGAATCACCCGCCTGCACCGAGGCAGTCCGCTATCTACCCGCCTCATCATTACGACCTTCTCCGATCACTAAGGTCATGTCTGAGACGTTGTTTACAAGACGGTCTCTATCCCGGGATGCGTTAGACCTGGGACCCAGGCTCTTTATTCATAACAGCTGGAGGAGAGAGATGTGGAGCGCTGACATTTGGCAGAGTGGGGTGAGAGGTCAAGTCTAACACCAATAAAGTGGAGACTTTGATCGTGGCATTTATGGATGGAGCCGGCGCAGCACCCTCAGTGTGTGTGTGTGAGTGAGTGTGGGTGTGTGTGTGACAGAGAGAGAGAGACGTTGAGAGAGTGGTGTTTAAAGAGGAAAAGAGAAAGTGCTGGGGAAAGAAATGAGAGAAAGAGTAAGAAAGGAATTGACCAGTTTAAGTAGTGTATAGTTTTGTTGTTGTTTTTTTTTTGTCCCAACACCAACTGAAATTGTCCACAACATTTGTTTGTACCAAGAAACAAATTAATCGATTTGTTCTATGGTATACATATATACATATACAAATCATGAATGCACCCTATAACAAGGGCCTTTAAATGTCATCCTCACATCTATGACATTATAATTTCTGTCATGGAAGTCGAAATAAACCAGAACATAAGTTTTACTTTATTATAATACATTGTGTCACCTTTTAGATTTTTATTCATATACAGTATATACACTTTTGCTTTTCTGTCTCTGTCTCTGAGTCTGTACCTGTCCACTTGACTATTGTATCGCTTCAAGTGGGATTATGGGATGAGTAAAGATCTATTCTTTTCTATGGTGGATTGGTGCAAATTGCTTTTGCCTCACCTCCCAGTCAGACCATAGGAGTGGAGTTTGCATGTTAGATAGATAGATAGATAGATAGATAAATAGAGAGAGAGAGAGAGAGAGAGAGAGAGATAGAGAGAGAGAGAGAGAGAGAGAGAGAGAGAGAGAGAGAGAGAGATTGGTAGATAGATAAAACCGGCCATGTGGTGACCACTGACGGCCACTAGAGGTCGCTATATGTCCACTCAGGACAGGTGAACCACCGCAACACCTCCAGAGTGATGTATCATGGTCAGTGTAGTCACCAGCCTCTTTATGCGTGACTAGGACTACAAACTTGACCATGTGACGTGATGAGCCAGCGATGACAGGTTGATGCTTGGGCGCTGGACTAAAAAAAAAAAACTCCTGCGCTTGCTCTGCACTTTGTGACAAGTTATGCGGAACTTGTCCCTCCTCCTACACCTCCTCCTCCTTTCGCTGCTGCTCGGCATGTCTGTGTTGTGGCTTCCTACTTATTGAAACCCTGTGAAGCAGGTTCACACCGATACAGCTCGTACAGTGTTTTGGGCTCTGGGTATGGTCGCAAAGAAGCGCACGAGCTCACACCTGGACTATAACTATGAACTCGCCTCACGCGCTCTAATTGGTTGGTGTTGCAGCGCTTTTAACTTTTATTTTTGACGAGTTTTAGATCAGTGTTTGTCTTTTCAGGGACTGTTATTATTTTTTTTTTACAAGATGAAGTTTAATGGTTACCTGAAAGTCCGGATAGGCGAGGCGGTGGGTCTGAAACCCACCACCTTCTCCCTCCGACACTCCGTCATCTTCAACAAGCCCGCTCCCTCGCTGGACCCGTACATCGTGGTGAAGGTCGACGACTTCAAGATCGGTCAGACTCACACCAAGCAGAAGACCAACACTCCCACGTACAACGAGGAGTTCTGCCTCAACGTGAACAACGGCAAGCAGCTCGAGATGGCCGTGTTTCACGACACTCCCATCGGATACGATGACTTTGTGGCCAACTGCATCATCCAGCTGGAGGACCTGATCAAGACCTCCAACACCGGAGAGACCTTCGAGGGATGGGTAAGTGACGGTCACCTGTCATCCAGGTCGTGGTAGTCTTCACCTGAAACCAACTAGTCTTAGGCTCTAAAAAAAAAAAGAAAAGTAAGAAAAGAACACTTCAAGAACTCAACTGAAGTCCAGTTCCTATATATTTTTTAGCAGCTGAAGACTTTTGGGATTCACTATTTACACTATCCTACGTACAACCAGAGGATGGGAGTGGACACCATCATGAGTCATGGCTGTCTGTATGCATATTAAATGAACACATTTTTCATTTTCTGTTCTTATTTGAACTCTTGATGCGTCAGTAAGCACTCAGAACTGATATGCTATCTTGAATACTAGATAAACATTGATAGGGTCATCGGTGACTAGTACCAGTGTTCCAGAACAACATCTGGCACAAGGGTTTCCAGTCTCTGTCTGTCAGCTCTGCTATATATGGTGATAATTTGATTTAACAATCAATTCATCCCACACAAATTCAAAACACCAGTCCATAAACGCAGGTGAAAAGCTGACGTGCCTTTTGTTGACGTTAAACAGTCCAAGTGAGCTGTGTTTACTATTAACATGCAATGAGCCTTGTATGGGGGCCCAGCGAGTCTCTCTAAAGACACCCTGACTTAAGTCCCTGGTTTTTATACACATATATATATACATATATACATTATTGTTGAATGTGCATTTTGGTCACTCTGTAGAACACAGACCTTCCATCCATCCGTTATCACACCCGCTTTGCACCCAGAGGTGTTGCGGGGGTGTGCTTGAGCCCTTGTTCTGCAGACATAGGGTGAAGGCAGTTTAATGTGCCTACACACGCATGTTTTTGGACTGTGGGAGGCAACCAGGGTACCTTTTGATAAACCATACAGACACAGGGAGAGCATGCAAACTGCACACAAGTGCCCTGAAACTGACCTGGAGTCTAACAGGGAACCTTCTGGCTGCAAAGTGACACCATTATCCCGCCACAAGTCACTGTGTCGACTATTTTCGATGTAATTTTTTGGTATTTTCTAGTTGTTATTTTACAGCACAATGACCTGTTGTGTCAAATCAAGCCATGAAAAGAACAGCAGCATTACAGGATCCTTTAATTGGTATAAATAACAATTCAGGACCTGAAATCAGCTCTATAAAGCTTGGGCTGGTGCCCATCATACTTCTGTCTCTGTGCGTTTCTTGGAATCGTTATTAAAAGACAAACATTCGCACGTTCACGTATTCACACATGTCCATCTCGGTGAGGGCAGTGTGTCCAGCCTGCATATTTATTTATTTAGTTTTTTTGAGTGTCTTGCACTTATCGCCCTACAATCTTTTCCTGTGACGGTGAGCAAATACGGTCTGACATGTGGCATCACTTCAGCGAGGTGTTAATTCTGCTCTCATGATGTACACATCGGCCGGGCCCGCGCAGCGTTTGACCTATGCCTGTGCAAACAGAAATGCATGGTGTCAAAAGCCCCCGCAGTTCCAGGGGCAGCCAGGTGTGATCAGCTAACCGGACGCAGTCCATCGAGGCGTCAAGTCGTTGTAAACCTTTAGAGCTTCGCTATGATTTAGAGAGAAACTCTCGCGAAGCGCACGCCATTGTTCTCATTCACCACAAACGGAGAGAGAACTGTCCTTTCAGGCTGGAGTTTCCCCTCCTCCGACTGACTTTCATCCCTCTAGGACTCTTAAGCCACTGCAGGTGTCTGTGAATGTAACGTGAACCTGTGCAGGCCCGGAGCAGGCCAGGGTGGTATCGACCTAGCACCACGTCACCGCGACACACGCTCACTCAACCAGTGTAGCTTTCCTCATTTAATTGTGGTCATCTGAGTTACGGTCACGGCCATAAAGTAAGTCACACTGCTGTAGCAGAAACTTCCCTTTTGTACAGCAAGCGTTGTAACTTCTATCGGTGACATAAAGAGATTTTGTGCTCTATAACTGCTAATAGTGATCCAAGCAACCAAAAAAAAAACCACACCTGGTGAAACAAATTCTGAAAAAAAGCCTCATATCCACAAATTAATTGGATTAATTGGACAGTATTGATGTTTAAAGCAGGAAGCATTCATGTTCTAGTTCGAAACGGTCTTAAAGTCAGTCATGAGGTATTTGTCCCTTTTCAAAACAGCACGAGAGCAATGAGAAGTGCACTTTTGCACATCTGTGTGAGAAGCAGAGACACGTGTTTGTACGCTCGAGCAGCCCGACACCTTCGGCGAGACCCCGGGCGCAGAGGGGAAGTGGTCTGAAAAGTGGAGCTCGGCTCTGCAGCAACTTTTTCAACAAGTTATTAATTCTCTCTCTCTCTCTCTCTCTCTCTCTCTCTCTCTCTCTCTCTCTCTCTCTCTCTCTCTTTCAAAGACATGGGGCCTGAGTGGTTATCTCTTTCATCGGCGCTGCAGAGGTTTTTTTTTTGTTTTTGCTCATTGTCGCTCGTAAGGAGAAGTGCTGGTGCTGCCTCACGCAAGCCTCCACACGCCTACACGGCTGTTTACCGCCGGCTTTCTCACCATCTGATCGACGCTTAAGGGCTCACTGTCAAAATGCTCCGGTGTTATTGGTTCTCGTGTAGGGCTTTCCACCCCCCAACCCCGCCACCTTCACCTCAGCGCACGCCTTTCGCTCTTAAATCTTAAAGAGTTCCAGTTGTCGTTTGAACTGTCATCATCACGTCGTACATACAGAAACACTTCGCTTCAGACTTGGAGGTAGCACCAGTCTGACACCACTGGTATCGATTAAAGGAAACAACGCACCAACAGCTGAAATGACAGAGTTAAACCTGGGTGGTACTGGGTCTTCAGGTGTGAGGCAAGCTGAACCAGCCTCAGATAGGAGCCAGTGAAACTTTAAATGTGTTTTATACACACACACACACACACACACACACACACACACACACACACACACACACACACACACACACACGCACACACACACACACGCACACACACACACACGCACACACACACACACGCACACACACACACACGCACACACACATACACGCACACACACATACAAGCACACACACACACACACACACACACGCACACACACACGCACACACACACGCACACACACATACACGCACACACACATACAAGCACACACACACACACACACACACACACACATACACGCACACATACACGCACACACACACATACACATACACATATATAGTGTGCAGCCATGTGTACTGTTCTCCATTGAAACAGGCCCCACCCTGCTGGGTGGAAAATAAAACAACAACTTCCTCCTCTGAGTTGCAGCTTTAAATGTTCTGCTTTTCAGCTCGCTGCCACTGCTTCAATCGTCTAGGTCAGAAGTTTGGGATTTTTTTTTATTTTTGGAAAGCTCAAATAGTAAGAAAATCTACCGGAATCGAAGAACTTAATGGAGCTCCCAAGGAGGATTTTGTTGTTACATTGTGAAGTGTAGAAGAAAAATAAGAGAAATAACGTTGCTCAAAAATGTAAAAAATATGACGCAAAGCCGTAAATAAACTGCACAACGATGTGAGATGAATAGCGATGTCTACACACATATACAACAGTATGCATTAGAGCTGCCCATTCAGTGAATGGCCTGTTCAGAATAGTACATGCAGTGCTCATATTTCTGATATGGCAGGCATAGAAAGTCTTATTTTTTGTTCTTATTCTGTCTGAGGACCGCCTCTAAAAGTAATTATGCTTGTGTTCTCAGTCTTAAAAAGACATTTTAAGTTGAGCTGAGAGTTGATTTGATGATTTGATGCTGAGGATCATCTCCTGAAGTTCTCTCTTTTTCTATTGTTTCTCTCTCTATGTTTCATGGACTCTCTCTCTCTCTCTCTCTCTCTCTCTCTCTCTCTCTCTCTCTGTCTCCAAGTTGCAGCAGAGCGATAATAACACGTTGAATGTCGCCAGTATCTGTACGTACGTCTGCGAAGATACTATTTTTAAGGCCCGGACTCCTTTTGTTCAGGTTGTAGTTTCCGTCATCGGAACAGGACAGAGAGGACAGAGACATTTCAGAAATGCGTTGGTGCTTTTCAGCTCCTTTCTCAAAGCTCGGCCAGAGTAGGCAAAGGTGAGCATACCACAGATAGCACTCGCACAGGAAGTCCTCCAAGTGGACAGACTCTCTGTCTAGACTGACGCAGCACAGGAGCAGGTACCAAGGGCGTGTTTCCTGAAATGTAACCAGCTTGAGCGCACTGGGTCAAACTGGACCGATATGTGTGTGTTTCAGTCTTCAGTGAAACTTCACTTTTCCAGACCCACCATCACATTCATTGCCAACTATTTATACAACAAGGAATCGTTTTTTGCGGTTGACTGCAAAAACAGTATCAATAACGAAATATCGTATACGGGAATGTCCCGCATTTGCCGGAAGATCTGAATACCAGCACAGGTCGTGCTGCATCAGGCCGAGGAGGGATTGCAGAAATGAAACTCTCGTTCCCTTCCCGGCTTTTCTCAGTGCCGGCACCAGAATGCAGCACAGATACAGAAAGACGCAGGCTGCGATCCAAG
This sequence comes from Karalla daura, assembly GCA_029224185.1. Taxonomy (NCBI): domain Eukaryota; kingdom Metazoa; phylum Chordata; class Actinopteri; order Chaetodontiformes; family Leiognathidae; genus Karalla; species Karalla daura. The sequence goes on from CM055199.1 coordinate 11,959,009, forward strand.
CTGTGGCCGGCTGTACCAGTATTTTCAGAGGCGACACCTCACTAGACCACAGCGAGGGTACTGAGACTTGCCAAAGTTTGGCTGCGAGAGAGACAGAGACGCTCACTGTGAGGCGCAAAACAGGCAGAAGCAACGTGGCAAAATGAAGGCCTTGCCTCGAATCCCTCGTTACTGGAGAAGTCAGGTTTGTGGTCATTAAAACCGTGGTTTGAAGAAAAAACGATAAAAAAGAAAGGCCTTTATAAATTTTACACTCCGAGAAACCACAATTGTCACCAAATGTGTCGGGGTTTAGTGGGCGGTCAGAATGTTCCAGAGTAACATAAATAGCTCTTTATTTACGTGGCTGTGAGCTGAGTTTCCACTCATCGCTGCGGTGCAGGAAGTGTGGCGCGCCGTCTGCTGCGACGTCTTCTGAGCGCAGACGTACGCCGCGGACGCTCAGCCCAAGCATGAGGTCACCGCAGCCCCATGCAACCTGCCCAACCGGCCCGTCCTGCTTTGCTGTCTCTGCCTGTCACATTATCCAGATTCCTCCGTCGTTACCGAGCCTCTGAGGAATGTCAAAATACGCTCTCTACGCATCCTTTTCCTGGCAGAGCCGGAGGACTCGGCCTGTTTCCCCGAACCTAAAGTGGCTAGAGAAGCAACGGTTTCAGACATCCGATGTTTCTTTTAAGTGTGCTGAAGTGGGATTGTGTGTTTTGTGTGTCTGCAGATGGACCTGGAGCCAGAGGGCAAGGTTTTCATCCATGTTTCACTCACTGGATCCTTCATCGATGGTAAGATTCAGCCGCAGCGTCCGTCCCAGAGCAGCCCTTCATCCTTCCTCCACCCCGAGGAAACCCTATCACTATTCCCCGACTACATCCTTATATTGATGAGAATAGGCGTGCACACACGGTTCAGTGCTGCTCAACTAGGAATGACAGGTATGTTTTCCTCAGACGTCAGAGGACGTCTCCAGGCTTAGACGTGATCATTTTAACCAAGCAGCTGCAGACCACATCGACTGCCGTGTACCGATTAACTTCACACATGAAGTGTTTCAAGTTCCGCTTCCATCATCTGCCCCGTCGTGAAAGGCGGTGGTTGCCAAGAGGTTTATGAAATGCCAACGTTTCGACATGATGTGACATTTTATGCCCCCTGCGTACGTCCATTACTTCTTCATTACTGTTTGCCAGATTTTTTTCGTAAAGTTTTAAAAGCATTTTGCAAAAATATCCCACAGCTTTGCTCTGACATGGCTTCTATGAGCGGCTCGTTTGTAGGTTTTTTGGTGGAACGCCTCAAGTGCACTATTGTGCTCGAGTAAAATTGCCATTTTAAACTCTAAAAATACTTTTGTGAGTACAGGTGCGTATGATACCTGAATGGTAAGCACAAGGCCTAGATTAAAATGTCAACAATCGAGGTGGCACGGAAAGTGAAAGTAGGCGCGCTCTGTCACTTTGATACATCATTAATGATTAGTCACGCATTGAGATGGCAAGATTAAGTCTTGTTTTGTAAACCCATTGAGAAATGCCAAGACCGTGTCCCCATCAAAGCGAGTTTTCTCTCCGTTTGAGAGAAAACTCGCTCCTTCAGAAAACTCAAAAACGCAGTGACTCGACTCGTTTGTTTTCGTGCTTCCTTCGCCAGTCTGACGTTGCAAAATGCAAAATGTCTGACGTGCAGCACGTCTAGATGGCCGGCCTGGATGATATCAAAGCGCTGCCCCGCGCGTATTTTTACCTTGGTTCCACAAACGTACAATAACGAACTAACTTAAGGGTGCATTAAAACAAATGTGTATCTAGCCGGCGGAGACAAAGTATTTTCAGTATTTGATGGTGTCTGAATGTCAAGCCCCCCCCCCCCCCCCCCCCCCCCCCCCCCCACCCAACGTTTTTTTTTTTCACACTTCCACCACAAATCGATCCGCTGTTAAGCGGGGGCTGGCGGTTTGTCAGTGGGTGCTCAGCGCACAGGTTTCCATCCTGCATGTGTGGTTCTCACGTCAAGGGTGTCACAAGAGTCGCAAGATACACATGCAAACTGAGCTTTTTATTTGCACACAGTGGATCAAATACCTGAAGCTCCGCTGTCACTCAAAGCCCCGGTCTTTTGTTCCATGTGCCGGTCCACGAGATGGGTGGAAATAAATGATAGCGTTTACTTTCTTGATTAGTAATTGACATTAAAATGATTGATTCTTTTGATTAGTTGCTTGGTTTGGTCATTTGTTTTGTAAAACTGTCTTGCAATAGTTGTTTATTTTCTCACTCCTGAAAGTATGAGAGTGTAACAGTGACCCAAAGCAACGAAGCCATTGGTCGAAAAACCAAAACCATGAGCTCGCAGATTTCACAGAGCTGCCACCGTCGTCCATCTCCAAAGCAGTGGGAGTGCAGTATCTACTCACCTACTGAGCCGTTGTCCTCCTTGGTTTGTCAGACGACGCCCTCGTGAAAGAGAAGACCTACAAGGAGTTCACGAGGAAGCGTCAGGGAGCCGTGAGACGGAGGATCCACCAGGTCAACGGACACAAGTTCATGTCCACGTTCCTGCGCCAGCCCACCTTCTGTTTCCACTGCAAAGAGTTCATCTGGTGAGAAATCCGAACCCAGGCTCTGGACGTACGAGTCCGTGTGGTGGGCCCCAAACTGGACCTGAAGGTGTCTCTTTGTCTCTCTTTGTTTCCAGGGGTGTTTTTGGGAAGCAGGGCTACCAGTGCCAAGGTGAGCACACGCTCCTTTCTCACCTCTTACCGCAGTCCTGTCAAAACAAAATGCAGCAGCTAACGAGCAGCTTTTTTTTTTGTTTTTTTGTGTGTTTTTTTATTTCCTCAGTGTGCACCTGCGTGGTTCACAAACGATGCCACCAGCAGGTCGTCACCGTGTGCCCGCGCATGAAGAAGACGGCAAAAGAGCAGGTGAGGCGCTGCGAGGCGTTTTGTCCAAAAAGGCTCCTCTAAAACATCTCATTTACTGTATCGCTCAGTGATTATTTTAGCTTCTCAAGCTGTTTTTTAAAGGATGTGCAGACGGCAGCAAACGCCGTCTGCACATTTGCAAGCGATGCTTTACGAATGAGTCCCCGCTCTAATGTCATCAGGATTTCGATTTCTTTTACCCGGTGAATTTTCAATGGAAATTTTGCAAATTCTCCATTGTGCCGGACTCCCCGCACACCTGCAGCGATCAGCAGACAGCGCAGGTTCCTGTTTTTGCATCGGGGTTACTGAACCAGAACGCTGCGTTTCCACACCATGTTTTTCCACACACACACGTGTTCGACACGTTTCCATAAATACGCACATACTTCTATTCGTGTCGACTCCGTCCCTTTGCGCCGTCTATTACTGTATTTCGCTGACCGTGCAGGCTTCTCTTCCGCGGGGGGGATTTTAGAGAGAAGAAAATGCAATGCTAAACTGAAACTAACCCCCCCCAGCTACTCACTCCCACACACACACACAACACACACACTCACACACTCCCCAGGCAGAACCAGGAACTACACATTAGTCTGTGCCATGTTAATGCTAGGAGAAATTGCGCATGGCTGAGCAGCCCGTTTCACTCGACCTTCTCCCCGCAGCCCATCAACCAAGGCTTCAGCATCAATGTCCCTCACAAGTTCAACATCCACAGCTACAAGTCGCCCACGTTCTGCGACCACTGTGGCTCTCTGCTGTGGGGCATCGTCAAACAGGGGCTCCACTGTAAAAGTAAGAGTGGTGACGACGACGACCTCTGCTTTCCAGCCTCAGTGTCGGGACCTCCAGGGCCCTAATCGGTCTTCCCCGTCTCTCTCTCTCTCTCTCTCTGTTTCCAGTCTGTAAAATGAACGTTCACATCCGCTGCAGAGGCAACGTGGCTCCCAACTGCGGGGTCAACAGCGTGGAACTGGCCAATAAGCTGGCGGAGATGGGCCTGCAGCCCGGGGGAATCACACACCGCAACTCAGTGGTACGGGAAGAAGGGGGGGGGGGCAGAGCAAGCATTCCCAGAATGAGCATCCATTTTCTCAAATTGGGCTTTTTATCAAGCTGATCTAAGCGGTTGTGTTCAACAGGCAAAAAGAGAAAGTTTGATAAGGCCGCCGTCTGAAAAGACGGAGAGTCCCGAACCGAAGCAGCAGGTTCCTCAGCTGGGCATCTCGGACTTCACCTTCCTTCAAGTCCTCGGGAAGGGCAGCTTTGGCAAGGTGGGAATAACAAGAATTAAGAGCCATGAGAAACCAGACATACCAGAAAGAGCAAATCTGCAAACTTGGTATAGTGAACAAGTGTTAATATGAGCATTTCCAGCGCTAGAATGAGCTGGTCAGAGCTTCCTATCAGAGTGAGGCGGACCGTGGGTTCTCCTCGCTGACACTCACGTGATGCTCACGCTGGCTCTCGTTCAGGTGATGCTGGCGAAGCTCAACAGCAAAGATCGGGTTTTCGCGGTCAAGGTGTTGAAGAAGGACATCATCCTGCAGGACGACGATGTGGAGTGCACCATGACGGAGAAGAGGGTGCTGTCTCTGGCCCGCTGTCACCCTTACCTCACACAGCTCTTCTGCTGCTTCCAGACACCGGTCAGTACCTCCTGCACAGGCCTGAGATCTGTAAAAGCATGGCTATTCAGTGTCTCAATACAGTCCATAAAAGGAATAAAGCGGCCAGTAAACCGCCCCCCCCAAAAAAAAGTGTGGGAGTAAATAGCAGTGTCACATTTTTCACATGTTTTATCTATCGAGAGCAGTTTCCTGTCATGACAGAATGAGGATGTTGCAATAGAGTAGATGCAGTTTGCGTGTGGTGTAATCTCTATGCTGGCCAGGAGGTGGCAGCACTTCCCCAGTGTTTTCAGTGGTAGGGAAGGAGGAAGGGAAGGAGGAAAGGAAGAGGAGAGACTTGTTCTTCTGGCCGCAGACAGGACACCCCTAATCTTCTTTGGTTGTTTGAGCCGCCGCTGACCCACTTCACCTCGGATCAAAATAGAGCAGCGCAGAGTGAAGAATTAACTCGCCGACACGGCTCAGAACCGCCGCGGCGTGTTCACACAGAGTTCATACAACCCTGAAACATGCCCGCTAACAAGAGATCAGCTTCCATGTTGTGGTATCATCTCTTCAGCTGGCCCATCCCCATGGCTGTTCCTCCTGAGACGCTGTTGAACATTTTTAGGTTCCAGCTTTGCAGCAACTTCCATTTTAATTGTCTGTAAATTGCATTGCGTGACAATCGGCGCACTGTTATTAAGTCCTAAACTGTTATTATTGTGATTCATTTTTAAGTTGTTCAGGCCGTAAATACACATTTTGCATGAGGTTTAACACCTCTTCATCTGATTAGTGAAAAGAAGTGAGCGTGTGGTTGTGAACGGAGTGGGAGAGAGGATGAGCGAGGGGGAGGGACGCGTTTTCTCTGTGTGAGGGAGTGGGCCTGCGCTTTCTGCTGAATTATTAGTCTGACGCACACTCATTCGTCAATTCATCACTCATTGCTCATGGTTGGCCTGCAAGTTAATGTAAAGCGCGGTTGGGAGGAAATATTACAAAATAATTAGGATCCGCTCACTCTGGGATGCCCAGAGGCGGCCACTCACTGGCTGTGACTTTGAAAGGATGCCCACCTCATATAATGACATTTATAATTACTTTATTATTGAAGGAGGACATTTTAATGTCAGATGGAAGTGAAACAAGGAGCGGTGGGTGATTTTTCTCATGTAAAACTCAATGATCCTTCAGAGACTGGTGTGTAAGGGAGGAAGCGGGAACGTTGAAAGCTTCCCACAGCTCTCCATCTGGACCACACACGGAGTCTCGCCTGTCTGGCCTGCGGCCCGTGCAGCCCGTTATTAAGCATTATACCTGTAATCTCAGGGTAAATACCTGGCAGAACAGAGTCAGCTGCTGCTGGATGGCCTGCTCTCCTCTCGCTCTCCTCCATCTCCTCCATCTCCTCCATCTCCTGTCCTTTCCTGCCCACCGGGTTCTCATTTTCTAGATCACATATTGACTCGAGTCGGCAGGGTGAGAGAGGAGAGGAAGATTTATGGGTTTTATCAGATTTTTTCTTTTTGCCCCGCTGACTTTCGGTTTTCACAGGAACCCATTAAACAGACATGTGATATTTATGAGAAGCAGACCTCTCTCATCCTCGGAGCCATCCCAGCGTGGCCACGGTCATGGGTTTCTGGATTGTTTAATAACAACCCCCCCCCTCCCCCCATGAGAGGCGCACATATTGATGCCGTCCCCTTCGCTCCCCCTCTGCAGGACCGTCTCTTCTTTGTGATGGAGTTTGTGAACGGCGGAGACCTCATGTTCCACATCCAGAAGTCCAGGAAGTTCGAGGAGCCGAGAGCGCGTTTCTACACGGCGGAGATCACCTCCGCTCTCATGTTCCTGCACGGCAAAGGCATCATCTACAGGTTTGCATCCGTGAATAATCCACAGGAATCATGAGGGAATCTGCACTCAACAGTTTCCAGACCTTGAAGCACAAATCTGCGGTTCCTTGTAACATTTTTCAGCCTCTTAGCTGTGACATGAAAGAAAGATTCAAGTCACTGGAATTAACTAACAATTGTCTTCTCAGAATAGTAGGTGGTAGTAGATGAATATCACAAAGAGCTGCTTGCTGAAGGAGGGTGACCTACATTCTGCGTATTAATCTTTTTATCAGTGAGACATGTTTGGAAGATGTTGCAATCGTGGGTATATATTTCAGAGGATTCGCAGACTAGGAACTCGGAAAATCCAGAAATTGGAGTAAGATGGGAGTGAAGTTGGACGGACGGAAAATGAGTAGAAAATGACCCTCAGAGTTGAACTTTGGACCTCGCTGTTGCGAGGTGAGGGTGCTAGCCATCTATTCATCTATCGTGTTGCCAACACAAATTCTGTGTCACGCACTCGTGGTGTGCGAATGATTTGGCCGCTCATCGAGCGGGCGCAGACGGACTAAAGGTCACTCCGGTAATGTTGCATCTTGATCCATCCCGGACACTACGTGTGAAGATGCGTCGTGGACGCTTCAGTTTTGGCCATTCGGGTGTTCTGTATTTTGCAAGTCATCGACATTTATGGGAAATGCGATGCCAAATAATCGCTGACGCACTTTTTCGTAAACTGCATGTGCTTCCCTTGACGGCAATGAAACTTTCCATGCCGCCCTTGCGGTGCAGTAGGCTCCAGCCAAACACATTGTGGATCCAAATATTTTTATAAAGGTCATTGTCGCACCTATTTCTTTTTCTCGAGGCTCGACTGGAGACTTGTATGTGTGTGTGTTCAGCGTGTTGTAAAGCCACACGGTGACCACCTACTTATGCGGCCTCCATTCCATCATCACATGTGTGAGAACGATCCCGGGCACCTTTTTTTAGGATGCGTCCAGGAGATGCAGCGGCAGAGCATCAGGCTCCATGCCTGGACATGACGATGAACGGGGGAGGGGGGGGGTCGTCATGTGAGCAAAACCCTGCGTTTATATTTAGAGGCTTGTGTGTCCGGTGCCACATAGCATGAGAGTTATCTTCAAGAGGGCGCGCACAGTTTGCATGCTAACGCTAAAATAACAAAGGCAAACAACAGCAGCTGTCACATCAGGCCAGTGTTAGGAGAGCACAGCTCGTGCTGCTTCCTTAAAATAAAACCTGTAGCCACTGCGTTGCGCAATATTCATGTCTTGGCGTGACTCCTTATCTGTGTGTGTGTGTGTGTGTATGTGTGGCCTGAGGTAAAGCTGCTCTTTAAAGCCTCTCAGTTAGCACGGCATGGTCATACCTCCGCAGGTTGAACTCTGTTTTTGTACGATAACACGTATCAGGGTGAGGACATTGGCGTGTGAAGACTCAGTGTTGAGCAGCTTGAACCCAGACTCTGACTCTGAACACAGCATCGGGAACAGCTGTCCGGCATCATCAACAACAGTCCTGCGTACGATACACGAGCCTCCGTGATGCTCAGAATCCTGTTTGTGTTGGATCCGTGCCAGAGAGATGATCTGCCCTCAGATTAGTCGTCTCCACCACAACCACAACTAAATATGGAAAAACTGCATCTGAACATCCATAGTCCCGGGTGTTAAATGTATGTATGTTGTAAGAGGAGGCGTCGGTTCTTGAATAAGACGTGTATGCGCAGGCTCCAGATGCACTCTGAAGCTGCAACCGCGATCGAAAAAAAAAGAGCACAAAAGAAATATACGTGCGTCACAGCGTTTGTCACCACTTCCTCTTCTCTTTGTTGGAAATTTTTACGTTAGTGCAACTCTACTTTTTGCCCAGTCAGCTGTTTCGAGGAGAACGCCGCAGTTCAGGAGTTCAGCGCCTGCCAGCGCTCCAGGTGTGGGGCACAGATTGTCCGACTGACACACTTCCCAGAGAGAGCGGGAGCTTCTCTGCAAAAGTCAAACTCGTTCCTCCAGTTTGTTTGGGGACGGGGCGGATGGAGCGTCAAGAGCGCTATGAAGTCGCAGTGTCTTGTTTGCATAGTGATATGAGGTCCTGCGTGGACTGAAAACACCATGGCTGTAATTACTTTGGACAGGCATTAACCTCTCAGTCGGAAAACATTCAGATGTAAAACATAAAGCACTGGGGCGAAGCATGGGTTTCCTCCCACACTTCCAAAAACATACATGTTTAGGTTGATTGGAGGCTCTCAATGTTTGATAGAGACAGACCCCCACAGCACTGTTAATCCTGAAACGGGTACGATAATGTATGGATGGATGTGAAGCACTAGGTACGTGAGCTTTAATATGAATAAAACCACTCGCCTCCGTTTCTGCTGACATGCTCTGAACTGTCTACTGTACTGTAATGTGTGATACGAGGGGGTCAGGCTGCCTGAGCATCAGCTCTGCCGTTGAAGCTGCGAGGCTCCTTGGACATCAGCATCTGAGTCACTGTTACACAATCGGCTTACGGTAGAGAGAGAGAGAGAGAGAGAGAGAAGCAAACCAGATTAATCCGACCAAAGCACTGGTGCCTGACCAGCAGTCCCCCTGCCTCATTTGCATGCACTACAGCTGCGTGTTCTTGTTCCTGGTTACTGTTTTCATGGACATATGGAGGCGCTAGGCAACATACTCGCACTGACTTGATTCATGTGTGTTGCGGTTTTCCAAGCTCTAAAATAACCCACGAAGCACATTTGTTCATTAGTGACTCAGCTCAACGTTGACCCCATCCATCATCATTATTCCACTACCTGGAGGTTTTATGTTCTCTGCTTGTCCTACTGGTCCATCTGCCCTAATCTCATAGACATGATGTATCATGGAACAGCTCTGAGAGGATTTCAGCAAAATTGGAACAAATGTTGACCAGGACTAGAAGATAAAATGATTAAGTTTGGATGCTCAAAGGTCATTGAGGCCCTCAGAAATATGTATAATTTAGACTATCCTCATGACAGGATTTCACACAAATGTGTCTCTGGGTGAAATGAATAAATGGCAACATTTTCTATCCAACTTGAAATGGTCTGCAAAAACATTTTTCTCATTTGTTTTCTGACACTGAACTGAACCGTTCCCGTCTCGAACCAACGCTGATTGCACCGACCTTCCCTTTGTACCAGGTTATAAATGTAATAAAAACAAAAAGCTAAAATGATTGTATTTAGTTTTGCCTCTACTGGAAGAACAGAATAAATATTTACGGTAAATCAGAGCACTTTTTCCTTTTTGGCAGCCGAGACGGTCATCTGGACGTGTTAAACTTTTCCTGGCTGCCATTTAATTGTCGGCACGTCATCCGTCAGAATGCCACAGACGCTGCTCTGTCCTCACCAGACCTTTGCTTTTTGTCTCTCCACAAATGTCTATATAAGTAGTGAAAACACCAACAGAGTTGTCTGGACACGGACCATAACTGTCATCTGAGCAGCTACTGCGACTGGATTTCACTGGCTGATGGTATTTTGCAGTTTTACATGTGTCCAAGTTCATCTTTTTTTTCTTCTCTCCTCACAGGGATCTAAAGCTGGACAACGTTCTTCTCGATAAAGACGGTCACTGTAAGCTGGCCGACTTTGGCATGTGTAAAGAGGGCATATTCGAAGGCGTGGCCACTGGAACTTTCTGTGGGACCCCAGATTACATTGCTCCCGAGGTCAGTTTTCACACTTGAAGACCCACAAGCAAAACTTTGTAGAAACCCAATGAGACAACATCCACAAACAGGAGAATTTCACAATTTCCCCAGTTTATTTTGCTTCCAAATCCAAAGTTGTTCATTTCATAGTAAACATTTTTTCGATCACGGATCAGTGAAGGGTGTCTGTTAAGAGCAACGCCACAAATAAATACAAATTGCAATACATCTGCATTTTTCCCTTGGACATGTGTCAGCAAAGATCAGCAAGTTATTGCATCATGTTCAGCACAGCCTCCTTCATTTTTGGAGTTCATTCTGAGTTCATGCTCGTACAGCCGCTGCATGTGGGATGTGCTAGTGCTGTTTCACATGTTTCAGTTTTGCACCGTTACCCAGCTGCTGCGGGGGATAAGTCCACCCACATTCATCCTCCTGCCGTCCCGGCACTCGGAGTCCTGTGCAGTTTCCAGTCGCGTCCCCTCTCCATCACACCACCTCACTAAAAATACTGCGGTCACGGCCTGTCACTGCGGCCTGCCTCCTGACTAACTGGAAGGCGGCATACCTGTGAGGTCAGCTCCTGAATGGCGCTGTTGACTCCATGCGCCCAGATCCCCTCGTCCCCTTTACAGGCGTGCTTGGTTTTTATAACGAGGGATTAAAATGTGTTCCCATGTTTGAGGAGTGTTTTTTTTCTCTCTCCCACCAGGCCTGAGTGTCTGGACTCATGAAAGGCTCCTTTGCTGTCCTCAACACTTGCTCCTCAGTGCCTCCTCGTTGGCAACTTGCTAGTCCAACACGGAGCAGCTGTAAATGAAGCCGCTCTGTGTGCTCTAACATTATGCGGTGACATGTCTCCGCAGATCCTGCAGGAGATGCTCTACGGCCCCTCCGTGGATTGGTGGGCTCTCGGGGTGCTGCTCTACGAGATGCTCTCCGGACACGCCCCCTTCGAGGCCGAGAACGAAGACGACCTGTTCGAGTCCATCCTCAATGAGGAGATTGTCTACGCGTCCTGGCTCAGCACAGAGGCCGTGGACATCCTCAAAGCCGTGAGTTCTTTGGGCTCATGCTCACGGTCTGGATGGAGGCCAACACCGTCTGTAGTATTTGTCTCTCCGTCCCACACAGTCAGACAAGTCTCCCACTGAAACAATCGCAGGAAATGTCCCATGAAGCTTTTTTTTTTTTTTAACTGAGCCACTGATAGCGAAAACCAATGTCTTACTGGATTAGAAAACCAATATGTCGTGTGAACATTTAGCAAAAGACCAATTCCCGGGCACCTTCGACAGCATGTTGCTGCAGAGTGATGGAATAGGCTCTCGGAGGCGTTGTTTGTTATTTATTGTCCTTCAGACTGACTGTGGAGTGACTGGCAGCCCTGTGAAGCTCTGCCAGCCAGCTGTTTGGCCGGGGTCTCTTACATAACTATATTAAGGCATGGTCCACTGCCCAGCCGCAGCGCACAGGCTATAAATACGCCGACAACTCCTCCCTCCATTCCTCATCGCTTCGCGCCCCGCTCCCCTCCTCTTATCCTTGTTTTTATTCCAGCGTGCTTGAGGAAGCACTGGAGCCCCCCCACCCACCCACCCACCCTTGTGATTTCTGCCGTTGTCACTCGTTAAATGAGATGCACGTCGGTTTGAGTGGATTTGATCGCTCCAGCACTATTTATACTGGAGGTTGATCCTTCAGCGAGGCCGTCCTTGTTCATGGTCTTCAGTCGTCGGGCACAGGCTTAGTAACGATGCCTATAAAAAGCACCGCGAGGGTGAAAAAACTAAATGGCTCAGGTTGTCTATTGTTGGGCTTCTTTGAAACTGTCGACAAATCAAGGTGTTGAACGAGCCCAACAAACCCATCGTTCATTGTCCATTCATGACTAGGACAAACCAGTATTTTCACATAACCTCTTGATTCATTGATTAAAACTGTTAATGCAAGTTTCATTAAGTCTAAGATGAGGTCTTTAAATGTCTATTTTTTTGTCCTCACTTTGTTGACATTACATCTTGTCTCAGAAGACTTCAGAAACCAGAAAACATTTACATTTAATATGCAGTTAGTTTAGTTTCGTTATATCGCTCTCAAGATTTTTTTAATGCTTAAATCAATGAATCAATTATTAGAATAGTGGTCTCATTGTCAATTAATAGATTCATTGTTGCAGCTCTGTTTATGAGTTCAACAGTACATATCGTCCCATTTTCAAATTGATTCTTATGCCAAAGAAACCGTCCAAGATGTTCCCTCATTGATTTATTCTTTCAGCCTTAAACGATCAATCGACGAGTCAGAACTGTGTTGACCAATCCCTTAATTCAGAATGAAAATCACATGCATCGCCACATAGATGTATAACTTAGTTATGCAGCCAGCACACTTGGCTTTGTCAGGCAGTGGTATCTCTGTGCTGGAGGAGGCCCGCCCCTCTGTAATGCTGACATGGCGGCGCTGAGGATGGCACGGCAGACGTGTGCCCATGGAAAGATGGCATCAGCCTCAGCGGAAAAGTTTCTCTTTTTCACTTTTGTGGCCTGCACGTTCCCGAACCGATTGACCCCTGCAGCTGGGTCTCGCTCTCGGCCGTTTCCACCCGCCGGACCACACCGCGGCCCGGCTGTGGTTTGTAAGTGTTCTCATCATCGCATCACGTCATGAAAATCCTGCTCGCAGCTGTTTAAGCAGAAGACCGCGGCGTCCTCCGAACCACAAGAGCAGCGTCTGCGATTCAAGTCACTGCAAGCAGGTTACTCTTGCTCAAGAGCATGCCAGGCATGCGGGACTTGCGACTGATAAGTCTGAACTACACAAAACCAACAGTTTGAAGTCTTTCGCTGTCTTATCTTGGCTGTGGATTCGGCCTTGTTGAGACAGGCGATGTTGTTTAGCTTCAGTAGTTGAAGACATGGCAACCCATTCGTCTCTCTGGAGACTCTGGAGACTTCGGGTGCCATCGCCAGCCCTGAGGTGTGCTCAAACTCCTCACAGGCCCGTCCAAAACACATCATTTTTTTCCCCTGCTTTCCTCCCAGAGGCAGGTTGAAACAAAGCATTTCAATTTAGAGTTTGTTTTGCTTGGGCCGCTCCCTCTGGCCTCCGCCATCTACCGCTGCTTTGGTGTGGGAGAAACACGCTGCGGCCCATTGTTTTACTGTGGAAGTCAAAACAGCAGGAAGAAAGAACACCTTGGCTACTCATTTACAGGCGTTTGTTGTGGGAGGGGCCACACACAATCAATGGCTTGTTTTTTTTTTATGAGTTCGGAGGTGGAGACTGACCGAATGTCATCCTGGCTGGGTTCCAGTCTGGCACCAGTCAGGAAAGTAAGGAAACTGGTCTGATCTGGTCGGCTGGGGTGCATCACAGATCCTCCTTCAGCACAGCTCAGACGTAAACAGCTGTTAATATTGGGTGGCTGTAGATTCCCCCTTGCTTCTGCTTTCCTTATGTGTTATCTCAGTTATTCTAATCAGATTTTATTTACTTACAGTAGACCCGTCGGAGGAAGTGGTTAGCACCTCACAGCGAGAAGGTCTCGGCTTCAGACTGGCAACCTTTGGTGTTTGGTTCATGTTTTCTCAGTTTCGTTGCATGATCAAGAGTTGCCCCACGATCTGAATGAGAGAGAGTGAACGGTGTGAAGCTGCAACAACTGATGGATAACTATTTCGTTAATGAATTAGGCGTTTTGAGCTGCATTTCAAAAGCTACTTCAGCTTCTTTGATGTGAATATTTTTAGTTCTCAGTGACAGAAAATTGAATGTTGAGAACAAAAAATGGGATTTTAAGACCTCATATTCACCTTCATGAAACAAACGTGAACTGTTTTCACCACTTTTTTGTCTTTTTTTTTTTCTCAACCAAACAACTCATTGATTGACTGAAGAAGTAATCAGCAGCTTCATTGACTACAATAGTAGCAGTAATTACTTGTTACAGCCCTATAATGTGTGTGTGTGTGTGTGTTCTCTGTGAAGGACTGGTGACCTGTCCAGGGTGTATTCTCTGCCCTTAATGTGCTCTTAAGGGTCAGGTAAGGTGGAAATTCATCCATCTTTTGGCTTGGTTTTCACAGTTTTTGACCAAAAATCCAACCCGGCGTCTGGGCTGCGTGCCCTCCGAGGGCGGCGAGAGCGCCGTGACCAGTCACGTCTTCTTTGGCGGCATCGATTGGGAGAAGCTGAACAGGAGGGAAATAGAGCCACCCTTCAAGCCCAGGATCGTAAGTCTCTGTGTTTACCGACTGTGCTTTTTTTTGGGGGGGGGGTTAAAAATATAGCTCTCGATTGAACCTTCTTTGTTTTGCCCCTTCAGAAAGCCCCAGAGGACGTCAACAACTTCGACCCCGACTTTACGCAGGAGGTGCCCACGCTCACGCCCATCGATGACCCTCTGATCCCCTCCATCAACCAGGAGGAGTTCCAGAACTTCTCCTTCACCTCGCCCGAGCTGCTGGAGAGCTAAGGCTCTGCCTATCGACCCATCGGTCATCCTGCACCTGTCTCTCACTCCTCTGGCCTTCTACGGGTCTGTCTGAGACGGCTAGCAGCAGTGCGTACGGTACGAGGCTGTCACATTCCCCACGGACGTGAGGGTGCAAAGTGCCGAGGAGTCAGCCAAGCACGAGGCCTGCCCCTGATGAACTTGAAGCACTCCTGCCATTCCTGAAAGAAAAAAAAAAGAAGCTTTCCAATGACATTTAGCTTTGACTTTGTTACAACTCAACTGGGACGCGTTTGTGCGAGTGTCTCTGTGGAGATGACGCATTTGTGGATTTGTTGCACACCGTCTAACCAAAAGTGTACAACTTTTATTTTAGTGTTTGCTCTGTTGTTGATGGTTGAATTTGCTTTCAGCTTCTTCGAATGAAAATGCACTTTTTGGAACATAGGGACTTTGTCTGTGTTTGGGTTTTTTTTTTTGTTTGTTTAAGTGCTGTCCAGAAGCAGCGGGGAAATCGAGACTCGCTCCCAACCAGCGTGCCAGAATTTCCCAGAAAACTTAAGCTGCCAGTTGAAAAATTCTGGAAGGAGTGAGCGAGCAGATGAAATAGTTTCTCAGTGATGCGACCCCACTGTGGAAAAAAACAAAAAACAAATGGGCACAAACCCACACTGCGACTTAATGAGATTTCAATCCCACGATTTGCAAACTACAGTCCTTCGAATGAGGCTTGAAAGATTTCAGCTTCTGCTACTCAGCATAAAATATCTAAAGTACAGGTACTAACTCGTATGTATGTTTTTTTGTGGGTCAAATCAAGTACCAAAATCATTCGTCATGGTGAACTGTCTCAATGACTGTGTGTAATTTGATCAGCCAGGCACATGGAGGATGATGCAACATTTCATCTGAAGTAAATGCACTCATTGCGAAATCCCCCGAATTTCAGGGATTACACCACATATCCGTGCTGATCAGAAGAGGAATGATTTTATGGTGTTTGGCAATTGCCAGTATCAAACAGCCTCGGTGGGGAGGCACAGTAATCACTCAGTCTGCCGTGTCTCACACACACACACACACACACACACACACACACACACACACACACACACACACACACACACACACACACACACTCTTTCTCCCGACAAACACTGCCCCTTTGAAAGCCTCCAGGTCTGTGGGCAGACTGCCTGGGCGCTGGCCACTCACATGAGCGCATTTTCAAACATGCAAATCCGAGAAAGTGACTGAGTATTCTCCCCGCTCAACACATAAACCGGCCAGGAAAAAGAAAAAGAAAAAAACGGAAACCAGGGGGGTGGAGGCAGCCAGAGAGAGAACTTTGACCTGGCTGTACAGTAACAGTGGCCAAATGTCAGTGGTTCCTTTTGTCAGCACAACCCAGTGGAGAATAAACAGGAAACCACACGCATCATTACTGTCGCCTTTGATAGAGACAGGAAGTCGCAAGAGGAAATCTGTTTTTTGAGAGGCTGAAAAAGCGTGCGTTCGTAACGGTATGTGCGCCGTTCAGTACAGAAATCTAAGCTTAAAAGATGGTAAAACTATGAGTGAAGAAGAGACTTGAATTCAGAGAAATCCTGCTCGTCCTGTGCTGAGCCTGACATCCTGACGTCACAGAACGGAGATGGACTCTTCCTGTTAGTTGGAGGGAGGAAGTCTTCAGGGCTCACATCTGTTTATCTCATCAGCCCACCTATCCTGTGGAGGATTGTGTCGCTAAACACCATAAATAGGTGTCAGTGGATGCAACAAATGCTCGTGCACAACTGGGAGATGCTACCCTTGTATTTACTGGCATTAGAATGGAGCGATTCAGAGGGTTCAAAGTTGTGTTTACGCAGAAAAATGACATTTGAACCAGGGGAAGCTAATACTGCCGTTAAGCTCTTCCGATCGCGTTAAATCCCTGTTAAGTCTGATTCACCCCAGACATCATTTTAACTCAAGCAGCCAACTAATCTACTCTTAAGATCTTCTATACAAAGATCGGGACATTGGATTACATCTTTTTTGTTTGTTTACCATTAATGTGGCCCGTATGGCAGCTTTCCTCAGGTGGAGCCTGACTGAAAGGAAAGATTTAGGATTCCTGTCACAGCTTTCATTACTCAGGGTTAGCGGTGGCTTGGAGCAGCGTCTGTGCAGTGCTTGATGGAATCAATACTTGATCCTCCTGTCCCTGCCGTGTGACTGATGACCCCGCCAGCAGCGACGGATAATGGCCAAGACCTCACCTCGGCGACCACCTCCCTCAAGAGGTCTTCATTTTCCTCCCTTGTTGAGCTTTTGCGCATCGACACATGTCAATATCGTCGTTTACACACACGGTTCTTGGCATGACGAGGAATTTCCTGCAAGGAGTAAGATATTGACTCAGAGAGCGGAGTCCAATCGGAGGATAGCCACAGTCACACCGGCAGTGTAATTTTGGTGTACATTTCAACAGTTTCCTTTTAAAAACTGCCCCTTTGGTGGATTTCCTTAGCGCCTCTAATAGATGCGAGAAAGCGTTGTGCCACAACGGAGAAGCTATTGTAATCTAAAGCCGTCACCACCTCTGTTTGCTCACCTTCCTGAGGTGACCAGGAGCACGGGAAGAGGTGTGCCTCGCACCGCCAGACAGTCATCGGGTTTATCAGGCTGACTAAATGAGTCAATAGAGGTTTCTACTACTGAGAGGTTTTTACACTCACCTGGAGCACGCCACTTTGACTTCCCGGAGGAATCCGTTGCCTCCATAAGATACAGGAAGCATAATGAAGACATTCCTCTGCCCCCCGGGTGTTTCTCAGATTAGACGGGTTAATAATTGTTAAGAGAAAATACAAATGTGGAACATGGAACTCCAGGAATGTAAAACCCTGGGAAAATACATCTCTTTCCATATTCGCTAAGCTTGCCACACATTTTCTCACAGTCCCATACACTTGTTGATGCCTGTTTACAAGAGCTCTGCCACTAACACTGACATGTTGTGCCATCCTGGCCACAACTGTGGGAACAAAGTCTTTGCTTACTTACCATAACCAAATGCAACAGTCAACATGTGTTTGGTGAGAGGATGAGGAATTATGTATCTAATGGGAGTTAGGGGATTGTAAAATGATTTTCCTTCCATTTAAATGTTCCAGAGTAAGAGCTGAATCCCAGATGACATGAGTTGGTGCCAGACAGGAGGAGCCTGACTGGACGGACTAAAGCCAGTGAGAGCGAAGTGGATTCTTGTTAAGATTACTCATCTGCACACACGTGAAAAAATGTCTAAACAGTCTATCTGGCCTACTTTCAAGTCACATTTCTTTATGAACTCATTATTTATAGATATTTTGGTCTAATGTTAAAAATAAGGTCTGTCTCTTGCTAAAACCTATTTTCCTCCTTTCTATAACGTGCGGTTGACAGACTAGCAGGTGCTGAAAAATAGCTGGTTGTTATGTTTGAAAGTCGTTAGATTTGGTCTATAAATTTACAGTCAGGGCAAAGGCTAAAAAGTTCAGTGAGAGACAGATTTACCTGAAGAGAAAATGGAGACTGAGTGGTACAGGGCAGGCTTTTCCTGGAGGATTAATACAAAAATATACATCAACACATCATCAATTAGTTTGAATTAAGATAACCACTCAGAATACCCCCACCCTTACAGCTGCAGCAATACATATAGTTCAGTATTTACAAATGTAACGTGTCACAACGTGTAACAAACATGTTAATATAGAACAACAGAACATTGTTTCATCGGAAAGTTGTCTTTCAAAGCCCTTTTGCGGTCCCATTTCTGGCCTGAGAATAGTATGGTCTGTTCTACACAGATCTGTTTCATGCTAATCTGGCAACCATATGTTGCTTTTACACTGACTAACTACCTTGCCTGGCACTCACATGAATGATTATATGACTTTGTGTTCCTTGCTAGTCAACAGAACTCAGCCCCAAAGTAACTGTAATGAAACAGCTGTGGCGTTTGTTCACATCCAGCCCTGTAAATCCGAGCCAGAGTCACAGGAAGAATCAGATAATGAGTAAGAACCAGGAACCCATATGCCGAAATTTCACTGGAAACTTAACTGTACTGCCACCACAATGTCATGTGTCACCATCCGCTTGGGCACCATAATAGAGACTGATATCTGCAGACTTCTTTGGATTTAGGTCACATTTACATTTAAGTCACGTTCAGTCTTTTTTGCAGACAGTTACTTCCATCCATTGATTGATCCTTACAGGCTGTGTACTTTAACAGTGTTGTAAGGCTCTGCTGGAGCTTATCTCAGCACACATATGGTAAAGGCAGAGAATACGCTCTTGACAGGTCACCAGACTGTCACAGGACACACACACACACACACACACACACACACACACACACTCACCATTAACTTAGACACATCCAGGAGCCATTTAGAAGTTCCAGTCAAACCAGAGAACCTGGAGATCTCACTGGAAGAACATACAAACTTGACACTGAAAGGATCTTAGTCTGTTAGGTAGTCCAGCCTGGGACCTTCTTGTTTTACATCAACAATGCCGTCTGTGGTTTCTTCCCACAATCCAGAAGCATGTCGGTTTAGACCAGTTAGAGACTCTGAGTGTGAGTAAATGGGATTAAAAACAAGTAAGATAAAGTATGAGTGTCTTGCAGATGTGTTATGTGGGACTATTATACTGTAGAAGTACTACTTTTGTAATTCATGAGGACTGGTAGCATAAAAACATAAATAACACTTTATATATGCAGCACCATTAGGTTTTCGCATCCAAGTGCCAAGCTCTAGCAGACTCCCGGGAGAAGGCACAGAGCAGGTAAGATGATGGGGAGATGTCTCTATGTACATCTTTGTCTGGTAATAGACAATCTCAGATAAAAGTGTTTTTGCGTTCTGACTCCCCTCGGTAAAAAACACGTTGAGGCAGTTTGCAGATTTTTTTTTACTTCATTTTGTTGCTGAGAAGAGCAATTCACTTAAAAAAAATCAAAGGAAACACAAATAGGATAATGACCCTCTATTTGAGTGTAATGCCCCTGTGTGTGTGTGTGTGTGTGTCTCGGCTGAAATTACAGTTCCTCTTGTGTTGTCTCGGGTTTCACCTGCGCGCGCTCGCTGCGCGAGGCATGTGACTGAGCGCGTGGCCGCGGGGCTGCTCGGCTGCTCATCATTGTCTCCGGTAAACTCTGCCTCCGCTCCAGCGTGGCACTGTCTGCCCAGCGCACACTCACTCACACACATACACACACACACACACACACACCAGTCCGGCCTCTCACCTCAGTACGCGCCGTGGGAACTCCGACCAGACCTGCGCGAGGATTTTCTCTTTCACCTCATCCCCGTTCGCGTCCGTGAGGATTTTCTTCAGGGTTGATTTTCTCCACGGGCCCCGGATACAGCTCGTTAGCCAGAGAGAGACTCCCCCCAGGTCCTCTTCGTCCTGACATGGACACAGGAATTGTACCAGAAAAGAAAAGGTAACGTCGATGCTAGCTAACGCTGGGGGACGCTTGTGTTGTAGGGGGAGAAGCTGGGACTGACTGTCTTTTTCTCGGGGTTGGGTACTGCTCTCGGCGCGGCATTACGGGTTTTATTTCAAGGTTAAAACGCTAGTTCGGCGACCAAGTTCGACAAAATGCGAGAGCTAACGACGCTACTACCGTTAGCAGGCGGCTAACAGGGCTTAGCTACGTAGCAGCCGCACAGCCAGAACTAAGTGTCAAAACCACGTTATATAATTGACTCTTACTCACTATCCACGGCTTTAAGAGGGTTTATAATGATTGTGTATACCTCGTCAGGTAACTTTGCTGCGTCTCATTATTGTTTTATTTAGCACTGTGGGACCCCCTGGTCGCAACCTTAGCTGTAATTACCTTTGTTTTGACTGTGACACTCGGCTGCCAAATAATAAATCCTATGATGGGAACATCAACATAGTGGCTGGATTTGATGGATCGACTCTCGCTGTGTTCGTGTGAGCTGTGCTAGATGGAGGTGTGTGGTTTCTGCTGAAATATTTAACATCAGTCATTGGAGTGTAGTAAAGGTGGTTTGAATTGTTTTCACTCGTTGGGGTTACCTGGCACTGTGTCTTTGTCAGAGACATTGATTGACATAGCACCTGTGTAGGAAGTTGTTATTGTCGCTACCATAACTGTTCATAGAAACCTGCCTCACGTCAAAGGGGTTTGCATGAATTGGCAGCAAAGTGCAAAGACTTCTTATGGCTTTGAAGTTAGTGTGCACAGCCAGGTTTTCCATACCTGGCTCTGATGGTTGGATGATGGACAATATCTGATTTATTTCATTGGAAAGCAATCAATGTTTTCTTCCTGTCAGCTCTTAATTACTAGTTGCAAGGTAATATGTTAAAAATCAAGATGTATAGCCACCATAGATAGTCTTAGGAGTGTGGTATTAGTATTACATGCACAAAAATATAAAGTAAAATAAAATATAGTCCTCAAGCTCTAATCAACAAAGAAACTTAGGTCACATACATCATCAGATTTTTGCTTGATAGAATTATTTTTGAGACTAACATCCAGTTGTCTTGATTGAATTCACTTGTTGTCCTGTGTTTATTTTTACTCTGTAACCGTCTTGTGTTGCTTCTAACACCAAGTCATTTCCTGGTTACTAAGTTGTATATCTTATGGCAATAAACCCAATTCTGACTCTGAGTTTAACCATCATTGAAGTTGTTTGCCACCGCATTGCTTTCATACTGTTCTAATTAGCAGAACTGTGTTTAATGGGATCATTTTCCACAGAATACCCACAATCTGCAATCAACAGATTATTAGATTAGCTGTAATATGCACCCACATGACGGACACGTTTCCATCAATGGTGTTTGCCCTGCACCAATTTGGTTGCACACTTCCTCTATAGACGCAGATGGCCCGACCATCCAACACAGAAGTGATCCCAGGAAAAATTGATGTCGTAGAGGTGATTAACACACAAGTCAGCAGAATGGAAGGGGGATGCTGGGATGAACGTGTTGTCAGCTGAGAGCAAAGTAGTTGCAACCAAATGTTTCCATCAAGGACAGTAAGAGAAGACGTCAGTGTGAAAGAGTCCATGTGAAAAGATTTTTTGGTGTTTCTACAGCTGGTCTTGGTGGAAAATGTGAATTGAAAAATTCAAAACAGATGCTTTCCGTTCAGTTTTCATTCTATTGAGCAGCACCGGTAAACTTTAATGTGCTTTTTGTTGATTTCATCTTTTCAGTTTCAAGTTTCAAGCCTTAGCGTTTTCATTCTTATGGACCCGAAAACGGGACACCCTGTGTGCTGTGTTTGTTTTCCGTCAGGGTTGGAGTTGGTGATCTGAATCAGACTAGTTAAAGGGTTAACATCCTGTGGTTTAGTCAGCCTTGATCTCAGAGGGTAAAAAAAAAAGAGAGAGAGAGAGAGAATCAAGATTTTCAATCTGGCTCAATGCAGTTTTGGCTGCTCTCTGTGAGGTGTGTGGTGTTATTATTTCTGTCTCATCTCTTAATCACTTGGCTTTGACGTCAATGGGAGGGGCCAAACGTGTGTGTGTAGGGATCCACTGCCTGGCAATTTGTAGGCTGCCCTTAGACCCTGGCAGACATTTGTTTGTTGTTTGTGGGTTAGTTTGAACCTGAAAAGAAACCAGGTTGCCCAGCGTTGTAGCCCTCAGTGCTGTTTAGTTCACATTCCACCCCCCCACGTATCTTGGTGTGTGACTGGCTACAAAAGCACATAACGCTTCACTGAGGCAGCCCTCGAATCAGGCTGCTAAATTACTGTTTTCTCTGTGGAGGGGCTTTCCAGCGAGATACTCGAACGCATAGAGGAAAACACGTCGTTACGGCTCTCTTATCTTTAATGGTGAGAGCGGCTCGAAGAAGTGTCTTTCAATTTGTAGAAAGGTGAAGAGTCGGAGGGAGATCACATCTGTCGTGGTTGTGTAGTCATAGAGGGATCTCCAAACAGCTGGTTTGTGAAAGATTTTGACTTTTGTGAGCATCGAGGTGGAAAAAAAGTCAAAGAAGGGGAGAAATGAGTCGTGAAAACAGTAATTCAGTGCATCCAATCCTCAACGCAGGACAGATAGATCGATAGATAAGTAGATAGTGAAGGCTGTCACTACTATCAAATACACTCCCTTGCGTGTGTGTGTGTGTGTGTGTGTGTGTGTGTGTGTGTGTGTGTGTGTGTGTGTGTGTGTGTGTGTGTGTGTGTGTGTGTGTGTGTGTGTGTGTGTGTGTGTGTGTGTGTGTGTGTGTGTGTGTGTGTGTGTGTGTGTGTGTGTGTGTGTGTGTGTGTGTGTGTGTGTGTGTGTGTGTGTCTTGTGTAGGACTGGTGACTTGTTCAAGGTGAATTCCCTGCCCCCTCCCAGTATATGTGCACTGGAAAAGGCAACTGTAGATTTCCATGACTTATTTAAGTCACGCTCAATGCACTTATTTCCACTTTTTTAAATCCATTATGACTTGTCTGTTGAATATAAATTGCCCACAAACACTGTATTGGTGGTCAAGTCTTCTTTCTTGCATCAGATGTATAGTCTGTGTTTAAGTTTGTGTCTTGAACTGCAGCATTGCGCTCAAATGACTGAGACAAGAAAAGCCTTTAAAAGGCAGACGGTCTGAGCAAAGCGCAGTCTTGGAGTCGAGCAAAAAAATGCAAAGCTAGAGCCGTATACCTGTGTGCCTCCCTTGTCACACAGAAGCAACAAGCTTAAAAGCTTTTTTGGCTGCGGTAGACCAATCAAATCCAGGAGAGTCCACTGCATTTTGATAAATCCTTTCATATGCTTGTGCAAAGCCTGGCTCAAATCCTCAGTGTTCCCAACACTCTCTAATCCCACCTTGTCGCTGATCAATAATCAGGGATCAGCTTCTGCCGAGACCGACACGTGAAGTTGTAGTGAAACGGCCGATCTGCTGGAGGCTGATTTTTGGATGAGTCAGGCGGCGCCTGATTGCAGACGAGAGGCTTTTTCTCCCTAAGTGCATAAGTTGGACTCTGTGGTGGTGGAAGTAATCAGCCGGAGTAGCCGTCGTTGGGAATGGGGCTCAGGAGGCGGTAATGTAATAAATATTTGCCTGCCGGGTGATTTATGACCCTGGTCACTCTCACTGCTTGCCATGACCTCCTGTCACAGAGCAACAGGGCTGAGATACCATGTTGAAACGACTTCATCAAAATTCCTATCATATTCTGCTAACCTGGGGATATAATGACCCTTCTTTCCATTACTGGACAGATCCCATGCACACACAATTAGCATGCACCCAGGGTGACCAGACGCAGCTGAGCACACGTGTAAACAACTCCCAGGATGCATTGCGAGCCGCCGCTTACTGGTTTTGGAGGCCGAGGGACGCATATTAGTGAATGTTAAAGCATCTGGAGGAGGCGATGAAGTGGCCTGTTAGAATGACGAGTCGCAGACACAGCTGTGAGCAGTGATGTGTCACAGCTGTCCGACCAGTGTCTGGCCATGCCCCCATCTCTCTACCTCCTTCCTGTCCAGAAATATAGGCTTTAAAAGCCCTCCATACACATCTTAGAGGCACTTTTGTGCACATGTGGATTTGGTGACATGTATTTATGGGTCCACATAAAGCATGTGGGTGTTACTCCTATCATACTGTAGTCCTAGGTGAGACCCTGTACAGGGCTGCTGAATGTCATGCCTGGACTCCATTTGACTGTGCCGTGATTTTGTTCTGTTTTACCTTTGCTCGGCCTCCCATATTGGGTAGGGTTTTTTCTGCGTGCGGGATTATGTAACAGTTAAGACATTGTTTGCTGTCACACTGAACAGGGACTGGCAGATAGTGAGAGCATTCCTCTAGTAAAATGGGTCATGCTTTGGTCACAAAATACACGAGCAGCTTCTCCAAAAATGCTCCTTCTTTTCACATTGTGCATTTTGCACAGAACCCCGCAGTTACCGTAATGTCCTGTAATCTCCGATCCACGTACTCGCAGCGAAAGGAGATCGATGTTTTTCCTCATACGAGCCTTGGCTTGTTTTCCAAAACAAAGTGTAATGGAGGCCGGCAAAAAGTGCAAATGTGCTTGTTGTGTTTGCAGTGAAGCATGTCGGGCAGAGAGAGCGAGGGACCGCCGGGCATGCATGACCATGTTGTGTAATAGTGGCCTCTTTGCCTGCCTTTGTGTTTTCACATCAAGGGAGCTGCTTTGTTTTCATCGCAGGTTGCAGTTCAAAGAAAGGAGCCATTTTCTCCTTCTCCCCCTTTTTTTTGTGAGACCGATTTGATGATCAGTTGGGCTAGTACTACTGAGCCGCCTGTAATGGTGTCACTTGTGATATGTCCTTCTGTGAAGCTTCTGGTGTTTATAGTGATACACTGTGGCCTTTAAGGGGCAGACTTTGGCTCAGCCCACATGTGTCCTCGGCCTAGAAACTGAACCTCAGGCCGCCCTGAATGCTGCGTAATCATGCCCGATGATGAATGTGCAGGAGTGGTTAAAGGTACAAGATAAGGACCAGCGCATTGACCATTAACTCGTCTACGATGTAGTAGTGCGTTTTGTTCTCTGGGGGCCAGTGGGAGCGGTGGCCTTTTCCCCTCATTATTTGCATATGCTTATGCAGACAGGTTTGTACTGATCAGTAGTCCCGCCTCACAGTGATACAACAATGAGCTGTCTGTTATTAGATGATCATAATCTCTGCCAGTCGCCCAGCGAGGTGACTCTGCCATCGGAGGCTCTGCCTTTTCATACGAATGCAGGTCGGAGGTGGTTGTGTTACAGCGCGCTGATGCCAAGTTTGAAAGATGGAAATGAGCTGGTCTAATCCAGAACCAGTTACATAACCTATAGCTCGGCTTTCATGACGGCCAGAGAGAGACTCTGGCTGCATCCCACTGGAGTTGTAAATGTCTGTCAGTGCAAACGCATGGTTGGGTGCATACGCTGCTTATCGCAGCGGTTACTCTGGTGGGAGCAGAAAGCTGTTCATACGCTGCAGCTTGCATTTGCAACAGCGTGGTGAAAGCTTTGTAAAGCTGCAACAACACACCACCAAAAGATTAAAGTGCAGTTATTTGTGTATCTCCGGCAGACTGTGGAGATGTGATCTAAGTTACGTGTTGAATTTTGGTCTTTTTTTGGTTTGTTTTTGTCTTGTTTTTTTTTTTGCCTGGGTGCACTTTAAACACTGCCCCCTGGTGCAGCACTTTTGTCAGGCGCAACAGTGTTTTTGAGCAACACAATACATGTCCCATCGACTTCATTTAACCGCTCCATCTTGTTATGGGAGAGCCTCAAATAGCAGTATAGCCTTGCTCGGTCCTGTAAACAGCGTAATGGATCAATTTCAATTAGGTGTTGGTTTTACAGCCAGCAGGGCTCCGGGTTTCTGTCAGCCATTCTGTTGTGATTGCGTTCTTAAGGATAATAATAACCAATTATGTGAATAATTATGACATACGATCATTAAAAACAAGCAACACAGACAAAAAGCTATCAACAGAACACACAATAAATGTACAAAAACACCATAAAGCATGCAAAAGATGTGCACTTTTTGTTTTATCGGGTTTTTGGAAAAAGCAATTTTCTAGTCATTTTCAGTTGCTTTATTGAAGCTTTCCAGAGGCTGCAGATCATATATTCAGTGGAAGAGTGAATGGATGTAAGTTGAGAGGTGTTGCTTTGGCAGAAAGACTTGGGCACACAAGTCAGGATGAGTATTGATGACTGTGATTATGGTGTATGCACAATCTATGTTAACTGGTTTTGCAGAAACTGTGGGAAAAGGGCCCTGGAAAACATCCTGTTGTGGTGACTGACATCTAAATAGTCCTGAGATGGGGAGGGAAAAAAAAGCCAAATGCGTATCATGAAGAGTGGAATCAATAACAGAAAGTGAATAATTTAATAGCGAGTTGCAAAAGTCATTGTGTCCTTTTAAAGTGGGCTTCCCTCGCCAAGTCCTCCGATGCTGTTTACAGTGTTGTTGAGAGTCCATTAGCCAGACCTCGTGCGAGTGCCAGAAAGTGTTAAAAAAAACCCACCAGATCTGGTGGGAGCCTCTTATGTGTGATGCTCATGTGAAGGTAGTCCTGATCTGAAGCTGCTTCAAATCCTGTTCTCACGATCTTGCTTGTCGCTACGCCTGGATCTCATGTTTACGTTGAAAATGATGATGATGATTTTTTAAAAATGTCATCATAAAACGTACTCCCATCAATACAACGACTCGATCTGAGACGGTAGAAAATGTGAGTGCCGGTCCTGCTCCTGGTAGGCGTCCCTGCCCTCTCTGCCTTTAGTGCCAGCGTTATCATCCTGGCCCCTGCAGATCTGTCGAGCCCGGCTCGTAAATGTCACGGTGATTGGTGTTGCACACAGCTTGGCTGCGGCCCAGCAGACAGACAGACAGACAGACAGACAGACAGACAGACAGACAGACAGACAGACAGACAGACAGACGGGAGAATCCATAGCCGGCACCCCAGCCAATCGCCACCGGGGGGTGGATTTCATTTCTCTTGGTCTGCGGCCAATAAGACGGTGGCAGATAGCCACGTATGTAAATGAGCGTTACGGCGGCTCCAGACAGCAGCCCGGCCCAGAGCTGGCTCGCCTCAGCCTCAGCCCAGCCTCTGCTCAGCCTCCTCCCCGGCAGCCAGCGTCTGGACCATGTCCACCGTGGTGGTGCGTGTGGTTGGCGGCCGGGCCGGGGCTGACCCTCGTCCCGTCTCCCGCAGGGTGAGCTCGGAGCGGAGGAAGGAGAAGTCCCGGGATGCGGCGCGATGCCGGCGCGGGAAGGAGTCGGAGGTGTTCTTCCAGCTGGCCCAGGAGCTGCCCCTGCCCCACAGCGTCAGCTCCAGCCTGGACAAGGCCTCCATCATGAGGCTCACCATCAGCTACCTGCGCATGAGGAAGCTCCTCAACGCCGGTCAGTACACATTCTAATGCATAACGTTTCGTTTGTTTGCTCGGAGCGGCTTTTTTCAGTCAGAGATGCCACATCCTCTTTCGCTGTGGTTAGCCAGAGGCGAAAGTATGCGGAGACTCTTGTGGAAAGGCATAAAAAGAGCGCGACAGGAAACATAACACGGTTTGAAATGCAGAGAAAACGGGAAGAAAACAGCGAGAGATGCTAAAACACTGAGTCAGCCACTCTGAGGAGACCGCCGCAGACATGTAGATATAGATCCTGTTGCAGAGGCACCCGTGGGCACAGCCTGTGTGTTGCAGAGCCCTACCCTTCGAGACCTCATTTCTCCTCCTTCTCCCCTCCTCTTTATTGTCCCCTCCAGGTGAGGAAGCAGCAGAGGAGGAGTCTGAGCTCGCTCTGCAGCTCAACAGCTCCTACCTAAAGGCTCTGGATGGCTTTCTAATGGTGCTGTCTGAAGACGGAGATATGATCTATCTCTCCGAGAATATCAACAAGTGCCTGGGGCTGGCACAGGTAGGCCACGTGTGGAGACGGGACACATTCAAAAGCCAAGAAGCTGCATTTCCCTGTCGCCTTCAATTTGGAAACGTCAGATGCCATCTCGCATGTTTTGTTTCCACTGCAGTTTGACCTGACCGGACACAGCGTGTTTGACTTCATCCATCCCTGCGACCAGGAGGAGCTGAGGGAGATGCTGGTCCACAGAACAGGTAAGGGGCCGACAGAGTGGCATTATCAGAGCCGGCTAATGTGCCGGGACAGGCGCACACAAGCACGCCGCCGGCCCTGCCAGCGGCCCCACCGGCGGGGGAGAGCAGTTCCCCGCAAGCTGGGCACATTCAGACCAGGAGGCTGTCAGGACAAGTTATCGTTTTCCCACTTCAGGCCCGAGGTGGGAGTGATTAGAGCTGGCCAGCGTGCACTCCACTGACCTTTCACACTGCATTTCTGCACCACTGCTAGGCCGGGTTAGTCGAGCCCCGCTACGGCTCCGCGGATTGAACTTGTTTACTTTTCTAATGGTCGTTTCCAGCCGGTCAAAGTTTAGAACTAATGAGCTTAAAAACGTACCAGTGGTTTTCCTCTGAAATGGACTTCATAGCATAATTTAATTTTAGCCACTTGAGCTCTCTGTGATGTTATCTGGGCTGCAGCAGCTCGAGACACCACTTCCTCTCATCTACCCTGCTGTAGCAGGACAGTGGCACGGCAGCAGCCGTCAAAAAGAAACCGAGAGAAGGAGACGAAAAAGTTTCGCTTTTTTTTCCATTCCAGGCTCCAAAAAAGCCAAGGAACCGAGCACAGAGCGCAGCTTCTTCCTGCGAATGAAATGCACCCTCACAAGCAGGGGCCGCACCGTCAACGTCAAGTCCGCCACTTGGAAGGTGGGTCCGGGGGCCGCTCCCTCACGTTGTGACGCACCAGTGATGGTGAGGAGGGGACGGCCGTAAAACAGTGGTCTCTCCTGCGTCTGCAGGTGCTTCACTGCTCAGGTCATTTCCGCGTCTGCGACTGCCACGGCGAGGACTCGTCCAACGGGCGGAAGGAGCCCCCCGTCCCCTACCTGGTGTTGATCTGTGACCCCATCCCCCACCCCTCCAACATCGAGGTCCCTCTGGACACCAAGACCTTCCTCAGCCGCCACACCATGGACATGAAGTTCACCTATTGTGACGAGAGGTGAGAGGGGAGCGCTGCAGGCTTGGAGCGCAGTCACACTGGGCCACCCAGTGGCCGGCCTGGGTACTGCAGAAGCATCGTCTGCCAGGGCAATGGGAAAAACAACGTTCTTTTTCTGCTTTTCCAGAATCACTGAGCTCATGGGTTACGATCCAGAGGACCTGCTCAGCCGCTCGGTGTACGAGTACTATCACGCCCAGGACTCAGACCATCTGACCAAGACTCACCAGAACTGTGAGTGTGAAGAGACGTATACAACGCAGGCAACAAATTCCAGCTAAATTTCCCGCTCCCGCTCTAATATTTATTTTTGTCATCAGTGTTTGCAAAGGGCCAGGTCTGCACAGGCCAGTACCGGATGTTGGCAAAGAGAGGAGGCTTTGTCTGGGTGGAAACTCAGGCCACCGTCATCTACAACAACAAGAACTCCCAGCCTCAGTGTGTCGTCTGTGTCAACTTTGTGCTCAGGTACCGTAAATGTTCAGAGCAGCGTGCAAACAAACGCTATCAGTGGCTCTGTGTCTCGGCATCTTCGAGAGACTCACTGAAATGTTCAAATGGGTTACAGCGGCATCCAGGATGAGAAGCTGATCCTGTCCCTGGAGCAGACGGAGGACGTGAAGCCGGTGAAGGAGGAGCTGCAGCCGGAGGAGGCGCAGACCGCCGTGGTGGAGAGCAGCCAGGACAAGGTGCCTCTGACTCTGCTCAAAGAGGAGGCGGAGGAGGCCACGGAGCAGGCCACGGAGGTGGATGTGATCAAGCTGTTCACGCAGACGGTGGAGGAGAAGCAGCCGACCAGCCTGTACGACCAGCTGAAGGAGAAGCCCGAGGCCCTCACCCTGCTGGCCCCGGCTGCCGGAGACACCTTCGTCTCCCTGGACTTCAACTACCCCGGTAGGTGGACTCCTGCAGCTTCCTCTGCCCTAGCTGCACCCTGTGTGATGGTGCTGACCTGGCTCTCTCCCCCTGGTCCAGATTCAGAGGTCCAGCTGCTGAACGACGTGGCCCTGCCCCTCTCCCCTCTATCGCCCACCGAGCCTCTCTCCGTCTCCTCCACCTCCTCCATGGAGGTGAAAACGGAGCACTATGTTCCAGCTCCTTCATGTACAACAACCAGCTCCACAGAGGTACGCTCAGATAAGAACCGAATGCCTTTTTACAGTAAATGTTTTTGTTCCATGCACTCATAGGAGAATGACTTCTCATTTCAGGCTGACAGCTCCCTGGACTTCTGTTTTCCCATGGACTCAGACCTGGTGGAGAAGCTGTTCACCATTGGCACAGAGCCCAAGACTCCCTTCACCACACAGGTAATCACAGCGAAGGAGCAGTCAGTTTTCCAGAGTTCCTCTATGATCTAATGCGGCAAACAGTCCTCAGTAATCTGACCCTGCAGCCCTGTTTTCCTCCTCCTCTTCAGGGAATGGAAGACTTGGACCTGGAGATGCTGGCGCCCTACATCCCCATGGACGACGACTTCCAGCTGCGCAGTCTGTCCCCAGATGAGCCTCTGTCTTGCGGACCAGTCAAATCCCTCCAGAGTTCTCCAGGCTCCGCCTCCCAGGACCTCCACAGCTACCCCAGCTCCCCGTTCAGCTCTCCCAGCAGCCGCACAGCCTCGCCAGCCCCGCCCGAGCCGCTGAGCGCGCCCCACCTGGCCACCATCCTAGCCAAAGGGTAAACCCCTGTTTTTTTTCATATATATATATTGTGGAAGATATGTGATTAGCAAGACAACACAAGAAGAGAAAAAAGAGGCTCAGCTCTCTGTAGTTTTTGTGGTGTTTTCCTCATCCTGGTTTGTTTTGCTGCAGGACCATCCAGCTGGACAGAGAAGTGTCGCTGCGGACCGTGGCTGCTCAGAACACGCAACGCAAAAGAAAACTGGGCGACATAAAAGAGATGATCGAACAGGTCAGTCCTCCCCATCCGAGCGTGCCATAACAGACCTCAGTTTGTGATTTAGAGCTGGCGAGCCTGAGCGTCTGGTCTCTGTGGTTCCCCTCCACAGGGCACTCTGAGCCAGGAGCAGCGGGAGCAGGGCAAGAAGCTGAAGGCCTCAGAGTCGGGATCAACCAGGACCATACTCGTGCTGACTTCAGGTAGGCCTCCCCCCAGCCGTCCCAGACGCTCCCTCAGACGCTCCTCTGAGACTGGACGTGAGTAACCCCGCCCCCTCTGTGTTCCAGACCTGGCCAGCCGCCTGCTGGGCAGCACGTCGGAGGGCGGCGCCTCCCTGTTCACGCTGCCCCAGCTGACCCGGGACGACTGCGAGGTGAACGCCCCGCTGCAGGGCCGCCAGTACCTGCTGCAGGGGGAGGAGCTGCTGCGCGCCCTGGACCACGTCATCTGAGTCAACGCTTAGCCTGCTCACTGCTGAACTAGACCGGACACTACAATCACCCCCCCCCCCCTCCCTCGCCCTCTCCTCTACCCCCTCCGCCCTCCCCCCCTTATTTATGTACCTGTATGAGTTTGACTGTAGTCTGGCTGCCGTTTGTGCACATCATGTGATATCTGCAGCATTCCACCGTGACAGACGCCATAGCAGCATCTGGGTTTTTTTTGGTGCAAGGGATTCAGGCATCTCCTCGATGTCCACTCGTGGACTTTGGTTCTGTCGTTTTTCGTTCCGTTCCGATGGTTTGTCCTCTCTCTCTCTCTCTCTCTCTCTCTCTCTGTCTCTCTCTCTGTCTCTCTACCGGGAGTCTCTCAGCACACAGCGCCTCGACAGATGACCCCTTTCCAGCAGGTCACCACAGAAAAACCTGGCGCTACTGCCAGCAGTGTATTGTAAGCTTCAGTCGCACAATTTATATTTTCTTAAAAAAGAAAAATATTACCAGCAATATATATTAAGCCTTTTTAAAGTCGTTTAAATGGGATTTGAACAATTTTATTTTTTTTTTTCCTCCCATACTTGTATGTTGTAGTACTTGTACCTAACAAGATGTCTTTAGTCCAGAAGTATGACCTTATTGTTTAAGCCTTAGCTGGTTTGAATGTTATCTCCATTTTAATAGCTATCAGTCTTTGAGGTAAACGCATTTAATTGTGTAGCAGTCCAGTACATGTCACTCGATTACTTTACTGTAAGTGTGTTACTGTACATATACCAGGGAAATTTTACTTCACGCAGTACGGCTTCACCGCTCTGACTTTCTTTTCTCGTCATCTCGGAGGACTGGCATTTTTCTCTCCAACATGAAGTGAATTCATGGTTTTTGCTTTTTTTCCTGTGTGACACACTCAATAGAGTCTAAATAAGTGGGAAATCAGCAGCTGACATCTTAATCGTCCATTCGTCGTCATCGATAGTAGCGTTGGTGGGTTGTCTAAACTTGTTTGCTCGGTTAATGGTCATCAGTTTAATACCATTGATCCATGCCATCCTTGTTGGGTCTCTCATGCTTCCTGTTGCTGTCTAACATTAAATGGCTTTAATAAAGAGCACCGCTTCGGCTTCCATTCACTGGCCCATGGACAAACACAGACACCATTATCACATGATGAGTTCAAGAAAGAAAGCGAAGCGTTGTGTCGAGGTAGAAAAGCGCTTTCTTTATTATACTCTGGGGGACTGTGACACGAATACTGCTCCGAACACAAGCCGTCCAACTTTCAGTGTTGGCTAGGTTCAGGAAGTGCTCCTCGCTGTGTACATCACAGCCACTGACTGATTTCAAGACTTTTCAACCCTGACCACTCTTATAGACTGGTAAATATTGCCAAGACATCGGTACTTATACGATAAGCTGACAGTGTAGGCCTGTTGTCAACAAACCCATTTGATAATGCTAAATTACACGTGTTGGTCTGACCACCTTCACCGTATTTCACAGCTTGTCGGGGCGCGTGGGCCGAGGCGTCACTCTGTGTACTCTGGCGTCATGTGCAGCCGGAGCAGCCTGTCGCCCCTCCGCACCACCATGGTGATCTGGTCGCTGCTGCGGACCGCCTGGTAGATCTCCTCCGAGGTGTGCACCGTCACGCCGTTGATCTCCACCACCACGTCTCCGGGCTGCATGCCGGCTCTGAGACCAGCATGTGAGACAGGAGCAGAGGTCACGCAACACACGGGCCTCGTTCTTTAGCCATTACACAAACAGTGTCTGCAGAGTGGAAACTGAAAGCTTCCAGCTTAATAAGGACCTACAGTGGTCGACCTAAGTATCATACTATGGAAGCTATGGAACAAAGGTTGAATCGGGAATGCCTGGCGCACATCTCCATCACTCATCTGCGCCCTGGTTGGCCGGCTCTGCTCACCTGTTGGCCGGGGAGCCCATGATCACTCTGTGGATCAGGATGCCGTGTGTGATGTCTGGGAACGACGGGTCCCTGAGCTTCAACTCTGCAATGATGCTGGAGCGAAAGGAACAAATGAGCGGCTCTGCTTTGACACGGCCTCACTGCAGACGCCAGGCCATCGTGACGCGCTTACCTCGGCGTCAGCGTTAGCATCATCACCCCGATGTACCGCCGCTTCGCCTCCGACTCGCCCAACCACGAACCTTGTGTGAGACGCACAGAGACAGGACGTGTGAGAAAGTGTCGTCTTCATCGGCTGCGAGTCCCGGGACATGCGTCCGCTGCCCTTACTCTTCTTCGCGGCTTGGTCGAGGAAAAGTTGGAGGCGGTCGGACGGAATAGCAAAGGAGATTCCTGCAGTGACCTTCATGGTGTTTATGCCGATGACTTCGCCGTCCTGATCAGAAACAGAGACGACACGCTCAGGTGGGGGTGTAGATCGCTCTGCGGCCGTGGATTTCTTGTTAACTCTGGCCAGATAAAGTGTGGCTTTGATGGTGCTGATATAAGGTTAGGAGGAAGACACCCAGATAAGGGGAAGCTTTTTTAAATGCACTGCTCATTACAGAGATAGCAACGTCGAGATACCTGCCTCTACATATTCCCACAGTCTAAAAGCATGCAAGCTGAGGTCGACTGGAGGCTCTAAGTAGGTGTGAGTGTGACGGTGAATGTGTGTGTGAGGCCTGTCCAGAGTATATTCACTACATTCAACCAAAGTGCACTGGACACAGGCTCTGGCAGAGTCCTGTAATACCATTAAGGTACAAAGCAGGGAAGATAAAGGATAAATGAGTCTAGAATACGGCTGGAGAGTTTTGAACTCAACCACTGAGTGAGTTTCGTTGTGAAATATTCCACCCTATTCACAGGTAGAGCTTCCCCTTATGTGTTGGGTTAACGCACCCTGTAGCCTCTGATAAAGACTGGCCTCGTGCCTCAGGCTGCAACGCAACAGCGCGTTTTATCAACGTAGCGCAACCGCACGGGCCAGCTGTGAAAACAAGACTCGACACAGCAGCCGGAGCAGCTCTTACTCACCAGGTTGATGAGGGGGCCTCCGGAATTTCCATACTGCAAAACAGTACAAAGTTACTTTATCAAACGGAAAACGTCAAATCTGAGAACCAAGGAGCCAACCGGCGTCCCTGCGATCCGTACAGATCACCTCTCAGTACGTACGTCGATGGCGGCGTCCGTCTGGATGTAATCCATGTTGGAGTTGGACAGGCCCAGCTCTTTGCTGCGCCTCTGGGCCGAGCTGACGATGCCTGACGTGATGGTGTTGCGCAGTGAGAACGGGCTGCCCATGGCCACCACAAACTCCCCCTGACGGACGTCGGACGAGCGGCCGAGGCTGAGCGTCGGGAGAGGATTCTACGTGTTGGAGAAGAAGTGTGTTACTCAATCCTGACCAGTCCTTCAGTAGAGTATAAACTACGGCCTTATTATAAAGCAGGGCTGAGCCCACACTAAGCTTCTGACACTCTTGGGGAAACATAAACCCTGGCATCAGATGCTTGAATTGAGAGAGTGATATAACAACAAGCCGGTTAGTTCGGCAGAGATTGGTGCCCTCAGCTGCTCACCCTTGAGGAGATTTTGATGGTGGCGATGTCCGCCACGGGGTCCACATCCTGCACGGTGGCGTGGTACACGTCCCCGTTAGTCAGCTTGACGCGCACGCCCCTCTTGTTGGCCACCACGTGCGCGTTGGTCACGATGAGCCCGTCACTGGTGATGATGAAGCCGGAGCCGTTGGAGATGGCGACCTCTCTCCCTGAGAACGGGTGCCTGGGGAGGAGCAAAAGGCACCGGATGTCACTGGGCCTGCAGGTGGACGGATGTCATTCTACACAGGACCAAAGAATAAATACATACACATCTCTGGAAACATTTTCTTTTAACTTGGTGCTATTTAGAAATTTGTTTGGATCTGGTTCCTTACACCAACAATTCCATTACTTGACTGAAACAGTGATGTCTTGTGTTTGCTCCGTTTACTGTTAACAAGGTTGCGTTGGTTTGTCGTGCTCTCACTTCACTCGACTTTAGGGCAACAATTTGTACGTAACTTGAACCGTTTTAAACTCAATCACATCTCACATCTTCAAATTGAAGTTCTTTTGGCTTCTGCAACAATTGGCCTGTTGTTTCTCTATCAGTGGTTAAATATACTCTCATGACTCAGACCAAGTAAAAAAAACAACTTATGAACACACATGTATTACTTGAGTCACCAATTGCTGCTTGGAAGTCTTTGAATTGAACATGACAAAGATACAAACCGTGACAGCGAAGAGTTGAACTCCTCAATATCACATAATGATGCTGATCTGATGTCACTCTGGAGGTGAACAATAAATAAATGGGGTATGTGACAGAAAACTTCAAAATAAAAATCACCTGAAGTACTAGATTACCATAAGAAGCAATAATGAAAGGACAGACAGAGACATGTTAATGATAATGAAATTCCAGACATCTGATCCATTATCTGATTCTCTGACAAGTGTAAGAGTTGGATTTAGGAGAAATGAACATGACATTAAACCGGTGATGGCATCTATCAGTACGAGGGGCTATGGAGATGTTAATGTGCCATAAGTCATAAGCTCTTCTCCAACTCACCTTCCCACGATTTCAATGTACACCACAGCTGGAGTGGACTTCTCCACCACATCTGCAATGAAGTTGTATGTGAAGCGGGGGCTGTCGGGTTTAAAGGGGGAAGCGCACAAGGCGTACGGCAGGATGAGTCCCAGACACGACCTCGGTATGGACCCTGGTCTGTCCTCGGCCTTACTGTCCTCTCTCTGTCTGTCCAGCAGAGCCACGCCGCACAGTCCCACCCCCGCAGCCACAGCCCGGAGCAGCTGGGAGCCAGAGCTGCTGGAGGAGCCGGTCCCGTCCCCGGTGGCCTCCTCCCGGGGAGCCAGGACCGCGGGTCCCTCCGTCACTGTCCTCCCTGGCAGGAAGTGAAGTCCCCGGCTCTGGCAGCGAGCATGTCTCCTCAGAGCCCAGAGGAAACGCCTGGCCACAGGAGTTGCTGCCATGTTACATCACCTGTGTGACTCAGTCAGCTTTGTCCGACAGGAGTTTTCAGACTTATTATCAACACTTTCAGTCCGGATACCTTCAGGAGGAGAACAGTCCGACTGGTGCTGGTAGTAATCTTCACGTCGTTCCAGTGAGCACAAACAACACAGCGCAAAAACCTTCTCTGAATGTCTCTCGACACTGGACAAGCAGCCTCCCTGTCAACCTAACTCGGAAACGTCAGTTCCTTCTTCTGGGGTTTTATTTGACGGTCTCGGGCTCTGATTGCCGTTGCACTGCCCCCTGCCGGACATACTTAGTTTTAGTCCTCTTTAGTTTTAAATTATCCGTGGTTGTATTTACTGTTCTCGTGGCTCGTTCACAAAGCTAAGCAGATAGAAAATAAGATAAACAGTGAGGTTACATTCAGTAATGAGGCCGCACTCTTATCCCGCATTGCCGCAATATGGCTGCTTCATTACAAAGAAGAGAAATAAGGGACTTTAAAGGTCAACGCCTTTGAGACAGGACAAGTCAAGACAAGACAAGACAAGACTGAACTAGACTAGACTAGACAAGACAAGACAGACAAAGTACCTATCTGCCTATCCATTGAAGGACTGACCCTCAGATTCAAGAAAATCTGATCTACTGGTAAATTACTTCATTGACTAAATTGCTGCTTTATGATCAGCAATGACAATGTCTTAATGTCTTATACATTAACATGAAAAAGATACGAACAATGATAGTAAACAGCCCAGCCAGTTTCAATATCACATACTGATGGCATAACACTGGTGAACAGTAAGTAAAATGGCGTATGTAGTGATAACAATAAAAACTTCTTGAAGTATTGATTAGCTTCAAAAGTAATAGTGATAGCAAGATATAACGCAGCTTCCTTTTCGTCATTTGATTGGACGACTAATGTGCGGGGACGTGACGTATGCGGAAGTACGTCACAGAAGTTCAGCCAATGGCAGCAATGGAGGGTAGTTTGAAGCCGAGCAGGTCAACAATGAACAGCCGTTAGTAATCAGCGCTTCAGATTTTTTTAGATTTGTGTTTTTTTCTGTTTAACCATGGCTTCTCGCGAACACCTTCGACAGCAGGCAGTGCGGTACGAATCTCCTGCCAAAGTTTTCGCGAGACTTAAATCCATGGTCCACGGAGGGTCTTGTATGGGCACCGAGGTTACGCACGGAGCAGGGCCCAGAGCCGTCTCGACGGGCGATACATTCAACGAGGACCTGCAGTCTATCTCCGACGGATGTGAAACATTGGCTTTGACGATAACTCCCAACCAGAGTCCACAGAGGACCGGGCAAAACGAAGAGTACCCGCGACAACATGGTCGCACCCCCGGAGCCCTGCCCGGATGGAGGCCGGCCCCCCCGGAGCCTGTTCACCACAGCTTCACGAGGACCTGCAGGACTCGGACCGGACCGGATGTGTCTTTGAAGGAGTGTGCTCCTCTCTACTACCAGGACTGTCCCTATTCACCCATGAGGGACAGACTCAGGGAGAGGGAGCCACTGGCGACTGGCTACAACACGAGGAGCAGGAGCAGCAGCAGGAGGAGGAGGATGATGACTGAGGTCAGGGGTGATGCCCTGGCTCACAGCCAGCTCAGAGAAACCTTCTCTGTCCCCAGTGAGGGCGAGCCTGATGCGGAGTCCTTCACCGAGCCCATATTACGCTCTTCTGCCATCAACTTCAAAAGATGTGAGTTTTCACCGTTTGCACGTCTGTCTTCGTCGTCTGGTCCTGAGGAGTGAAATAAGTGATGTCTCTTTGCTTTTTCGATCAGGTTATGTTTCACTGGACAGAGATCTTCCCATGTCTCCAGCCAAGATCTTTGCATCCATGAAGCAGAAGGAAAACAAGCAGGTCTCTAACAACAACAGCCGGAGGAATCTCTTTAACGTGGGTGAGTGGCCTGTGTGTTGTGTTTACATGTCGCATACTAACTGCATGTTATAGATTTGCTCATGTTTTCATACTTTCATACATCATAAACCTTGTGCAATGCAGTGTATACATTTATGGATATGTGCCACTGAATTCAGTATACATGTGTGGGATCACATGTGTTCCTTTTTGCAGGTGTTTCCCACCCACCCAGTGATGCGCCTCCAACTATTAGTCATAACATAGAGGAGACCGAGGTTTCAGAAAGTGAGCTTTCTTCAAAGAAGGACAGCAACCCAGGGAGAACCAACAGGCCACTGGACACCGCCCCCTCTGATGTCCCAGCCCCTGCTGCACACGTTTTGCTTGACGACCCGCTCTTCCTCAAATCCCCCCAGGTCTCCATCCCCAACAAAAATCCTGTTGTGATGCTGCAACAGGAACCCAACCAACCTACAAAATCTCTAATGGTGAGTAGACATGAAATTTAGAATGAATGTCTTTATATTGAAAGGGGTGGTAGTGACAGCATGCAACAGTACATGTTGAGGAGCAAAACTTTTTGTGGGTTGATTTTTAGCTCCTGCGGACACTGCACATTGGTTTAGTTTGTCTGACTGCTTTATCTGGACTTTCCACTTTGACAGGACCACAAGATTTACCTCCGAAAGTGGTTCCTGAGAAAGAATAGTCATGGCCTGTTTGTTGATGGTATCAACCAGTGAGTATTCGTCTTGGCATCTTGATTCTCACAGTAATTTTCACATTTTCCTGTAAGACAAATGTATTAGCACTGAATCACTTTATGATCTCTGTACTTCTTCTAAGTTACACTGACTGTGTATTCTTACATTCTATGATTTCTTTCTTTTTAATGCAGGGTGCAGAACGTACATTGGAATAGTAACATCATCGAGGAGAGGATTTCTAACGTTATGCTGAAAACCGTCACCGGCAGAATTTATGTTTTGGTGGGACAGATGAATTTGAACATGAGCGGTGGTGAGTTCTATTCTCCAATGAGAATGTTATTAAGCAGATATAATAGTCGTATAAATTGAAAAAGATGATTCAATGAATGAATGAATGGGATGAGAACGAGAAATGGCCACTATGATGAGCGGTCATGAGGACAGCTGCATGAACTGACTGACTTTCTTTTGTTTCACATCTTTGTCTGCAGGTTTTCCAAGGTGGTTCTTGAGGGAGTTTTACAATGGCTTTCCCATACACTGGAAGACGTTATACAACAAGTTAAAATCAAAGGCTAAAGTGTATGAACACTAATTTCCACCAAAACGTCCTGCCTTGAGATTCATCCTCACAAGTTCATTATTTTGAACAGTACAATATTGCTCTTTTGTAGACCTCCTAGTAGGGGGAGACTGACTTCAAAAGAAGGGAAACCCGCTGGGCCGAAAGGGAAGCAAGACGCATCGATCAACGTTTCCTTTCAGCGGCCCAGGAGGATTAATTCAAGCACGTGTAAGAACAAGACACAGACTTAACATCACACTTGAGCAAATAAGCGATCTGTGCAAGAACAACTGAGGGGCTCTGGACCCCGTTTCCACTTGTCTGTTATGCTTAATATTGAAGACCTTACAGTGTGCAGCCACTTTTAAGGCTCCGTGTAATGTTGTACTGTAAAGCAGAGCAGGTATAACGTTTTCTCCTCTCCAGGTGAATCCAGTGACGCAGCCCCTTTGCCCTCAACAAAAGTGTCTCGGAGCGGCCGTACGATCAAGCCGCCTCTAGAGTACTGGAAAGGGGGGAGAGTCATAGTGGATGCAGAGATGAATGTGACCATCCACACCTGCTACGACACAGTCCTCCACAGCCCTGTAAGTACCTGAAGCTCCGTGGAGAGTTTCTTTTTACCCATCCATCGGGGCCGTCTCGTCTGACAGTGTGATTAAGTTTCACACGGCTGTGTTTATTTCACAGGACGCCAATACAACAGTGTCTGCAAAGGCATCAGAGAAACCCGCCCAGGAGTCACACCATCGCAACAAGGGTAAGGAAGACAGAGTTCGAGCAGCTCAAGTGTTGTTAAACTGCGAGTGGTGTGCGTATAAACTGTTCTCTGTTTCCAGACCATAAACGTCAGAAGACCGCCAGAAGCGGAGAGGGGCCCGTGCGACTGCGGCGGGTCAAAAGTCCGCAACGAAAGCGCACCAGATCCAGGCCTGCCAAGACGGCCCACTGCTCCCCTGAGCCTCCAGTGGAGCCACCGTGCAGCCCCGACGAGTTCTCTTTCAGAAGGCCACGGTCCCACCGGGCGAAGCCAGCTGCTGAGAGAGCCCAGCACGTGGACCCTCTCCCAAGACGGACGGACTGCAGGACGAGGCACAAACGGGCTGTCACGGCACCCCAGGAATCTGCCACTGTTGCAGCAGCTCCAGATCACTCAAGTCCCGAAGTCTCCACCAGGAGGAGGCGAGGGAGGGCTCAGCCACAGCGTGCGTCCACGGCGTCTTCGAGTCAGAGCAAGGAGGAGCCGGCTAGGCCAGCCAG
Organism: Karalla daura; assembly: GCA_029224185.1. Taxonomy (NCBI): domain Eukaryota; kingdom Metazoa; phylum Chordata; class Actinopteri; order Chaetodontiformes; family Leiognathidae; genus Karalla; species Karalla daura. The sequence continues at coordinate 11,999,958 of CM055199.1, forward strand.
AGGGACGGGAAAGAGCTGCCCTGCTCCAAAAAAGGAAAGGACTAAATCGAAGAAATGCACCAAGAAGTCTCAGACGTCAGGGCCTTTGCCCGAGTTGAGGCAGTCAGGCATGAAGCCGGAGAAGGCCAATAGCAGTGTGGTGGTTCCACAAATGCCCGATGAAGACGAGTGGACGCAGGCAGAGCTGGCACGGCTACAAAAGTGAGTTTTGTCCATCTGAGCAATGGGCAAAATGGCCCTTCACGGAGTTGGTTACACATTTGTTCCTCAGAGCCTCATATATATTTGTGTGTTTGTGTTTCCCAGGGCAGTATCTCACTATCCTAAACATGTGACCGGTTACTGGGAAAAGGTGGCGAGTGCTGTCGGGACACGCTCTGCAGCCGAGTGCTACAAACAGCACACGTCCCATGGAGCAGCACGCAGCCCAGTGAACAAAACTAAAAATCCCCGAAAGAAAAAGGTGGAAGCACCAAAAGACCCAGGTAGAGGAAAGAGCCTAGCGCCTCATTGCTTCTACTGTGAAGATTTGGGGGTCATGTGTGTGTGAGTGGTAGCTGAAAGAGCCTCCAGAGAAGGCCGCTGTCGTCTTGATAGCCCTATCTTTTTATGGTCAGAGCAACATGTTGCACGGCCGCCCCAAAAATCTGGGGTCAAAACCTTTTAATAATTGGGTGTCTTGAGCACAGGTGTGACAAAATGGTTCAGAGTATGGAATACCATCGGATTCCCTTTAACGTCTGTGTGTCTACACATCAGTTTCTGATGTCTTTAGACATCCGGACATTCCTGACATTGGTTGGCGTAGATATGCCAGCATCTTTGGATGATAACCCACAATCTTCAGCGATTCCAGAAGGGGTGGGAATATTGATGCTGTGAAGCTCTCCTGGTCTGAACATCTTAAGTAATCAAAAAGCGTCTTATGTCTAAAGATGCAAAGACAAATACTAACACTACATGTAGTTTTAATATTGAACCTTGACTGAATGAATGACTGAGACTGTTTGGCAAAAGGAAGCAGGGTGCAGATTTTTGAGCGGCTCTCACCTCTGGCCCGTTTCAGCTGGGCCTCTCATATCTGCCCGAGTGGGGACGTTGAAGAGGAAGCAGCAGGTGCGTGACTTCCTGGAAAACATGCCCAGAGAGGACGTGGAGGACGCTTTCAGCTCTGCGTACATGCAGAACAGGCGTGCTGAGGTTGGTGTTTGTGTTTTTTTGTGTTGAGAAAACGTAACAAGTGACTATGATGACGTCCTCGGGGGGGAGTCCTAACCCTTATCTCGACTTGAACAGATTCCCTCCATGTGTCCGAGCGATGAAGGTGACTTAACGATTCAGATGCAGGAGCCAGTGACCCCCACAGCCGCAGCTTTCCCAGAGGTTAAGACCCCTCATTGTCTGCACATCACCCCCGGCATGATGGGCTCTCCCAACAGGTGACTGCCACTGACCTCTGCACTGCAGCTATGGAGAAACAACCGCCGCACGTTGACTAATTCACCTGTTTGATTTCAAAGGCGCTACGACGACAAGTATGTCTTTCAGCTCCAGAAGAGGATGAGGAAGAGGCAGTTTAACGTCTTCCAGCCTGCTGTCCCCACAAAGGTACTATTGATAACAAAATTTCCTTGTTACGTCACAATGTGCACTCTGTGTTTTTCTTTGTGAAGATAACTTCCTGTTGTCATGTGTCTCTCAGGAGTTCTCCCCGACGCCATCACTCAAACGAACGATGAGGAGATGTGGGACAACAGGTAGGCACCCGTGGACAATGTGCTGGACACTTGAAATGTGTTACAAGACACACAGATCATTTGAAAGCCTAACCCACTGACATGTGGATTTCTCTCTTTCTCTAGAGGATGAGAATTTTGTCGTTTGGGAGATGTTCCCGTGCAAAGACACAGCACCACCTGACAGCGAAGAGGAGCAGGATTTTTACTTCTCTGACAGCAATTGACAAATTTGTAAATGTTTTTGTAATTTTATTGTTTTGTTTTCTGCCGGACCTTTTTTTTTTAATGTAAATGTAATAACAATGAACTGCCGCGTTAAAGTCTGAACTGTGGTGTTTATACGTTCTGAGTTTACGTGGCTTGTTTGTATGTTTTGCTGATCATACACATAAGGGTGAGCTATTCATACTGTAAATACAAAGAAATGGAAATAAAGATGAACAATATATTAATTTTCCGTCTCAGGTTGTGTCATTTGCTGGATTCAATGAAGCTAAAGAAGTTATTACGAGCTGAAATATATTTTTTTAAACATTTGTTCACGGTATCTGTGACGTTCTGTCATCCAAGTCATTGTACTTTTAAGTTATTTTAATAAGCAGCTGGACTTCTGTTAGATTCTTGAGAAGTTTTTTCTCATCTAAAAGGCTAGGAGGCTGGGAGTACACTCTGGGAGAGTGGGAAAATGCTTTTGAGTAGGTGGCTCCATCTCATGGTAACACCCTGCAACTGAATAGCTGGATGTTTGAACTACTGAATCCCATTATAGTAGAACAGATTATTACATATTTCAGGCAAATCAGTCACAAGTGAGACTAACCACCAAAATTGGCACCAATACTTCCTGATTATTGTTCTTTTGATAAAACCCATTAAACACACAAATTCAACATGGCTGCCATTTTCCCCCAAGACGATATTATGAGAATGTCCTGCATCGGAGCAACTGTTAATTTGAAGATGTGAGAAATTGAGTGAGTCTTAAAAATCTCCACATGCCCACAGACAGATTTCATTCTTTTCACACTACCCATTTTTAAAACAAATTTATAATCATTTTAATACTGTCCTTTAAAGCGTATTGCTGCTTTACACTTACACTACACCTGTAGCTGCTGACAAACCTCAGCTACATGTGTAAATGTAAAAAAGATGGATAAAATCCGATGTGAGAAACAACACTGACTGAACACAACAGGTCGAGAATTTTAAAAAACATCGTCATGTGAGGGCTCGTCACGTGACCACGTCCTCATACCATAACAGCAGCCGACCCGGAAGCTGGGCACAGACACTGCAGCGGCGGAGGACGACATGTACACACTGTGAGTGCCCTGCATAAAGTTTATGGCTGTTCATCTCCATTTATTTACAGAGACGACCCGGGCTGGAAGGGGTCAGATAGCGCTATATTTTCCATGCGCCTGCATGGTTATTATCATTACTATTTCTTACAAGTTTATTGCGTAATCTCTGTTTTTGTTATGACCCAGATAGCAGCCAGCTAACGCAGCGACCTCACGGCGACTGATGATACGAGAGAAAAGCCTGACTTTTCGTTTCATATTCCTTTCATACTAACGGACATGTTTTGCCATTGTGTGTGTGAGTGAGGGACGCGCCTGTAACTTCAATATAAGCCAGATAGGTCACATTGAGGCTTAAATTACAGAGGTTAGACTTGCATTTGAAGACACGTGTGCGTATTTGAACTGAATTATCTAATGTTGTGTTTCTCTTCCCATCACCAGACTGACCTTCTCCCTCCCCTTGCTGCTCAGCTCCGTGGTCTGGAGTGGTTATCTGGAGTATGACCAAGATGTCCTGTGAGCAAATCCACTTTGCAGAGCAGTTTGTCCTCACCTTTGTGTCCTCTTGTTTTCCTCATTGAAACTCCTTTTCGAAACAAACAAACTTGCCTACGCATAAGTAATCGTGCTGCTCACCATTTCTAACGCAATAGGCAGTACACAGGGTGATTACAGGTGCGGTGGCTCGACTGAAATGCCCTTTAAGAGGAAATGAAAATAGAATGGGGCTACATGATGAATGGGTGGTTTGTGCTGTTGCCTCACAGCAAGATTCACCTTTTGGTTGGGCCTGTCAGTGTGGAGTCTGCATGTTCTCCCTGTGTCTCACAGTACAAAATCATGTATGTTCAGATCAATATGAGACCCCAAGTTACCCCTAGGTGTGAGAGTGATGTGCATGCCGTGCGATGGACTGGTGGCCCGATCAGGTTGTATTCCCTCTGTTAGCCCAGTGTGCACTGGGATTGGCTCCAGCAGACCCTCGAGACACAGTTAAGGAACAAAGTGGGTGAAATAATGAACGGCTGGATGGAAAATAAGATGGATTATACTGCAGTGTCAGCGTCTGCAGCAGAGCACAACCAGGATATTTCAGGGTCTTCACTCGTCACGGTCACTGCTCTGTAAAAGCTGCAGATTCTTAAATCCGAAAGCATCTGAGATTGAAATCGGATTTCCAGGTCATCTAGGACCTTGCAATAAACAGGACACGCAAATACAACATGCGAATAGGGTCAGATCAGTCTTGGGAGGCCAAGCAAAGAGATGCATGTAAATGAAGAAATCTACACATTATGCATGAATAACTTGTAGTTGTTATCGTTTTGAACTAAAAACTATTTTCGCACCTTAAATTATGATCAGGTCAGGGTTCTGTCAAAAAAGTAGGTCTTGGATGAGGATTTTCAGGACCTGTGCCATCTTGTCAGTTTTGAAGCTATTCTTTGGATCTCACAAACGGCTGTTCACAAACTGATCAAATAAAAGCTGTCATTTCTGTAAGGTTTTGAATTGCCGTTTTTCTTCCTCCTTCAGGATACCATCAGACTGGACTCATCTGGGACGAGTCGACCCCTCAGACGAGCTGGAGTTGACCTTCGCCCTGAAGCAGAAAAATGTCGACCTGCTGGAGAAAACGCTAAGACTGGTGTCGGACCCTGACTCAGCACTATATGGTAGAGCTAAAATAAGTCTAAGAACCAGGCCTGAACCGGTCACCTTTGATCCTTGACCTATTTCTGTGCCGCAGATAAAGTGACTCAGGTCTCTTTCGTCCTCCCCAGGTAAACACCTCACCCTGGAGGAGGTGTCCTCGCTTGTGCGTCCCTCTGAGCTGACCCAGAAGGTGGTGCATCACTGGCTGCAGAGTCATGGGATTACAAAATGCCTGACTGTTCACACTCAGGACTTCCTACAGTGCACCATGACTGCAGAGTAAGCGGATCTATTTTTAAGCATTTGTCCTGCTTACTCGACAGTACATTGTGCTTGCTCCCGACATAGTTAAGACATTAAAGAAAAGAACATTTTCTGCTCAAGTTTTCCTCCTGTATGGAAAATCCTCTGTCTCGTGAGAAACTTCCCTCTTTTTTTTTTTTTTTTGGATTACTGGTTCAGTTGAGCGACTGGAGTTTCCTGAAATCAAGGCCAAGGTTATTAGATCTGCAACAACACATGCCTTAGCTTTAACACCAACTCCTGCTAACAGGTTTACGCTCTGGTCCCAGGCTTCCACCGGAGGTGTAAATTTAAGCAGCAGATATGAGCCAGAGCAGTTTCAATACTTGAAATTCTTGAAACTGCGCGTGTTTGCGTGCGGTTTCGCAGACATTGAGGCCGTGTTTGGTTTTGCTTTGTGTATTCAGGACTGCGGAGAAGCTGCTTCCAGGCAGCAGGTTCCACCGTTACACCAGGGACGGCTCTTCTATCGTGAGGTCTTCGGCTCCGTACTCGGTCCATGATGATGTTCACCAGCACCTGGACTTTGGTGAGAGACATGACCACAGCGGCGGACGTACTGTGAGTGGGTCTGCATCGACCCTCCTTGATGAGTCATTTGTGTGTCTGCGTGCACACAGTGGGAGGGCTTCACCGCCTCCCTCCCAAAGGGCGGCAGGATTTCAGCAAAGACAAGGGAGGACGGACGCTTTCTAAGGACGGGGTCCACCTGGGAGTGACGCCCTCCATCCTGAGGACCCGCTACAACCTGACAGCAGCCGACGTGGGAACAGCCCAGAACAACAGCCAGGCGGTAGCTCAGGTGTGAGTCCAGAGCAAACAGGCTATGATCCAACCATAAGCGGTGTAACTCTGTCACTCTAGCTCTAGCTGCATGTTTTCTCCCTCAGTTCTTGGAGCAGTACTACAGTCCTGCAGACCTGGCCGAGTTCATGACCTTATTCGGACGGAGCTTCAAGCATCTCTCTCAGGTGGACCGCGTGGTGGGCACTCAGGGGCCAGGGAAGGCCGGCCTGGAGGCCAGCCTGGACGTGGAGTACATCATGAGCACTGGGGCAAACATCTCCACATGGGTGTTCACCAACCCCGGTGAGGCCTGACTCGCATCTCATCGAAACGATACCGAGGACATATCCAGTCATGGGGATAGAATGAGGAACAGCAAAGGTCTGCTTCCTGAACTGAACTGACCGACCGTCATCAGAGCTCACGCAGTCCTTCCTTCCTCATCCCCCTCCAGGGCGTCACGAGTCCCAGGAGCCGTTCCTGGAGTGGATGGTTCTGCTCAGCAACATGTCGGGCCTGCCCTGGGTGCACACCATCAGCTACGGCGACGACGAGGACAGCCTGTCTGCCGCCTACATGACGCGCATCAACACAGAGTTCATGAAGGCCGGCGTCAGGGGGATCTCCTTGCTCTTCGCCTCTGGTCAGTGAGAGGGAGAGCACGTGATGCATGTCAGACCCAGTGCTTGAGCCAAGTCTATGGGAGCTCGAAATCAGAATCTCAAAATCACAGACACGTTGTTGGGTGACATTTTGTCACTCCGGCTACGTGCAGCGACCGCAGCCTCTCCCTTCTTTTGTCTGGTGTTTGATTTGTACAGTCAGTAAAACAAAAGTCCACTTCCTGTTTTCTGTACGATTTGAAAAGCAAAGTGAATATTTGGGGAATAGCAACTAATCAGTTACACATCAGCTTGTGAAAAATTGAGGAAGCTGATTTAAAAAAAAAAGGGGGGGGGCAGGCTTCTGCTCTTTGGCAACCTGTCCACATCCTGCGGCTTTGCTTCACTCCTGTTACTATTAAAACGGACTGAGATGTTCCCACGTTGTCACCTGACACTAGTGACGGTATGTTCTGCAGGAGAGCGTGGTCGTTTATCTGAACTCCCTTTGTTTTCGTGGTCAGGTGACAGTGGTGCCGGCTGCAAACATTTGGGCGCAAACACCAACTCCTTCAGGCCAAGTTTTCCCGCCTCGAGGTAACACACCTGTACCATTCAGAACGGATCTGCTCCGATCTCGGCACAAGACGCCTCCAGTCTGTATATTAACATGGACTCTGTGGTTCTCAGCCCGTACGTGACGACCGTCGGAGGGACCTCGTTCAAGAACCCGTTTAAGGTCACCTATGAAGTCACCGATTACATCAGCGGGGGAGGCTTCAGCAACATCTTCAAGATGCCCGACTACCAGGTACCTGCGATAGCAGTAGCACGACGCGGTCTCCGGCTCCTGGACCGCAGGAGTGTGTGGCTGAGGCTGTGTGCGTGTGCCCCTGCAGGCCGGAGCGGTGGATGCCTACCTGAAGAGCGTGGCAGCTGCTCTCCCTCCTCACTCCTACTACAACACCAGCGGCAGAGCGTACCCAGACCTGGCCGCCCTGTCCGACAACTACTGGGTGGTGTCCAACAGAGTGCCCATCCCCTGGGTGTCAGGCACCTCGGTAAAGTAGTAGTGGGTGGTTTTAAGATGACTGCGAAAAAGAATGACTTAAAGTGGAGATAAGACCTTATTTCAGTAGATGTGTTTTATATCTATATCTTTATAAAAGGTTATAACTTCTGCTCTGTGTTTCTGATACATTTCCGAGTATTCAATTAGATATTTTTCTGACATTTCGAAGAGATCTTGGAGAGATCTAATATTTCACTCACTACTCATCACCTCATGGATTCCTCCTCCAGGCATCGACCCCGGTGGTGGGAGGTATGCTGTCTCTTATCAACGACCAGCGGCTGCTGAAGGGCCTGCCCACCCTGGGCTTCCTCAACCCGCGCCTCTACAAGCTCAAAGGACAGGCCCTCTTTGATGTGGGTCCGCCTCTTACTGTTACACCTTAAAGTATCACAAGATGCTATAGTGCACTAACTGTATCTATCCATCAATCCATGAAAGGATAGTCATGACCCTGTTTGTTTGGTTTTTGTGTGCGTCTAGGTGACTGAAGGCTGCCACCTGAGCTGCCTGGACGAGCAGGTTCAGGGCAAAGGTTTCTGCGCCGCACCGTCATGGGACCCGGTCACAGGCTGGGGAACACCCAACTACCCGGCTCTGCTGGCCGTGCTGCTGGTCGACTAGGAGCTGCAGCCCCTGTTTGCTGTGAGAGCAGGAACTACTCACACACCCGGACTGTTGACCAGGGCCCGGAAACCAAAGGCAGGACACCACTGAAACGATCAAACTCCCGCGCCCCTTTTAGATTTATGCCCATGTGTGTCGCTCGGCCCGTTTGAGGTCGAGGTCGCTTTTGTCTGTTTTTATGATGAGCTCGACTCATTTTTAACAGCATGATTTGATTTCATTCACCCCCCCTCCTCCCCCTTTAAAGGCTTTAAACTGTTTCCTCCCAACATTTTTCGGTCAGGGATAGTCGTGGCTTGAGACTTTTAAATGCTACACTGCTGTCGCCCATCATCTCTGCTGTTCACTGCATCTTACCTGAGCGAGGTTTCTCAGCGACGCTCATGAACAAAACCACCAGGTAGATTCACGCCACCAGCTACACAGCAATGGGAAGAGTGGGTTAACTGGACACTATGCACCAAGACTTGAGCTTAGGAAGAGTCTGAGACGTCTGCGTTGCCATACTAATCTCCAGGGATGAGCTAGGAACATATCGCCAGTCATCTATCATGAATATTTGCATGCAAATCTGAAGATGTCTCATGTAATTAAGTGGACCTTCTCCTTTGGTTTGCCCGCTCTGCGGCCGTGAGCTAACCAAATGCACTGTTAAACGTGGGGTCGAAGCCATTTCTACCCAGCGGCATCGTTGCACTTGTTTTTAATCTTTGCGTCATGTAAATCCTTCAAATGAAGCGAGAGTACTGTGCGAAGGGCTGCCTGAATGTCTGTTTCTGAAGTGAGTGGAATTGGATTCATGTTGGGAAAGGTCAGAGGATCGTCCGGGACTATCCTGAGAGTGGAGCGAGGGGGAAACCGTTTTTAGCGTGTTTTAATGTGCCGGATTTTAAAAGCGTTAAGTCCTGTATGGAATTAAACTCATGAAAATCAGAAAAACGGAGTTGCTTCTTTTATGAGAGGAGTTTGAGACTTTATTTCTTTCAACAACTTGAGACCAAGGTCTCAAATTGCAAAACAATGTTTCAACCCCGAAACCATACCAGTTGATGCTACTGAAGGCATGATTGTAATACAGCAGAGAGAAATGGTTTTAAAACCGTTGAAGCTCTGGGAACATTATCAGGAACATGTGAACAGGCTTCACTTCCTTTTCTGGCGTACTAAACGGGATGCAAGTCCATCGAATGGTTATTTGAGATGCTGAGTCACCCTCATACTTGTGACATGTTCCTGCCTGTTTGCAGTTCATGACAATCAAGTTTGACAATGCCATCAGTAACAAAAACAGATCCTAAAACAGACTGTATATAGACTGTTATGTTTCATTCTTATGTATAAAGTAATGTATAAAGTATTATATGAATTTGAGGTTTTAAAGCTACAGTAAGACAGCAAACAGTGTAAGGATTCTGTGGTAAATAAGTGGCGTACAATCATCACTTCATGTTCTTCAAGCTCTCCCTGCATCTGTGTGGGTTCCTCCACACTCCTCCCAATCCACAAACATGCATGTTAAGGTTGACTAGAGACTCTCATAATGACCCTAGGTATGTGTGTGTGTGTGTGTGTGTGACCTGTCCAGAGTGCATTTCCAGCCTTTGTCCCATGTGTGCTGATGACACCTGCATCACTGTTCAGGTACAAAGCTACTGAAGATAATGAATGGAGGAGAGCTGGAGTTGGCACTTGCAGAGCAAATGCATTGCGGCTAATAGGAGTGCCTCTTTCTAATGGCCCATGACTGATTTACAATACAGTAAAGGTTACAGACTTGTGAGGACAAACGAGACTTTCTGGGTTGGGTAGTGCAAGGGGGAAAATATTTTAATCAGTGATCACTATTGAAAATCACATTGCTATTTATGTACACGATTTGTGATATTGCCTGGTACAAAATGAAAAAATGCAAAGACACCCGACCCCCCCCTCCCCACATCCATCTCTGGAAAACACACTCACATGAAGGGGCAAAACAAACTGAAACCTCTTCCACGAAGAGCTACAGGAACAACCTGACTACGTACCTTTACCACAGAGCTTATGTCAGATAGTGCACAATATGCACACTTGGGGGAGGGGGGGGCGGCTGGGCGGGGGGGAGTACAAAATTGAAAAGGTGTCACTGCTGGGATCTGATGAATTTGTGTATTGCAAAAACTTTTACTGCCTGCCTCAAGGTATAAACAGGTGTTTAGGTGCAAAATCATGAATCAACATCTTCACAAGAAGAAACCGTAAGTTGTTCCGTCCAGGTAGCGCCAAAGAAAGGTAGGATGCCTGAGGGGGTTGGGGTTCTCCTGAGCTCCTTGTTCACACACCTCCATATGAATATCAAAAAGTTTGAGAAGAAGTCTTTTTTTGTGTCTCCATTTAAACCCTTTTATCTAATGATGATGCAAAAAAAGGGATTCATCTCACAACAAAGCAGGCCACGGGACGTTAGTTTGTCAAGGAGCAGGGATGCGGGTCGAGTCCTCCAGTGTGTGCCCGCCTCGTCGCTGGCCCGCGTTCTGCGCCGGCTCACTGGTTGTTTTTGGCTTTGGCGTGTGTGAGGATGTGAGACTTCAGGTTGGTCGACTGGGCGAACTTTTTGTTGCAGCCGTCGAAGGGACACACGTAGGGGCGGTCTCCAGTGTGAATACGCACGTGCGTGCGCAAGTTAAAGTCCAGTGAGAATCTCTTGCCACAGCCCTCGAACGTACACTGGGGAGGGGGGAGACGGAGGAGGCAGGAAGTTCACACCACTTTCAACTCAACCTGATGAAGCGTGTCATGCAGACAGGCCGGGGACTCACCTGGAAAGGCTTCTCTCCCGTGTGTACGAGCTGGTGCCTCTTCAGCTTGGAGCTCTCGACGAAGGCCTTGCCGCACTCGGCGCAGACGTGCACACGCGGCCCGTGGGTGTGCAAATGCTTCCTCATGGCCGAGTTGTCCCTGAACATCTTGGTACATCCCTTAGAGAGGGCCACGCAAGGTGGAGGGGGGAAAAAAATCACTCAGGACACGTCCTCTTTAACCGCTACCTCAGCTGAGGTTCTTTTTACAACTGTGACGGATGCATATTGTCATTTAAGTTAGTTTTATGTGAGCATGGCACTTACTTTGTGTGGACAGGCTATTGTCCGGGGTGCATCGTCTTCTTTTACTTTTCTTGGCTTCATTCTGCAAAACAAATAAAGAGATGTTTACATCACGATAAACTGTTCACACAGTTACGCACATTCCTGAACCAGAACACAGACTATGGCTTGTTTACTAAAAGGAGAAGGACTGTGCCCCACAGTGAGTCAGTAGTATGCTAAAAGGGGCAGCAGATGCAGATTTACCATGCAGTTGACATCTTTTACACTCTGCACTTGTACTGTCCACTCAGCCACTTACCGTGCAAACTCTGCCAGCTGTTTGGGGTCTGACAGATCGATGCCCGGGATGCCCCCAGGAGGAAGCTTCTTCCCCGTCATGTATTCGGAATAATCTGGGGGAGAGTTTTCTCCTGTGATCTGCTCCTCATGGTCTATGTCCTTCTTGTCATCTGGATGAAAAGATGAAGCAAGATAAGGCTGATAAGTAAAGACAATGCCAGAACGTGTAGAACCAGTTGATTGAAGTCGTTCCGAGCCAAACCTCTTATCGCTCCACTCCCACAGGCTCAAATATCTCCTGTCAGCTGCCATGTAAGATGTGATGCTAGCCTGGTTTGGTTTGTGTATACATAACACCTATCTTGAAAGCATTACCACCAAACATGTCCTGGTGTTTACTGTAAACTAATTATACAATGTTTAATTAAGCAGGAATAAATTGGTTCAGGACCAACACTGTAAATAATATGAATCTAATGGGAGTAACAAAAGGAGTATTCATCTTAATTACAATAAAATCTGTTTTAAAAATCCATCCTTACTGTTTTGGGGGAATATAACACACTAATTACCCTATACAACATGAAGAAGAGAAGTTCGCATATTTAAGTGTATGTTTACCATATGACTTACAAATAATATATATAAATATAATGTAAACAATTATGAGCAAAAAAATACACAAATGGCACCATACAACACTAAGACACACAAAATAGTGATGTGCAAATAGGTCAAAATAATGTATAATATGAGCATATAGAATAAAACTGCATACTGTACAGCCCGGTCAGTTGGGAGGCTGTCCTGATCAGCAGGATGTCGCACATGTATTGCATAGCGTTAACTTCATGTCATCCTCCCTGCACTTTTCTTGAGTCAATCAACAATGCAATATTTTCTTATTATTAATATTCACGAAGTAGCGTGATCCGATGTAAGTTATAAAAATACACGTGCAATGTAAATTATGCTCATGTCACAGTGCTATTTCTATATTCTATCTACAGACCATATATGTACTGTGGGCTTGTGCTGCTAAATTTTGTCATCCACATGCCTATTTTCTATACCAATCACCCAAGCGTGTACCTCATCGCTGTAGTTATATAACTGCCTTGTAATGGGTCTGATTCTCTTCGATTTATCCGTAGATGTGCGGATAGTACACAACAGAAGCGTGGCTGAACAACTGAATTACCGCACACTGTTGCATATAAGTACATGAGTATTACGCTTGTTAATTACGGGCATTACATAACGATTCTCAGACCACGTAGACAGAACTAAAGTTGTCCAGGTTTACAGGGCACATAACTCTCCAAGTACTCAGGCTGCAGGGTGTCGGTGGTGTAAACTCCGAGGTGTCCGTGAACGCCTCTCGGCTGGTTGAACTGAACTGCGCCACAGCGGCCTAGCGGAGCCTAGCGGAGCAGAGCGGAGCCTGCCGCTCCGTCTCCCACTCTCGCCGCCATCTTCCTCGGCCAAATAAACGCCATTTTTTCGGGCCGCCATACTTTCTACACCGGGGAAATATGGCGGCGCCCATCGACACATAAAACATGGCTTCCCATAAAAACAAAAACATCCCAAACGCAGTTTAAGTGGCTCCGAGTCGGGGAATAAAGTCCAACTTTGCGGTGGCAGCAGGCCCCGACTAGGCCCTGCCGCCCTGCACACACACCGAGAACAAAGCGAGCACTCAGCTTTGCTGGACTTCACTCAGGACTCTCAACTTACCCGAAGCCCACATAGTGACTGAAAATTCCCCCTCCAGAGTCTTTATCTGCACTTGCTTCTGCTCCCACTTCCTGCCCATTTCACCCCCGGTCAGGTAGCTCTTTTTGCCCGCTTTCTTCCCGCTCCCAGGCTTCTTCATCCGGCCTGTCGAGGAGCTTTTCCCAGCCACAGCGACCAGAGTCTGTTCGATAAAGTCCTCCTCCACTGCAGGCACCGGGATGAGGATCTGGTCCTCGAAGCCGTCATCTGTGTGCAGCTCGGAGTCGTCCTCCCCCACCACCTCCTCTCTCGTCTGGACCAGGATCACCTCCTGGTGCGGGTGGAGGGAGTGCGGATCGTCGGAGTCCAGCGGCTGTAAGGCGATCATGGGCTGGTGTTCACCGTCTTCTCCCACTACTGTCGTCTCGATTGTCTCTACCTCGATTTCGTGCAGCTCCACAATCTCGGCCGGCATTTCTGACCCGTCCGTTTCTATATACAGGGTATCCCCCGACGCCATGCTGAAATCTGTATGTTCCTCTTGGTCTTTTTTGCTGTTTTTCCACACTCTCCCTCCTGTCTGCACTCAGGCTTCCTCCTCCCTCTCCGACAACAACTCACACTCGTGTAATCTCGTCGCCACAATGATCCAGTTCTGAAATCTCGCGAGACCTGGCATGTTTGAACTATCAGTCTGGACTTTAACCTGCATTTCGTAATGGACTTAGAGTGCCTATGAAGTGATTGAAACACACATTAATATACGCGTTATCAATTACTGATAAGAAACACCCCAATGCCTAAGAGTGAAATGCACAATGATTTAAGCTGCTGTAAGTGTGAATGACTTTTTGTTTTTATTTTTAGCGTTTCATTGCCTCTATAAACTGTCATGTCTTCCAGATAAGGTGACACATTAAACTTGTTCCTCCATCTGCGCAACGGTGCACCTCCCACATACATGCAGTTACATTATAAAACTGAGAAAAGTATGTCAGAAGTGATTCAACAATGTGCGAAATGAATGTGTGTCAACACACAAGGTGCAAATCAATAGCCCTCTGTATGTGCGGGAAGTTTGAAAAATCGATATCGTATGGAAAGAGAAAGTGTGGAAAATTTCAGCTCATTTTTTCAAGAGTGGTGAGCATTAGTGCTGTAAACGTTGTCACTTTTTCAGTGCAACCCTCAACTTTTCAGTGTGGATTCATTAAAGTTGTTTTTTTTTCATTTTTGTACACAATTATTTTTTTTTTAAATGTATCCACAACATGTTTATTACTTTTTAATACTGCCTTCTTGTCGCTGCCGACAAGCCTGTGTATTTCCCCTGGTGGGATCAATAAAGTTCCTTGATTAAACTGTAAAGATGTCACAGGCATTTGCTTGTCTTACTTCGTGAAACGCTCCACTGAGCCTCCGTGTACTTTAAAGAGTACAAGAGCATTAATCTAAGTGCGCCGTGAGCACTGCAAATATGCACAGACAGAGGGAACGAGTGTAAAGGTTCTCGGGCTGGTCGGAGAGCCGAGCAGGTGGCCCCGCTCCTCGGGCAGGTAGGGGGAGGAGCCTGTGGTCACACCTTGCACCTACAGCCCTGCAGTGTGTGTGAGTAGGTGTGTCCCGATACTGCCGGGCTGCATGACGCACTGCACGCCTCAGAGCAGGTTGTCTCAGTCACGGAGAGAGGAGAGTAATGGGGAAGACAGGTGGAAGGGACGACTTTGAATGGGTCTACAATGACCAGCCTCACACTTCAAGGAGGAAGGAAATCCTGGGTAAGAGATGACACAAATCGAGGGAGACTAGCTCCGTTTTTTTTTTTAAATTTCCAGGCAAGTGTGTGTCAAAGGCTTGGGTTTTTGGTTTCTGACCACAGTCGAGGTTATAAGACCGTAGCCGGTTAAACCTGTTTACTCTCTGTTGCTTAACGTGTTCCGGTGGCACAGTGTGCAAGTGTTACCTGTCTTTTGATGTCAACTCGTTTTTGAATAATTTTCACGTGGTGAAGAGAGTGGCAGCACTTCAAATCACTGTTCAATAGGGAAATAACTACAAAAATGGGACAGTGATAAATCAAACCATATTGCGTTAGTGTGTTGTTTATTTGTGTAGATTTCAGACTTATTTTTCAAGAAATAATTATGAATATTGAGAAAACATGAGGGACTGCATTAAATAAAAAAAAACAAAACAGTTTTTAAACAGTTTAATTGAAACAAGTGGAAGAAGATGGATCGATGGATGAAGTCCTAGGCAGAATGCTGAGTTACAGAGACAATATATTATCCTGTCTACCATGAATTAATTCTATTCATTAAGTCAACTTATCCACCTCTTGGTCAAAATTTCCTCAGATTTATGAGAAAATAAATGAATACTGATGGCAGGTGTACGTGACTATGGCCCTGGGCTCTTGGTAACAAGACACATTCCCTGCTGTGGCTGCTCGTGACAAACACATGCAATGCTATGCATGAAGTGAGACGAATCGGGGAATAAAGGAGTCAAAGGATCAGGGAGGATTTCTGGACCATCATCAATGCTACCTTAAGGTGGTTGATACAAGAGCACATTTGTATGAAATACATACTGGACATTGTATAAGGGTGACAGATCGCAATAATGTTCGTATGTGGTAAAGTGATTTGCTTTGTAACTGGATTTAAAAGCATTTAGCCAGAGATAAACAAGGTGATGTGTAAACTTGATCCTAGCTTTGTTCTGTGGCCGCATGGCTGCAGCTGATGGGTCTTTTGACACCACTGAGCCTTAAATAATTAAAGTGTTTTGTTTTAATTCTCCTATGCCCTGCCCTGGTGGGAGAGGCCGTGGCCTCGCCTGTTTTTAGATGATTGCAGAAGAGATATTTGGTTTGACAAGCAATTTTAAGAATTGGATGAACGGTTGTGTGATATCCGCAGTTTGTGGTTTGGGGCCCATCGTGAGATTTGTGTCATTGGCTTCACAGCCTCGTTCATAAGGTCACCTATAAATAATTATGTTCTCATTGTTCAGTCATTCATTGTTCACTCTTAGCCAAAAGTTTAAGCTATGAACAATGCAGTTTTTTTTCTTTGACTTTGTGGCGGCAGTCGATTATGAACTGATGTGAAGCTGAAACTTGAGGCTGGAATCTTATACGGGTTGTGACCAGAAGTTCAATGAAAAGACATTTCTCTCTGACAGAGCTCCAACCTTGGCTTTACAACATGTCCTGCGCGGTGGCCTGAGGCAGGTTTAAAAGAGTCTTTTATGATGTCTGGTTATTGATTTAACTTAATACCCTGAGAGTGCGCTACAGTGTCAGCACCTGTGGACGTAGAGCTAATAAATATCATGGGAACATGGCACGGCGTCAGACAGATTCATTCATGCGTTCCTTTAAAAAAAAGGAAGCTGGCCGAAATGTTGGTCAGGGTTTTTTTTTTTGCCACTTTATTGTTTTGTAATTAGGAACTGTAGGGAGGTAGTGTGGAATTCCTATTGGTTAAACATTAACTGAATAAAGAGGGTTTGGTCAGTGAAGACAACTGCAAAGGCTCCAGCCTCTGGTGCCTCTCACCATTCGGTCGCCAAGGTGAGCTCACTTTGCATGGCATTAATACACAAGCGAGCTGTAAACAAAGAGGCCAAGCAAGATTTGCATGAACTTTCCCCACACGGTGCATGATTTCGTTCGTAAAATGCCTGCTAGCATGGACTGTTCAATCTCTGTGACCATGGGTTTTGAAACTGCTCAGGACTTATTTGCTCCTTTTAACCTTTCCTTCCTATAAGGTGTGGCCGGAGCAGCAAACCAGTATTAGTAAAGTTGCACAATTTGTTAGCTAAACCAGCAGGAAACTAAAACAATATACTAGTTCCTTTTTTTTTGCTGGATGTCTTTGAACCACTCCCTTGCATCAGCCTGAGTTTCTAGTCCCTCAGCAAAACAACACCTCTGCCAATTAAGAAGTGACTTTTGTTGTGACAGAAGTCCCAGGAGAAGGGCAGATTATCACATGTTTGATCATGTAATCTGGTTTACGCATTATCACACAATAGGAGTTAAAAAAAATGAAGCCAGGATTTTGAAAAGGACAGTTGAAGTCTGAAAGATGGTTTTTACTTTTCTCCCAATCTCTCCATCTTTTATTTCCTGTTTTTCGTTTGGAACTCTTCTTTATAACTCTGCCAATTTAAACCTTTCTCTCTTGCTCTTTTTAAATCTTCTTTTCTCTCCGTTTTCCATCTCCAGCCAAGTACCCAGAGATCAAGTCTCTGATGGGCCCGGATCCCCAGCTGAAGTGGGTGGTATCAGGCATGGTCCTAACCCAGATCCTGGCCTGCTACCTGGTACACGACCTCGCCTGGAAGTGGATCTTCTTCTGGGCTTACGCCTTCGGAGGATGTATCAACCACTCCCTGACTCTGGCCATCCACGACATCTCTCACAACGTGGCCTTTGGCAACAAGCTGGCCAAGTGGAACCGCTGGTTTGCCATGTGGGCCAACATCCCCATCGGGCTGCCTTACTCCGCCTCCTTCAAGAAGTACCACGTCGACCACCATCGGTATCTGGGTGGTGACCAACTGGATGTGGACATCCCTACAGATGTCGAAGGATGGTTCTTCTGCACCCCGGCCAGGAAAGTCCTCTGGCTCTTCCTGCAGCCCTTCTTCTACGCCCTGCGCCCGTTGTTGGTCAACCCGAAGCCCGTGGGTCTGCTGGAGATCCAGAACGCAGTTGTTCAGTTATCTGTAGACTTAATTATCTACTATCTGTGGGGGCTGAAGCCCATCGTTTACCTCATTGCTGGGTCTATCTTGTGCATGGGACTGCACCCCATCTCTGGACATTTCATAGCTGAGCACTACATGTTTCTGAAGGGACATGAAACATACTCGTACTATGGAGCGCTGAACATGATCACCTTCAATGTTGGGTATCACATGGAGCACCACGACTTTCCAAGCATACCAGGCAGCAAACTACCTCAGGTGAGACCATGCTACTCAGAGCTTACCCGGGTCTTTTATTCTGATAATAAGTTCATGGCCGAGCTGAAGGGAGAACAGCTCAAGCGCTTACATCACTGGTGGGTGTGGCCAGATAAGACGGGGCCTCTCTGGTCTTTCAGAATCTAGACAAAAATGTATTGGAAAATGTCACGTGGCATTTTTGTGATCGAGGGCAAATATTTATCAGATGAAAACCTGTCTCTGTAACTGGTTAACTGCTGGCTCCCTGGCACCAGTGGAGCCTGAAGAGCATGTGATTGCTGACAACGGCTTTTGTCTGAAAACGCTTTGGTTTATGAACAGATTTTCCATGAAAGCCAGTGAACCCAGTTTTTTCTTTCACCCCAGACAACACACTTACATTTGTGTCACCTCTGACTGTTTAACTGGCTACTCAAAGGATTTCCACAAAATTCAGTGAATTGTAATTCATCATGTATTTGTCATTTTCTCTTTTCCACTAATGATATTGCCCCTCTCTTGGCAGGTCAAACAAATTGCAGCAGAGTATTATGACTCCTTGCCTCAGCACACTTCCTGGACCCGGGTATTATGGGACTTTGTGTTCGACGACAGCATTGGCCCCTACGCCCGAATCAAAAGGACCTACAAGCTAGGCAAAAACGAATAGAGCTTTGGCTGATTATATTTCCTTTAAAACAGGAATGTGAATGTCAGATATTCAGAACCTATGGACCGCTATGAAATGTCATTTGTTTGTGTAGTTTTTTTTTTCACCCATGTTGTGTGTAGTTCTTTCTCTAAGTAAAACACGTTGGATATTCTCACCATAAATCAGTCTGTCAATGGGAAAAAGAATTAAGACACACCTGGGCACTCCATTGGAACATACAGATGACATTTCCTGTATATCCGGAAGAAGGAAATCATATATGACAGAATTTACAGTTTCTGTATTCAACAGAAAGATTCAGGATTATTTCAGGATGATGGTCTCATACATTGTCAGGAAGTTCAACAGAGGTGTCACTCGCATTACGGTTTCCTTTTCCTACTCTCAGATCACGTCAGGCTGCTCCAGAATGTATAAATATCATTCGAGGCTCACGCAAACTCTCAGTTCAGGCAGCACAGTTTCCTGTATCTTGGTAAGAACATGTGTTGAGGTGGAGGAATAAGCACTGACACTTACCCGTCAGACAGAAAAGCCCTTTGCCCCATTCTCCTTCTTTGCAGCTCCATTGTGCTGTAAAACCATGATTACATCTACAAAGATGGGCAAAATGACAGAAGCACCTTCATATTGCAAAAAATAGTTTTCTTTATAGTCTCATGTTTTGTGTGTGTGTTTTTTTGTTTTTTTTTTAATTGTCAGGACTCACTTTGTCACTTTGAGTCAGTGTTAGTGAGCGTCGTTGGACTCCTGGTTCTCCTTGCTCATGCAGTTTTCTCCACTGGCCTCAGTCAAGAGTTCATTGCCGCATGATTTTTTGATTTTTTTGAGTCATGTACGACCACAATTAAGGCACAAAAAACGTGAGCCTGAACCTGAACTGCAGGTATGTCCCAAACTAAAACTACATGCATGTAATGAAGGAAAAATCCATCATGTTCCCAAAGGCCAGAGCAAAGAAAAGAGCAGGAAATCTGGTCCCTGAGCATTACTCAGTGGGAGTCTCTCAACAGCTGCAACACTTCTGACTTATGAATTAAACCATTACATTTTTTTAATCAAATTCGCATTTACTGTAGATCTAGTCTTGTACAGTGTTTCCTTTTTGTATACCACCTTTGTATGTGTTGATCCGTGTCGTGATTAATAAGTGTGTTCATTATTTCTATTTAAATGTCAACTAAAAACATAAAAAGTGATAAAGATCTTTATGAGCAGACTCTTGTTTAAAGATAACGGTCAGTGGTATGTTTTCTGTTTTGTGGTTACTAGATATGAAGATGCTTTTTTTTTTATATCCTGAATGTGAGAAAGAGTTTCCAAATGTACCAAACCACAAACAACCTTCTCCCACACACACACACACACACACACACACACACACACACACACACACACACACACACACACACACACACACACACACACACACACACACACACACACACACACACACACACACACACACACACACACACACACACACAGCACGATATTCCCCAGATGGCTGACACACTCTACAGTTTCTGTTTGAATGAATTTACTTTCAGCTTTGAAATCAGAACGTAGTTGAGAGCGGACAGAGTGGATAGAATGCAACAACCAAGATTCAACCAAATCCTTCCTGCAAAGACACATGTATCTACCATCACGTGGGCCTACCATTCACTTTCTGCACATTCCTTTCTAAGTAAGATTTGCATATTGCCAGAGCAACCCTCTTTAATCATCTTCACATGGCTACCAATATCAAGTTCAACATCTCATATATAGAAAGGGGAATCTTCATGGAAACAAACCACGATAATAAATGTACCACCGTTTGTATTTTTTTTATTTTCATTTTCTTCAAACCAAATAAAAAAACTAATTCATAGAGATGGGGAGGGGGGGTTCATGCATACTCAGGAGGTTCACAAAGCATAGAATGACTAATAGATAGTACTACATTGTTTTATATCAAGTCAAAACCAGGTGGCACATTTACAGTTATCGGCCTGTTTTGTGAATGATCCCCAAGTTTTAATGATCTCACACATCTGAACGGGTAGAGAGAAAACGTGTACCTCGGTCACACTGGAGTTGTAGAGCAGACTGTAACTGTCTCATCTGTAGATTTGCCCAATCGTTGCTCATTTTAAATGTCTCATAACTTGGATGTGGAGAGAAGAGGTAATTTAAGTGGCGAATTGTGGTTCAGACATTAAAATGTTTTCCAGAATCCCTGGAGAGAAAAGAATAGACGCACAACACCAGTATGAACAAGGTCATAAAAAGCCTGTTTTCTTTTTTTTTTTCCTTTTAAATACGCCAGTGGAGGGCAGGTGAGTCTGCAGCACCATTATACCCATATTGTGCTTGTTGGCTTTAAATAGATCGGGCTAAACTAAACTAAACGAAACATAATAAAAGAAAATAGAAAATACAAAAGGCTGACATAAATGGTGTGCAAGATTCCTTTTTCCTTCTGTAATATCAATAAAATACTCATTGTCATCAACAGCATCATCATTATCACCACAGTTTTTTTAAATAATAAAACAGTAAAAACTTAGAAAACAAAAATATTTTCTTTTTAAGACTTGGACTGAACAGAGAACAAAGAGTTGCAACACTGGGCTGACTGAGTCTATAGGTGCACAGAGAGGACCACAACACCAAACTCAGCACGAATGTCCATCCATCCATCCATCCCTCCCTCCATTCATCTTATAGTTTTCATCCTCTGTTTGAGTTCGTCAGTCCATCTTTTCCACTTTCTTTATCCATCCATCTCTCTCTTGTCTGCTCCTCTGTCTCGTAAACCTATCTCGCCCTCTGCCTCTCTCTGTCTCTTTCTTGCACTTTTTGCCGTCCAGCGGGCTCAAATGTTGGCACAACGTCTCTGCAACGCGGCATCGTGAGGTCACAGAAACATTGAGAGAACATTCGCTGGTCCTCGTGTCTGTGCATCTGCATGTCCATCTTCCTCCAGCTCCTCCTCTCGCTCTCCTCCTACCGCTGCTCAGATGAGATTAGGATGTGCTGATTCTGCCAATTTCTTGTCTGATGGCTGCAAGACAGGAATGTGGCATTTGGAGAGCACTCTCTTTACACTCATTGATCAAGCATGGAATCTATTATTAATGCTGACATCCAGTTTTTTCATGTTAGTATTAAAATCTCTCTGGGACTGAATTGTAAAATCTAGCTTCAAAATGCCTTGCTATGCAGCGAACTCGAACAGAAATGCTTCTTACCATTAATGATTTCATCTTTCACCTTATGCAACTCACGTACGACCTCATCCAAAATTTCCTGCAAAACAAGATGTGCTTGTTAGTGTCGCAGAGTGTGAAGAAAAGTTCCAGTGCTCCTCACAGTGCCAAACCTATATAATCCCTCGTGCAATAAAACACATCGTACCAACCTGTTTCATCCTGTCAAACTCTGTGTCTGATTCACTAGTGCTTCCAATAGGTCTCACTCTGCAACACCGAGAGAAACACTGAGTCAACACAAAAACAGCCCAGCCTTTTTATTCCACTCAAGTGGTTGAGTAATACATTCTGTACTTTGGGATTACGTGACATTAAAATGGAACCACAACACCCAAATATTGCATGAGTACATTGTCATGCATAGCCAGGTTAAAATGTCTGCGGTTAATGAGGCTTCTGGTGAACACTTATCTACAGACCTGGACACCAGTGAGGACTTGTCTGCAGAGTTGGATCTTTCCCATGGTTTCTTCACAGCATCTGTTGTGAGAGCATTAAACCCAGAATAAACAACACTGAAGCCTCCAACACAGGTTAAAGGTGACTCGAGACCTGCGGTTTTCGTTGGTAGCCAGGTTAAAACGATGCTCTGTACCTGTCGAGTTCTGCTGACCTGGCCCCCGACCACCGGAGTCGTCCTGCAAGAGAGAGATTAATTACCACTGCACAGCCCAGTCATCCATCAGCTTCACTGTGAGTTTCCCAAAAAGGTTCAATTTCGGGTCAAAGTCTGCACAGCTTTATATGAGATCCATTAAGTGTTCTCTCCTCTAGTCTTTGTGCTGTGCTAAGCAAACCATCTACATCATCCTGCATCATGTTATATTTGTCAGTTTTCTTCTATGAAATATGACCAGACAGAGCGATTGTGTAAAATGATCCACACATTATGTATGTGCAGGTTATAGATTTCCCTGCAGCCACTGCTCCGAATGCTCGGTACTTACTTCATCAGGTTTCTCTGAAGCTTTCCGTCTGCGGGAGGAGGAAGTACACGATCAAACAGTGAGATACACACACACATAATTCCATAACTAAAACAGATCAAATCATGGATTAGATAGCGGTTGAGCAGCACATTTCCTGGTGAGATAAACATTTACCTTGACTAAAGGTGAACCAGGAAAACCGAAATGAGAATTGTTGAGTGATGGAGCACACGTCCTGTATGTCTCTGACTCATTTCAGTGAAAGGCGAGCAGTGTGTGTGTTGGTATAACTGTTTTACCTGCGAGCTAGTAAGGCATTCATCTCCTGCATCAGTCCCTCCCCTCCACCGCCGCTGCCCCCACTGGACCGGTTGGAGTCACTTTTGCCACCGGACCCGGGCGGACTGCTCTCATCCTGGAGAACAGGTTGCAACGCGTGTTTCACTTTGTTGCTGTGGGACATTCTGGATGAGAGTGCGCTATTGTTCGCTCCTCTCCAGACCAAACACACACATCGCACGCACGGCCTCAGCATGGGGCTGAAACTGCGGGGGTGCTGGCCCGCTCGGTCTCACCCTGTGGACTTTACGTAGTTTGGCTCCAGCCAGCGCGGCGGCCAGGCCCGAGGGCTGGTGCTGGACTCCGGGCGGACCCCCGGGGGGGCCTCCACCAGTGGGCAGTGGGGGGGGCATGGGTGGGGGGACGGCCATGGGGGGCGGAGGGCCCGGCGGCGGTGGAGGGGCTGGAGGACCAGCCATGGGAGCCGGGACTGCAGCTGCAGGGGGCGCCACAGAGAGCATGGCTGGGTGACCTGCAGAGACAGGGGGGCCTGGGAGGGGCAGAGTTAGAGCCTGGTTAATGGCTGATTTAGCCTGTTTTGCCTCCTGGAAGGTTGTGTGAAGACCCTCTGAGGAATGATATGCACTATCACTATATAACGAAGACACAACAACTGCTATCTACGAGACCTCTGGCCCCTGGGCCTGTGCAGCAAACTGGAAATGATTCACGCATTAGTGGCTTTCAATGGTGTGAGAGATGTTGGTTAATTGGAAAATTGGATGGTTATGAGAACAGCTGGCACGACGTGTGAGAGCTTCAGCTTTCCTACTTTGCAGACGGCCCTTTGATTTCCTGCTTTTTTGCTGAGTACGTGAAGCGTAAATATCGGAGATGCAAGGCAACAATATTTTTTTAGCCCATGAATGTGAGAGTAGTCGCTGTATAGCACAATAAAAAATTCCTGACTGCACTGTGACAACAAGGACTATCAAAACCATACAAAACCACGTGAGACTGTAACTTTAAGGGCAGCCAAACACTGACTGAACAATTCAAGAAGGTTTCATAAGCTTTGTGGGATGACTTGCATAACTGAATGAATGGAAAACTGAGCCTGTGTAAAGCGAGGTCAGGTCGATCTATAAAATGTATTCAGGATTTAAGACTGATGTGTCTTTAATCTGTCTCTGTAAAACAGCACATGGATTTGAACTGAAGCCAAGTGTTGACTCTGGGCTTTCGTTTACATTTGTGTCCACACTGATCGTCTGACAGCATTCCAGCTTTAGGTGCAGAGAGTATATAAAATGACTTCAGGCTGGCTTGACTTTTTTTTCAAGATTTGCTGGAAAGTCCACTTACGTCAGTGGCTTGCTGGAATTACCAATCGGCAATCTCTTGAGAATCGCCACTATCAGCCGCAGTGTTTTCTAAGACACGAAACACCTGTCGAGCTGGATTCAGGCCTGGGGACTGGTCCGGCAAGTCGAAAGTATTCAAACACGGGGCTGTAAACATTCCTCGATAGCGTGTTTCTAGGTTATGAGAGGCAGGTGTTTCACTCAGGAGGCATTTTTCGCATTTCACGGAGAAGAACAGGCGTGAATAAATGAGGGCTGGGTTACGTTCAGCTGCCTAAGCGTCGGATTATTGCCAGCTCGCTGTCATGTCTTACTGCGAGGACACAATGGAGCCATCGACAATGCTATCAGCAACACCTGTGCGTTTCCTGCTCTGACAGGTCAAAGGCCTATTGTCCTGCTGTGCTCTGCTGAAACAGGAGAACAATGTGTAAAAGGAGCACTGAGATCCACGCTGTTCAAACAGTCTGTCACTAGTTTTAACGGGATTTTCACTCTCGTCGGATTAAGAAACATCACGGGAGCCACGAAATATTGCAAAACCTACTGCGCCAATATGAGGAAGTATTGCATTAAGTATTGTGTGCTTATGGTACATGTGTAGCCTTATAGGTGAGGGGTATCCACTCTCCTGCACGTCACACACAAACACGCACATGCAGACACATCTACACACATAAACACGTAACATCCCTCTGCTGAGAGACTACCTCCTCCTCTCTCCTCCTCATACTTACTGCTGCTGGCCACGGGGGCCTGCTGGGGGACGGGGGAGGGGGTCTTCTTGGGCGAGCCCCCGTCAGACATGGCAGTGTAAGAGGGGGGTGAGGAGGAGGAGGAGGAGGAAGTGGTGGTAGGGGGCTGCTGGTAGAACACCTGCTGCTGCTGCTGCTGCTGCTGCTGTGGTGGAGGTGGAGGAGGATGATGCTGCTGCTGCTGAGGGTGGAAGGTGGATGCGTACTGGGGCTGGTGGCCCGGGCCGGGGCCGGGGCCCGGGGCGTTCAGGGGGGGCAGGGGCACGGCCTCGCAGTACTGCGGGGTGAGCGGCAGGTGCTGCGAGTGGGGGGAGTAGGAGTCGTCTGGCTGGCCGTTGGAGTGCGGGTGGGCCTGGTGCGGGGCGTACTGGTGAGGGCCCGTCACGGAGCTAGGGTCTAGAGGTGGGGGCTTCATCCTGGTACTAAGGGGAGGGAGGGGGTGAGCCATGGGCAGGGCCGGCTGCGGGGGCATGCCCTGCTTCACTTGCATGGCCATCATGACCGGGGGGGAGTTGGAGGGGGGCATCTGCGCGTACATTTGCTGCAGATGGGAGGCGGACCAGGTGCCGTGTTTAGGGGGGAGCATGATGTCCTGCTGCTGCAGCTGCTGCTGGAGGTGGAGGTGTCGGGCTGCGCTGGGGGGAGACAGGGGGATCTGACGGACCTGCCGGCCCTGGGTGGTCACTCCCGCCTGGACCGGGGAGAAGGCGGAGGCCAGGGAGGTGGAGAGCTGGGAGGAGAGCTGGGCCTTGTCCCTAGCAGCCCCTGCCTCTCTCTCCTGACAGGGGGAGGAGGAGGCGGAGGAGGGGGGTGAGGAGGAGGCCACGCGGACGTAGGACGGGGGCAGTGTGCTAGCCCTGTACTGTCTGTACTCGGGTGGTGTGTCTGGGTGGGTGGGAGGGGTGGAGACTTTATATTGGAGAGTGGAAACGACTGTGACGGGCAAGAGAGAGAAAGACAGGGAGAGGTAGAGAGAGATAGATAGATAGATAGATAGATAGATAGATAGATAGATAGATAAATAGAGAGAGAGAGAGAGAGAGAGAGAGAGAGAGAGAGAGAGAGAGAGAGAGAGAGAGAGAGAGAGAGGAGTTGCGGACGAAGAGGAGGACGAAGGAGGGCAACAAACAAAGGAAAACAGAAAAGAGAAAAACGTGAGAAGAATGAAAAGCAACCAACTGAGCAACCAAGCAAGTAAAAAGATGAGAAAATCAGGAGCAATCCAAAAAACGGAAGCCAATAGCAAATAAGAAATAATCTCAAAATATCATAAAAAGAACAAGCAGCAGAATGCAACATGACTGAGCCATGGTCAGAAAGCATTATGGCGTTTCCCCCAAACGGTGGCTGGAAGGAAGGGATGGCAGTAGAGCATGTTGCAGGGACGGGAGGACGCTGGCTTCTGACAGCGCCACTGACAGCAGAGACACACGAGGATGTTTAAGTCTGTATGTGCATTTACGGGGCAGACTTGAACATTTATATGTGCGCATGGATGCAAAAGCATAAGGGCGTACAGACTGGGGGAGGAGGAGGGGGAGGAGGGGTGGGGGCGGGGTTGGGGGGAGCACTGGTGGTATAAGCTACGGTGGGAAACAGTAACACAAGCAACACCGGGAGAGCCTGTTCACGCCTGCTAACCTACCGTACGAGGATCTGGAATCTCTGGCTTGTCATAGAGGTGAGATCACCTGTTTGCTGTGGGAAAGTAGAGTGTGCTCTGCCTGACTGATAACAGGCTGGCCGATAACATCCCTCATTACAAAAAAACAAAACGACGCAGAGCAAACACCCACTTGCTCCCTGGCGGGGGTCTTTGTTGACCTGTGAGCTGTGAGCTTATACTCTTGTGTTTTTCTGGCACGTTTGAGCAGCTAACGAGCAAACGCTGCAGCAGCCTCTAATTCATTTGGGTCTCTGGAGCAGCATGTGAAAGAGAGAGAAAGTATGTGTGTGTGTGTGTGTGTGTTCGTGTTCATCCAGCTGGGTGTGGGTGTGTTTGTTTAAGCCTCACCTGATCCCGACGTCCGTCGCTCCCTCTCCTTGTGCGCCTGCATCTGATGTTGCTCCATCATCCTATGAAGTGCGAGGATGTCACTGCTCAGTCGAGAGGCTTTTCTAACACGCGTCTCAGTCACTCTGAGCACAAACGACTACACTGTCCTTAGCAGTACGACCTGAAGCTGTTTCTCAGAATCAGCAGTCGTGCAATACATCGCTATACAGAGTATCTCGCTCTACATGCGCGTCATTTTGATATGAGTGTGTTACTGTCACTGTGTCCGTGTTTTGCTCTTGTACGCGGTGCTGAGCAGTCGTACCTCCTCTGCGCCTCGCTCTCCTCTGAGGAAGGCCCATTTTGGCGCTGCACGACAGGACCTGAAAGACACGAGGTGTGAAGGAAACATGAGGGGAAACAAGAAGGAAAACAAGACTACAAACTGAACATCTGAAATCGGAAGAAACTTTAACACTGACATGGACAAGACACTGAGGGCTTTATTCTACAAATCCTTTTGAAGGTCACATTAGCTTTTTGTTTGTCTTTGGGAACAAAAATCTTTTGTTCAGCAACCATCTATGCACCAGAAGACTCCACAAAGTGGATAGGATGAAGAGTGGCTGGATGGACTTGAACAGATACATCCCTTTTATCTGGATAATTTCTCTAACTCTCTGTAATGAGTTTCCCACATCCATTTGTATGTTGTATTGCTGTTTTAGCCCTTTACTGTTACCAGTTCCCATCATGCCTCAGCCCCCAGACTGTGTGCAGTCCCTCCTTTGTTTATGCTTCTTTGTCTCTACCAGAAATTGGATATTTACTCTTGTAAAACTAAAATATGAAGTTATCTTGTGACTCTCTGGCTGAAATCTTTCAACTTTAAATAGGACGTTTGTGGATAACGACACAAATATCCATTTGTAAACAAACTCCAAAAAAAAAAAAGTGACGTGTTCTCATATAACACATTCCCAGTGGAGTCTTCCAGGAAGCTGTGTCTGCTGAACGCGCTCAGCGTCAACAGGCATCATGTGAGGTACCTGGAGAGCCAACACGCCGTTTATAACATCATTTACTCCGGAAGAGACAAGAAGCCAAGGCTGTGATAGACCGTGTGCAAATACCAAACGGCCAGATATATTTAATATACAGCTGCAGAACAATGACAATGAGACAACACAAGACTGTCTATAAAATTCTGCCTGTAAAACAAAACTAGTCAGCGTTTAAATCACCCTGTCAGCATTGTTTCATGGAGTTACGCTCAGCCACATGATGAGCTCAGTTTAGCTCCGGCACACACACACACACACACACACACACACACACACACACACACACACACACACACACACACACACACACACAGACACACCGCCCTGTCCTGAGTGACAGAGTCAGAGTCTCATTCTGGGGCGGCTATTAACAGAGAGCATCAGAGCGCCGACTGATCACATATCACCAGAATACCAGTCATTAAACGTCAACGCCCACGGTGACATCAACAACGCCCTCGGGTGATATTTCCGTTGAGTGTGTGTGTGGAGCTGGGAGCGGGCGGGCGGGGCCATGGGGGCAGTCAACACGGAGCAGAGCTGTGGCTTCAAAGTGCAGCTGGGAAAGACTAGATAACAGCGGGGGTTGAGAATCAACTGCAGCTTGGCCGCGATTTGGTGTTTTGTTTTGCGTTTTCTTTAATCATCATCCAGCTAATTTTTGTCCATTGATTTCAGTTTTTGATTGAAATGTGACTATACACTCAGAAAGCCCACTTTACTATATATCATATGTCTTCAAACAAAAATCATTTAGTTATTTATTTCATTTTATATACATTAATTCAACCACAAGTGAGTCAATGATAAAGGTCTATTAGACATCTGACAAGCATGAAATCCTCTAAATCATATCATGGCCACATCATTTCCTTATTGTGCAAATCTGTAATCCCATAAATTGCATGTGCATAGACTATATATATCTACAGTTTAGATTACCTTCCTATTCCATAGTTACTTCCTTTACTGCATAGTTTTTATTTTATCTCCTTTATTACCAGTGTATGCTGGTGTGCTTTAAACCAATGTATACCGGATGTATTCCTGGTTCAAGGCCAAGCTGGAAATCAACAGAAAAACAAAAACTAAGAACAGAGGAACATTATGCAACACAATAGCTTTTGTTCACTCTGTATTTATTTTTTGCTATACCCTCTCTCGTCTGACATTTGTAATTCTACACTCGGTCAATACAACTGACTTGACTTTTTTGTTGTTTGGAGAGGCACGCTCGAGTATCGGCACAGAGACGCCGCAGCACTGGCCTGTGGACGGGGGCAGCAGCAAAACATATCTTAGCAGCCTAAAAAAAGCTCCACCTAAAAACAACCTCCACCCACTGCAGGTAACACTCAGTCCTGAGTATATTGAGAAGCGCCTCATACAACCCTGACTCAAAACTCCCAAAACTACATTCACACAAGTGCAGTGTCACTCTGTTATTATGCATACTTAGCATGCTAAATGCTGATAATGACATCCTGCCACTGCTGACCTGGTGGGGACTTTTTATATGTTGTGCTGCTAAAAGGAGAAGCACAGAGAAGAAGTTGTGACTCCCCCCCCCCCCACCCCCCACCCCCCCCCCCCCCACCCTCAGACTCAGCTTGTTGGCTCATGGTAATTATGTGCTCTGCTGGCAAAACTGGACGTTAAATTTAGCAAATATCCCCAGGCTTGAAGGCACAGAAACTCCCTCTTTCCACACAAAAGGAGACTCGCTGGTGTAATAAATGACAATTTGCTTTGACCGGGCTTAATTGGGCTGTTTGGAACTTCTTTCAGACAACAATGAGTGTGTTGCCGAGCGGGGGAAGACGGGTGACAGATAAAAACGCTCGCTTCAAGCGCCTGCTTCATAAATACAGGCTCCCTGATTGAGCATCGGCACGACACCCGGTGTTTTATTGTGCTTGTTTGCACCAGCAGCAAAATTTGTTGCAGAAACATACATTTCCAGGAAGTGACTCCAGAAATACAGAAAACGAAAACATTACGTTTTCAGCATTATGCTCCATCCCTCCTCAGCTATTCCAGGTGAAACAGCAGTCACCTTGTGGTGACTACACTATGCATATGTATCTTTGTAGGCGTGTGTGTGTGTGTGTGTGTGTGTGTGTGTGTGTGTGTGTGTGGCATCCGTGTGTGCGTTTCATGTTATTATATGGTCTACAGCTTAAGCTGTTGGCATGGCGATGGTCTGACAACAGGAAACCCGGGAGATGAGAGGGCGTGCTCAGGCTTGTGTGAGCTCAGGAGCTCAGTGTGTGTGTGTGTGTGTGTGTGTGTGTGTGTGCATCTGTGACATATTAAATCAATTACGGTTGCCCTGTTGTCATTATGTCTTTAAAGGCAATTGCTTTCCCACTTTTGCTCTTTGTCTTTTTTCAAATCTGTTATCATTTGTTCTCAGATCGCTACAAAAGCAAAAATCACACATTAGGTTACTTAACGTTACTAAACATCAGTTGATAACAGACTTTAAGCTCCATGGTCTGAACATGTTTACAGGCAACAAGAAGTATTTGTTTATCTCTTCCTCAGCACAATCTGCAGTTACTCTCCAGCTGCCCTTCAGCAATTTTCCCCATAATTTGCTTTTTTTGTGAAATGTTGCGACTTGTTTGCGGTCAAAAGTTATTTCAATAAAGCCATCTGAGACGGTGGGAGAGGACATCTCTAAAAACTCCCCGAGGTCTGAAACTAGACACTGCAGCTTTTATAAGCAGCCCGAGCGGCCGTGGGCGGGAACCAGAGGTTCTGGGTGAACAATGTCATGCGTTTCAAAATCGTATCATATTGTATTTTTATGTAAACATTTAATCTGAAACGCAAATAGAGCGGTCAAATAAATGACAAGAAATGTGTCCAGATGAAATGTAGCTGGGAACAGAACAGGCTGGGAATGAACCAAACATCCAAGCCTCACTTGAGTCAGTGTGTTTAGTTACTTTCCACAGCTGTAAACAACTCAGCGGTCTCTCCTCTCTCTCTTTCTCTCTCCTTCACAGAGAAACAGTGGCTGATGCTCCACTTGTCTAGCGGGCCTATTTCTTTCCGCTGCGCAGCACTTACTGAGGGTGATGATGGCTGAAGAAACCCTCCTGAGCACGCCGGGTGAAAACTCCGGACTCAGCATGAGGACGAGCTGGAGCTACGCGTCGGCTTCCTATGTGACCACGTTACTTCTTTCGGCATCAAACAGCGTGGAGCGGGCGGCTGGGAGAGTCGGGAAATGTTTCGCGTGTGCAGAGGCACATTCGCCCAGTGCGACGAGGCCCATGATCCCACATCCAAACACACCCCAAAAAAAGTAGAGCTGCGGCAGGAGTGTGACGGGGTCTGACATTAAGGCTCCATATGGGATATTTTAGCCGCCACCAATAGGAGAAGCACAAGGATGGGATGACACCGCAGTTAAACAGATATTCTCTCTCAATATCTGACACACACACACACACACACACACACACACACACACACACACACACACACACACACACACACACACACACACACACACACACACACACACACAGATTATAAGTAGCTTGTAACCGGAGCTGGTCAGATGATATTTAGTAAACTAAGAGTAGATATGAGTTTTGGCTTCAAATACAGATGAAGGTTCAAACTGAATTTAATCCCAAACAAAACAAAAAACACCCACGCCATTCAGCCTCATAATGCAGCTAAGCACACTTGCCACAGGTTACAACAATGAAACTTGAAAACATCTAAATAAATGAGGTGGAATTTCAGTTTCCTTCTGATCTAGTTCTGATTGATGGTTTCAGTTTAGATGCAGTACGTGTTATCACCCAGCAGAGGGGAGTACAGCTTAGACAAGAGCCTGCACGTCATGAACAATGCTCTGAATGCGACTCAAAATCCATCCATCCATTATCTCATCTGCTTTGTACCCAGCGAGATCGTGGGGATCCTCTGGTGCCTCTCTCCAGCTCACATGATGCAAAGGAGGGAAATAATCCCAGGACAGGGCACCATCCACTCACACACTCATCCATAGGTGCGATTTAGAGTTTACAATCAACCTAAACATGCATGTTTTTGGACTGTGGGAGGAAATCTGAGAACCAGGAGAAAATCCACGCAGACACAAGGGGAACATGTGAACGCTACACAGATAGGTCTTTCAGCTGTGGGACCTTCTTAGAAACCAAGAAGGTCTTATAAATATTTACATATATTGCTTCAAAGTTCTCAGGGCTGTGCTTTCTGTATACAGAATATACCCTGTCAAACAGGACTGACAAGACAGTGTCAAAGCACCTACAGAGTGTGTATCTACATCCTTCAGACAAACAGAAAACATCCGCCAGTCTTTTGAGAGCAAGATCACACTTTAACCTTAGAAAAGATCCAAAAAGTCCTCAAGTTCCTACAAACACATCTCCAGCGTATTGTTGCGGGGCTCACCTCCGCTGTCAGGCGAGCTCAGGACGTTGAGAGCGAACAGCATGGCGTTGGAGAAGGTGGTGGCCTCCTCCTTACTGGCAAAGTTCAGCCCATAGACCTGACGGGCGTCACGCCACTGGTGGAAGGTCGGGGTGGCCTGATTGTACTTCAGGCCTTTCACTATGGAGTAGTTGATCACCACCTTCAACAGGGAAGGGAAAACAAAGGAAGAGGGAAAAGGTTATTGCTTATTTTGGCGTCCCTGCACTCCTCTCTACTCTACTATCAACTTAAGGTAAAAAGAAAGAGTTTCTCAACTCAAATTCTGTAAAAATGAGTTATGCATGTGCTTCAATTATATGTCATTAGCATCAAGGTTTAGAGTCAAAACCAGTCAGTTAAACCATTGTTGCCAGTATAAACTCACATCTCTGCACTGACAAATTCTTAAAAACATGTTTCAATGTCACTGAAATCTGTCAAAACGTGCTGAAAAAAACGTCAGTGAGACGTTTGGCTTTTCCCCTGTCAGTTACTGCAACCGTGACTTTTATGACTCATAAAACCGCTTTTACACCAGGGTCTGACTCGGTTCTCTGAACTATAAATCCAAACTGTGCTCAACTGAGGCGCCCGACTGGCTGGTCGCGCCCTGGCGTCCCTCACCTGCTGGTCCTGCAGTTTGACGCCCACCACTCTGAAGGTGTTGTTGGCAGTGTTGTGGTAGATGTTGATGCGGCTGAAGCCCTGCTGCCCGGGCTTGATGGGCACCCACTTCTTGCTGGCATCGTCGTAGACCATCACCGAGGCCCGCGCCTGGCAGATACTCTGCTCACTGCGGGAGGAGAGCAGAGAGTTGTGAGAGCAGGCCAGGGGGAGCGTTTCCAGAGTCAGCGGATCGCTTTCTTTGAAGCGGCTGCGTGAAAAAGCTGAGACGCTGATGCGCGTCTCTGATCAGAGGATCATTTAAAGGCATTGTCATTTTTAAAAAGGGAAAACAGAGGTTTTCTTTTACATTTAACAGCACGATCCATATGTTTCAGTCAGAGAGGATGAATAAGTGATGAAGTGCTCACAATTTACACACCATTAAATGAGCAGATGTCTTTCTGTACAGTTTATAGACACACATTAGAGACACTGATTTCCCCGGCTTTTGAACAAGAGTCATAAAAGAAGCTTTTATGGGAAACTGAGTCGAGCAATGAAAGCCAACAGAACGGAAAATAAGTGCAAAGTGGGTGGATTCGAGTCTCTAAATAGCAGGAAATAATGAATTATGAAGACTCTTCATCGCGCTGTTAATTCCCACCCTGTGATCACAATAGCGTAAAAGTGACGGCGGCCATTAAGATAAAAACAGAGAAGAAGAGATTATCCTGTGAGTTCAGAGGTCACTGTGGCGGCACAGCTCGGTCAGAAATGTGTCGGTGTCTGTGTGTACGGAGGAGCCGTTTTTCAAAAGCTCCGAACTCGTTGCAGGGAGAAGGGAAGCCTGGAAATGATCCCTCTCCCTTTCCTAGTGGTGCAGCCGCATCGTAACATCACATCTCAGTCTGTACGGAGGGCCGGGCACAGAGGGGCGCGTGTAATGACACAGTGAGTTAAAAACGCAAGAAAAAGAGTTTGATCAGCACCAGAGTAAAAGACAGCAAATGAAAAGTCTCACGTAACACACATGTACACAGGCACACACACACACACACACATAGAGCGATGAGGAAGCATGAAATAAGCATGTTCACGACCACAGAGCCGGAGGGGAAATCCATTCACCAAAAAGGCACACGAGAGTGATGTGGTTTAGACGAGTCACATCACAAAATTACCACTTTGGAGGCTCCCGGCTGGAGTTTAATAGCTCCAGATCTGTGCGCACTACTGTTCTGACCTCAGCAGCACATGTGCCTGAAGGCCTCCATATGGGAACACATTACAGCAGGTGGAGAGGTGACATGGACCTGCAGAGGTGATGTTAACTCGCAGAAGCCCTGAAGTGACTAAACGCTCTCTCATTTTCACCTTCAGCACCTCCGGGGCAGAGTCTCCGGTAGACAGAGACTCTAACATTAACAGCCTGGAGGCTCGAGGGCTGAGAAAAGCAAATAGCAGAACGGTGTGGAGAGTTAACAAACTGTCAGGCCAATCCAGAGGGTCTTGGTGTCTCCACAGGGGAGGAAAACAAATGGGGATATCTGGTTCCGGCAGCAAAAGGCATTAACTTGAGACTGTTTGGGGCATGTATGGTCCTACTATGATACCACCATATAAACCACCATTTTGGTGGTAGAAAGCAGCAATACATAGCTCAACTCTGGCGTCTTTTTCCCAGTTCACATGCTTTGCAGCCTCCTCAACACTAGGCGGCGATATGCATCATTTCAGCAGGCTGATATGAAGCCCTTTCTGGCTCCTCCCATTCACATATTTTAAAATATTTAGCTCCTTCAGTTAAGATCACTGTCTTTCCAGAAATGGACACCATTGTTGCTGTTCTGGATGTTATTTCTTCATCTGTGACCAAACACCAGGGTGGGGGTTGTGGAGCATGCACACACGCATTGTCCAGTTTCAGATTCTGTCATATACATGCAAATGTAAATCAATTGACAATCACATTATCAGGCCATTTCAATCAGATTGAACAAGTATGGTATGAGTTGGTCTGAGTCTATCTATCTATCTATCTATCTATCTATCTATCTATCTATCTATCTATCTATCTATCTATCTATCTATCTATCTATCTATCTATCTATCTATCTATCTATCTATCTATCTATCTATCTATCTATCTATCTATCTATCTATCTATCTATCTATCTATCTATCTCTTAATATTTCATTCACTCCCCTATGACAAAAAAAGCAACCAATTTTGATTCTCATAACTTGGTGCAGCATCCAACTCTACAATTTCATATTACCAGCAACAATTACCTTGAGATTTGATTCATTTCAGGCAGACTGCGCCCTACAATCACACTTTCACTCCATTATTACATCAGGTTTAACAGTGAAGCTACGGCCTCACCCTTCATAGAGGCTTCCTAGCTGCATAGCGGGATATAAAAGCGTTTCTGAGAACATTGAAAAAAAAAGAAGCCACGAATCTAAAATGTGATGAACTGAACAATTACCTTAACTACCTAATGTTGCAGCCAATTACAATGCCATAACAGTGAATATGAAAACGCCATAAATACTACAATGAGACATGTGGATGTGCAGATAATGGTGGCTTCTCTGCACGGCCTCGGGGTTGCCAGTGACATTCAAATACCAACATGAACTCCCAAAATCCCCTCTGACAACCTTTCCATCGATGTGCTGCTCTGCAGGAGGAAGTCAACATGACACCTGAGAGACCTCCCCCACCTTCCTCCTCCTCCTCCTCCTCCTCTCTCTCTCTCACACACACACACACACACATGGTTCAGTCTCAGCCGGCTTCCTCTCACTTTGCTGCCATCATCTGCTCTCCGGTTCCCTTGCGGTGGTCTGAACAGCCCCAAATAACTCAGCACTGATGAGACGGCAGAGCCGCCATTGGCTTGGCACAAATGACGCACGGTTTCTTCCACACAAATGTGAAATAAGGTTGCCTAGGTGACGCAGGCTGCTTTTGTGATATTTAATGCGATTGGAAAAAAAAAAGAGACATTTTGGATGAATTCCTTGAAAAATAAGAATTGGGAGAGATGCTCTCAGCGCTGCGAAATGAAACCAGACGCCTTGAAACGTGTGTAGCTTTAAAGTTTGCATCATTCAATAACCTCTGTGACGCAGGACAGGTTTGTGCAGATGTTCGTTTGTTTTCAACACCGTCACAAAGCACACAGGCCGCGCGGCAGCATCGTGTCGGTCCTCGGGGAGAAGCCTTCGGAGCTCAGCTGACAGATGGATTTCAGCAACAACTCCCACAATTACAACCACTCTCCCTCTGTCCGACGCTCGTCATTCCCCACTGCACAAGTGCGGCGGAGTGGACCGGCAGCGACGCGACATCAAAGGCCCCGCGACACAGCTAAAGCGTGACGGTGACTGGAGCACGCCTGGTAAACGTGGAAGAGGAGCGAATTTCCGTGCAGACGGCGAAGGAGGCCGGGACGTGGTTACACAATCGATATCCTCCTGACCCAGGAGCAAACAGGAACTCTGAGCAGGAAACACATTTGTCAATTGCCCAAGCAAATGTGAAAATAAAGTTCCTAAAATACACAAGTCTGCACTTGGAATCTGACCCCAGATAAGATCAGACAGGCTCCCACAGATTCACCCTTATCCTCCTGCAAATGTGACCTCATTAATCACGATTAAGAAACGCAAGAGATGTTTTCCTAGTTTCAGTGAAAACAATTTCAGTTCCATCACTGGGTCGTGCAGATAAAGTTTTGCTGTCTCCGCATTCGAGGAGGAGCTTCATTTTTTTTGATGCAAGACCACGAGGGACAACTCCAAACGTCATGTTTCCTGCAGCTCCAAATAAGTGAAACAGACTCTCTAAACACACACATAACAGACACTTCTGTTCACTTCAGAGACCCGGCAGACCAGCGGCGTCTCGCTGGGACACAGAGCGGGAGGGGAGGGAGGGAGGAGAGGGGAGGTGGCTGCATCTCTGTGATGGATCTTCTTACAAAACAGGCCCTATTTCTGGAGCAGTTTGGGCCAGAGGGATGAAGCGCCTGCAGCCCCGCGCGGACGGTTTCAGTTCTCTTCAGTCAGAAATAAAGCATCTCGTCTCCTGCCTTCTTAACGCGTTGCTCAATCGCCACGTCAGGGGAGGCATGGGATCGCAACAAAAGAGAGGCGACGTGGCTCGGTCGCATTCACTGAAACGCTGCTACACCGAGTCGAAAAAAGAAAGAAGAAGAAAAGGGAAAAAAAAAAGAGAAGACCTCTCGCCACTTCTGACAATGTGATAAATGGTGGTGCGTGTGATCTAGTTTCTGAGGGTGGTCTGCTCTCTCTCAGTCTCATGACAAAGAGAAGACAAGGCATAATAGGGCGCATGATAGCTGCTCAGCATCACAGCTGCCTCTGCAGACTTACAAAAATAATCACGTCCGCAGCCAGCAGGAGTAAGAAAAAAGCCATTGAGATGAAGAAAACACAGTGACTACGTGTTTGCGATGCAGGCGTGTTGGCACCGTCTGAGAAAGGTCAGTTGGTGCTGAAAATGACAATCAGTGACATTAAAATAACTCGATGAATCAAGCCGACGATGAGGGCAGCGAAAACGGGGGGAAGTGAAGGTCAAACCAGCGGAAGTGTGCATTATTTATGATACAAGATTTAGAGATAGCAGAGAAATATGATACAACATGACAAAGCAGGAAAACACAGGTTTATGTTGACCATTTATTGGGATTGCATAACACGCCTGAGCCGCGGTCAGAGCGTGAGAGGCGCTCAGGACTGTTCATTCAGCTGCGATCTGCAACCTCACAGCTAGATGCCATTAAATCCTCCCCACACATTTAAGCGTCTCAGTAACTCAGGTCGGTGAGCGGAGCCGCTCGATGCCAGAGATCCTTTCGACTGGCTCAGCCTGAGTGTTATTAACTCCACCGTGCTGTTTCCTGCTTCGCCTTGCTGTGTAAAAACTGTCTCGGGCCGATTCCATGCCGCCCGCGGTAAACACAGCTCTGACATATTACCATCTTATAAGGTTGATATGAATAAATAAGACCAGGAATGCAAGCAACCGGCCGCCTGTTTAAACATCCAGCAGACAGAGAAGCATTACCACTCTGCATCAGCTCCTGACGAACACATGTGTCTCTAAATGCTTCATTATGATTGCCAGCGAGGCGGAACTAGGTAGAACAGTTTAACCTTCTCTTCTTGTCTGAAAAGCTGCCTGAATATGCTGGAGGAGGTCGAAATCTATGAAGAAAGGCAGTAAGATGTTGCAGAGGCCTCGGATCAGCTGCAGCTGGGTTACATCTGCAGATTCATCGCTACGATCGAGCCCTGTCTCATATGCAGACATGTGAACCACTTGATCCATAACTATTGATTAGAGCTGATCAAAGCACTGAGGTAAATATAGCTAGAACAAATCACAGCCGACTGGCAAACTGGGCCGTTTTCTCTGTTCATCCCAACGCTATTTTTCCTCTGTGTCCTCCATAAGCTGCAGCTTTAAAAATGCATAGGCGCGACTCTGCCTCCGGCTCATGAATTAAGAAAGCAATGCTGTACGTTGTGTGTGGCTTCTCACAACACATCTTCCGGCTCCGAACAACGTTTTTCAAGGTCTGGAGCTGTTGTCTATTTTTTTTTGCTATTAGCTTGCCAATATATTCATATTGGTGCAAGAAAAATAGACATATCCGGAATTTCAAATGCTGGTCGGGATCTTAAAAGGGATCAGCCTGATTTACTTTGGTCAACAGCTCCTGCATTTTTGTCTTGTTTTTGCTGGACTACGCAGATTTCTCAGAATCTGAATAATATCCACCTCCCTGGGAAAAAAAAACTGCCTGAGATCAGCTGAGGAGAAAAAAAGGAAGGAGAAGAGAGCACAGAGCAGGAGATGAAAAGAGCGGAGTAGAAAACAAGGGCAGAGAGGATATGAAGGCTTCTGCCACACTGAGCGCTTCCTCATGTCAAGTAAGCCTCATAGGCGAGTGCTCAAAAGGAGGCCACATTCCCAGGCTTTTGAATTAAGCAAAGCACTTCCCTGCACACATGGTCAGACATATGTGCCCCCCCACCCCCACCCCCACCCCTCCCTCGCTCCTCCACACAAATCCTATACATACACACTCTGTGCAGGGTGTCGCGGCTGCCTATTTTCAGTCCATTAGCGGAGATCTGCGATGGAGGAGACGATGCCTGAACCCGATCCTGACCGACAAACGGCTGCAGCCGCTCTGGGCCGAGGAGCGGGAGCATTCAGGAGCCGCAGTCTCACGTTTCTGTGAGACTCGGGGGCCCCGGGATTAGATCAAGACGGGGCTGGGGAAGAGTTTCCTCCCGCCAGACGGAGAGTACGTGTGTGTGTTGGCACGGTCGGGCTGCGAGAGGCTGGAGTCCTCTCCGGGTCGCACCCGGGGGCAAAGCTTCTGCGACCATGGCAATTAGCTTTTGTTGCTAGGGTAATTGTTTCATCCTGCTGGTTCACAGTGGAAGGCACCCGAACGCACGCGAACAAATGATGAGTCATTGAACGCCGCCTCGTGGCAGCCGCCCGGCCCCGTTAGGGCTTTGTTTCCGTCACCGAGGCCGAATGTTTCACTGCGCCGCCCGAAAGATAGCAGCCATGAGCAGAACTGTGCCGTCAGCAAAGGTCTGGACGCTGATACCAGAGCAGCACGGCGTACTGTACTGTACTGTACAAAGTCATCACCATTCGTGAGGATGAAGGGTCTCATTGTTCTGTTTTTAGGGGATTTCCATGAAAAGTACACCCGGTCTCTTGGCTGAATTACATACAGTATACATCATGTGGACATGTCGCAGCTCCAGACAATGTCCCAGATAGGTGGCTGACATTTCATTATTATTACTCTTCAATTGTATGTTTTAAGGCCTTTTGTACGGGAAAGAACAGCAACAGACTCTCAAACTTTAACAAAATGCTAAAGTGCATAATGACTAAATGCCAACTGAATGTCCAGCGTGAGATATTTCCTCAATTCTTTACAGCTTGGGCGACACGGTAGCTCTGTGAATAGCACGTCTCAGGAAGAAGGTCCCTGGTTTGAAGCCCAGTCTGGGTTTGCATATGATCTCCTCATTGGGGAGCACTCTAAATTGCTGCTAGGTGTGCGTGAGAGAGTTAACTGTGTGTGTGTCCTGTGAAGGACATATCTCTAGCACTTCACCCGTGCTAGAGATATGCACCCAATAGACCCCTGCAACACCAGTGGCTACAAAGTGGGTAGGAAAATCGATGGATAGGTAGTTTTCTGGCTTTATTTAAAATACACAGGATCATTATGATTCCACTGCAACTCTGGTGGAAAAGCTGCATTTTTTCTCAAAACATCTGTTTCTTTATCCATTAGACAACAGGCTTATCTAAAAATCGAATCTATCAATCTCATTTCCAAACTCTGTGCAAAAGCTTCTAGAGTTTCTGGAAAAGATGTTTTAATTCCACCAAACCAAACCTGAACGAAACTGCTTTCTTTATCACTTAATCTTTATAAAGAGTCACAATCATGGAAAAACGAACTACTATATGCTAAGAAACAGGGATTGTGGGGTTTCATTGGGACTTCTTCACCTCCCCCCAGCCTCAGTCTTTAATGTCTCTGCCAAAACTCAACTCGCTATTAATACCAAAACAGAGAAATGCTAGTTTGAACACAAACAGAAAAAAAAAAATCCTAATTAATCCTTTTCTCAACTGTCACATCAGATAACGCCACAAAGCAGAGAATTAACCCTGATTATTTGCCTCGTCTTGGAGGTGTGCAGCCAATCTGCACAGTGGGTGACAACTTCATGTATCCAATTAATCAATTCATTTCATGCTAATTAAGTAGCTTTATAAAAAAAAAAGAGAAGGAAAAATCCCAGCCTCCTGTACACTGAACTCCAACGGAGAGACGGAGGCAGCCCAGAGAGGCGCGCTGTGCAGCAGCAGATAATTACAGAGTTTTATGTGTCCCTGGTTGGTGCTAATAGAGACATACAGTGAGCGTCAGGGAGGATTAAAACTCAATCCAAGGTCTGGTAAACAGACACTGGCTTTGTCAGGTAGCGCCGAGCAGTGTGCTGGCTGTATCTGAAATACATCATATGTGTGTGGAGAGTCTCCTTCACCTCAGCCTGGACACACGCTCACAATTACCCATCTGCTTTATCCTGAGTTAAAAGGGGAACGCTAACAGGCCCGATAACCTTACAATCTGCTGAGCAATGTAAGAGGTCCAAGAGGGCCCGTCCTGCTGAGACAGAGACTGCCACTCCACAGGAGCAGAAAGACATGATTATACACCCACACACAGTATATTATAGTACCCTTACTGTACACACACACACACACACTCAGAATAACAGCCGCTGATATTTTTAGTGAGGGGCCATCTTAGGCCAACACAGTGCAGACACACATGCTTATTTTTACAATTGTGTACCTCAGAGCTCGGACTTTAACAATCGAAACTACAATCTCAGACTTTAACGGTGCGACTCGAACCCTCTGGTCCTGACCTTCTCGTAAACCCTTTGAAGTCCTGAGAACCAGGCAAAATGTTCTCACGATCCAGAAATGTCGTCACAACAATGGTTTAAAACCGTCTGGTCCTCACAAAGAAAGCACACGGGCACAGACTGTTACTGTGTATAGATTGGGTAAATTGGGTAAGTCACTGCACTCGGCACGAGGATTATAGCCTCCTGTCATCACGGGGAATTTTCGGGGCCCGGCAAAGCCACCGCCTCAGTCTAATATAGACGGGAGTGTGTACGTCTACAGTATGGATGTCTGGGTGTGTAGGTTGGGTGGGTGCTGGGGTCCGGCCGACACAGCGACGAGGTCTGTCTGACTGGTTGGATTAGAGACGGGGCCTGGCAGGCAGATCATTACCTCACTGCAGTCTTAAATCTAAATTAACCAGGACTTAGCCCTCGTACAAGACCTCTAATCTGCTCCACGGGGAAAGTACTGTTCACAGGAGGGAAAGAGGCCCGCGGCAACTAAAAACAGCACAAGCCGACTTGATTGCTAAGGAACAGTGTGAGGCCTTCGTCATCTGCGAGTGAGCAAAGTGAGCGCGTTCATCGTGTTTGAAAGACGCAGCGAGAAATGCAACAGATGCCAGATATCAGAAGTCTACAGTTGCTAAAACCAAACACTCACGTGCTCATTTAAAGTTGTTCTTCACAGTCCTGCTCACATCAATGTTCAGATCGCAACCCCCACACTGCCTTTCAGTGATGCCCGCTCCGTTGTGGTTATGTTGGTTGCTTGCTCCAGCACTTTAATCCATGAATTATTTCCACCACTGTTGATCTGATTGGAAATTTGGTAAACAGATCATTATTCCCCTCGGGGTGGGTTTTAAAAAGGGTGACGCGGTGGATGAGTGCTCTGCACTGCTGCTTCACAGTGAAAAGAATTTAGACTTTGGGACTTCTGGGAAAGATGATCATTATCTGATAATGGATGGATGGAAGATCTGTAATAACACGGGAGAGCCGTTAAAAGCGCTCCAGAAGCACCACAACAGTTCACTATTTTTTGTTGCATTTCATTTCAATTCTTCCAAACATCACAGCTTTTTATATCGCTCTTCATCAATAGATTGCAATAAGAGAACCCTATCGACCTACACATCTAAAGGAACATGCAGACTTCTTGTTCTTATTTAGTCATACTAAACTAAATTCTGCAGATATAGCTCAACAGTATGTATTTCTACATTCCATAGATAGACACAGCACCACGAACAAAAAGACACTGGCACGACGTGGCTGATGTTCCCAGAATAGTCACTTACATCTCTGGTCCTTCATATACATTTACAGGCCCACGACAACTGTGCCACACCAGTGTGTATCTAACCTTTGCCCCAGTGATACAGCAGGTCCACTGATGTGCTGCAGGGAAAAAAATTAAGCCCCAAATGAGAGAGAGAGAGAGAGAGAGAGATAGAGAGAGAGGGGATACTGCCATCTTAATGGCATTAATGCAAACCGCATTAATGTGCTTATGTTCTTAGCTAAATGTCCCAGTTGTGTGCAAAAAGCTCAGTCTCATGCCACGATGTATCGCTTCTAGACTGTAGATTGTAGATTCTTCTATTAATTCACACACGCCAGAGCGGCAGGAAAGACGTGACCTCTATATGTCAGGGAGCTGCTCACAGGTGAAGAGGCTGAAAACATGCACAGGCGAACGTGAGAATACTTCGTTTCATCTAACAAAGGGACGTGAAACAGAGTCATCCACATTCACGTTAAATGCTGTCAAACTATATATTGTTTACCTGACCTGCTTAGTATTGTTGTTCAGCTTTTCCATGCTGTATGTAGCGTACATCTGTCCGCTGGATTAGGATTTGGGGATATGCACATCCTCTGTCACAGCTTGTGCAGCTTTTCTTTCCTTTTTTTTTTACCCTCAATCTGGTGAATTTTGTCACAGAGATTCATACGTGAAATAACAAGGCCGCAATGACAGGCCATCTGTTTTTTTTTCCTCAAATCCAGTGAATTAAACACCTGACAAATTCATCACGCTGAAGGGAGGGAAATTGCCTGCATTTTTTATGAAGTGCCACAAAGAGTTATCGCAAAAAATGATCTGGGCTTGTATAAACGTCCATTTCTGGCTTGTGAAGACGACTTAACTGTCTAAAGAGAGTAGACTCCCTCCACTGCAGTTTCATGCAGATTCATGCATATGTTCATTTTTGCGTTTAGTCCCGAACACTGAGTTTCGTACTAGTGTTTACAAGTGTACCACAACTCCTCTTATGTTGGAGCTCCACATGACAAACCACATCATAATGCTGCCACTGTCAGGTTTTCCAGCATCTTTCACATTCGTAGGGAGCGCTTCAGGTCAGAATCAAGCAGCAGCTGTAAACACTGCACACATCGAGCCACACCGCTCTGTTCCCGATCGATACCCCCTCTTCCCTCGCCTCTCTGTCCCTCATGATGACATGACAGCCAGCAGAGCTGTTTGATCCCACACTTCATCAGGGACAGAAGCAGCAGCAGTGGTGACCAAACCTCCCTCTCCTCTCTCTCTGCTCCGTCTTTCCATCCTCCCAGCAGCAAAACACACAGAAAGAGAAGAGGAGAGGCAGGGAGAGAGAGAGAGAAGGGCACTGGCCCGAAAGGATGCAGTTTTAGCCAGGAGCCATGCCTTCTTCAATAGTTG
Source organism: Karalla daura (assembly GCA_029224185.1). Lineage (NCBI taxonomy): Eukaryota > Metazoa > Chordata > Actinopteri > Chaetodontiformes > Leiognathidae > Karalla > Karalla daura. The sequence continues at coordinate 12,044,698 of CM055199.1, forward strand.
GTGTGAATTAAACATGTATGCGGCCCTTACTTACTCAGCGCCGCTATTCAGAGCCGCTCAGTGTGAAGCTGCCGCGTGTTCAGAATAAAGAGGACGCTGCTCCACGCAGCGGCTCCTCGCAGCGGGCTGCAGCAGCATCTCCGGCTCGGACTGAAAAGATGCGGCCAGGCGGGAGGAAGGAATCGAGACGAATCACAGTCACACCTTCTGACACTTCACTTTCAGACTTTATAGTCTTTGTACTGACAAAGAGCGCTGCTGCTGCTGCTGCTGACCGCAGCTTTATGCCGCACCGAGTCACCCGAGCACACAATTACTAATCCAAAATAACCTAAATTCTGCATCTGAAGAACAGTTTGTTGTGGGCAGATTAAGATTACAGATTAGTATTTTAGCTCTGATTAAAATACGACAAGGAAAGGTTTGTCCATCTGTGCAGCAGCATCACAACACTTCACAACACTTTTGCTCTGTGACAATCGAACCGCACTGACCAAACTATCAGAGGGCAGACGTTCTCAAACACCTCTTAACACAAACACATTTCAGACCTTATCTCTGGCCTGTGACTTTACACCTCCCATCTCTCATCATTTCTACAGATAACAGCAAGTGGGAGGAATGACCACACACACACACACACACACACACACACACACTCACTGTCCTGCAAAGCGTGGGTACAAACCTGACAGCGATGTGGCTGAAGAACAAGCCCGAGTCGCTGACGCTCTGAGGGAGGCAGTAGCGGAGCACTTGGACTCGGTGAATGTCCATTTTGGTGGAAAACAACAGCGGGAGCAGCAGCAGTAGCAGCGGCGGCAGAGGTCTAAGACACAAATTCCCTCTTGTGCCGCTCCGCCTGCCTAAAACTATAACTCATTAAAAGCACAGTAATCCTCCTGCTGAAAGCCCGCCTCATGAATTACAAAACAAGCGACAGCAGCACTAGAAACCCGAGACATCTAGCTTTTAAAAACACAAAAATGGATGGAGGCTGAAAAAACTAAACAAAAAACACGTCCCTCAGGTCTGAATTCTTGCACCGCAGCATCCACTATGATCCATCCGGCAACAAAGAGATGACTGACAGACAGACAGACTGGCACAGATGAAGTCATTGACCAGCCTGTTGTCTGACCGCCTAACAGATGAGCCTGTGTGTGTATGTGTGTGTGTATGTGTGTGTGTGTCACTGAACCTCTGTGCTATTGTCATACTGTTAACCCAAGGGAGATTACCTCATATCCGTCTCAACCAGCTTCTATCCCCCATCCCTGCACTATAATGTTAAGCGCGATGGAGAGAGAGAGAGAGTGTGTGTGTGTGTGTGAGAGAGAGAGAGAGCGAGAGAGAGAGAGGGGGATGTTGGGGGTGCTGCTGTTGCCCCCCCCCCCCCCCCCCCCCTCTCCCTCAGCTCCAGCTTGCCGTTGCCATGGTCACCCAGTATTAAGCACCGCCTGTATTTACCAGCAGCGGCCCCATCCACACTGTGGTCAGCCGCTATCGATTGGCCCGCTACCTCAGAGGACACATGTAACTGTGGACACACACACACACACACACACTCACAGCACATGTACAACACGCATTAACCGGGAGACGTGTGCGTGCTAAACGTCCATTAACATTCGCTAAGTAATTGATCGCTCAATGGTAGGTTGATGCACAGGAGGGGCGTGAGCTTTACGTCTGGCCGCAGGGACTCTTCTCTCCAGCGCTGTGAAGTGAACTACAGTGTGAACTACAGTGTGACCTGTAAACCAGCTCGTCGAGGCCAGCGGCTGACGTAGCAACATTGATCCACGCAGCATTTCAATTACGAAAATAAATAGTCCAGATGACACCGATAGGATGTCAGGTTTTTAACTATGAAGCTCTCTATCTGGGTGGTTCACAGCTGTGATCGATAATGGCATTAAATTGGCTTATATGTGTCTGTTTTTCAAAGTCATTCATATGATGAATAAGATATTAAATAAATAAGGTTTAAAGTGGATGTAGTGCAGTTGCTCCCTTAATAGACAACGATAAATCTTTTATTGCATTTCTGCCAGAGGCTTTGTTGAATAGTGACTATTACCCATTTTGTCCAAAACATCATAACGTCCTTATTATGGGCCAGGCAGCTCAAGTGGTAATTTAAACATGTACTTGCAATTTTTTGCTAAATACATTTTCAATGTTTATTTAAAAAAATGACTACATTTCGGAGTCATGGTAGATGATGTTTGGAAAATATCAGAATTTTATCACCAATACTGAATTTTTTTTAGAGCATTTAGAATTTTGCTCTAAAGCAAACAATTTATGACAATGCAAAACATTGCATTAATAAGCATCACTTTTCACTTGAATAATAACAATAATAATAATAATAGCCAATACATCATTTAAGAAAACAAATTACCAAGATATACATGCATGCTGTGTATTTTTGGATGATTGTCTTAATAACTGAATTTTTCACAGCTGTTTGAAGTCTGCTTTTACACGCCAACAGCTGCGGCCTTGCACACAGGTGCTAGCTACAGGTGTGATCTCTGCCTGCCAATTAGCTCATTGAGGTCGAGGAAGGATCTCTGTGTTGTGGCTGCAGGCCACAGCCTGTGCAGCATTTCCATATGAGAAATCTGTGCAAACTTTTCCAAAAGGTCCAGTCAGATGGTGCCGGACATCGTCTCTTTTGCTTTACTGGAGTTCCTGGCAAACAAGACGCTACACTGGGAAGAAAAACAGTCTGATCTCCTGCAGTCAACACAACTCATCCAGACAAACATTGAGGGGAGAGAAGAAACATAGACTCATCCTCAGCTGAGTTCATGGAGAAACCAGAGCAGACTGTGATTCCAGAGCAACCACAGCCTGCTCCGATCCCTGACTGCAACAAGGTGTCGACATGAAAAACACTCGGATGACAGAGGTGTCCAACAGCTCACAAAAAACCCGGAGCCTCATCATATGCTGGGAGAGGAGGACGATAAAATCTCTGCTCTCCAGAATGAAAATGTGGCCTCGGCCAGTGAAGTAGAGCAGCTGAAACAAGAAACAAGCAACCTCAAGAAACAAGAAGCCGAGGCGAAGCAGAGAGAGGCCGCCCTCCTGGAGGATCTCCAAAACGTCATGAGGTCTAACATGGACGCTATTAAAACGATTGCGAACCTCAAGAAAGACATAGAGGGTGAGAGAATAAGCACCACGGAGAGATTGAATGACCTGTGCAAACAGAAGCAGGAAACCTCCAGGGTGAGGGCTGCACTCGCTGAGGTTCAGGAAGACCTGCTGGAGAAAACGTGCCAGTGGGAAGAAGAGAGATCCCATCTCCTGGCCCAGCAGGTGGAGGCACCCTCTGGATGGAGGCCCTCTCAGACCACATTCAGGTAAGTTAAGAACCCAACATCACTGTATCCAGATGCCATCTAATCAAATCGCACCTTTTGTACAATGAATACGTGACATGCTTTCATGTTTTTGCCACACAGAAGGACGTGGAAACCAAGACGCAGGAGTGCCAAGAAGAAAAGTCCAACCTCCTGCAGCCAGTCCAGCTCATGCAGACCAACATCGAGTGGAAAGAAGAAAAGAACAAAGAGTCCTCAGATGAGTTCATAGAGGGTCACTATACTGTCACAGATGACTAAAGAAAACAGAAAATACTGGTATCCAGGAGGCTGATATCGATGTATCTTTTTGATATGAAAAACATACTCTAAATACTTTTTAAAAATATTTTAAATAATTTAAAATATCATTTTTTTACTATATGCGTTACTGCTTTAACTTAAAACTGCGCAGGCCATCGCTGTGCAGCAGCTATAATCTGTGTGTGAATTTTGGATATTGAAAAGGCAGTTGAAGATCAATCGAGTCTGGACCGAGGCAGAGTGTTATGTAAAATGCAAATGGATGTAAACCACTCCACCACCCACTTCCAAAACAGTTTGCGTGTACACGCCACTGCTAACACACACACTTCAATGAGGACACATGACTGTGAGGCAGCAGCTGGTGAAAGATTCCAGTGAAATGTCAATGTAAACGCTCCTGGTTCTTACTCTCTTGTCTCCTCTGATCCTGGTTCAACCATGGAAGGCTGAATGTGTATGCGCTCCATATACTGCTTCCACTTTGTTTAGAAACAGTTGATGAGCTTTTGTTTTTTAAGTCGTGCAGTCATTCACGTGTGTGGCGGACAAGACAGCCAATCAGTGTAAAGCCTAACAAACATGAAATGGATCTGTGCAGTAACGAACCGTAAAAATTCCCACACCCAAAAATAGGATTGTAAAAGGGCGTCTAAAATAGCATCCGGGCCGTTTCAGATGAAACCAGTGTCCCATAGTTTCTATGTTGCCTCCGGGGAAGAAGGACAAATCTGCCACTCAACCATGTTGGGTCACCTTTAAAAGAGTCCAGTAATGGTCGAGCTATACTGTCAAACCTCCATTAGTGGCCTTTCAACCAGCTACTGCACAACTCGTCTTTGGGCAGCGATCAAAACGTAATCAGACATAACGAGCAACTTGAAATCAAGCCATTAATGTACCCGACAAGAGCAAGACTCACGGTCTCAGAGCTCCTCTACTCTTTGAACTCTGACCTCTCTGGGTCACTGGCCAAAAGATTTACCCAATCACCCAGTCACCGCTGGTGATTGGGTAAACAGAGGTCACGCTCGGCAGTGATTGGTGGAACGGGAGCATCAGTCAGACGTATCTGTCGGGAGGTGGAGGTGCTGGGGGTCACGCTCGCGCCTGTGCCGGGCAGCGCTGCCGCTGGCTCCTCTGCCAGCACCCAGCTGGACTGCAGGACATTTCTGCTGCACGCCGGGCAAACGTTTACAAGCTCCATCGGTGACAGACGAGGCTCCAAGTAGCCCGGAGGAGGGAGGACGCTGCCTCCTCCAACACTCCAGCAACACCACCAATGGGCAGGGCTACACTGCTGCAGGGCATCAAATCCTGTGACAATCTGTGGATCTTCATCTTTGAGATGGATACAAGCCACATAGTATGTTAGAAATGATCATCAGGTCCTCATTCATGTATTCATTTTGAATAGTGAAATGGCAGATTTTAAAAAATGACTGAGCTGAGAAGCAATGTACATGCTCCTGGTTCTACCTCAATATCTGGTTCTTCACGGTTCTGCACACATATGGACTGTTATATTGTAAAAAGTCTTGTGAAACAGGAGCTGAGGAATTTCTGATGAGAGAACAAGGATAAATACACCCCTCAATTCTTCTAGATCATCTTTTTTAAGCCAATGAGGCATTTTTACTGTTTCCAGGTTCTCTGACAGCTCCTCTACAACCTCATCCTCATCTCAGCGTTCACAGCCCCTCCAACATAATGCACCTGAGAGAGAAATGGGTCACTGTAACGCAGACACTTAATGCACTCCAGAACTGGTTTCCTCATATTAGGAGCTAAAAGGATCTTCTCAGATGTCTTAATTAGGTTTGTCTATGATGTCTCCTGGCCTCATTTATCACAGAGAAAACGACTGTCTGCAGGAGCTTTGTCAGCATGATGGAGGCAGACGACAAAGCATTGCTTGTGGTGTGGAAACCGACATTTATCAAAAATCCAGATGGAGGTGTTGAGCACTTTAACCCAAGCCTGCCTCAATACAAAGCTCAGAGCTTAGGTCTGTGTCTAATCCTGCTACAAATAATGTATGCAATTCATTCAGATTAATTATCACAAGGCATGCAATTATGTTTGTTTAATCACATCAGAGCCTGGGCCTTAACATTGCATTTGTGTTGTGTCTTCACTGTAAATGGATACCCAGTGCATTCGGTCATACATGAAAACCTCGTGCAGAGAGGTGATTACATCATCTGAGGTCCTCAGTGCAAAGCCCCAGAGGGTCTTATTGACAAATGTGTCAGATCGCAAGCACAGACACTCTATACACGTTTTATGAGGGGAAAATTAGATAGTTCATGGGACAGAAATGTCACAAGTGAAAGGTTTTTTTAGCCTCCTTCAAGTTCTTCCACAAAAAATCGTATCAGCAAATTCAATTATTCATTGTTCAGCACAATAACCCAGAGCTCTCAAAACTGTGACGCAGTCCTCGTTGCCAGAAAAAGGCTCGTCTAGTCTTAATATTTGTTGAGTGTTGAGCTTGATTAGGAATCATTATCTCAGCACACGGCGGCATAGCACCCACAGAGAGCAGCAGCGAGGCCTCCCAGAGGAAACCGGCACACTGAGGCCCCGCTCAGCATCACTTATTCATCGCATGTGTCTATAGATGCCACGTGGCCCTCGGGCTAATTGTCATGGACCCACATACAGTACAATATGGATGGCAACCCCCCACTCCTACGCCACCCCATCCCCCACCTCTCCTCCTTCTCCCTCCACCTTCCTCAGCCCTCTCTAGTCTGCGTCCTGTCACTAATCCTGATCCTTAAAGGGAAACACTGCTTCCGCTCGGTGGAAAATACTCACACGGGCGGCGCTATCCTAACAGCACAACGCTCTAAAATTATATAATCCCATTGCCTTTGTGTTACTCTTTAAATCTAACACCACTCGGTGGAATAGGAACTATTTCAGACGGGCTGAAATGTGTAGTGGATGGAGAGGGAGGAGGGGAAACGGAGTGACAACTAAGTGAGGAGACAAGTTCAATTTCAGGAAAACTGCTCATGCAGCTTCGAGGTCATGTTTTCTCAAGCCGTTCTATATGTTTGCTGAGCTCAGAGATTTTGCAGTATTACAACCTGAGCGTCCACTGTAGCGTTTGCAGGGCCTCATAAATACACAATAAATAATGAACATGCTGCGAGAGCGCGGTTTTCCCTTTGACGTACTGTACTTTACAGTGGATTACTGGAGTGCATGTGGTCGAGCGTAAACCTCTGATGTTATCCCTCCTGACCCACTCGGCTCCACATCTGCATGTGAGCTTCAACAAATCACCATATCCTGCTGTAATCTGGCCCGGCCATATTATAGCGAGACCCCTCCACCCTCGTGTCATCTGGCTTTTGATAGTCCCACTCATTCTGCCATTCAGAGATTAACGCTCTGGATCCCGTTCTTCCTGCCTTTCTTTCTTTCTCACACATGTGAACAGTCAGATGGGATCCATCCTGTGAACGACAGCGAGCAGCTGAAGCTGAGGGCGAGCAACTCAACTCTTTCTTCCCAGGAAGAAACGATCGAACCAATGAAAGATGAAGCTGAAGGGGAACCAATCAGGCTGCTCGGCTAACAGCTGGCTCCAGAGGAAACACAGACAGACGGGTGGAAAGAAGGAGGCAGACGAGGGAAAGTCAGCAACTCTTTGGAGGAGATTTTCCTCTCTTCTGTTTTTTCCTCGATTCCTCTCCAGCTAAAAGCCAGGAGCACTTCTCCCCGGCATGTACAGTACGGCTGTGACAGATGGCCCTGAGAGGAGTACAGGTTGTCTCGCAGACAAAGAATCCAAACAAATGTTGTGTGAAGTGACAAACTCATTCTGCTCTGTGAAAACCGAGCTGCACTTTAAACAGGAGCGTTCTCCAGTCCTGTTCTCCTCTTACTCACGTGTCTCCAAAAGCACCAAGAACACAGAGAGTGCCAAAGAAAGCAGGGATGACGGAGGAGTCGACTTACCCAAAATCATCCAGGGAATACATGTCGCTTGTAGAAGACAGTCCAGTCCCCAGGCAGAGGATGAAAGGAGGTATAAAGGGGAGAGATTATGGAGGAGAGGGGGAAGTGTCAGCCTGAGAGGAGAGAGCGGTGCACATGCCGAAGCAAAGTGAACATTTTTCCCCTTCTTCACATCCTCTGAAAAACCCTTCTTCTCTAAATCTGCTTTGCCAACAGAGCGGACACAGGACTGAGACAGAACGAGAGAGAGAGAGAAGAGAAAGAGAGGGAGAGAGTGGGAGGGAAGGAGTGAGGGGATGAGGAGTGTTGCAACAGAGTAAGGGAATGCAAGAGAGAGAGAGGGAGGGAGAGAGAGAGAGAAGATCATGTGACCTGCACAGACCAGTCACTTCTCTGCTCTCCGAGGATTGGAGTGCTGTCTTTCAGCCTCCAAGGAGTCATTTCCACTGCATGGAAATTACATGTTGGGCTATATGGGAAACAGGAGCGCTTTTATGACCCGCCTGTCTATGGTGTGGAAAGTTCAGAAAAACTGGAGCGGAGCTTTAAATAGATCCTACGGTGACTGGATTTAAAAAGAAATGCATGAAAGCCATAACCCCTAATCACTGATAAACACAAATGCATAACAGGGCAGGGGAGGGAAAAAAACCCACCGCAACACAGCAGCCTGCGCCTTCGGCTCTGCCTCCTCAATGGGATGCAACTTAAAAGGTCACTGTGGGAACAGATGCGATGATTACTGCTGTCATAGTGGCGCATTCATTGAGCAGAATTCGTGCGGTTTTATCAGAATTTGCACTCAACCAGGGGTCCATCTGGCCCAGGCAAACTAAGGCTATTAAGCTTCTTTGCCACAGTAGGCTGAGGTGTGGGAAACAAACAAAGAGCAATCTAGCCCACTGAAAGATTAGAGGGCTTTGTGGGCTTAGAAAATAGTAAGGAACATACAGCAGACTCTAAAATGGAGCCTGGAAGGTCAGAGAAATACAAGATTATCTTCTTCTCCGAAACAGGGCTTTTATGAAACAGGGGAACCGGAGCATCTGAAGCCATACACTAGCTGATGAAGCTGGTTGCAGAACGTAAATCGCACTGCAGACCGGAAGAAGAAACGCCTGCTTAGCTGTTCCCAGCCTGCATGAGGTTCTCCGACCTGCTCCACCTCCATCCCACCAAAAGGAGAACATGATGCAGACTCAGAGGCCGATCTCCAACGTAAACCTCACGTATGACGAGGTGTATGGAGCACAGAGCAGAAAATGAAAAAAAGAGATGGGAGGATCACATGAGGGATCACATGCCGTCTGTATTTACTGTGAAGAAAAACAAAGCTCAGCAAATAAGGCAGACCCATCACGGCCGCTGCAGGCCACGCAGAGCACAGAGAGATCCATTTCGTAGGCTTGTTAACAGAGGCCTGGGGTGATTGAGTTACCCAGTAACGATGTAAAAATCAAGCAAATGATATTTTCTAATGAATAAACATATCCTATGGAGCAGCACAGCAAGAGGCTGCTGCTCCCTACCCCCCCCCAGTTGTTGTCGTGACCCCTGTGGTGGTGATCAGCCGCCTGGTAATGAAGTGGTCACGTGACCCACGCGGTCAGGCTGAGCGCGCGCGCACACACACACACACACACACACACACACACACACACACACACACACACACACACACACACACTTTACCGACCAATTACTGCTGACACGTACAGGAGACAGACAAAACAAGAGACAATGCTACACATCCACTGAACCAACACTGCAAAAGCAGAGCGCAGGCCACAAAGTTGTGTTCATGTCATAAAAATCTATTTTCCAAACTTGCGAAAACACCGATGCTGCTGCTGCCTCAGTCTGAAAACACTGGGTTTGCACTCTTGTCCGATCTGGTCTGTGTACAGTTTAAATTGTATGTAACAAAGATGGCAAATAACTGTCTCTGTGTGCAGAGGTTGAGGGGGCTGTTGTAGGAGTTGCAGGTTAGGGGATCTCCAAAAGTCAGTATGCTTTGTCCTCCAGAAGAAGAGGAGTCATTCAACTAATCCCCATGAGGGGAATTCAGTGTGTTCACTCCATTATAAATAATCTAGACATTCGCACACAAGAACTACAGACATGCAATTGTCGGGGGACAGATGGCAGCACTGAATGACTGAAGAAAAAAAACAACAACCTCTCAAACCTGCATGATAATGGACCATCAGCTTTTCTGCACTCTCAGAGACCGCTGTCAACACGGTTTGTTCAGAAAGTTGTACAAGCAGTTTGATGTTTCGTGATTTTCGGAGACAGAGCATCGTCTCCATACATTCTCATGGAATTTCAAGCAGCTGTTCCGACTTCTTTTGTTTCATCAAAAAAATGTCTTTGTTTTCTGTTAAGCCAAGTGTATGAGGCTAGACGTCTATGTTAAATCATTCTCTCTCTCTCTCTCTCTCTCGCTCCCTCCTCCCTGGTCGCCGAAATAAAACTGCTCATCATCCCCCATCAATGAGGCCCCGGAGGACACGAGAAATGTTGTGGTGGACCGCGGTGACGCCGGCTCACGTGGAGCCGCTCTCTGATCAGCTCTCAGGACAGCGGCAGCCTGCGGTGAGATGCTCAACTCAGCGTTTTACCTTCCGCCGGCTGCCCTCGCTCCCTCACTCTACCTTAGCCTGCGATGAGTCACCACAACAGGCGCCTCGGAAATCATCCCGCATTAAACGCACAGGATGGATGTTTCCCTCACAGCCCACTCTGCCAACACACACGCACACACACACACAGTGACGAGGAGAACACATCACATAGTGAATCCATGACTGTTGGCCATCTAAAAATAACTCCCATATGAGCGTGTGCATGTTTAAATGCATGCATACGCACACGTGCACCCTTCACATGAATGCAGCAATGGAGGCGGTGATGCAGCACAAACGACGGCTGAATAATAAAAAAAAAAACCTTCTCTTCGGTCACCCCGCGGGTCTGGTTGTTGCTTTGTGGGGATTTAAGAGTTCCCTTTTCGGCCTTGAGTCAAAGAACAGACCTGCCCCTGGCAAAAACAAGCGCACAGGATGGGGACGCGCAGCAGCGCAGCTCTAACAGCGAGGAGGAAGCGGTGTGTTCGTCCAACTGGAAGGCAAGATATGAATCTTACATGTTTACTGTCTGAAATAGTTCAGCTACTGGCTGGGAGTTGTGTGAGGCTACAGGAAAGGGAGGAATTATTTGGATCAGGATGTGTGGGGGGAAAAAAAATATGAGCAGCAGCACAAGAGATCCAGATGTGAGTGCGTAGGACTTTCTCCTTTCACCATTTTTGTCGTGTTCTCGCTCTTTTTTTCCCCCCTCTGTGAGGAGAGTAACGCGGCACAACTACACACATGCACGCACACGCACACACGCCCAGACAGTCACACTCACACACATGCAGACCAACACCGGCAGTGGAAGCAGAGTTGGAGTGCTGGATCTGAGCAGAGCTGTCAGAGTAGATCTGAGGCCATAAAACAGAATGGTGCAGGCTGCAGCTACGGAGACACAGAGGAGTCAAACTGGAGGCGGCGGCAGCAGCAGCAGCAGGAGGAGGAGGAGGAGGAGGTACAGGAGGAGGGGGGTAGGAGTGAAATATAAAAAGCACCGTTTCAGAAATAGAGACGCCGTGCTGCTGGAGAGCATTTGGCAGAGCGGTGGAAAACAGGGGGGAAACATGCCATCCATAGCCGCGGATATAGAGGGATTTCAGCATGAGACAGTGTCTATAGGCTGAGTGTGTGGATCAGTCACTGAGTTATGGAGGTGTGTGTATGTATGTGTGAGAGAGAGGAGGGGTGGGGATGAGTGGTGGGCTCTGATAACCTGCCTGGCAACCACCAGAATAAACACCCCCTCCCCACCCCCCCACCCTCCTCCTGCTGTATATACTGCCCTCTCCTCTCCCATCTCCTCCAGCTGCTGTAGAAAAAAAAACACAGTGATGCTGTGGTTTCCATGACAACGCTAACCCGGCTCAAGTCGAGCATTTCAGTGCCAAAAAAAAAAGAAGAAACGCTGGGGCGGGTCCCGACAGTGACAATGGAGAGGAGAATGGGAGAAACGGAGAGTGAGAGAGAGAGAGAGAGAGAGAAAGAGAGAGAGAGAAAGAGAGAGAGATGGCGAGGCGAGGCCGCCAGTGAAGGACGCCGGTGCGGAGGAAGGCCCAGCGGGGGGGCGGTCACTACACGGCACATACATGCATAGATGCAGATGTGAGGTGCAGGGAAAGAAGGAAGGAAGGAGAGAGGGAGGGAGGAAGGGAGGCTGCGCATCTGTCATGACGCCGCTTACCTCATTCTCTTTGATTCAAGAGATGGCTTCAGAGGATGATGGTGGTGGTGGTGCTCCGGTTTATCTTTGTCCCCCCCTGAGTGTGCACAGTCTGCAGAGAGAGAGAGGGGGGCAGAGAGGAGCTAGAATCACCGGGGTGTCCCCCCCTCTGGGAGACGAGGATGGAGAAAGAAGAGGAGGAGGAGGAGGAGGTAGCGGTGATGGTTTCTAATAAGCGCGAGCAGCGACGTCGCTCTCCGCCACGCGCTTTGTGCTCCGTTGTCTCGCGCCCATGCTCCGGCACGGCTCGCGCTCGCTGCAAGACGCTGAATGGCTTCGATGTCGGTGGTGTTGGTGGTGGTGGTGGTGGTCGGCCGCCGCCTGCCTCATGCCATATTGTCTTCCCATCCGGAGTGTTTTGGTGAGGCGGAGAGACTGGAGGTGGAGGTGGAGGGGGTGCACACTGCGTGCGAAGAAAGAGGGGAGGGTGGGGGGAGGAGGTGGGGGATGGAGGGAGGGAGGGGGGCGCACAGCTGCTCATTGCTGCCCACCCGCGGTGAAGACGAGCACGTGCAGCCTGCTGCCCCCCCCCCCCACCCCCCCCTCCCAGCAGACCATAACAGACCAAAACAGACCATAATCGAATAGTCCAAATGAGAGATGAGAGTGTAGTAGTAAGAAACAGTACAAGTGCACAGGTAAACAGGAAGAGTTCTACTATCAGGAGACCACAAATGAGAATAGTTCTTTGTTGCTTGTACGGTTAGCAGTGTGTAAACAGTGTGTGAACACAATGAGCTAACGGTAACGTATGCCCTAATCAAGTATGTCTTTATATGAGTCGATGGTAAATACTGCTCTACGGTCTTTAGACTGCCAAGGGACCAGAATGCAAGAGCAGGATTTAAGTACAAGACAAGAAAGCACTGGGAAAGAAGAGATAGCTGTAGGAGTAGAACAAATGAAAGTAAGAGATCTTCTAGGTGGAGTGGAGTCCTCAAGAGGTGGTGTTTGGTAGCTCATTCCACCATCTGGACTATAAATGAGAAGACAGTGCTTGCACAGTTGGCAGTGCAAGATGACACTTGTTCCATAAACACAATGAATGGGGAGGGGTCGTGTGGGGGTGACATATGCCACAACCAAGTATTTCTTCATAGGATTTTATGGTGTGCTTTTATACTGCGGTACCTTCAGGATATATTCATCTGTTCTGTGTCCTCTGTTGAAGACACTATTATCCGAAGGAGAAAAACATCCCAGCTACATGACAAAAGAGAACTTTGTGTAACAATGACCAAGTGATGAGAATGTGGTGGTGGAAGTATTAGAGCATGGGCAGAGTTTAGCACAGGCTAAGAGGAGATAGCAGTGAGAGGAAGAATAAGAGCTGTGATAGTTGGGGGGGGGTTGCTTCTGGAAGAGTCGGGTCCTCAGAAACTTATTGAAGATGGAGGTATGCAGGATGGCCCTGCTCTGGTGGTGTTTGGTAACTCATTCCATCATCTAGGAACTTCAGAGAATAGTCTTGAATGTCATGCTGATCAACACAACGGATGGGATATTATATTAGTGTTGTGTAATACTAAGGTACTTTTAGGATGTCCATTTGCTTTTTTTTCTAAATCTAAATTGTACTTTTTCAGGCATAGATCAGAAGTACACACTCTGCTGCTGGAGAACACTTCAGAGCATTTGGCAGAGGAACCGTAAGCTGGGGAAGTCCCAACATGCCTTGGATAAAAAAGGATTTGGATGTGAGACAGAGTGTCTGTACTGTAGGCTTACTGTGTACCTTCAGGATGCATATGAAAAACAGTTAAGAACACTTTTGTATCATATGGGTGCCACGGGCTCTTTGGGTGGCCAAGCAAGGGCCTGTCTGTGTTGATTCTGCACCTTTCCCCCCATACCTCTGTGAGTGTTTTCTGTGTCGTCTGGTTTGCATGTTTAGGTTGATTAGAGACTCTCACTCAGACCCAGAGGTCTGAGTGTGAGGGTGAATGGTGTGTGTATCTACTCTGCAAAGAACTGGAGATCTGGCCAGGGTGTACGCCCTGCTTTCACCCTATGTATGCTCGGAGAGACTCCAGAAGACCTTCCCAGGTACTGTACACAGTGGATCGAGAAAAATAAACCTTGTAAAACAACAAAACAGTATCAATAAAACACTTGACAAATTGTAAAATATAAGACACAGCCTCTTAGGAATTTCATGTTGCATTTACTTGCAGCCAAATGTTAAATGTTCAGGTGTAAATCTGCAGCCCCCAGTGTGCGGTGGAAACACAAATCCTGTTACATTCACCCTGTGGAGAGGTGGCTTCACATCAACCAATCAAATCAACACCTTTTATATGTGCCTCATGTCTGTGACACTCCTGATCACGGCAAAACCCGCTGAACGTCAATCAAAGGAGTAGAAGAAGAAGTTTATTCATGCACTTTGTGCAGCACGGTTTTGCTGTTAACCACAAGACGAGGGAGCGTGACGGGCAGCTCGCAACTTGGAGGGTTAGAAGCAGACATCATCGGTTCATGAGAAGCTACAGTAAATGACACACCTGCTGTGTGTTTATCAGGCTGAAGCAGTGAATTATAGTAAAAATCACCTCAAGAATTTTCAGTTCATTATCTTGCCAGTGACTGATGTAAAACAGTTACAGTGTCATGGTCTCGTTTTAACCCTTTCTAAACTGGGTGCAATAAAACGCAGATGGATGCAGATTTGAAACCGCCACAGGCCGCTGAAAAGCCCCATTTCATGGTTAGTTTTCATTTACCGTGCACGTCAGGGTGAAGAAAAGACACAGCATTTCAACCCAAACCTCTCAAACTGTTTCAAATAACTGCGTTTTCACCCACATCTTTTTGCTCCAGCGTTTTTTCAAGCCTCTAAATATCTACACATCTGAGACTAAGCAGGGGGCTCTTTAAAGGGGAAAGTCTAAGGAAATGAAATTGGCAGTGAAGGGTTTTCCTCCTGATCAATAAATAATACAAAAAGTGATATTTTTTTTTCTTTTAAGACCCAGAAGCACAAGAAATGGAGAACATGAAAAGACAGTGTTGTGGGAAATTATAAAAATTCAAACTCTGAATCAAGATATTGTAATTTCTGCCCTGAAATTACTCCTCCAGACTCCTTCTCATCCACAGTTTTTTCCACCAAATTCAGCGTAATGCTGGACTGTGTAGGTAGGTTTCATACACAATTAGTGCAAATAAATCAGTTCTGGTCGTATCTGATATTAACTGGTGTCCACACATCTCTGCATGTTTCTATGTGTTTGGGCCTCGACCTGATATATGTCAGTGTTAATGACATGGAAGAGTCCTGCTTCACTAGTGCTTTCCTGAGTTGTTAAATACAAAATAAAATAAAATTTAACAATTAGAAAATCACTATGGTTCTTTCTTCCCGTGCACAGTTTTTAGCCTGAATGCTCTTGGATCTCCGGCACGACGATATTCAGTCGGGAAGCGCCTGCAGTCCGTTTTCTGAGGCTGGAGTTTGCACAACAAAGCCAATCTGTACACATGTGGTCAGAAAGTCGGAGCCTTTGGTTCTGTATAGTTGGATTTGATCCATCTGATTTCTGTTGTCTCATGTCATTGGTGAGTGGGCTACAGTATGTGTGAGAGAGAGAGAGAATAAGAGAGAGAGAGAGAGAGGTTTGTACATGTAGTGTGAAGAAAGAAAAGGAGAAATATTCAAGATTTTCACTTTTTAAGCAACCGCACATTACACCTCCAACTGTCTCATGTGGGATCTGGGAGCAGATCGGGAACAGAAACCTCCGGTTCCTCCTCCGTCACGTCACTTCAACTTCGGGCAGATCCACTTCTGTTTTCTAGTGTCTGAGTTAATTTAAGTTTGGTTCGGTTCAGTTTAGTGCAGTTCAGTTCAGTTCAGTTCAGCTTGCTCCAGCTGGGGTCCAGGCCCCCCACCCCACCCGGCTGCAGGGAGAACACGACGTGTCTGCTGGGCTTCCTCACACTATCCTCCACTGCATCACGCTCATGTCCTTCCCTCCGGTCGACACCAGGTAGCTGTCGTCGAACAGGAAGCTCACGTTGGTCACATGACTGCTGTGGCCGCCGTAAACATGGCTGGGAGCCTGGACAAAAAAGGGGCACATGATTAACGCTACTTAAGACAGCTTTATCTTCATTTTAACGTTACACAGAGTAAATAGAGAAGATGTACAGTCTTATACAAAAAGCCACTATTAGAGTCTTTTGAAAAAACCTCAAATTCTTAATCCATCTTAATGGAGTAGAGCCATAATTAATATCATTTATTAGCCCTACTATTTAATGTCAAAGTGACTGCTATGGCAAAGGTCCATTACTGCAGGTTTGTGTAAACATGGTAGAACTTCACATACACACAATGCATGAGTTATTAACTCATGTATAACTTGTAACTTATCGGAAGCTGAAATAACAAATGTGGAGGTGAACTAAAACTTTTGGATGCTACATATTATGACATGACAGTATCTTACCCTGAACTGTGAGCAGGGGTATGAGAACAGATGGACCTTCCCAAAGTCGTCTCCAGTAACCAGGAGGCTCTTGTCGCTGGTCCTGCAGACGGCGTTGATGTCGGTGCCGTCTGAGCCGTCAGGCCACACGCCTGAGGAACGGAGAGGACAGAGGACACACGTCAGTGGGACGGACCATAAGCATCAAGAAACACACCTGAGGGGGTCAGAGGGAGGGAGTCCTCGCTTACCAAACACCTGGAAGCCCAGAGTGCAGGTGCACGTGGCCCACTCGATGTCTCTGGTGGTCTCCACGCTCACCACCTGCTTACACACAGATGGGATCCCTGGGAAAACACACACAAAACAAAACCAGCACGTCAGTCAGTCTCAGCATTGATTTCCCAGGTTTTGACAGTAAGTGAGCTTACAAGGAGTTTGTGTGTGTGTGATTAGCTGCTACACATGTTGGTATGAATGTTGACAATGATAAGAACAAAGAACACACTCTAGTCAGGAAGACATGATCAAGTGTGCTGACTAAAAGTTAAATACCAATTTTCTTTGTAATTGCCAGGGTGAGAACATGTGAAATTAGTAAATAATTAATTTTAAAATCAAAAATCCTTAATCACTGATCCATCATATGCCCACAAATGTATTTTCTCTGTCAGATTTTGAGATCCTACATAAATGCAGATCTTTTTTTCCCCTATATTAACGTTGTTTTCTGGAAGTTGATGTCGGTCTCGCTCTCTTGCTCATACATACACACACATGCACACACACACACACGCACGCACACACACACACACACACACACACACACACACACACACACACACACACACACACACACGTTGCAGTGACTTGATCATTTCCGAGTGGTGGGCAACAGAAATTCACAACACATCTCGCATTGTTTGAGCGTTAAATTGGGATTCGTCACACAGTAGGTTTCGGTGCTGAGCAGCAATCAACTGATGCAGAAACTCAGAGACGTTTTCACCCCTCCCTAATGTTGTGCAGTGATGAACTTAGCAGAATATGCGAGGCCACAGCAGATGAGAGGGAATCATACTCACAATACAGTATCTCATAGTCCCCTGAATTTGATACCAGGTACTGGGAGTCCACAGACCAGTCCAGGTGGGTGATGAAACTAGAATGACCCTAAGTTATGATACAAAAAAGAAGGTCAGAGATTATTTATCTTTTTGGACAGTTCCTCCTCCGAGAATTTAGGAGATATTGTTCATCGAGCTACTAAAAATAGAGATAGATATGTTGGGATCATAAATACTGGTGCTCACCGAACACTTCCCCACTCGACTGTACTTCCTCCCATTTTCTGCAACGGCATAGATATAGATGTAGTTGTCGTGGGAACCGATGGCCAGGAAGTTACCATCTAGATAAATCAAAAGAAGACAAGAAGACTGTTAATTTATTGCTCTCTATTTCCTGAAACCAACAACAACTTGCGCCAGAACAAACACATTATTCCCCATGTTTGTTTAATGAATGAATGCATCCTGTGCTGCAGATTTCCATCTAAAAATATACAACCGTAGTTATGGCCGTACCTGGTCCGTAGCTCATCACAGACAGCTGTTCATTCCCATCTGTGTGCACTGTGACCAGGTCCTTAGAGTCAGTGTCCAGCACCAGCCACCTGCAGGATCATAGACAGTCTGGCAATCTGCTTCTGCTTCACTCTAATCACACTTCAAGTCCTCATTTGAGGCTTGTACTAAAGACTGCTTTCCAAGAAAATTTGTTGCTGAAAGTGACAGTGAAACATTATGTTTCTGTTTTTTGGTGATTGGACACCCCACCTGCCAGTCTGGGTTCCTATGGCAACCACAGCTCCAGATGGATGGAAACCTGCTGATTGGACAGTGTCCTGTCACAAACAAGAGGAAGAAGACATTTTGAGTCCACTTGAAATGCACGTTTTTCATACCGTTATTTCACTTGGATGAGTGCAACACTACCAGGAGAAGCTGGACTTTGTGACATCAGAATTACACTAATTTAGTGTAAAACTTGCATCATACTGAAATGTGAGATCTCTGCTGCACCATGAAGAGAGACAGATGCGATGTGATAGTTACAGATGGTTATTGTAAATAATGTAAAACATCAGAGATCATCTTCAGTCCATTCGTAGTGGACAAAAGTGAAGCACTGCATGCAAATATACACATTTTAGTTGCTAAACACACAGTTCCCGCTGTGTTTCAGGGACTTATAGTCGTGTTGTGTAATCCCTCTGACTGACCCCAGAGGGCAGTGTTGACTCAATTTACCTCCAGACTCTTGGTCCAGATCAGCTGATGGGAACTGGAGTCCCACAGGCAGATCTGTCTGTCGTAGCCACAGGTGAGGAACTGAGGCCTCAGCGGGTGGACAGCCAGACCCCACAGCTCATCTGTGTGACCCTGGAGGGAGGGAGAGGGAGAGAGAGAGAGATAGAGAGGGAGGGAGAGAGAGAGGGAGGCAGAGCTGTTCACTTTATGTTCGTTTTAAATTCCATAGCTTTATAAATGCAAACTTTGTTTATCCTACTGATTTTCTGCTTCTGTCTACATTATATATTCATATGCTTATACAGTCTGTAGCGATTTATTTTGGTTGTGATATCATTTCTGATTAAAGGACCTTTTTCACTCATTAACATTTTATAGATCAACCAACGCAGTTACACAGACATATTTAAGGTATAATTAATCAAAATAATAATTGATTGAAGGCCAAAAATCATATTTATTGCATGTACCTGTGTAATCGGTATGAATTCTCCATCCAAACTGCCTTGTAAGACAAAGTGCTTGGTAGTCCCTATTAGCACAGTCTCTCCTCTGCCCTCCGCTATGGTCCGGATGGGGCCGAACAACTCAGGCACCTGTTGGAGTAAAACACAGACTTCATCTAAACCATCTGTCCACCTGTGATCCACAGCACATAATTTAGCACAGGATATCCGTAAATCTCAGTGAGAATACAAACTCATCTCAATTCTTCTGTAATATTTATGACACGCGCAGGAGGCACATTCGGCCGCCTCAGGCAGCAGCCTACTTCAAAGCAGAGAGCTGGATGTGCAGCTTAACACTTTATTAAAACATATTAGGGAGATGTGAAAAAGAAAATCAGATCATTAAGATCCTGCATCGTCCTCTTTTCAAGTGTGAGCTCTGCATTTCATCACTGAAATTGCATGTGATTTATGTGTAAAAAAAAAAAAGAGACTCCTGGATTTCCGCTGAACTTCTGCTCACCTCCACCGTTTGTATCTGCTGGTAGCTGCTGTCCCAGGAGACCAGCCTGCGGTCTTTCCCCCCGGAGACGAGGGTGCCGTTCCTCAGCATGGACAGGGTGAAGATGCTGCCCTCGTGAGCTCCCTGGATGACGTGGCTGATACGATTAGTGCCTGCGCGACAGAGATGGGACGAGACGGACACAAAAGTTCACTTGGCCTGATGTAAAGGTCGACAGCGTGAAGAGGGCTAATTATCAGTCAGATGGGGCGATGAGTAGATGAAATAAGAGAACATGCAGTTTGTAGAGATTTAATGTCCTCCTTAATGACGAATTTTGAGGCCACAATCAATTCCTGCTCTTTCAGGATATCTCTGTGTAGTTCAAGGGAGGGAATTAATTAATTAATTGATTGATTAACATGCCTTTTCCCCACACCAAGATGTTCCCACTGGAGTCTCCCGTGATGGCGTCTCCATTCTCTGCAAAGGTCACGCACAACACAAACTTGGGCTTCTCCTGCTTCTGCGAGAGACACAAGAACACACGTCGTTCAGCGTTTGTGTTTCTGTGTCAAACTGCCATCTTTGTGTTGATCCAACAAATAGGAAACTGTGTCACCTTCCCTACCTCGAACAGGCCTTGCTTCTTCACCAACGTCCCTTTCTCCAGGGTCCAGAAATAGAGATGGGACTTGCCGCAGGTCACTATAATGTTGCAGTCTGTTGGGTGGAAGTCGACGGCAAACACCGACTCGTTGGAGCACTGAAGCAAAACAAGCAAAACAAGAAAGAGTCAACATCATGTTTTGTCTTGTGCCAGCCTAACTGTGAATCCAGGTGTTGTTCAATCTCCTTTGCATGGATTAATACAACTCTCTAATTGAATGAATTGAGTGAAATGGTTATCTGTACTTGAGATTTTGTGTCCAAAGGTACACTGAGCTTCAGTTACAGAAACTAGATGCTGTATACAGAGACATGTACATGCGGGCATCCTCTATGGCCTTTGCACACACATGCAGACACATACCTTGACGTCAGCCAGCCTGTCCTCTCTCTGCCAGTCCCAGACAGAGAGGACGTGGTCATTGGAGTCATCTACGGCACACAGTGTGTTTCCTCCATTCTAACAAGACATGAAAAGATACGAACCCACGTTCACGCACACACACCCAACAAAACACTTTACAAGAGGTCAAAACCGTGTGAGAGCAGCTCTTGTTGTTTCCTCACCGACTTGGAGAAAGCCAGGCAGACCAGGCCGCGGTCGAAGAAGCCTGTACCCAGAACGTGGAGGGTGTTGAGGCTGACAGAGTCCCACACACGTACGTGAGGAGCCAGCAGCTGAAAGGGGATGAAACACACAACGTTTAACTTCAGAACCAGGCTGAATCAGGAAGTGAATGCAGAGGGAACGAGCCTCTCAAAGGGCAAACATCATTTCATCAACAGCTCTTTAAAAAAAATGAGACAACTCCTCTCTGCAGTAATGAATCAGTTGCTGAAAAGCTGCAGGTATAAAATATCAATCTCTCACTTACTTTCCCATCTGAAGAGGTGCCCGCTACCTGCCCAGTTGCTATGGTGATTTTATCGGGGTGGACGGCCAGGCTGTGGAAGAGAAAGGCGTGAAAACAGACATGAAACCGCTTAAAAGCCTTTCAACATCAAAAGCAGTGTATGAATAGAGATGAGTAGCGTGCTCGCAGCACATGAAAGGTGAGTGGGTTTTTAAAAGCTGTGATATTCACTGCAGCGTGTGTGCCCATGTGAGGCGGAGGTGGGTGGATCGGTTTAAGATGAAACTCTTCCTATTTAGCTTATGGTGCTGCAGCAACCACTCGTGGCGTGTGCAAAGTGCCTCCATTTTGCCTTCAAAGCACAAGATCTTGTTTGCGATCCGTCCTCTGATGTGTAAACCAAAGCGTTCGTTAATACTGAACTCTGATCGACTCCAGGGTGCGATATCTTCATCATCGCCTCGCTTTTTTTTCTAAGGTTAGAGTGCCACACGCGCCGGCTGGTGCAAACACGTCTACATGCAAATACGCTGGCAGCACTTACTGCAACACACCAGTTCAACAGCATTCACCTGTAATATAATCACTCTGCAGGAGAGTTCAGCTCTACAACCTGCCTTTGTGCTTGAGCACTTTACTGGATACCAAGAGAATTAAAATGCTATGAATGTACTGCGGTTCAGCCCGCTCTGTGCCCACTGTAGAAACGTCAGGGCACAGAGATGAAAGAGACGGTTGACGGATGTGATCTGAAGCGCTCCCCGAGGTTTTGCGATCTTGTCTCTCACCATTTGATGTCGTCCGTGTGTCCGGTGTAGTGTCTCTGCAGCTGCTCGTCCACGTTGAAGAGCACGACCACCGAGGCGATGAAGTACACCGTCTCTCCGGTGGGCAGCAGGTAAAGGTTGCAGCGACAGTCCCGCCCGCGGTAGCCGTAACTGGACGGGCGGAGGGGTCAAGGAGCACAAACTAGAATAATGAAGTAAGGCCTTAACAGTGTCACATAGGGTGAAGGCGGGGAATGCACTCTGGAGACACACACACACCATTCACATTCACTCTCAAACACACACCAAGAAGAAATCCAATCAGCCTAGACATGCATGTTTTTGGGCTGTGAGAGGAGATCAGAGTACCTGGAGAAACTCCACATGGAAAGATCCAACTGGGACTCAATTAACAACCAAGCTACTGTGTTGCCAAAGACATATTTACAAACCCTCAGACCTTGAACATGCTGCTTTTTTCTTTGGATTTCTTTGTCTGTCAAACAAAAGCTTTGAAAACAGCAGTGTGGGTGGAGGGAATTGAGACTTATTTGAGTTGCTTATCAATATTTCATAGATCGAGAAATGTCTTGAGAAAAGAGGCAAGTAAAGCACCTACAGTAGCTGGTTGCAATGTGGTTTGAGGATGTAACGTTTAGAAGCAGATATTAACATTTACAGTGACATTTAATAACTCGGCAGATCAGAAACCACAAGAACGCATTACAATGCATTCACTGTTGTGCCACATTAAATCATCTGCTGGGTGCATATTCTCACAATGTTTTTGTATTCTAGTTTAAACTGGATTCACCACACAAGACATGCAGCCCACAAGCTTATTTCTGTTTGTGTGTGTGTGTGTGTGTGTGTGTGTGCGTTTCTCCTCTGATTTAATCTTTTTTTTTCTTCCTCTCTCTTCCTTACAGCTTCCCTCCCTTCGGCTTTCTGCCAGAGTGAACAACACAATTCATTCATTCTTTCATCAACAGACGAGGGGGAAGAGAGACACCACAAAATGAAACAAAATAAAAATAAAATAGCACAAGAGGAGCTGCTGACTGCCTGCGTCTCAGCCTCCCAGCTGTGTGTGCGGGTTATTACCGGCTGCAGGCCGCTGGGCCACGCGGCTCTGACCGTGCTGGTGAAAGTGAGCAGATCAGCTCTGACAGGCGGCGGGACGAGGCGGCATGTTCCTCAGCTTCCGCTCTAAACTACACCACATTTTGATCTGGATTTAACTCCCCTTCGGAAGATTGCTTTTCAGCACTTTTTCTTCGGAGAATTCACTCCGAAGAAAAAGGGACCTCGACCGTGGCACGATGAAAGGATACACCCAGTCCAGTTTGAGCTTGTTGCCGGGCAGGTCGGCCCGGGCCTCCAGGCAGTAGCTGTCCACCTGCTCCTTGGGCAGGAACATGGTGATGGGACGGCCCTTCAAGTACATTTTCACATAACCTTCCTCTGGAAAAAGAGAAGGGATCAGTGAGGTCAAGAAAACATAGCAGAAGCACTGATGTGACTAGTTTTTTTTTCAGGTGTCAAATCTTCATGAATGCAGAAAGCACAGACGGCACAGTGAAGGGTGAGGGTGTTTCATGATGGAGGACAGTGGTGACAATGCTGAATGTGTGGCATGATTAGAGGATAATGATACGAGGTGTTGTTTTGCTGTGAGAGTGACAACGCGACACAATCTGCACAAACAAATCAGCTTTTTAGTTGACTTTATTAGTCATTTCAAAAAGACAATATGACAACAAAAGAACCGCACACACTTTCCAAACCCATGAATATTCAGCTCACAGCAGAGGTTAACCAACATGAAATGCAGACACAAGCAGAGCAATGGAAATGTTATGAAAAATAAAAACAGATCCAAGCTTAGAAAAGCGGGTAACGAGGAATCCTCGAGACACAAATGAAAACAAAATCATGCAGAAAACAAGAAGGGAACCAAAACAAACAAAATGGACCAATAAAGTTGACAACGTTGTTCCTAAATCTCAGAAGAGACTATTATATACATATATATCTATATAAAACAAGTTCCTAATCTCACCCATAAGTATAGTTTAATGGACCTGTTTTATTTCTACGTTTTCATTCACTGATGCTAAAAATCTCCCGGCAACATCTTTGGTCTGAGAGCGTCTAGCGACCGATAAAAGCCCAGATCTGATGTGAAACCTCGACTTTGGCTCGGTGCCGTCTGCCTCGGACTTATTAAAGTTTGACGACTGGAATATGAGCGTCTCTACGGGGCCTTTCCTGACTCTGCTAGTAACAGATCTGAAAGTACTGGCTGGGGGACTTGATGGGGCTGCGGTAACTGGGCGTATCGAGGGGGGAGTACGATGACAGGCTGCCTGACTTCCTCAGCTGGAGGCTAAAGTTTGGGGGCTTTCTGGCCGGGGGCGGCTTGGCGGCGGCGGCCTTCCTGGCCGTGCCAGCCCGGCCGCTCTCTGAGGTCTGTCGGGGGTCTGTGGCTGCACGGGCCGTTACAGCCGACGCCGCGGGGCAGCCGCCCGTCCCCATCCGTTTGGCAGAACGGCTGAGGTAAATCTGTACTGTGACTATGGTGCAAAACGGGGGGAGGAGGGAGGGGGAGGCAAGAGCAGAAGAGCCCATGATGGAGTTGTCAGGGTCGGTTGGGTAGAAATGGGCCAAAAGGAAAAAAAAAAAGGATGGGGGAGGTAGGTAGAAGTTAGACAAGTGCTATTTTTTTGAGTATAAAACATTATGAAATGTGCAGGACACACACTATAAAAGGGACACTAGGACTCACATGCCGACTGCTCTGCTATCAAACACTGGGGTCTTATTTTGATGGAGCTGTTGTTAAAATGTTTGGGGTAATAAATTTAGGTTTTCCTTTCACCGTCTCAGGCTGCTTCCCTCTGATTAAGGTGAGAATATTAATGGCACAGCAGAGGTAAGCAGTAATGCATCTGATGTGTAATTTGATTAACTAATTTAGTGTAAACTCCACGGTAAATGCTTCATTTCACAAATCATTTCCAGAGAGGCTTCCTGGAAGGAATGTAAATGTTTGCAAATCTGGATAATTATAACCATTAGTGACTAAATCATATAGTAAATGATTTTTCATTTTGTATTTTTCCTGTCTGCCACGTCTACCTCTCAAAAACTCATATATTTAGAGGAGATAATACCCGGGGACATGTAGCAACAACTGATGCTGAACTATCTGTCGATGGGGGAACAAGTTTCCACATTTTAATGTGTCACTGGCCAAAACTGCTGGGAACTGACAGAGGGGATGCTAAAAAACGGGTAATTTGAAGAATCCTCTTATATGACTGCGTAAACAGTAATATATGTGTAGGGAAGTGAACTCTTTTCTTTTTCCCATCTTGGCAGCTTTGGGAAGACTTTGCTGAAGGGGTTTACACACAAATGGCAGTAAAATCAAACAGACTTCAATAGGAAGTATCCCAAAAGAAGAGCCCCCGAGTGTGTTTGTAATGCAAATATTCATTCAGAGGGCAGCGAGATGCTGAGAGCGGCGGCGAGGTCTACTTTGCTCTCGACTGCGGGGAGGAATCTCAGAGAAAGAGGATTTAAGTGTGCGCGGAAAAAAACTCAAAGCGACTGCCAGGAAGCCGGTGTCAGAAATCTTTGTGTCGTTACTATGGTGACGCGGACTAAATGCCTACGAGCCAGAGTGAAGCTGTGAGCACGCAACACACGCGCTGGGGAGGAAGCGGCAGCTCCGCCCGCAGCTACACAACAAGTGTGGATGCACAACTGCAAACACCGCAATCGCACTCAGATGGTGCAGGTTAGGCTGGATGTGTGTGTGTGTGTGTGTGTGTGTGTGTGTGTTAGTCTACAAACACAACAGGTAAGGCCACTTTTCAAACACACACACACACACACACTTTGTCAACACCCACTCCTGCCCCTGTCTGGACAGCTCCCTGATCATTGCACTGGAAGGGTTTACATCTTCCCCATCTCAGAAAGATCCGGAAAGGATCAGATTCCAAAAGTAAAAGTAATTCTGTTTTGCGCAGATATGAGATATGATCTGCAGTGTCCAGAGAGCTCTGTGGGCCGGGGGGGCTCTGACAGAGGGAGGGGGCGGGGGAGCTGGGGGGAGGGGGATGGGGCCGCCTACCTTTGCAGTGGGTCACACGTCGCGTCCCTTGTAAAGGTCACAGAGAGAGACACAAGCACCAGGTGAGGGGCAGCATGGCTTCCTGCTCTGGCCTGATATCTCCGCAGTCTAACGAGCTCACTTCCTGGGCTATGGAGTCCGATCGCTCCACAGACCCTGACCTTGGGCTGTTTCTCGCTGATCCTCAGGCTGCAGCACATTCGCTTGCATCAGAGTGTCTGCTTTGCATGCAGTCGCTTACAGTGCTGCAGGTAAGCCTTTTTATTGGCAGGATTTGCTGTTGTAATTATCATTTGCATTGATTAATTGTCACCCAGTGGCGGTTAATGCCCACTGCGCTGACCTGGTGGTACCGCTTTGCAGGAGGTTGTTTCTGTAATTAATCTTAATGTCCAATAAGTGATGAACAGTGGGGACAATTAATGCTCTGCAAACATTGGACAAAAGAGATTATAGGAGCATAAACGGACTCTAACAGTCCTGCGATGACTTGATTCATTGCTGGGGGCTCTGGCAATGTTAATGTTAATGTTAATGTTTGTAGCTAATCTGTATTCTGATGGTTTGCAAAAACACAAAGAGACCATACCGATTTGTTTTCTCTTAATGTGGATCAGATTTCACTAGAACTAGACTTCAAACTGAAAACAATACAAAAGGTACTTTGTTAGGATGCAAACTGGAGCCAGGTGTATAAACCAAATGAAAAACAGAGGTTCAATTTGCACACAAATCAATGAGTGCTGGAGATGGAAATTCTGATCAATACTCATTTTATTCAGCATTCAGCCCCCGTGTCGTGTGTGATTCCAGCTTTTTGTTTAGACGATCGGTTTAGAGATGGGTCCCTTTATTTTGTTAGTCCTGGAAATAGTGTAAACTGCAAAATGAATGCAAGGCTCTTTCTGAGCTTGTTTAGCTTTTTTACGTTTCTCTCTTTCTCCTCATTTTGCCTTTTTCATGAATATCACATAAAGTATGGGGAGGACTCTCACTTAACATCTGCCTGAGAGAAAGAATTCATGAGCTCATAATATTTTATGAGGTTGCAGTTTGCGGCATTGAGATAGAGCTGAAAGACTCTTGTTATCTTAATAACTGGACTCTCTTCATGCTTGCTGCCTTTGTTATAGTATTGCCACAAAAAATGCATGTTTTTAGGCAGATTTTAGAGGTAAAGTTAATGTGGCCACAGTCCGAATGGCCAAAGTTAAATAAATGAAGGTTAACTTAGTATGGGGACTTTTCTTTCCACTATTCACTATTGACCCAATGCTTATCTCGATGCACAAGAGTGGCAGGAGTTTATCATTATAGCAATTGTACAAAGTCCTTCCTCCTTACTAGATTTAGGATTAGGGTTAAGGTTAGGGTTCGGGTAACCCTAACCTTAACTCTAGATTTAGATAAAATGAATAATTTCTAATGTGATGTTATGCTACAAATACTCATTATTTGATGGTGAATAAGTGTGTTAATTTGAAGTGTTAGCGAGTTGATGAAAAGGAAAGATGAACAGGGGTGTGGACATGATGAAATGGTCACTTATTTTGGAATGATTTTCGCTGTAGAGAACATTGAGGTGTGACACAGACGTGATGGACACAACATCCCGTGGAGAAGCCATCAGTGATTCTCTGCGTGCAGGAGAAAGCTCAAGGCGCTGAACCCAATCGTAGTGCACGTTTATTTCTGTCTCGTCTCGCCGAGGCACGAGAGACAATTCGTTCCTCTTTTGAAGGATCGCTTTAAAAATGCATTGACCTCTCGCTGACGCAGGGAACCACTCAGCGTCGGGTGTGTGATGACTCTGTGATTTCATCACCGCACACAGAACTCAATCCCAGCTGTCAGGCTGTCATAAACAGCCTCTATAAAGAGAGTCTCGTCCTTACCTGCGTTGAAAACCGGATCCCTCTGTTTGCTGCAAAATAATGAGCAAACAGACAGGTGTCACTCGGCATCTCGTCTCCGAGAAGGACGTTTATTTCATGGTGTCTCACGGGGTCAACTGTCTCTCGTCTGCCGTGATTCAGGTTTCACCGCTGTGTCTTACCTGTCACTTCTTTTGCCGCTGGAGTTGCTGCCGGTGGACCCGGCGCGGGTTCTGTTGCCTTTGGAGTCGCCCGAGTCTTTCCGCGTCAGAGTTCCCACGTGTTCGTTGGAGTTGGCTCTCCTCACAGTGCTGTGGCCACAGAGGAGAGAGAGAGACAGAGAGAGACAGAGAGAGAGAGAGGGAGAGAGAGAGAGAGAGAGAGAGAGAGGCACAAGAAACAGGTCATCAAACTACCTGACAATGCTGTTCTAAAATTGCCCTCCGGTTATGTCTTCATCCAAGAAATGGACTGTGAAAGCCGGCTCGGCAAAAATACATTTATTTCTCATTCGGCTCAGCTCTGTCTCAACATTTCCTTTACAGAAAAAGGTGTGAGTTCTAACAAGACTGTCAGAGGGAATTTGCTCCCAAGAAAAGGGAGAAAACAACACAGATAGGGATATTTGGTGTTTCCTCACTGTTACACTGTCCCTTTGCTCCGCTCTGGTGATCATAGCACCAGCACAGACCTGTGCAAATCTGCATATTAGTGGCACAGACAGCCTGCCTATTCACAACAATGAAAGGGCTTCATCAGCAGCCCAACAGCCAGGACGCCCTATCACCTAATCCGCCCTATGGGAGAAAAGTCTATTCAAATCCTGAAACTGGCTGGCGGCCGTTATCCCTTCTGGAGAGCCCGTGTGTGTGTTTGTGCAGTAAAGAGCAGAATCGAATAGAAAGGAGAGAAAGAGAGAGAGAGAGAGAGAAACTGTTGTTTGCTGTGTTATCCCATGGGGAATCATAGTAATTGGGCCACGGGGCATTGGGGAAGGCTGTGCGTGTGTGTGTGTATGTGTGTGCCAGTGCTGGTAGGATTATGACCAACCTGCAGGTTAAACTTCTCCCAGACGGACACAGTAAACAACACCAACAGTGAACATGAACGTGATGGGATCAATGAGAGGCGGTTAGTAGCATGGTCAGCTTGTGTCAGAGCTGAGATGCAGACATGACGTTAGTCAGCGTCCGGCTCAGTGTGACTTCCTCTCACCTGAGGGGCAGGTAATGAATTCTGGAAGCACGAGGCAGAGAGGAATAACTGGACAGACTGGCAGGACGTCACATTGTAGGAGGGCGGGACATAAATGGGACATGAGGTCACAGTTGGACAGAACAGACACAGATAATAGAGGAGAACAAGAACATGCAAGACAGAGGAGAAGGGACAGACAGACAGATCTCAACTTCCACGTTGATGAAACTCATTTCACTTTTCTTTTTTCTGGCTTCCTTCCTTTTACTCACATTTACTTTTACCAGCGTATATAAACTGAAGTGTTGAAGTGTGCACATTTACTCTAGGTACTTTAGGGGGAAAACATAGAGAATAACCCTGATATCGTCAATGATCTTCAGGTGTGGGAGGGAGTTAAAATTGAGGAGATGAAGAAACAGAGAGATTCAGTTAAGCTTGAATCCATTCATAGAAAAACCAGCAAACTTCAACAACACAACACATCCAATTGCATTTCCCATCTAACTTGACGTTCAGTGTATTGTTGCCATGAACCTTCCTCACTGTGGTTGTATTGCAATCTGCAGAGGCGATTTCTGCGCTGTCCTCTCTAGTAAAGCTCACGGAGAGGAGCCAGCGAGCGCTGAAAGTATCATCCCCGCAGCAGAAATAAAAATGCACACGTGGAAAATAAAAGAAGCAACACCACGGGGGAGTTCACAGCTGTCTGGACTGGAGCTGGTCTCTGCAGAGCTTCATCTGATTATGCTAATGTCATCCAGACATGGGAAAAGGTTATTCTTCCCCTGACAGGCAAGACTGATTACATGTGCTCCACGTACATAGATAAACACACACACACACACACACACACACACACACACACACACACACACACATCACAGAGAAGCAGAGACTGTGATGATAGCTTTGTTTCTCCGTTTATCAGCCGTGTTTAATGTCAGTGGCTCTGGCTGATAAAAAATCCAGAAATGTGATGATTTACGAACCGAGTCAGGAGATGTTGCAAAGACAGACGGACGAAAAAAATGTCCAGAGCCAAATAAAATGTCTGAGCCACAGACGCTACAGCTGAATATGGTATGAATCCCAGATTTACAGCCCGGAGGAGACGGAGGTGCGTAAAGGCCTTCCATAAAGTCCCAAACGGGAGCATCTTCCAGGGTGAAAATAATGTGAGAGATACCTTTTGTTGGCTGGTGTATTAGTGTCCTTCCTGGATCCAGACCCGGACGGGGAGGGCAGAGTCCCGCTGCCTTTCTTTGGTAGGATGGTCCCGTTGTTTACCGTGGGTCGTAACGGTAGAGTGGCGATCATTGGCCTGGCTGGAAGAAGGAAACAGGACAGCAACAGGACACGATCAGACAAAAGAGACGACAACTCACATCATATGAGGCTGAGGAGTCACAGAGTGGTGGTAAAAAAAAAGTCTGTACCTGGAGTGTTACCTCCACACATTTCGATAATACTGAAAGTATTAAAGTGAATACTTTCTCATTGTCATTGCACGTCTTCTGCTGTTATTTCAGTATATGCGACAACTAAAATGTATTCTTAAGAGCACCTGAGATAATATTATTTATTGATAATTCTGGTGAATATTTGATAATACTGAGAAATGACTTTCCACATGTGTGGAAGAGCATAATTGTTGCTGCTGAATTACTGTAATAATGGTAATGGCTTCAAATGTGATGTTTCATAACTCTGATAGATAGTATTGCTGCTTTGTCCACACACATTACATATGCTCCTACTGCATTGGGTGAGGATTCAAAGACGCTATAAGTATGTTTCTAGTTAATCTGTCACCAGCATTAATGCAAAGTCCACGGTTTCATGATCTGCTCATGATCTGTTCACCATTTCATGACTGTAGCTCAAACATTGTTCTTTTGATTGACGTTTCCATACAGATTACATTTCTTTGCAAATCATTTGTAGGAGGTAGATAGGCACAGACACACACACACACACACACACACACACACACACACACACACACACACACACACACACACACACACACACACACACACACACATACAGCAGTGAGGTGAGCCCAAAATAACAAATCCAAGCTGCAGCTTTATCTGCAGTGATAAATATTTAATAGAGCCTCTTCATCCAGCAGATGCATACACACACACACACACACACACATGCATACACACACAGGCCTACACACACACAGACACACACACACACACACTGCTCTGCTATCTCTCATGTAGTAATTACTCAGCAGGGGCAAACCGGTGTAGTAATTTTGTTAGCATGTTAAAGAAGATGGATGTCCTCTCTGCTCATGCCCATGACTCTACATGCAGGCTGTCTGTGCATCTGTGTGTGTGTGTGTGTGTGTGTGTGTGTGTGTGTGTGTGTGTGTGTGTGTGTGTGCGTGTGTCTGAGTAGCTCATCAGTGGTGTTCAGTGTAGGAAGGTGAGCTGCGGGGAAACAATGAGGGTTAGTAGCTCCAAGCCGTCCTCCAGCTCCCAAATCAAAGTGAAACTTCATCCGCCCATAGTCATGGCGGAGGCAGAGGCTGGCAGCCACACAGAATCACAATCTGTTTCTGTTTCTTTATTCTGTCGCACGTTTGAGTGCACAAAAAGGCACGATATGCCGCTGAGTTCACATGCAGACTTCATTGGACCGTGGCCCGAAGATGTGATTAGGTGGTCACAGATTGTATCAAATCACCCCTCAATTGAAAGTCAGCGCATGCAGCATTGTTACACAATGAAATGAGATAACATTATCATCCATCAACCCATAATGGGTCTATTTGCTTAATTTCTTTACTTCTAAGAACAGATGAGGACATGCCACATTCAGCTGTGTGATATTAGGTGAAGGTGAGAGCTGAAGTTGTGCGCTTACTTGTGTGGAAACCTGCCTGGTAACTGAATAGGACTTTAACTGAATAGGGTTTTGCATTCAACTCTAACATTAAGGAATAGGTTTTCAAGAGTTACAGAGTAAAATCAACACCAACCTCTTATTTGTCTATTCCATAAAGTTGAGTTTAATTTAGCTTAAGGACTGGAAAGAGCAGTCCTATCACTTAAATAATTTGGACTGTCAAAATGTTGTTTGGTTTCAATACTGATTATACAAATGAGATGTCACGTGTTTAGTTTTGTGGGTACAGAGTTGTGTTAGAGTTCATCTTAAATAAGCAGTCATCTATAACTGTCAGTCTCTTCCATAAGTGCTACTTTCTGCTGCTCATGTGCTCCTGGTGTTTTCTCCATGTGACTTCAGGTCGTTAAATTTTGGGAAATTTGACAACAATGTCAACGCCTCCATCTTCTTCCACTGGGAAGACAGGTTTTAGGGGTGAGTTGTGCATAATCTGTGAGATCTTGGACTCATAAACAGAGAGTTTACAGACCACACAATGTTCCTTAGTTACGATTAAGTCTGTTTCTATCTTCAGATTCAGATCACAGAGAAATGACCTCAGGCAGTGCAGCACTGAAAAAGTGGACTTCTTCATAAAAGAGTCAATAAAATAAAACCACAAGACCAGCAGGCAGTGACTGACATGTGCTTCAGGGTAAAACACAACACCAGAACCGGTTAGTGCAGACAGTCAGCCTACCTGACTTCCCAACATTGCTGTCTGCTGAGGGAGACTTTTTCATCAAAGCGGGGTCTAAACACGTAACGCACAACACGTTCAACAAGACAACACAGTCCAGGAGAAGAAGAGAGGGCAGGAGGGAGACGAAGATCGACAACTAGTCAGAGCGGAGAGAGTAAGCGGGGATTTGATGGAGACATCATCAGGAGAGAGAGGGAGCAAAGAGGAAAAAAGGAGAAAACTGTGTCCGAGTCGCGGTATGTGTGTTGCGTTACCTTTGGTGGGTCCTCTGCGTGAGCCCATGGCCTGCTGCTCCTCAGACACGTTGAGCCGGCGCACCACATCGGCCAGAGCAGATTTGAGGAGCTGGATCTCGTCCTCCTGCATCTGGACCCTCTGCTCCAGGGAGGCGATGCGGTCGGTCACCTCCATACTGCTGGCTGCTGACGCACTGTCATCTGAGGGCACAGGGAGCAGGGAGCGTCACGACACCGCTATTTCAGGACATTTCTGAGGGTTTTCTTAAGACTTTAAAAATACTCTCAGTTGAAGTGATACCAGTGTTTAGTTACAGCCAGGAGAGACGGGAGAGATAACAATCCTGGGTCTGTCTGAAGCCTGCTGATGACTTAAGAGCGTCACTGCTCCTCGCCAACAAACGCTTTGGCACATGATCCCCAATAAAACCTCAGGTTCGCACCTTTACACTGCTGTATTTGTACAAATCAAACAAACAAGATTCGTGACCCTCATGCAGAGTCAGGACTTGTCACCAGTGATCACGGCTGAGAGAAACTTGGCTGGCACATACTAACAGAAAACGTATGTAACCAGTGTTTCATAGGGGAACATGTTGGTGCTACACTACGTTGGTGGTATGCACCATTGCCTCACAGCACAAAGGTCTGCGGTTCAGATCCCAGTCACTTCAGGGTATTTCTGTGTTTTGCAAAAGCATGTATGTTTTGGTTTGATAGGGGCTAAATTGCCCCTCAGTGTGAGTGGTGTATTGGTTGGATGGTATTGCTTGCCTTCACCCTGTGTGACCCCTGCGACACTGTTATGGATTGAAACACGTCCGGGTGTGTTGTGTTGTGAAACACAGAGGGTATATCGAGGGTGAAACACAAACTCCTTTAAACCCAAAGCTCACTTTTGTTCTTTGACTCTTTCGCAGTCAGACGCCTGGTACTATTCTGGAGGATTTTCTATTAAACCCGTTTATTCATGAGGCCGTTTTAATCTCTCTCTGTTCTTTGAGCTTAAACTAACTTAACACTTTATTCCCACCTCTCCGTCTGACACTCTGATAGGGGCTGTGCACCGGCCACCGGGGTCCACTTCATTAAGGAGAGCACACACACACATGCACAGACAGACACATGTGAGCAGGGTCCCCTCCATTAAGACTTTGATGTCACACGGCTTGATGAAATATTAATGTAAATCATGCTTGTGTTTTCCCTGCAGACCTGCAATAACAGTCTGATGCATTATGCATTAGAGAGCAGGCATCTGGTGATTAGGCAGATCTGCAGCCCAGCTTGCCTCTGCAAACCTCTGAAGCTCTTGACTTCTGTAAATACCAACCTCAAACAATCAAGTGCGACACTGTTTTAAACGAGCTGGAATTGGAACAATGTGTCTGCACTCAGACTGAAAGTCTGAAAAGCAAATTGCGATTAGCCTGAGTCCATTAAATAAACAGAAGCTGCTTTTGAGGGGTTTCGGGACATGCCTGTTTTCAGACACTCCTCCCAAATATTTGCTGAAAAATACCAAGATATTCCCAGTTGGACCAGAGGCCTTTTTGTAAGTTCTCCCTGTGTTTGTGTGGGTTGACTCTGGGAATACCAGATTCTCCCACAGTCTAATAACATGCATGTTCTGATCGATAAGACACTGAATTGTCCCTAAGACTCCCTATGAGTGTGAGAGTGGATGGTGTGTGTGTATGTCTGTGTGTGTGTGACACCGGTGACCTGTCCAGCTTGTATTGAGCAGCCTCCCTTGACACCTTTAAGTGTGGATGGATGGTGATAAACGATCTGATAAATGGGCAATTTAGCATATTCATGGATAAATACTATGGTGGCATCGGACTCACTTAAACCATTATAATCTGTCTAATTTAGTTCCCGGCGAGTCTGCACAATGGCGACACTTGGACGACACAATGAGTTTTTAGAGGTATATAATCCCATGAGCTGGGAGGCCAATTTAATTGAGTTGGCAAAACACAAAACGAAAAAGCAATTTCACAGATTTGTTTACGAGTTGTGGACAAATTCCATTAGTGAGCTGGTTATGAATTGTCTCAGTCGGGGAGGGGGCACCTTTGTGGAGACTGGGCGGTGAAGTGGTTCATTAGGCAGATGGGACGCTTGACGCTTGTAGCAGAAAATGGAAATCTGAACAGATTCACAATCAGCCAATTATGATTCACATGGCAACACACACACACACACACACACACCACCCACACATACAGTAAACAGAGACGGACATTCTCTGGTGCTGTTTTATTTAACTGGAATCCTTGAGCCCGGTTTCCATTTAATCGAACACATCGGACCCTTCTCTGAAAAAGACCAAGTCAGGTCATTACAAACTTTTACAAGATTGATCCACGTCGCTCCAATCTCACTGTTTACATCAATCTTTCACAACAGGATACAAGGAATTGTTGATGGAAACACAGCTCGTCTCTGCTACAGCCATTTCTGCTCTTTTTACGACAGACACACACACACACACAGAGTTCATTGATACACAGCCTCACGTTGCCCACGCTGCGGCCCACCCTGTGACGCTCCATAATGAAAACTCATCTGGAGAAATGGAGTCAGATGAAAACTGCAGGTGCACAGTCTCATGCTCCAGGCTCCCAGCGGTGAAAACACAATGAGTAATACGTCTGCTTTGGCTCGCGCATCGCTCACACATTTACTCACAGATAGATTTCTCCTCAAAGGAAACGCGTCCTCCTTTCATAACACCACAGAGCTGATAAAAACCGCTCGCCGAGCTAACTTTCACGTCCTAATAACTCTCTGCTCACCTGAGGCACTTTCTCTGAAGCGGTCCTTGCTCATGTTCACAGAGTCACCCAGTGAAAGTCCCCCAGAGAAAGCCTCTATTATCTGTCCGGCATCTGTCGTGGGTCTGCTCCCAACACTGACACAATGACAGCGTGATACCATCAGTGGTTGAGGTACAATGACTCGTTGTCACGGCCGCGTTTCTCTGCCTGCGCGCCAACATCCTCCGTCTGTCACCCCGCTCCCCGCCTCCGGACCTCTGGGGCAAAGTTAACGCCCAGAACCCATCCACAGGAGGGGCCGAAGCCAGAGCAGGTCAGCGCTGCTTGGGCCTGGTGTTTGTTTTCATACAGCAGCTTGTGTGTGTGTGTTTAAAGAGCGTGACACCGATGAGACTGATGGGGCTAAATTTGCTTTCGATGTGACAGCGGCCTGCGTGTCTCAGGTCACACGATCTCGACCCGGAGAATCTAAATCAGTGCGACGTCAGTCTTCATTTAGCAGGAAATCCATCAGCGCTCACGCTCCGGCTCTCACCGCCACAAAAGCAGATCCCTGCACCTCCTCCGACCCCCTCCCGGCCCCCTCTCAAACCTGTCAGCCGACTGCTTAAATTACTTCACTTCTGTCAGGAAGGCATCTCTGTCTGGCCTTGTTTCATTATTTGGTCAATATGTGGCCGGGTCACACATCCGAGACGCATCTCTGAGACGAAATCTATCTGCCCGTCCTAACTCACAGCAACACTCGGCTCCACATTACTCGTCCACAAGCCGCTGTCATTCCTGAAGCAGCAGCTGCCTGTTTAAAGTGCTTGTCCATCACTTCAGCCAGAGAGACTCAATGAAGGGCAAACAGAGAAGAGGCGCTCTCCTCAGAGCATTTTCTCCCCCTTGGTCTGAAATAACCGCGCCCGTCACTGCTTTCATCTCCACCTTATTCCTGAGTCATTCACTGACCCTGCCAGCATCAATAATGGACGCTGGAGCACAGATGCTCTGACCCATTTCTCCCCTTGTGCACTCCCATCAACCATTAAGATCAATACACTAAAGGAGTAAAAAGACTGAGATGGCCTCTGCTGCCTGTGAATAGCAGGCAGAGAGCTCGATCGTGTTTTGAGCAACATATGTCGCCCTCATGCATTATTCCTCAGCAGCAGCAACAGCTCTGTGCTGACCTGAGCTCCTAAGACTCTTCCACAAACTCTATGAAAACACACACTTTGATCCCACCAAGTAAATGTTGTCCCCCGATCGACCACTAACTTGTTTGTCCAACATCAACATAGCGACCAACTAATCAGCAGCACAACTTGCATGCAGATAACCACCCATAGAGGGAAGCTAAACAAAACAAAACAAAACAAAATAAAACTAAAAGATATGAGCATCTCATTCAAACATCAGCCGTAGCCTTAAGGTTTGCTTGGAGTCTGATTGATCTTGTGTGTGGTGCTGCTTGCTGATCGGTTGCTCAGGCAGCACGGTGAATGAGCGATTAGCACTGCTGCCTCAGGGCAAGAAGGACCTAGGCTTGACTCCCTAGGGAGTTTCTGTGGTGTTTGCATGTTCTCCCAGTGTCTGCACGGCCTCTATCTATGTACCCAGTTACCTCCCACAGTTACAAAGCATATGTGTTTTGGATAACTGGAGACTTAATCACTCCTAGATGTGAGTGTGAGAGTGAATGGCGTGTGTGTGTGTGTTCCCTATGATGGACTGAAGACCTGTCCAGGGTGATGGAGACAGACTCCAGCAGACTCCATAACAGCAATTAGGTATAAAGAGGGTAAGATAATGGATGCATGGTTATTGTGCCTACAAACATACACTTAAGGACCTTCAGGAAGTCAAGATTAATACGTACTGACAGAGTAAAAGCAGATGACGTAAAGGAAATTCCCTGAGAGGAAATGTCCCGATGTGTCTTTGATGCTCCCTCACACTGACAGCAAGTGACTGATGTCTATTTTTCTTTTGCCTCAGCGGGACACAGAAGCCAAACAATAAAGCCAAATTGACTTGATGGAAAGTTCAGCAGCCAGGTTAAGCTGCGCCACAATGAGGAGGTTTCGAAAAACCACAACCAATGTTTGCAGAGAACCAACACATCAAAGAACGACAGGCTGCAGGAAACGGCCTGTCACAACATTATGACAGCAATTCCTGTTTTGCAGAGACTGAAAGTTAGCGCTGGAACCACACTGCTGGATCGTTTATCCACTTGCTGGATGCAGGCAGCAAACAGCCGCTGCCAACTGGTTTTAGTTTCCAAACATGAATGCGGACGGCCAGGTGGTGCGGTGCCACGCGGTGCCAGTTCAGCTGCTGCATAATCCGCCGCCAGGAAAACCATTTTCTCCCAAGACCAATGAGTCACACTTATTAAACAACCTGACTACAGTCTACTGCTGGCCCCACTAATGGAAGTCTGGACACAATCATAATCAAGTGGCATGCAGGATTGAATTTCAAGCCAGGAGGTGAAGGAGGAGTGAATTAGAGACTGGCATGGAGAGAGAGAGAGAGAGAGAGAGGTGAGAGGGGAGCAGAGTGAGAGTAGATGATAAACGGACAGTGGAGAGACTCGATAATAAAACACACTTAATGTCTGCAGACACGTCCGTGGCGCTTCGGGCTAAAAGCTAGAGTCTTCACCAGCTGGTGCAAGCTTTATTCAGTGCCCATCCCTACATTTAAAGTCACAAGGATTTATCCTTTCAGGATTATTAATGTTTTACAAAATTTCATGGAAATCCATCCTGCAGTTGTTGAGATATTTCATCCCGAGCCAAAGAGGCTCTGTCAGTGGAGCCACGCTGCTCGCATGGCGAGGAAGTAAAAATAACATGAACGCGAGCTGTTGAGCACAGATATTATGCAGACATGAAAAATGTCATGCTTGAAATTGCAGCTTTTACAAAATTGCAGTGTGCCCCCAGGCATGACTAAAATCATCTATCAGGTGCATGTCAGCAGGATGAAAAATGGCAAAACCAGTCGAGTTGGAGACCGGAGCGGGAGGGAAATGAAGGAGGTGAACAGAGTCACTCAGGGTGCCATCGATCCCTTGTGTCACCTGTGGCGAGTGGAGGGTGACCTGATGGAGGTGTATTAGCCTATCAACTGGCCAGATTAAGTGGACAGATGCTTAGTTTACAAGCTGCCTGTGATTGCGCCTCCTGGACCGGGGCTTACGGGCTATAGATAGACAGAGGTGGATCAGGGGAAGGGGAAACCCCCACACAACCTGAGAGGAGATTAAAGAGGACAAGACAGACTGCAGAGGGAGAGAAACAATCACAGCCAACACTGACAGAGGGATGAAAGGGGAACGGATGGAGCTGTAAAGGTGCAAGTAATAAAGAGGAACATGAAGAGAACCGAAACGATCCCCACGAGTGATCCCACTGTCGCTCTACAAGCTTGTTGACCCTCCCATCCTCCCATCAGCAACATCCTTCCTGAGGTCAAACTCAGGTCAAATGAGACAATGAGACAGCCCCCCACATTGCTGCTCTGTTTCTCTCTCTCCCTCTGTCTCTCTCTGTCTCTCCTTCTCTGTCTCTCTCTCTCACACACACACACACACACTCACACACACCATGCAGACTCATGAGAGCACAGAGACAGACGCAAGATTCAGTCATGTGTGTAAAACCACAGATGCCAAAGCAGAACCTGGTGTTGCTGAGTGCATGATCAGATGATACAAACACCCGGGTCTTTTTTCTCTTTTCGCTGAACTACAATCCAACTTTTTAACAAAAACAGAGAAACATATCGCTCTATTTTTTAACATTCTTGAGTCGCATTTTCACCTTCTAGGTCAATAAAAAATAAGTAATCATAAGTAATTGCAAATGATGGTTTAATGAGCACTGTGAGTCATAAAGCTTCACTTTATGATATATAGGGGATGAATGGGACAAATTTTACTCATCTTGCCAAATGTAACCTCAAAGTTTTCAGGGCTTCTTCTTACTTCACTCTCTTCCGCACCATAGCAATGAATTAAAAAGTTCAGATTTGATTTATCAGTTGTGCATTTGCCTTTTATAGTTATTAATTAAGATGCAGGACTCTGTTTGGGTGGGTGGGTGATACAGTTGCTTGGGCAGCAAGGATCGAGGGCCTTTCTATGTGGAGTTTGCATGCCTGTGTGGATTCTCTCTGGGTACCCCAGTTTCCTCCCACAGTTGGAAAACATGCATGTTTCAGTCAATTGTAGACCCTTAATTACCCCTAGGAGTAAGTGTGTGAATGAATGGTTTGTGAGCCCAGTGATTGGAGGCTACAGTAGACCCCTGCAACACCATTAAACGAACTAAGAGGGTCCGATGGATGAATGGATGGATGGATGGATGGATGGATGGATGGATGGACTGGATTTGGAGATATTAAACAGGATGATGCGTTTTACAAAATCCTAACAATGCTGGTGAAAGTCTTCTCTCCTCACTACAGCAGATTTGGCACAGTGTCCAAAGCATCTCTGTGAGAGAGGAATCTGAAATCTAGAGAGAGAGAGTTGGAGGAGAGGAAGTGGGACGGCATGGCTCATTGAGGCAGAATAACTCTGTCGTAACTCTACTGTATACACACCAATATCCAAACACTGACAAAACTCACACACACCCACATCCACACACACACAGACACGCAGACACACACCCACACACACGTTTTCTGTCAAGAGGAAGTGTTCTTGGGATGGTGGAGGGATTATGCTGGGTATGTGGAGCAGATCTTGCTCAATGCCAGTGATCCCTGCACTCAGGGGGTTCGAGCTTAGCGGCAGGCTGGATTTGTATTCTGTCTCTCTCTGTGACTCTAACCTCCTTCACCTCGCTCTCTATTTGTCTGTCTCCCCGTCTCTCATGAATCTGTGGTGGGGTGGATTTCTCAAACAAGGCTCGAAACGAATTGACTGTGGGAGGAAAAAGAGAGAGCGGGGGGGATTACATTAAAACAGGGCTTGGCAGGCCTTTCTCAGATATTTATCCTCTGTTTCTCTGGCTCTCATTTGGGCTGCTCACTCGAATGACAATTCATCTTTAGCAGAGGAGGGTTTAGGAGTTAATACTCAGACATCACAGCGTGGGATAGTTGGAATCTCATTAAATTGTACACACCCTTGTCGTGGTTTACAGCCATAAAAGTTACACTGACATTTTAACAACTGCAACTTCAAAACGAGGTGGGGTTAAATATTCACCTTGAATAACTAACACCACTGCAGGTTTTCCCTTTTCTCCTGGCCTCTCTTTCTCTTCATATCTCTACATAGTTTTCATTGTCAGTGTATGCTACCTTTCCCATTACTGATTCAAATTACCTTCATATGCGGCACAGATTCAGCAGCGACAGCTCTGAATCACCATCTGCGCCTTTATCTCCCTTCGTGTAGAAAAGGTCAAAGCCTTTGATGGCCTTTAAACATTTTCATTCATCAGGTTTTCAGACAGGTGCACAGTCGCTGGCGCTGGTTCACATGAAAGAGGTGACAGGCCCGAGATGAGGTCCAACCCACCACTTTGTGATTAAGTGCTTTCACTAACACTACTGGAATAGTGAAGCTCACTTTTGACACAGATGAATTACTGGGGCTCAGTCGAGCAGGGACCTCTATAGTTGACTGGATCCTGCCTACATGCTTGTCCCATATGTGATGGATTTCACTCAGTCTGTCAGATAAAAAAAATCTCAGTGGTGCTTTATTTGTTCATTTTATTTACATTCTTTATAGCTAAGTGGTTGAGCACAAAACACAGCCCCATACACACCATTCACTCTCACAGTCACACATAAGGGAACTTTTGAGTTTCAATTGACCTAAACATGCATGTTTATGGACTGTAGGAGGAAACTGAGAACATCCACGTATTGAAAGGTCAGTGGTTTGATCTCAGCCTCGTCCATCCTACCTTCCTTCCTTAACATATCCTCTAATGATATCCTGATGCTACATGAATGTGTGTGAATGATTGGAGAGCATGGCTGAGCAGATGGGTCGTGTAGAGCAGCCTCTGCCACCAGGGAGTGAATGGGGTGAACTCGTACTCTAGAAGCCCTTCGAGTGGCTATAAAGACTAGAAAAGCGCTATATAAAAAGCAATCTAATCATCATTTAGTATTTACAAAGAGAGAGAACCCACAGTAACACCTTGGCAGAGAGGACCTCACATCGCAATGCGCTGATTCACGCGGCTGCTTTTTAAATTTACTATGAAATTTGCCAAGAGGCGACAAGTTTGCAGCTGAAACTGAAAACACAACACTTTCCTCTGCCAGTAAATCCCATGATAGCTGTGATATTGTAAACAGACAGCCCTGGACGCTGAATGACAACTGGGCTTTCTGCTGACTCATCACGGCTGGGGGTGCGGTTGTTATGGCAACGATATTCCTCAAAACAGCAGTGATTTGGACTAAACGTGACATTGCTGCCCCGATGAGATATTAACTCCTAAAAAGCAACAGAATGAGGAGGAGAAGGAGGAGGAGCAGGAGGAGAAGGAGGAGGAGGAGGAGGAGGAGGAGGAGGAGGAGGAGGAGGAGGGCTTTTATTTGCTGTGACTTTTAAGGGAAGAAACCACAGACGCACTAAGTCATGCTTGGCTCTGCCTGCGGGCTCTGACACTGGCCTCTTTCTCAGTCTCAACCTTTCTCCACATAAAACAGGGCTTTGTCCCGCAGTAACAAACAACCAGGAAGGAACAGGAGGCGGGACACTTGCTCTCCCTCCAATACGCATATGCATGTGTGTGTGTGTGTGTGTGTGTGTGTGTGTGTGTGTGTGTGTGCACTCGTGTTGTTATGGGAGACCAGAGTGGTCTCACACACATACGGCATCTGCGTGCCAGACACTGTCACCATCCTGAACAACAGCCAGTTGTATATTTGCCGTCTGGAGGCGAGAGAACATACAGTTGGGAGCAGGCAGCACCTTACACAACAAGGTACAAGAGGAAAATTTTAAAACATTTTCTCAGATTCCTTCCTTCACCAGACACGCTGCTCTACGTCTACAGTGATTTACTTCTCTGAGTTCTGGCTCCTCCATCCGACCACCCAGGGCTGCTCCAGTGTGCGATGTGATCACCTGTCACATCCAGCTCCGTTCAGCTCGACACAATGACAGACCTCTCCAAGACGCCTCGTTACATACTCTGTGCCCGCTGTGCTCACAGGGCGCAGTTGTCGAGGACAGGTGGGTGTTATGTAACCTCTGCTTTGCTGTTATTCAATTAAACGCTTCCAAATCATGAGAGACTGATGTGTAACTCGCTGGCCTTAAAGGGCCCCCTCCATCGACGTTCCATTGGTTTTATGAGTATATTCGAGAAAGGAGACCTGAGTTTTGGGGAGTTTTTAGTTATTAATGAAAATGTCCTCATAGGTCACAACATGGATCAGTCATCTTTATTGTGGTTTCAGTGTTTAAATCTGAGAAATAAATCAGGTGAGGTAAGAACAAGACGGAGCTGCATGATCTGTCATATGACTGTACATTTCCATTAACTGTGTTTCCTAACCACAGCCTACGAGTGGTGGACTCTTGGTCAGACCGAAGCTCTTTCTTTGTGGAGTTTGCATGTTTGCATGCCACGGCTGATGACATGGTGATTGACAGTTTGGGGTCGTAATGGAAGTGTGTTGTCTCCAGGAGCACAGCTATCAGAGAAAGCAGAGGAAGGATTTGATATGGTAAACAAACAAACAAATGGAGCTCAGTGAAATACTGATAGGTCTCAGCTCTCAGCACAGTCTGACAAGAGTGAGCGTGAGATATGGTGAATAAAAATTGTTTTTTTTGTTACTGTTGGAAGTGAAAAGAATCCTTGGACATGCATGTTTTGTTGGGAATTGGGCAGCTCCGAAGGGGCTCATAGAGGGGAGGGGTGGTATAGTCCAAGTTGCAGATTTATCTTACAATGATATCGTGACTGTTATTTTTTCATCTCACATAAATGATTTAATACAAAATGGATCATCATAAAATAAATTGATTCAAGGCACATCATCTTGTTTGAGACAACAGAAGCACTCTCTAACAACAAAGCTGTCTGATGTAAATTAAGTGCATTAAAGTGCATACTTCATTTCTTATCATTCATTGGAACCGACATATTGACAACAACAGGGGGAAAACAAATCAAATAATCATGTCCATCTCCTCTGCTCTCATCTGCGCACCTGTGCTCTTGATGAATCTATTTTTAATGGAATATCAAATGGGATTCTCCTCTTTTTTCCTTTCTCCATCTGTTACAGACACATGAACACATGCAGCAGTGGGTGGACACACACACACACACATACACACATATGCAAAGCTGGGGCTTCCCCCTTGGTTCTTCCATTAACAGCAGGTGCTAGAGACCAATCAGCGAGCCGGGAGGCCTGTGGGAGCTGCACCACTACCACCGAGAGGTTAATTATATCTGTT
Organism: Karalla daura; assembly: GCA_029224185.1. NCBI lineage: Eukaryota > Metazoa > Chordata > Actinopteri > Chaetodontiformes > Leiognathidae > Karalla > Karalla daura. The sequence continues at coordinate 12,088,958 of CM055199.1, forward strand.
CACATCGCAACTGGCCATGTGAAATCCTGGCCCCGGTTTAAAGACAAGGAGCCACCGAATCGATGTGCCATGGCTTTTGGCCCGCCGGAGACAATACACTAATGGAGATAATTACCATAAACATAATGGAGCCAACATTCACCTTGTCACGGTAACTGAATTAAACTTTAATTAATCCTAAACGGTTTGCTGACATGCTGTGGGATTAAAAGGGAGATTAATGCATAGACATTTGATGAGCAGATATGCACATGCACACGTGAATGCAGACACATACCACCGCTCACCCAGACAAGTATTGATGATCTATGCCGGAAACCATTAGCATATTAATCTCAAGCACATTTAAATACCTGGTGGCACTTTGCTGCATCTCTTAATGTAAGAATTCATCATCTAATTGCTGTTTTCCTTGCCTGTGTCATTAAAATCAGATGGTGCAGCTCTGGAGACACTTTGAACATCTTGCGGAGACTAAAAATAATGGCATCTCTCTGGGACTCTGCTGACTTGCGTGATTTATTACCAGTCGCCCTCCCCCACAGGTAGAAGCCGACGCTCTGCCGGTCACATTTAGCGTTTCCATGCAGAGCCGAGGCATCCTGCACCGTTCTGTTTCAGGCTCTTTCGTGGTATTTTTATGCATCCCTGACATCCTGCCCAAGGACTCCTGCAGCCTGCGTGTCTCCTCTCCCGACCTTGTGCCATGCACACACACACACACACACACACACACAGTGAACTTGAAGATGGACCCACGCGCACGCATATACAAATACAGTTGCACATACCAAAGTGCTCATCCCTCTCATGTTCAACTGCCAGAAGCGTTCACTGCACAGGCGCACATACACACACGCATAGTCAGTGTGTATATTTAGCACAGGAACTCACACACTCCTACTTTGCATGGCTGATTGTTTTAGTGGGTCATGAGATGAGGCTGTGTGAATGTGTGTCAGTGGAAGAAGAGAGGAGAGGAGAGGAGAGGGGAAATACTCATTCAGACAACAAATGGCATCTCCTGCCTGCTGCCTCACTGAGAGGCTGCCTCCACTAGCACTCTGACCTTGTTTCTGAAGAAAAGGCAAGGCATTGTAAAGTCACTGATAACATTTGTTTAATCTGCAGAGGAAAATAAATCTCCTTTGTTTTGTAGTCATAGAGTTCCAGAAAGATATAGCAGAGAAGGAAGCATGTTCCTGCTTTGGGAAGGTAGCAAAAAGCAGCTTGGAGAGAGGTTGATTTAACCCCAGAAAGTTAAAATTTTCCAGATGATACATCACCATTCAGGTGTGATTCTGCTTAGCCATGCTCGAGCCATAATTTATCGATTTCCAAACCACAAGTGCGGTCTTGTTCTTTCTCCTCAAATGTGTAATATCTTTCCTAATAACATCTTGAGGCTCTGGGAAATCATCCAATCTGCATCTTGAAACCGACAATGAAAACTGAAAATAAAAATGAGGTAATAAAATAAAAAAAAAAAAGGTCTTGGGAAAAGTCCATCTGTACATGCATACATCGATCTGTGAGTCAGTAGATACACAACATTCCTGGGGCTGTACTTCTGCTACGCTGAGATATCCTGGCCCGTGTCCCCTGTGCAGATCCCTGCACCACAGCCACTGTGCACATGCACCCTCAGAGCACGTCTACTGTACAGGGTGTCCTACTTACAAGTATTTAAGACGTGAGACTCATGAGGAGAGCAGGATGGAGCAGAGTCGAGGGGCTGGCACTGCGTCGTCACCGGACCGCTATCGTTACATAAGTGGCATCATTTCTCCACTGGCTCTGCTTTCTCAAACACACACACACACACACACACACACACACACACACCCGTTCACAGCTTGACTCTCCTGCAGCGCAATCTGCTGTTTGAGACAACAGGCACACCGCAGAGCTGCAGTGGCAGGGTATCTGCGACAGTAAATGAGCGCACAGTGTCACTGCGTGTAACTGTAACTAGCTCGTGGCTCTCTATTCTGCAGCGTGAAAGAGAAAGTGCGAGGCGAGCCCTTATCAGTGGAAAGGGGAGAAAAAGTGAGGGAGATAAGAAGCAAAAAGGTGGGGGCAACGGTGGGAGGCACAGCAGGACTCGTGACTGGAGAAACCCTAATCGCCCTGCTCGATGTCTGTCTGGAGATAAAAAAAAAAAAGAGGAGAAAAAATAGAAAAACAGCCAAGTCCATCCAGCTCCACTTGGGGCACTAGCACAAGACTGAGCAAAGAGCATTGGAAAGTGAGGCAGCTTGAGAAAAAGTAAAGCGAGGTGAAGGACAGTCCAAGTGTGAGAGATGGAGGAAATCCTGCGTCACAAACCAAGTGGAGAACTGCGTGTGTGTGTGTGTCTGTGTGTGAGTGTGTGTGTGTGTGTGTGTGTGTGTGTGTGTGTGTGTGTGTGCGCGCTCACTGACAAAGCAATAGGAAATCAATGTCAGCCTTTAAATGAAATAAGCCGCAGAGGATGAGATGGGTTCGCCCATTCAGGTCGATATTTATTAAACTGCCGCAGCGCTACATGTTACAGTTACACATGAATAAGAGCAGAGAGGCACATCGGATCCCATCAGTCCCCCTCTTCAATGACTCAACCCTGACATTTCTGAGGAGTTTTACTTGAGTGGAGGAAATATCAAGGTGAAGGGTGACTTGTTCACAGCTTTTACTTGATGTTGATAGATAGAAAGGAGGAGGTAAAGTATGCATGTTGGACAGTTCACTCGTCTGTTACAGATCACGCACGACATTCACTCTCACACTCACCGTCAGACCTAGGGGCAATTCTTCAATCACTGTAAACATGCATGTTTTTTGGACTATGGGAGGAAAACCTCCCACAAAAGAACATGCCAGCTCCACAGAGAAAGGTCCTCAGTCCACGCCCTCGGATATGAACAAGGGACTTCCCTGCTGTGAGGATGCTGTCTGAGAGCAGGAGATATTTTCTGAGAGAAGCTCAGCTTCATTTCAAGATGTGAGTCAGTGCATGTGGATATGAACTCCACAAAAAAGCACAACACAAACTGCTTTGATCTTTTCACTTCAGGGAAGCTTTTTTTTTCACTGCTCTCCCCGGTCCAAAAATCAAACCCAATGGAGCCTCTATCAATGCTACTTGAAAGTAATGTTGCACTGCAGCCTCTGTACCGAAGGAAACAAAAGTCAGTCTCACATGCACACACCTCTCCTCCTCCTCCTCCTCCTCCTCCTCCTCTTCCTCCCTGGCATCCCTCCCTGGCTTCTTTGCCCGGTAACGTGAGTGCGGCTTTAATCCTAATCCCTCTTCACGTGCCATCATCAATCAGGGTTTGGAAGAAGATACCAATAGATGCGCAGCCAAGAGGAGGTGGGGACTGGATGGAGTCGTGTCACCATCACTGCGCATCAAAATATCTCAGACGTCAACATCAAACGAGTCTCCCTCCTCCCGGGTTTCCTCCCTCTGCCCTGCATGTCTGATCCGTCCATCTGCACTCCTGCTGATTCAAACTTCCTTCCTTGTGCTCTCATGCTCTGTCATTTTGCTTTTTATTTTTGTCCCCAATTTCTCTCTGTGTCCCTTCCTCTCTGCGTGCCCCACCCTCAGCTGTTGTGCTGGCGTGATCTGGTGCCACCATGGTGCACTGCGGCTCGGGTGAGGTCTGTGCCAACGTGCTTGGGGCTGTTCAGAGTGTGAGCACGCAGATAAATGGATGTTTGATACAGATCTGAGGAGTCATCATTAGCACGCAGAGAACAAGATCACATCTCAGTAGCGACTTCGAGCAAATGGAGTGGAGCTGTTCAGATGAACATGAGCGTGTGATCATTTGTATTAAAGTGCTATAAGTGATCCGGATTTACGTATTAACAGATTTACTTATTAACACACCAAGAGCTTTTGGTTCACCGGGAGATCATGAGTAGGAAATCACATTTTTCTTTTAGAATGACTGAGCAGGTTTTAGCTTGCAAAAGGTTTTAGGATTTAGCGATGAGAGTCCATTTTTTTCAAAAACCTTAACCTTATGAAGCTGTTACTGGACATGACAGAGGTCATATATCTCAAGATGTTTACAAACAGACATTTTGGAATTATTTCTGAATTTACCATAAATCTCATTCATCCATTCATTATTTTACTCACTTTGTATTGTGATGATGTCGCAGCAGCTGTTGTTGTTCACGGCCAGTAAAGGTGATTTTAGCCTGGACCAAAAACATTTTAAGCCATGGCACTAGCGTGGCTCAGTCAAATGTGAATTTGGATGGAATTTTTTGACTTGATCTTTGGGGTGTTGAAATTGTGATCTTTCGCTACAGCAAGTCAGGGAATTTGTTTGTTGCTTGAAAATGTGGTTGTTAGGGAGGCAGCTCCTCTGGAAGTGGGATCACATGAAATAAAACTGTTGCAGTAGGATGGCTGGTGGCAATGAAATAACAACATAACAATCACTATGCTGTTTTAAAGTTATGACAACAAATAGAAAACCCTTTCCTCTCTTTAAAGCAGAGGATGTCTGACACAAGGGGCAATGATAATTCTATAAAAACAACAGAAATTGCATTACCGGGGACACAACACAGACTAATTCAATCAAAACGGTCTTCTTCCCCAGAAACAGGAGATCCTAAATGCCATTTAATGGATTTAACAAAGACAGAAAGCATCTCTGAGGAGATCCCCCTCCTTCGCTGGCTATAATCAGCGTGTTTGTGTGTGTGTGTCTGTTTGTCCGAGTGTGTAATGGAACTAATTTCCAGTTAGCCGGTGCTAGCCTGCGACCTCACAAAGCCTGCAGTCTGCGCGTGCTTCTGCAGTTTAGCTGACCTAGTCTCTGAAAATTAGTCTGGTTGGATGCTCCACAACACACGGACGAGAGACAGAGAGAGGGAGAGAGAGAGAGAGAGAGAGAGGGAGAAAGAGAAAGAGAGGGGGAGAATGAATGACATCATTGACTTTTGCTTTTGGATCTGGGTTCAGCTGGACGGCAAACAGCAGAGGAGCATGATGTCACTTTGGCCCACAGGCCTCACACACATGCTCACATACACAAGCATACACACACAGACACACAAACACACACACACACACACACACAAGCTGTAGCTCATGTACACCTACATGCCTTCAAATGCACACGATTTAACTAAGGCTCACCCAATTAAGCAGTCTCTCGGAACAACGAACAAGGCGCCGCTCGCTTGCTGTGTTGTAGTTAAGTGCTTTTAGTTTTGTGTATGTGTGTGTGTGTGTGTGTGTGTGTGTGTGTGTGTGGGTGTGTGTGTGTGTGTGAGATGGTGAGGGAGAAAAATCAAGGGGGTTTGGAGGTTGGAAAATCCCTGGCAACAAGCCCTGAGCAGCGTGTCTTACTTCATTGGCTTTCACTCTGAGAGGAAACATGACATTCTAGGGGATTATAAACAACTGACGACTCCCTACGGCTACAGGTCATGATATGGCGAAAAAGATGTCCAATGGGGGGGGGGTCTTAAACAAGAGCAATTTATCTGTGTGTAATCACAAGACTTCTTCTGGTGGAGACGTTTGCAGCTGATGCTGAACTTGTCTCAGCTGTCCCTGAACCTCTGAGGCCTTTGGGCAACACGTACTGAACAGACTGCAGGCCTGAAATGTTGTACTGTACCTGCCACTGTAAAGACTGTAATTTGCACACGTTTTAAAGATCAGGTGAACGCTCAGAGGATGTCGTAGTGCTATTCTGACACTGTCTGAGAACTGCTACACCTGTTCTTCAGGTCAAACTAGAATCCGACTTTTCTTACTGAGAAAAACAGCACTTTTGTCTTCAATCATGCGAAACCCAGACTGGGTGTTCCTTTTTCCTGTTTCCTTGTCCCGTCATGAAGAAGCACCTGTCTTCAGGTCATTCCAACCAGCCTAGTTCAGATATTATCCTCGATGTATGCAAGAACTAAGACATGCTGGACAGTACCTTTGTCTTCAATCTGACAAGTATAAACCATTTTTTTTCTTAATCCTGTTTCCTTTTACTATTAAGTCACTAGTCATATCAGATGTTCCAAAGACACAGGATCTATTTTATTTAATCATGTCTTTGAGCTTTGTACAACCAACATCTCAACTCTGAGCTTCTGTCTGCAACATCTCCTTGATGTTCTGTCTTCGTGTAATGAGGGAAATCCATAAGGGATAAAAGCTTTTAAGTGGAATCACCTCATCAGTCATTCATGAAAGCAGTGAGGTGCCCAGTATCAGCAGTGGGGGGGGGGGGGGGGGGGGGGGGGGGGGGGTACCTCCATGCAATTTCACATCTATGATTTGCTCTGTTGGACAAGGGTGTTTCCCCATCCCATTGACTGCTGCTGCTTACACAGCGCAGTAAATATTATTGATTTTGTCATTATCCAGCCATGGCGATTAAAGGTTAGTCTATGATAGAGTTTGCACGCTAACAACTGGCGGCTGCAGCTGCTCAGCAAACACTGATAAAATATTGTAATAGTCCCGCACTGAAAACCATGATATCATTGTTTTTGGAGGTCTCCAAATGGTGAGTTTTATTTGGATTTGTGTAGCTTGGCTCAGAGGAGCTCAAATCAGCATTTCGGCGCGGGTCAGTGTCCCTCTGCCACTGTAGGACTGTGTGGTTATTGTGTGGGGGATAATCCCCTTTGTACAGGGGGGCTCTCTAACTTAGTTTGTCAGTCTGCAGGCAGCGATCGACACCACCGCATGACCTTTTATAGCTTATACATTTCGGTACAGGTCTTAATAACTAGAGCTTGTTGGGGATAAAGCCCACACTGATGTCATACTGATGTGTCATGCTGCTTTACTCCTTCCCTGAGTCACCTCCTTCTGCCGCCCATAACATTCGCAGGCTGAAGTATGGGCTCTCCCCGTGCCAGCAAATAAATCACATTAGTACAGCAGGCGACATGAGCAATAGTGTCCCACTCTGCCATTTCAACCAACTGATTGCAATCAGACAATGGGGGAAGAAGCATATTCACATCATAGCCCTCCTCCCATCAAGCAGAACCGGAGTAATCAGGGCAGCTGCTGTGAGCAAAGCACTGCTCCTCATCCTCCCTCCGTCTTTGTTTATTAGCTCTCCTGATGGCTGCTGGCTCACACACACTGTTGACACGATCCTGGCCTCCATTCCAGAAACATCATTTTGATTAGTGTTGTTTTTTCTTCCCTCTGTCATTTAGTTCAAATATCCACCCAGGCCTGCATGCTCAGAATCAAATGTTTGGACATGGCTGAACTCTGGTTTCCCTCCTATAGCTCAAATAGCTCATATATGGAACACATATATATACAGAGAAAGAGACACACACACACACACAGCTCTACTTGGTGTCAAGTTTAGCTGATGACAAGCAAAGTGAAGAGGCACAACACAACATGCAGCTGGAGGGGATCAGCAGGCTTTACCATTGCAGAACTGTAGCAGTGATGAGGTGTCATACAAGCTGCTGTAGCTGGAAAACCCGTCCTCCATTCTCGACCTCTGCTCCACGCCTCTCTGCTCCTTCTTCTATCCACCACTCCTTCTTCTTCTTCTCCTCCTCCTCTTCCTCTTCTTCTTCTTCTTCTCTTTCTCTCTGTTGACTCCAATCTGTTAGTTTATCACTCACTTGGCGTCCAAGTCGCTCCCTCCATTCACTCTGCACAGGTCAGGCTCCCTGGGTGAGTCACCATGGCAACCCATTCACTCCCATTATGTCATGTGAACTCCAACCCCTTCTCCGTCTTCCTCTCCTCCTTCTCCTTCTTCCCACCTCTTTTCCAAAATAACAACAGCAGCACTGATGGAAAAAAAAAGTCCTGAACTCCTGCAGAAAACACTCCCTGTCGAGGAATGAATGCACCGAGGCAGAAGTGAAGAGGCTGCTGGTGGTTGTGTTTTGCCCCTGTGCTCCTCTCCTCCTACTCCTCCTCCTCCTGCTCCTCCTCTCAGCTGTGTGTCGTTAGCTCTCACTGATCTCCAGCAGAAAAACAGCTTTAAGAGGGCTTGAGCTGAGAGCACAGGCAGGCTCTGGCATAGGCTGTCTCTGAGTGTGTGTGTGTATGTGTGTGTCAGAGTGTGTCAGAGGCTCTGAGAGTGTGTGTGTGTATGTATGTGTGTGTGTGTGTGTGTGTGTGTGTGTTTAGATAAAGCTTGGGACAGCCCAGCCTTCCGCTGTCACACAGTGTGGACGAGTCAGAGCGCAGGGGGCTGGGCCTGTCGGAGAGATCCTCCTCCTCCTCTTCCTCTGCGGGAGGAGAGAAAGGAGGGGGTGTGAGGCAGGAGGAATAGGGAAAGAGGAAGGGAGAATAGAAGTGAAGTGAGAGGAGGAGAGAGGAAAATGAGAGGAGACAAGAGCAGAAGGGGGAGAGCATGGGAGAAAAGAAGAGAGAAAGTAAGCTGGGACGGACAATAGTGGGAGAATGGAAAAAGTAAAAAGAAAGAAGAGAGAGGAGGAGCAGAGGTGGACAGGAGATAAAAGGGCATGGTGAAGTTGAGGAGAGAGTTGAGAAGAGATGAGAAGGTCAAGAAGGAGGAAGAAAGGAGGGGGAGAAGAGTGAAAGGAGGAGAGGGCAAGGTTGAGGAGGGAGAAATTAGGGAATTACAGTAGGAGGAAAGATGGAAGGAGACGACAAAAGGGGCAATGAAACGAGGAATAAAGAGGAGCAGGTGGTCCACAAAAGAGAAGGGAAAAAAACAAAGTTAGGTTTAATTACAAGACTGATTAAGGCACTTTAGATCCCTCGGCTACCATAAAGCAGCTATATTATCCCAGTGCACTTTAACAGAATAACACACAGTCTCTCTCACACACACACACACACACACTGTAGACTGTCATGGTATGGAGTCACATGGGGACACACACACACCACAACAAACCAAACGGCACATCTGTCCTGCAGTCAGACATTCAAGCGCTGCCAGGGGATGGCTGCTGTGGCCAAACATGATTATCATCCTGTCCTCCGCCTGTCTTATCTGCCACGCTGCAGACTGCACAGAGACAGAGGGATCCTTAAAACAAGGACAAGAGGGGGAGAGAACGAAAGGGGGACCAGGGGATTGAGGAAAGTGAGAAATAAATGGGATAGAGGGGGAGGGGAAGGAGGAGAAACAGAAAGAGAGAGAGAGAGAGCGCTTGAGGAGGGTGTGGGGTGTGGGACCAAATTAAAAAGTGAGCCGGTTGGGGTTTTAAGGGAGGAAAAAAAAAAAAGACGCGCTCCTTAATTCTAACCGGGGGGTTTTGTATGTGCCTGTACGAGGGCGTGGGGGTGCGCTTTGCATTATTTATACTGGAGCTTGCAGGGAAAAAATAACAAGGCTAAAGGAGGCAGACTCTCTGGCCTATATTCATGCCATTCATTCATTCATTCATTCACTCACTCTCTCATTCAACCCTTTCTTGTTAGATCACAAGACGGCGCTGACGACAATGACACAAAGGCGGGGAAGCACTGAGGCAGCGGAGGGAGAGACCATGAAAGGATGCGTTTGTTTTTCTCTGTGTTTTTTTTTTAAGCAGCCCGGCAGGTGTGATATAATCTGCCCGCGCTGAGCGCAGGTATCTCACATGATATCGAGAATCATTTCTGGCAACAGAGGTGGCCGCGGCACCATTTGACCTCTCGCTGGAGGATGAAAGGGAAGTGGTGAAGCACCCTTCAATGGCTGATCGGTTTATGGTTCAAGGCCTCTATGTTGTTGACCTCGGAGCTGCAGCCTGTGTATTCCCTCCCTCTGGAAAGCACCGCGCTCCGCTTCACTTATTGCACAATATCAAAAAGCCACCGATAGATCCAGAGCCCAGTAGCAGCATGGATTACGAGGGGAAAACAAGGTGCCCTTTGAAGGCCAGCGTCGCAGCTGCACACTGCTCTAGTTGTTTTGTTAAATCACAAGGATATTACCGAGATCGGGGGTTGACCTTTACACCTCTTGTACATGTTGCCTTTTGTCAGCAGCTTCCGTTAATGTTCTTGTATGCAGTGTGGGAAAATGCAGAAAGGTGTTTGCAAAACGCTTTAAGATTTCAGATGTTCCAAGCACCAAAAAGCCTCGATATGAGTTGTTTTTGCTTTGAATACAGGAAGGAATTTCATGCAGACAGCAGGAGCAGAGCAGGCAACCCCACACTGTAAACATCCTTTGTGTTTGTGTTCTGAGGGCTGTGAGTAACACTGGTGTTTTGTCTGACGGTGGTTCAGATTATTGCAAATCTCATTCTGGGACAGATTTGGAATCTAGATTAGGGGCAGGTCTCGTTCGCATGTATGTCTCTGTCCCTTTGTGCATATGCTCACGTGAGGGCAGGCGGCTAAAACCAGGGTATATTCCCTCCAAAATCCGCCCCATGGGTCCCTAAACCCCACCTACAGCCCAGTGGGTGGCAGGTGGTGGGACCACAGCTCCTCCCCTCCCCTCTGACTGTGTTACTCCCCCTCTCACCCCCTGTCAATGCAACCAGAGTGTGCGCACTCACATCTACACAATATGGTGTGGATATCATTTCATCTAACAAATGCAATATGTGTTTGGGCTCCATACAAATAGGCAACCACAATATTTGCAATGCATTGTTTTACTTGATTCTCATTTTCAAAGAAAGATATTTATCATCTTCATGGAGCAAGATGCAGAAAGACACAACCTCGTGCAAGTTTTAGCAGTTTATGAGCCAGACACACAATTTAAAATGGATGACAAACTTAATATAATAAGTTCTGGCCGATGTTAACTGCATTAAAAACTGCTACGTCAATGTCATGTGGACAACTTGTTTCTACTGCCCCCAACAGGCACAAAAAGATTCACCGGCTCCATGTTATTTATTTATTTATTTGTTCGTTTTAACAGATTTGTTGGTAAAGAATTACATTCAGAACCTCAATTCTAAGGTTAATGTGTATGAAGTGATGCACAGGCAAAGCTATTTATTTTTAATTAAAGCAATAGAACATGTTGTCTTTGAAGTTCATGACTGCTTCATGTGCATTTAAAGCATTGTCTGGGGACATTATAGGGACAGTGACAGTTAAGAAAAGGATATCAAAGAAAGAAAGAAGAGACCTTAAAAAGCAAGATGAGTTTTTGTACAACCTGCACAGTCAGAGCACGTGCCGCTGTCTTACATAATGCATTTGGCAGAGCTGTGGCGTCCTGTTTTCTTAAGAGCTCAGCTCTCTCACCTGGTATGCTGACTCTGTCATTAGAGTTGAAGGTCATGATCAAACTGAGCCGGTTTTTCTACATTTTTTTCCCTCCCAGACACAGAGAAGAAACTGCTGACATTCATTTTGCCCACAGATGATCAGTCAGTCTGTCAGTGGGCCAGGATTATACACAATCAAATCCAGAGTGGAGGAGGAAACAAGGTCAATCCTCTGCATGATCCAGCCACCATCTGTGTGCCTGCCCTGGTTATTGGGCTGTTTTGTGCTTTACACCACAAATTAATCCAACCTGGGATCTTACTGAATCATGTAAACATTCAGTTTCAGCAAAGCCTGGGGGACACGTACATTTTTACAGTCAGACAGGTCGTTTGTCAAATGCTCTCGTGCCAAGATGTACAAAAGTGACATTCTGGTTCGTAAATACATCCCATGTTGAACATGACATTTAGGTTGGATTTGAAAGGGAAAGACAGGACAAATGTGTGAAATATAGATGCAAATCTCGGCCACTGTGAGCCAAGAGGAGAAAGACCTTCACTAGCAGAATGACACATATACAAAAACATCCTTACAGTCACTGGAAGTATGCCATGAAAACGACAGATCTATTATTCACATCATCAAATACACGTTTGACTTTGTCCCACTTTACTTCCTGGAATATTTGTTGAGTCGGGTTATGACACTCCCATCAGTGTCAGAGCTGTTTTTCTTAGCTAAGATAATGAAAATAACTCCCGATGTAGCTACTTATCATCACTATATTTGCATTATCATTTTATACATGCAAACTCTTTTCATTTAACAGTTCACACAGCACAGGCAGCCTTGACAATACAGCCATCCATCCAGCCATTATCTTACCTGCTTTGTACCCAACAGTGTCACAGGGGTCTGCTGGTGTCTGTCTCCAGAGAAGATACTGGAGGGTGAAGATGGTGGATACAGCCTGAACAGGTCACCAGTGTGTCACAAGGCCTTCACTCATACACTCACTCCTAGGGGGCAATTTAGAGTCTCCAGTGGACCGAAATGTCTATGTTTTAGACTGTGGGGGAAAGTACCCAGAGACAGAAAAACCCCCTACAAACATGTGGATAACATGAAAACTAACAGGGATCTATTCACCCAGCCGCAGTGTCATTGAATATAATTATCTTTATTGCATATTGTTAAACCTCTCCTAGTTTTTCTGCTTTGTAGTCCACACTCACTATCTGTGTTTTTCAGTCAATACCAAAATGCCGAACTTTCCCCATTAGGAGCATTAATGTTTTATCTTCTCATTTCTTATCTCACCTTGGGCTTTAATCGATAAAGCCAGGATCAATTGTCTGGTCTTGACAGTGTGACATCTCATAAGAGCCGCGGTGCTATCGATGCACCTATTGTAGATAGCACGGAGGGGCTGAACCGACAGAGGATGTAATACCGTCCATGACTGACAGGTTCACTCTTTCTAATAACTGTCTGGACAGCAGTGCAGAGGAGAGATAAACGGAACGCGAGCAGGCAGAGTCAGTCAGGTGAGTGATGGCCGAATATACATCATTTCTTGCCCGCTTGGGAAAATAACCTGCCATTTCTAATTCATGCTCATCAGACTCTGTCGAGTCTGGATTAAAACACATTTCATGGCACTGAATCGTGAACTCGGGTCCTGCCATATCTGACATGATTAGCCTCAAGAATCTGAAGGGAAGATGCTGCCTGCAGTACGTGTTATGTGTCACTAACCACTTCATGATGTATTTATCGAGGTCGAGCAGCGCTTTGGAGGAAACTGACAAGCTATACTGTCTGAGTGTGCACATGAAGGGGAACAAATAGATTGGTTTAGCCCCATAAAATCAACCAGAAACCATTAAGACGAGCTGTTGAGTTTTTATCATCATGAATTATGTGGAGGAAATGTGACCTACTTTCAAGGGGGGGGGGGGCAGAAGGGGCTGCATCAGGCAGACTGCGAGGACTCTCAGAGGAGTATAGCTTCAAACCCATAATATGGAGCGTGAGCTGTGACACATCCCACTAATACATCTTCAATCACTCCTGCTGTCTTCGCTGTAAATGTGTCTATGTGTGTGAACCTGAATTTCATGGCAATCCGACTAATAGTTGTTGATGCGATTTATTTGCAAAACGCTAACATCAACCTGCTGGTCACACTACGAAAAATCACTGGATCTTCAAAGGGTTCATTGTCTGGCACATTTGTGCCAGATTTCACGGCCCTGCATCCAATAGTTGATATCATCTCAATTGCTGCCAGCATGGCTAAAAATGTTCAGCACAGAATCTCACATTGTGCAAAAAGTCCTTCATGCATGCTTCTAAATTGCGTATTTATGCAACCTTTAGAAAGCGATCGATTGACAAAGATAGTATAAAAAACACAGATTGGCAATCAGGCCAGAGAAACAAGGCATGAAAGCAGGATGAAAGCAAATAGTGGTGCAGTGTTTTGGGCCACACAAGCAACGTCAATGCCAAATAATGATGTTATAGTGCAGAAAAACTGGGTCACCACTTGTGTTTCGAGTCAGTTGGACATGGTCTATGATAGCATTATGCATGTAAAAAAAAACCCATCCAAACTCGGTAATATCTACAATAACCCACATTTGTTCACATTTAAGATTTTTATTTAAATAAGGAGTCATGGGAACAAACTAAGTGGGACTGTGGAGCGATAACACACTGGAAAGTTTTTAACAGCGGTGACGATTCTTACACTCACGTTGGATCACTTTGTCTTTTCAATAAAAGCATTTTATGTGTGAAATGGATCTCGGACTGCAAAGTCAGCATTTAATTCTCTAATATTTACCAGTAAACACAGGCACACAGGATGCGACTCCCCGGCTACGGCCAGATAAACAAGACGCTGTGCACTGGATTGAACCGGATGAAGTGAATGGAGTGTTTGGTGTTTCAGGATTAACAAGAAACGTGCCCTTTCCCTTGTTAAGTCTCTGTGGATGCCGTGTGAAGACAGACTTCGTGGAAGTGAGGCAGACTACGGCACGTGAGTGAAGCAGGGGAGAATCTGCTTTGGGCTGTAAATAGCTGCTAATCCTGCGGGAGTGGAGCAATGTTACATGTCCTATTCCAGCTCGTCTTTTCTGTGAGGCAAAACACACAACATGTCAGACAGCGCTGAAGAATCGTAGGTTACCGAGCAACTGCTGTTTGTGTCGGATATCAAACTGTCAAATGAAAGGTTTGTTGGTATCACTTCATCTCAACTGGCTAATTCAAACCATACAGATTACTTTAATTTTCCGTATCGCTAACGGGTTGCTCAAGCAAACAATAGTCTGTGGTTATGCAGAGTTCAATGATTTGCTGTTTGGCAGAAATGTGCCTTCTACAGTCTCAGAGGTGGATTCTGAAGCTTTCACTTGTTGTTCAGTATTTAGATCACTTGCTGTCTCTGGCACCAGCAGTATGGTGGAGCCACACAACAGTAACAATAACAGCATTGTCATCTGTAATCCTGACACTGAGCATCAGCTGTGTCAAAACCCTCCTGACCGACACTGTGAGCGCTCCTGACCCAGATGCTCTGATGTCAGCATTGTTGAAAATTTGACTTGTGTGTCAAGTGATAACTGAGTTAACTGTGATAACAACAAACAATAACTTATAAAAGTGAGAGGTATCACCAATTATTCTGACATAAATCCACCTTAACTGTGAAGTGGCAAAGATCAATATGATCTACAGTATGGGGAGCACTTTGATCAACTCCAGTGAACTACAGATGCAGATGCAGATGCAGATGTTACCATGCATGTGAAGCCAAGTGCTGGTTTTAACTTCTCTCTCTCGTTCTGTGTGGAGTTTGCATGTTCACCTCCTGTCTGCATGGGCTCTCTCTGGGTACTCGGGTTTCCTTCCACAGTCAAAAAAAACATGCACTGAGGTTGAATAGAGACTGAAAGTTGCCCCAAGGTGTGGAGCGAGAATGGTGTGTGTTTGTGTGTGTGTGTGTGTGCACATTCTGCGACACCTGTCAAGTGTGTGCTCTCTGCTTTTGTCCTGTGTGCACTGGAAAGAGCATCAGCAGATCCCTGCAACACTCTTAAGATATAAAGAATGGAAAAATCAACCATACCATACCATGTATAAATATTGATGCTTATCTAGATACTTATAATGAATGACCCAGAGGTAGAAATAGGCTTTGGAGAAGGCTTTAACGTGTGATCCCATTTCAGTTTTGGACAGAAAGAGAGACACTGAGAGTCATGATGAATGTGCCGATGTAAGGGGACCAACCTTATTATTCTCCACGAAGGCGTGACATCCATAACAGCACGGCCATATTAAATTATTTCACGTTGTATAACTCCAGCCTTCATTGCCTTCGTGTCAACCTTTGATATCTCTTCCTGCATACGTCCTCCCTGCCTGACCTCCTCGCCTTTACTCTAATGATGCAATAGAAGAGTGGGATACAGGTTGTAAACCGTGCTGACTGTTCCACATCTAATCTATATGTTAATGAGACATAAATCGGACACAACGATTGGTGCAATTCAGCGGACTGCAGTTTATGGAAATCTGCCACTGTGGCGGATGCCCGCATGGCCATTAACAAGCAGAAAACTGCTCCTCGCAGGTCAGGAGGTAACAGTGTGATTTGTTAACCCTCCTCCACTGCAAAAACGAGCCATTCATCCAAGCACAAGATGCAAAAGACACAACCGAACACAGCCATGAAAGTCCGCCTGCGCCGTGGTGTGGAACATGGACACACGCTGTGTGAGCGTGCAGGGCTGTGTGTTCTCTCAAGCAACAACATTAATCACATCTGACTTGGCTGCTGAAACATCCATGTACACCCTTCCCCCATTTCCTGAACCAGTGAGAACTCCACTCCTTCGCTCTGCTCTACATGCAGACACACATACATGTATTACACAGTTGACCATGTGTAAAGCTGCATATATTTCAACCCTCCCATAGCATGATATTATGAATTCTTGACTGTTTTTTCTTCTTGCACACTTTTTGCTTTTGCCACCCCTGCATCGAAAGGCGTTTCTCCCTGCACTCGCTGGACTCTCCTCTCCTGCTCCTTTCAAAGTCAGAGCAACTCGGTGGACCAATCGATACGGCCCAAAATAAACTCTGCTGAGGAAATGTGACGTCTGCTGCAGCCTTTACTCTAATGCACGTGTTGTCGAGAGGCAGTCGTGCTCCTCTCCTGCAGCTCGGGCCCGCAGGTGACTGCGCTACAGCCACCATGATGAATGACTTTCAGCCAGTTTGTTACGGTGAGCAATGGGTTTACCATGGGCAAAGCCACTTGTCCTCATATCCAGGGCACAGATGGAGGCCTGACGTCAGCAGGCCATGATGCTGCCTTCATCTCTCATCTGCATTTATGCACACACACACACACCCCAGCACAGACACACATACACACACACACACACACACAGACTCAGCTTGTCTGCTGGTACAGTAAATGTGTGTCTCGCAGACAGCGGTAAGTGGATACTGGTGGTTTTCCGTCAAAGACATGTCAGCTCCAATTGTTGCCCCCATAATTCTCAGTTACACAGCACACAGCAGCCCGGCTGCTTTTCATTTTTCACCAAAGTCATCTCCTTGGAGACAGCCACTGCCTTACTGCTCGCACATCACCCCCCACCCCCTCACAATTCCTCACACCCTGTGTTCTTTGCCCCCCCCTCATTCCATTGTTTTTGTTATATTATACAATCTTGTACCTCACCTCGTTTGGTATCCCCATCCCTCATCTTCTTCCTTTTTTTCGATTCAACTTGCCACTTTTCATGACCCTGGGCTTTTCCCACAAGACATCGCTACAATGTCAAAAAACGTGCTACTACTGCCACCTGCAGGATGTACTGTGAACTGCTTCTTCTCACTAAACCTCACTTCATTCATTATCTGGCTGCTCTGTACCTCAATGATGTCTGTCGGACCTTATCCCTGCACATAGAGCAAAGGTAGGGCACACACCTTGATCGGGTCGTCAGTCCTGGGTAACAGACACCATCCACCTCCATATTCACACCTAAGGGCAATTTAGAGTCTCCAAAGTCTCTGAAATTCCTCGGTCCGACTTGGGACAAGACTCGAGTTGCTTCAGCTATTTATACACGTTACAAACAAATTGTAATGATTATATAAGACTATTGCAAGAAGCTATGTCATGTTGTCCGTGGTGGTATTTGGTCAAATTTGTGGACCTCCTGCTATGATAAGTAAATCTGTGGAAAGGAATGATTAGTTAAAGTGATTCACAAAGATAACACATCAATACAGGCCATAATTTTAAAGTAATATATAGCCTTATCGAGGTTGTAAAATTTGTGATAAAATTCCGCTGTGCGCTGTTGTGGGGTTTACTGAAACTCCTCCTGACTCCAGAAACTGTTGGTTATATTTATAAACAGTTTATTTCTGCAAGTGCTGTTTCCTTTAACCAGTTTCCTTCTGATAACATCGTCCTTCCCACACATCCTTAGCCATAATGTTGTCAGCATTGAATATCATGTTTTCTTGTAGTTGTGCAGATTTCAGAGCTTTAAAACGGTCAGGAATGCTAGGAGTTAACTAGGAGTTTATTAGGAGGAGTTATCTCTAGATACACGTTGGCTAAGCAGTTGTCTGACAAATACCAGCATGCAGATGAGGTGTAAAACTGGAAACACATGTTTCCGGTTTTACATAAGCCGCTCTATCATTTCATTAACTTTCCCATCGAGCAGGACACGAGCAGAGAATGAGCTTCGGTGAGCTTTCGGTGCCAGGGAGTTAATGACAGTGATTTAGACGAGTGTGTTTGGTGTAATTTCCTGGCACATCCATTAGTGCGTGATATGATAAAGAAGTGAGGTGTGGTCCGTCGCACAACAAATACAGTAATCACAATCTGGGGAGCCGTTGCCGTGGCGACGGGCCCCGTGGCTGACGTCATCAAAACGGTTGCGCTGAATCATGCTTAATTAAGGGCATCATGCAAAGGTTGGGCCAGAGCAGGGGAAAGGAACAGGAAGAGAGGGGGGATGAAGAGGAAAGAGATGAGATGAGATAGATATGTATACAGCGAGTGAGTGATGGTGGAGTGAAGTTGGTGTCTATTTATAACCGATTGTTTCTGCTGTTGCTCTGTCAGCCGTGTTCTAGTGAGGGATCAGCTCCTCTTTCAGCTTGGCTGCACTTGCGGGAAATGACCCTTCACTTAGCTCAACACACACCCTCATACACACACCCTGTCACGGAGGCAGACACCTGCATACACAAAGCACACATCTTTATGCAATTTGTCCCCTGCAGCCACAGGCCACACAGGGCTGCGTTGTATCCACCAATCTTTTTTCTAAAGGAGCACTGGGAGAGACGTTTCCTCCCCCTTGCCTCTCTCCCTGGTCGCTACATATCTCCGATTAAAACGTCTGCAGCATTATCCTGCATTTATCTTGATGAAACCAGGGAGGAATTCTCTCCAAGTTTCCATATAAGGGCCTAAAGTGAGCGGGGCGCCTCTTTGCTGCTGAATGCTTGCTGGGTGAGCTGTCTGAACGGAGTCAAACAGGATGGGAGGCCGCACAAGCCCCCCCTCCCTCTCTCCTGCTAACCCTGGAGTACACACACAGATAACGCTCATGGGCAGATCCAAACAGTTTATAAGAAGACACAGGCACAGAGGTGTGTACCTCGTATGTCTCACTTGAGCACAGATGTGCACAAGGGTGTGTTTTGCTTACCCGTAGGAAGCCCCTCACAGTCAGACATGTCCACAGAGAGAAGAGGAGCAGGACTGTCTCTGTCTGTCTGTATGTCCGGGTCAGATGAGTTCCAGCGTCTTTGTTTCAGCTGCTCCAGTCTCCTGCACAACTCTCCCTCTCTCTGTTTATCCTTTTTTTTTTTGCTTTACTTTCTTTCTCCTTGTCCTCCTCTCGCCCTCTCCCTCTCTCAACAACCTGACCAGTGGCCAGTGGGTATGCCAATCAAACATCACACACTGTGCTATTGGACACTAAATTTATAACCAGCGGTCCTCCCTTGGGATACTGTTTCCCCTGCTCATGTTAGTTCCTCTTAGATACAACTCCATGGGTTTTTTTCTCATGGACCTCCAACATACATCACAAGGGGAGATTTTTAAAAAAGCAAGAAAACAGCTTTTTTTTTCTTCACCAAATAGAGTGAGCCCTGTCCTTACAAATTCACCATAACATTTTCAGAACCGCAGTTGTTTTCCAGTATAATTTCCTCCTTATCCCTTGAGCCTGTAACAGAAAACACAAAAAGTTCCTTATCCCCAGGGAGGCAGGCTGGCCAGAGCCTGGCACTCCTCCACAGCAGCTTAGTATTTTCTGGCAGTGGTTGCTTTTGTCCTACGGAGGGCGCTTGTGCCTCACTGAATGGAGGCTTGTTCACGGGCAGGCGAAATCCTTTTGTTGTCTCAAGTTCCTCAAGTGGCCTGGATACCAAGAAATTTTCAGGGTCAAGTGACTGCGTGCTGAGGACTGCAATGTTGACAGCTAAGCTTAATCTCAGTGGTCTGTTTTATTTCTCATTAAAAAGAGGGGGGGAAAAAGAAAGAAAGAAAAAAAAAGCTGGAAGCCACGTCTCTCCACGCAGTGTGCATTTTGCTGCCAGTGTCATGCAAATTGCAGACAGTCTGGCAGCGGGGAGAAGAAAAACAGTGAGATCTCTCTGTGACAGAGATGTTAAGAGGCAACGCAAAGGAGAAGCCGTGACGAGGAAAAGCACCGGGATGGTAGCTGGCAGCCAGCTGTGTCTCTCCTTCCTCTGTCCTTCCATTACACAGGCGATGAGGAGAAGTCTTCATAGCGCTGCGCAGATTACCTCCTCACTCCAGTGCACAAACGCTCCTCAGAACGTACTCGCACGGCGCAGCTTTGATTAAGCTCACAGCCAGCCTTTCCATACCCTCATTCCTGAATTACTTTTCAGCTTTCTCAGCTGACCCCTTGTCACTTGACTCTGAGGATTATCACGAGGGAAAGGTCCAGCATGTGACTTGAGTGGGGTCATGTTAGACTTGCCCGGCCTTACAGGCATCCCAGAGGTTAGGACTCAAAGTCCCGGGGTTAGCGGCTGATATTCAGAAGACCCATTCAGGTGATGAGACGCTGGAGGGTTTGCTCTATTATCTGTCCTGCAGACCCCCTCTCAGCATTCACATCAGGACAAGGCTTTTTGATGTTTGCTCTTCAACTCCTGTTTGCAGAAGAGCTTGAAGGCCCTTTTGCAAACATAACCTAAACCTTCACCCCACGGAGACCTTCCGACCCCTCTCACCACTGGCAAACAGAAAGTGGCCCACGTACCTCTGCGACTGTTTTCACTCACTAATGATCACATGCAATTACTTCGACTGAGGTAATATACTCCAGAGTGTCCAAAATAGTGCTTAATTAGATTGTAAAGTAGTTTAATACGAGTTTTCAGGACTTGGATTCTTGCATCGGCTATAAACAAAGCAATGTTTAACAGAAGACGAGAAAGTAGGTTATTGGAAGAGGCAGAAGCACGAAATCTGAGAACGTTTTTATGACCGCTGCTACGACCTGGTCACTATTAAAACCTGAACTCGTAGTTGCAGATTTCACCTCAGTCCGCTTGGCCTATTACCACAGTCATTTATGAATCTATATCAGATTAACAAGAGCGATATAATGCTGCAGAATTACACACTCTTTTAATACACGTCCATCATAGATGGAACATGATATTTACAATTACTTAAATCCAGTAACTTCCAATTTTCAGCCATTTTGGAGAGTGGTGAGAGAACAAAAAACACGTTACAAACTGAAAGATGCCTTGTGTCTTGAGGGCCGTAACTGTCAAGAGCGACCGAGGAGCATCCACGAGTCGTAAAAGTCGACCAGGAAGACATTTTAAATATAGATCCCCGTTAAAAACATATTTGATTGGATGCCAGAATTCAAAGGACAGTTCAGTTCAGCGGGATGGGAAAACGCTGGCAGCCCCGCAGTGGTGGCAGCGACTTGCTCTGTGATTTGCCCTGAAAGCGGCTGGACAGCGCACATTTGTAATTTCCATCAAAGCGAGTGTGGTGTGCTCTTTATGTGGCTCCGATCCTGCTCTGAATAGTTAACCAGTCACCAACTTTATGTGGAGGACGAGGTCGACGCGCGCTCCAAAGTGTTGACACATCAATATAAGTGTTTTAACGTGACTCATTTTTATGGTAATTGTGTTAAGTAAAAAAAGCTGATAAAACCTGATTTACATTGCATTTGTGATTAACATGACCTAAGTTGTCGTGTCATGCAGTGGGAATTCTTATTCCCCGATCCTCCCTTCGCTTTATCTCCCCCTCTGTCTGTCTCTCCCCCTACAGATGTTTTTCTTTCCCTCCCCTCCCCTCCCCTCCGCCCTCTGTCACTCACCCTCAGCTTCCCTCACTTGCTGCTTCTCTCAACAAGTTGCTACCACTTTCTTTCACCTCACATCTGCTCACTCAACCATTGTTTGACGCGGGAGGCTTCAACGCCACCCGGGAAGGTTGTTAAGCTGCAGGGACGTTACTTTTCCTGCTCTCCTCGATTATTCTGTCCACGCTGGTAGATAAGGTAGACGTGGTTAGCAAAACTGTAGTTCACCATGTTGTACTGCACATATTCAACGCTCTTTAGATTTAAATATAGTCAAATATTGACTAAAATAAGTCAGATATTGAATAGGTTTGACAACATGTGGACATACTGTATATCTTAGATTTTTAAAAAACTTTTAGTTAGTATCACTAAAAGACCATTTCAATTCAGTGTTATTTATTTCCCAGCACATTTAACCAGATGTAATGACATTTAATTTATTGCCTTACAGGGTGATAATTTGATTATTTTGCAGCACTTCAGTGGAAAAATTAATTATCTCACACCTTGTAACCTCCACATAATACTGTTAATCTCTTCCTCACTCGGCTGTAGGTTAATATTTAATAACTCACAAACACTAATATATAGGAGTTAGGACTACTGTAGGTGATGGTCAAAATGAAAAAGAAACTAAAAAATAAAAGCCCCTGGCCTGCTTTAACAGGTCTCTGATAATGGTCCTCTCGTGGCGGCAGTAGCTGTGAATGCAGGTACTAATGAACTCTTAATAGTGTTAAATCTAGCAGCCTCTGAATGATTCCACTAACTGTTTTATAGCTGTGTGGGCAGATCCCTAATTGGGGACTTGAGGCAAAGAGCTCTCTTCACAGCTCTCCACAGGTTTAACAACCTGCATGCAGGCAACTGAGGCCACACTTCATTGTGCCAAAGAAAAGAGAATACAAACAACTTTTGCAATTGTAATTAGCTTGGTCCTTTTCATTTCTAATTATAGTTTGGTATTCAGTTATTTTTCACTCCTCCTATGCGCCAAATAGTCTGTCGCATAAACACTACAGATTAAGATCTAAAAACACAGAAAGTGCCAGAGAAAGACAATATGGGGGGAACCTACTGTGTATTTAAGTACACAAATAGGGATTTATTGTTCACAGAGTCTTGGTGGAGGAGCAGAATGTGTTTTTAATAGCGACGAGGGTCTGTGCTCCTTGTCTTTCCGGCAAAGCTGTTGAGAGAAAAGAAACAAAGCAAAAGCAGAAAAAAAAAAGTAACGGATGAACAAGATTAGGGTCGAGCGAACGTTTGAAAATGAAAAGGTCAAAATAAAGGCTGCAGTTGTGGGTTTGAAGAAATTGGAAAAGCGTATCAAATTAAAACTCCTGCAGGCACGATTTCCTTTAATTGGTGTATAATTCAGTGACTTGGAGCAGTGGGGGGTGGAGGTTTGTGGGGGAGGGGGGGTTGGTGTATATCTGGTTGAGGATTAACTGTAGAGAGGGAAGACTTCCTCTGGCCGGGGGCTGCAGTGCCCCCACTGAGAAACGGCCGAGGTGTGACGGAGGGGATTCCAGAGCACGCAACAAAAGGCAGGCACTTTGATTTGAGCAGCAGTTTCAGTCAACACACACACACACATACACACACACACACAGACACACACACACACACACACACACACACACACACACACACACACACACACACACACACACACACACAAACCACTGTTCCTGATCCTCAGCAGCCCTGCCCTCAGGTCTCAGCCAGTTGAAAGACGGGGGAAACTCCAGATGCTCCACAGTTGTGGCCTGGGACTTGGAAGGAGGAGGCAGTGGAGGAAGACTGGCAGGAGGAGGACACTGATGGAGGGTTGAGGTTATGTATGGAGTGGAACAATTTCACAGCAGTGGCGGAGGCCTAAATTAATAGTAGAGCGGCAGAGGTTTTGGCCTGGAGGAGCAGTCTCAAACAGAGAGGGAGGGCAGAGTCGGCAGCAGAGGAGGACCGGTGGGTTGGAAGGAGGTTCCAGAGGCTCCGTATGATGGATGGACTGGTGAGGAAGAGAAGTGGGGGGAGAGAGGGGGGAGCTTCAAAAGAAAAATGACCCAGACTGCTGCTGTGAGGGGAGGGGGTGGGGGCTGGGGGGTTGGGGGGGTGCAAGGTAGCAGAACATGTGGGGATCTCATAACCCAAAAGGGGTTTTGCATGGCTGCCAACATCCAGACATTCAGTAAAGATAAAACACTGAAACCTTACGTAAATAAACTATTCTAGGTTCTGTTTAAAAGTTGGCTCCAAATCCTTTTTTTCTTTCTTTTTTTTTTCCCTTTTTCTTAGATTTCAGTGCTCCATTTTGGGGCATACTGTACAGCAGGGCAGTGTTTGCCATAAACTGGGAAGCACATGCAGTGGGCCCATGGAGATGTCACTGGATACAACGCTGAGCTATTACACCTTTCAGGATGGCTCTGTGGCTTTAGTGGTGGGCATAAACCTTTTGACTGGGGTTAACTTGAGGGCTTTTAAAACATGATCCAGCCGAGCACCCCCCTCCCCACACACACACACACACCCAGCATAGACAGACAGAAATGAAAACCTCTCCCTCTCTCTCTCTCTCTCAGGCACACACACACCTACTTGCCCTGTCCTTCAGGGCCTGCTAAAGCCATTATGGCTCTAAAGGAGATTGTATCGGCTCCAGGCAGACAGGCAGGCAGACAAATAGTTAGTTAGACAGTTAGATATACAGACAGCGCTCTGCAAACTAAGACGCCTCTGTGCTCGGGACATGGCGAGCTAAATGTCTGGCTACTCTTCAGAGGCTCTCAGGTGTGACCGGCCGGTCTCCTGTGTACCGCAGCCAAGGCGGCAGACAGGCACAGAGGTGTTCTGTGAGCCTGGAGTCGGGTGAATATCTGCTCTATCTCTCCCGTCACAGGCTGCATATGCTCCTGCGAGCAACTCAAACACAAGCCAGATCTTCTTTCCTGCAGAACTATGCAGGCTTTCACTGAGTTAATGCATATTTTTAGGCTGAGCCAAGGTCAAACATTTTGCCAAAGACCTGCCTGACACGTAATTTCTCCCAGCAGCTGTGGTTTCTTACATTTGATGACTAACTTTACATTCGAATCAAAGACTTTAGCAAGGCCACAAATGCATTGCAGCGGGATTTTAAGAGAGGATGATGGAGGCTTTGGGTCTGAGCTTAGCCATACACGTCTTCCTCGCTGCACTAACACGGTTACATTGGTTGAGTCTGAACCCTACAGAGGAGGCCTTAATGTGCCCCTCATTCCGCTTGCACACACACACACGCACTGAAAACTCTTTCGCACACTCTCTCTCACACACGCATACACGCACAACTCTTCCCTAAAATTGCTGATGGCTTGTTTTCATGAACATATATTATTTCCAGATGGAGGTCATGAATAAAACCCGACGGAAACAAGTCGGGTGAAACTGGAAACTTAAAAAAACAGAAATGGACGGGTATGGAGCCGGGTAAAAAAAACAATCTTCCTCCTCCCCCGCTCATTCCCTGAACCTTCAGAAAAAAAACAACTTGTCAATTACACGGTTAAAAACAGAGGAACAGTGTGCCACACAGGAACATGCAGACAGCGGTACCACAGGACAGCACGTTAGAGAGGCTTCAACACGATGCACAAACGAAAGCATCGCTAAACCAAAAAAAAAAAAGGACTTTTTCAGAATAAAACAAACAGAAAAAGCTTAGGAGAGCTCAACGTTTAAACCTCCACACATATTTCCAGCTAAATAAACAAAGTCAGGGGCGAAGAAAGGGAATACTTTCAGACTCAACAGTGAATAGAAAAACTGCGCTGTGAAGACCTCCTCTGGAACAAACGCAGAACATGGTGCTGATTCATCGAGGCCCCAGCTTTCCAACAAAGCCATATATGCAGAAAGACGCATTGTTGCGCTGTGAAGCTATACTACGTTCGACTGAATTACCTAATGAATCTATCACGCTTTTGTGTTTGTGATGTGTTAACACTTAAAACGACGTGTGCAAGCTGGAGATGAAGCCAGAACATCCATTAGCTCTGTCATGAGAAATGCCAAGACAAACCGGTCGGACGCCAGACGTTTTCTTCCCCCGAGCTGACGCAGAAGAGATGAACCGCAGCTGTAAATTGAAAAAAAAAACAAAAAAACTGAGGCTCATCACAGAGAGAAACAGCACTCGACGGGTCGGCCCTGTCTTGTCAGTCTGACTGAATGCTTTTACAGTTTTCTGGTGTGCAATGGTGCTATGTCTTAACTAGCCCAGTCCAAAATCCACCTATAAGTGCCTCTAAACCTCACAGATTAACACGTTGTTGTCCTGGTTGTTAAATCTGGACAAAAGGTGACAGGAATTCACATTTTCACAGAGCCTCATGTGCTGCACCACGCTTTGTTAGTGACCAGGAACTTCTTTGTGAAATTGAGTTATCCTTAGATAGACTCAAGCTAATTGTTTTGGAGACACTCGTACGTTCCCAGGGCCCAGAGTACCAAGATTTATTTTGTGACATGGTGCTAATGTGACAAAGCGTCCTGTGTTCCCAAGGTCTTGTTTTCCCAAGCAAAGACATTTCAGTCTGAACACAATACAATGGTTGATATGTGTCCACAGAAGATTGTGAACATAGGACCCTGGGAACAACGAAACACTGCTATTGTTTCACCGTTTACAATCTTTATGCTAAGCTAAGCTAAACAGCTAGCTAGAGATATGATTTTAATGGGCTTATGCTACATCAAAGTCCTCTACAGCTTCCATGTTTCTGCAAAAAAAAAAAAAATGAAAGCCTTTTTTCCCTCAGGACTGTGCTTTGAGTGTGTAAAACCTAAAATAAATCAACCAAACAGCTGTTTCCAGTCTTTGTGCAGAGCTAAGATAATTGTCTGCTTATGACATCTTCACCATAAAGACCACAAAACTGGTACTAAATGTCTCATCAAACCCATTGGTGGAAACCAAATACATGTATTTCCCCAAACAATTCCTTTAACAAATCTGATGTTTATTTGTAAGCACAAGTTTCTGTGGCTATCTGCTCTTTCACTCAGGCTTTCAATGTGTTTTCTGTAGCACAGATGAAACACACTCTTCTGGGGGACTACTTTCCGACCATTTAACCAGTCCTTCTAGTCGGTCCTGCCGTTTAGGTCCAGTGAGTTTAGTTTAGTCTTATCTAATCTGAGTCTGAATCCTTATCTCCATAATCAGACTCTAATCAGCCAGCTTTGTCCAGACAACAAGGGGCCAACATAAGGCAAAGAGGACCCTGAGGCCTGCTCAGCGCCTCAGCCATAAAAGTGTAATCTTTAGACTGGGCATGCCCTTTCAAGTTACTCCTTCTGGTACAGCTCAGTGGTGACACAGTCATCACTGGAGTTTGTTGCACGCTTGTTTGCAGTTCTTGCTCCTGTTGTGCTTTTGGTAATGAAAATTAGATTTCACATTGTTTTTGTGTTTTGTTGTAGGTTGTCAAGGTTTTGCAGCATCTTAGTTTCAACATCTGGTATTTAGTCTATGAGGTGTGTTAGGGTACTTTTTTTTGTTAAAGTGGAAATACAGATATTTTCCACTTTTGAACAGACACATAATTTGTGTTTGAGGACTGGGGGAGGACATGCTACGAATGTCTCTGGCTCGTATCAGCATATCACTGGTATTTGGTCTGTTCTTTCACTCCCACCAGAGACTGTGTGGGTGCAACAAGTCCTGACTTTACAAACCAAATCCTTCAACCTGCCACCCTGGAGTCCTGCCCTTATCTCATCTTCACCCGGTTCCTCCTGGCAGGCACAGATGGCAAGCCCATTCGTGTGCAAACCACAGACTGAGCTGCGATTGTCCCGATGACTGCCTTTGTCTTACAGTAATGCCCTGTCTCTCACCATAAGAAAGGGCTGCAAAGTAAGCCACTTTACATGTATTAATTAAGGCTCATAATGAGCCCAGCATGATGGGGCATTTGAATGCATTCCTGTGGTATTGTGCAAACTCTGCGGAGCTCTGTAGGTTTGCAGTCTCACCTATTCACATGGGCAGAAGGGTAGATGTGGGGACACGCGAACAGATAAGAGATTTAAAAACACACAAAACCAGGTCAGTAAACGCTTTCAGGTTTTACCTCCCCCACTGCCACACACACGCACACACATACACACACACGCACACAGAGGTGCTAATGAAGAATAAACAGGTTGTTAGTTAAAGTTAGACTTAATACAATTACAATGTAAATGACCACAAAACCAAAAATATAGAAACAATACATTTATATAATTACAAAATTGTAAAACTGTACAATTACAATACGTGAAGTATAAAAAAACACTAGTGAATAATTTTTCATTGAAAATAAAAGTTTCACCCACAAGGTGCACATAAGCTGTAATGCACAATCATGTAAGAACAGTTACATTTCATTCGATCTTTTAAATATTTATGAACTAAGCACTATTAACTAAAGTATGTAAAAACAGACTGCTTGGGAATGGTTTCAATCATCATTGCTCATTGTTGATGTGTAAATGCTTAAATGCTTGTTGCCATCGCATACCACAGCGCAGCTAAGCCGGGGAACCATGAAAAAACAGCCACAACCTCACCGCATTAAACATCAAAGTGTATTTGTATAAGAGCTTGTTTTCTTTTCTCGTCCTCGGGCTTCAGACGCTGAGCTGCAGTGGCTGTTCTTCTTACCTCTTTGGCTTAAAAAATCCTACAACCGGGGGGACCCGGCCTCACAAAGAAAGCCAACACACATGGCAAATAAAGACAAGGTAGGAAAAAAGAAAAACATGTTGAGGGCGCAAGGCTCTCCCCTCCTTAATTGTACCTGAAGGGAAATCCCTTTAAATAGTAGCTGGCAGAGGCAGCGAGCTGGCAGGCAGATCAAACAGTCACCGAGCAGAAGCCCTATAAATACATCACATTCACTTGCCTCACTTCAAACGCCTCCTCCTCGGTCCAGCCTGAACGCCCCTCCTGCAAATCCGCAGATCCGAGCAGCGTTCATGTTCGGGAAGACCGCACAGTTCTCATGTTGCGCACAAGATTTCGCTTTGCTCCTCATCCCGCGCCGTAATGATCGGGAACGAGAGAGGATGGCGCTCTTTGTTCCCGCGTCACGCGGTGGGGGTTTCAGGAGCTTTGGTTTTCTTCACATACACCTCCGACGTCCCATCAGGCACCAGATGACTGAAGCTGCTTCTGAAAGAGGCCAGGAGGCGACCTGTGAAGCATTAAATAAAAACCAGAGGAGTGTTTAACACATCTGCAACATCAGAAAAAAAGAAAGAAAGAAAAAAGCGAGCCTCGACTTCATATGCATAATAACAGCACACAGTTCAACATTCAAAAGCCTCATGAAAAGATAAAAACAAGGCGCGGCATCATGTGACAGACATGATTTACAGGATAATTACAAATTCTTATTATAGAGCATTTTCAGTTTGTCTGCATGAGCCTGATCTAATTTAGGTAATCGCATTTGTTCAGACAAAAAAAAAAGACCCATAAAAAACAAACTACAGACGGAGGAGAAGAATGAAAGAGCTCTTGTGTGTGTCTTCACTAACCCGTCCATGTCCTCTGCCCCGTCAGGGTGAAGCTGTTGCACTGAGAATGGGAGTTGCAGATGTGCGCCGCCTCCCTGGCGCTGTGCACCGACAGCACGCAGCCCTGCTGGCTGTAGGACGGCCAGCAGCGGTACTCCACGTTCCCAGAGGTCCCCATGCCTCGCATCACGGTGTAATCTAGCCACAGAGGAGGAGATGCCACTTCAGTACATGACGCTACTGAAAGATTGCGGAGTGCTCTCTGAGGGCGAGATGAAAGTTTAATGATCCCCGAGGGGAGAAACGGATACCGCGCGGCACGGAACGAAGAGAATACAGATAAGAGCGTGAAGAAGAACAAACCCAGGAAAAACAGGTTGAAGGTGAAGCCACAGTGTCTTTGTCACACGAGAGCAGACTCTCAGAGACTGCGAATACTGTTGTGATTGACAGCGGCAAAGATCCATTACCCAGCCAGACTGTCTGGTGGATACTAACTGCCTGTTTTTCCCCCAAAAAAACATAGAAAAGAAGATATAAGACATTATTATTCTAAATTTATGGTTGTGTTTAATTCCATACATTCCTTACGTAATCCGAGTATATCCGAGTCAACTTTAAAGTTTACCTTTTTTTTTCCCCTTGTCAGGTTTTATGACAGGACTGCCATCATCTTAAATTATCTTTGGTTTCAGTATTTTCTCAAGCCCAACTCAAACATGACTAGTATTTCAGGGCGATTGGATAAACAAACTTATTAAATTTACCGACACTAACCTCTGGGTATTATGTCCCCCCTGTAACATCCACTTTCCTAGTTACAAGAGGCGCTGAGCCCTCGGAGTTTGCACCCAAAACGCTGTCAAAAGTTTCATTTAATTGCCAACACATAATTCTGGACTGGGAGCGGGCGGAAAAGGAAAGAAAATAAACTGAGCCTGACACCGCTCTGCGCTTTTGCTCTCGCCAACTGTTGCTCCAAAAAAAAAAAAAAAAATCACTGCCCCCACTGCACTTCACCTTTCTGCTGCCCAACATTTGCATTACATTCATCATTATAACTCTTTCAGTCAGACGTCTTGTGGATCTGGCCTTAAATCATCTGCTACACATTAGTAGGAGCCATGAGAAAGAAGCATGCACACATGTGCTTGCTGAAACACGCGCACACACACACACACACACACACACACACACACACACACGTGCACACACACCAGAACAGGACAAAAGCCTGGTCTGTGAGTCCGTATGGAGGAGGCGCACTGTTACAAACTGTTAACCTTCCTAAATGGCAGGAGCCGGTGTGTGTGTGGGGGAGTATTGTTAAGAGGAAAAAGACACGAGGATCTGCCTTCTGGGCCTGAGAAAAGGGAACAAGGAGACAGAGTGTTTCGAGGACCCTTCTCAAGGGAGAGAAAAAATGAGGCCTGCTGGGGAGCGAGGCCTCAGCTGTCGAGGAGACAGAGACATACAGCGTGAATATGGCTCTTTGTGTTTAAGATGAAGTATGGATAAAACGGCTCCGCTTTCATATAAATCTAAAGAGGAAAGAGGTGGCGCTCAGCTGCTTTTTTAGTAAGCAACTGAATTCACTCTGAGAAACTACCTCATTACCAGATTCTAACCTCCGCCATCACGGATGATCTCAACGGTGGAAAAGTTACGTTCACATTACCATTGGATCTCCATCTGACAGCAATTTCAATTTCACACTCACACATGTGTGCAGACGCATGCACGCACACACACACACACACACATGAATACGCTGTTTCCATTTGGCTTCTTTTATCAGCCTTAATTCTTTCTTTGGCTTCAATTATAGGTTTTTCTCTTCTGGGAGGAGCATATTAATGAGTCCATGTGTTCTTTAATACACAATTGCACAATCAGTTTGTTTTTCTCTAGTGGCTGCTTAATTGTTTAAAAGCAGCAGTTTTGGGAAATACGCACATTTGCTTTCTTGGTGAGCCAGGGGATAAGATTGAGACCACTTCCATGATCTGAGGCTGATGCCAGCAGCTGCTCAGGCCATCTTACCATAAAAACTAGAAACACAAAAACAGACCCGGCTTTCAGCGAAAGCAAACAAGTAAAAGAAAAGAAAATTCAACCCACTGGCAGGTCAAGATCACTAGTAAACACTTTATCTCATCTATGTAAAAGGAATGCACCTCTTTATGCGCAAGCCTGGTCTCCTCTCTCCAAATCTGCATAGGCTCAGCTCAGCTGCATTGTCTTATTGGAAATAAATACATTCATATTTAGCACAATAACTTAGTGTGCCTCATTTCCCTCGAAATAAGATAACTGAGTCAAACTAAAACTAGCTAAACCCACTAGCTGTTTTCAGTGTAAAAAATGGCACCTGGCTTCTCTTGCTTCTAGCATAAAAGCTAAAGTCCCTTCAACCAAAAACACACAATATGCTGTTAAGTGAACCTTTGAGGTGTTGGTATGTGGATTCCTTTAACCTTTAGACACGGAACAGGCCTGTTTTCAGTCTGCGTGACAATTAGGCTGATGGGAGGCTAGCCAGCTAGCTAGCTAGCTGTCCTTATATTTCCTGTACAGATACTACAAGAGACAGTTGTATTCACCTCCATCTATCACCACTGACAAGACAGTGAAGATGTGTGTTGTCGGTGCCACCGTCTAATGCTAAATTCAACCAAACTGAATTAGGCGTAACAAGGGTAAACAAAGAAAGATTCGACTCTTTCCCTCTGAAAACGACCTCTGTTTCACCTCGGCCGGCAATATGGCGAAATAACAGACACAGATAAACACATTTCTCTCTGAGTGTGTTATCACACACACTCAGAGGCAGCATTGACCAGCAGCAGCAGCAGCAGCAGCAGCAGCAGGCTCGACTCATGGCACCTCCTTGTTAAGCTGAAACTTTCCCTCCCGGTGTCAGCCTCAGCGCCCAGGCCCAGACCCTGAATCTGTGATTAAATTCACAAAGCGCTGCTATATAAACAGTCCAGCATCTGGGGGACGGAAAATCTCACCACAGGAACGCAGCCAGTCATTCTGTTATTAATATTTCATAGCGCTGAGAGGAACGGCGGGAGGGGTTAGGGGCTGCAGAGGAGTGTACGGAGGGGAGTTGGAGAGAAGAAAAGTGAAGAACTTTCAACCCTTTTACTGAGAGACATAAGACATAAGTGGGATGGAAAGTTTGCAAAGAAATTACCGTCTTCAACGACTCTCAGAAGGCAGAAATATGTTCATTTCAGTTTTTTTAAACATAAAGAACAAGAAAGTTGGACAGGAAGCTTGCAAGAAAAACCTAAGCTAGAGGATCCTAAAAGGCAAAATGAACTAAACAGAAGATTTCTTACATAAAGGAAAAACTGGACGTAATCCAGGCACTGTTTTCTTAAATGAACACAGACTGTGCTCTCTGAGCCACAGACATGCAGGATTAATCCCACTTTGTTGCTTTTGTCCTTTCATTCCAGCTGCCTAATAAACCTGTCAAAACAGCCTGAGCGGGAGAAACACACCCCTTCATTTTTGTTAAAGATACAAAATGAAAACAGAGGTGTAGACTGTCTGTGTTTTCTCTGCAGATGGGGGGGGGTAGATCAAAAAAAAAGACAAGCATTCTCCAAGAAAAAAGCAAAGGGGGCTACAAGAGAGCCCACTGTACTTTATAAAAAGCAGCCTTCATTCCACACGCTCGTACCTCTGATTATTGATGGAGGCAGGTTGTCCAGGTGCAGGCCAGACTTGTAGAGGAGGAGGATGTGTTCAAAGGCCTCCAGCGTTTGATTGATGTCAGCTTTCAGCTCCCCTGAACACACACAATGCATTAAATCTTGTAAAAGCTCTAACTGACTACAAGCATAAAATCATACTCATCCAATGGGGATGAATTGTTTTTTTTTTCTTTTTTACTCCACTCTCTGCTCTCCTCTGTCTCATCAGCGGTCGTGTGATCTCAGCAGAGAACAAATTGTATTCATTACGGCGAAACATGTCATGAAGCACCTCGTCACGCTCATTATACGAAGCACTTAGAGCGAGGCGTGTCATCACGAGACGACAATGATGGAACGGTTCGCTTTTATGATCTGCAGCGTTTAGCGGTCGCATCGAGTCGGGACGCCGCCTGTCCTCACCTGTGGAGTTCATGATGTGGTCTACCAGGTGTGTGAGGCCGGGCGGGGCCTGGTGAGGCAGCAGGTAAGTGAAGAAATACCTGAGGCCAAGGAAAGACAAGTCATTGAGACAGACAGAAAGACAGACAGACAAGCCCCATCACATATTTCCCACAGAACATGTCTTGTCTAACACTGGTGTTAAAGCAAACACACCCCATAAAGCTGTCAAAAATCTGAAGGCTTTTGAAAAACAAAGAGATTCCTCTTTTCCACCAAAACCAGCAATTTATTCATCACATCTTTTCCATCAAACCACAAATTTTCAGCTTTTATGATCAACAACATTTTAGTTGTCAGCTGGAGCTATATTTAAGCAATCATCCATGTAGCTACTGCTCCATCCATCCATCAAATGTCGATCATGTAGTAAAACTGTCTCTCCTCTTACCTGTAGGCGTTGTAAATGTTCCTCTTCTCGCTCAGGCCCTCACACACTCCTCGGGCCGAGCAAGGCAGGGTGAAATTTCTGTGCGGGAACTGCAGGGTGCAGTCTGCGTCCGTCCGACAGGGGGTCTCCTCCGAGCTGGCATCATCCAGGTCTGTGAGCTTCAGCTTCCCGGACACGGTGACAAACTGCCGGGGCTGGAAGTCCAGAAGAGCCACGGAGCCCAGAGGAGACTGGGACAGGAAGTGGAGGAGCCGGACCAGATCCAGACAGACCTGAGAGGAGTTCAGACACGTCAAAACCACATCGGCTGAATGGATGAATGCGACTTTGTGCATGTCAGCGCAGAAACAAGGGGGATGCATTTTCTTATGACTTTTGAAACTTTGAACTGCAGCAGAAACAATGAGCTGCTTATTCGACTGGAAATCAAATGAATGACCAAATTAAATTTATGTCAATTATGATAATGGATTAATTGTTTAAGTCATTTACAGTAGAAAGCGTAGAGGGCCAGACTACCCCTGGTTCCAGTTGTCTGATTCAAAGATGTTTTATTGAATTGCAAATGTAATATTCCAGAGTTTTCTAATACTGGTCATACAAAAATATCAAAGGCTGAAAAGATGTTATCTCGGGCACTGGCAGCTTTCAATTTAAAAATTTAAGGATTAAATTAGGGCTGCAATTGTTTACAGAATTTCATTTGACGATCACCTAAAGCTCAATAGCAGTGAAACACATTAGTGTTGTGTGTTTTATGGAGCAAAGACGCTATAAATTGTAGAATAGGGACGCTTCAGTCACCACAACAAAGCAGCCCAGAGGAGAAGCTACGCAATCAGCACAGTTTCAACATGTGTACCCACGACTGGCATCACTGATTCAGTATCTGACCAAATATAGTCACTTCCCTCTTCTTAAAATGTTGAAAATTGACCAGAAAAGCTTTTTTGTCTTTTTTTTTTTGACAAACTTTTGGGAGTTTGCAGTGAAGTTGACCTTTGACCCTTTGGATGTAACATGTCCATGCGGACATTTCTGCCAGACACAGAGAGAGTCGCTGAAGGGCGTTCCTGTGATGTGTAAGCTACGCTGTGTTTGTACGTACACATGGACAAACTGAAAACATAATTCCTCTGGCTACGGCTGTTACTGCTGCGGTTGTGTAACAAAATACCCATAATGATTTCTCAAAGCTCAAGTTGATATATTGAGACAGCTCGTTTTGTCCGACCAAAAGCCAGAGGTAATCGGTTTCCTTTAAAAGAAGACAAACGAAACCAAAGGAAACCAGTTAAAAAAGTTAATGAGAAAAGCTGGAGGGGGCGAGTTTCTTTTGCATTTTTGTTTGAGAAATGACTTAATACACAATATCCTGTTGATTGAACTGAGCGGTTGTTTCAAACCTTCCAATGAGTGATTAGTCCAAACAATAAAATGCTGATTAATGAAAATAGTTCTCAGCTGCAGCTCTGGAAATGGCAGGTTCAAAAATTCCTTTTATTTTTAAGTCAGCTGAAATCAAGTAGTAGTCCAACTTATTTTGTGGCAAAGGACAATGGGATTAATTTTCCTTTTCAGCAAAAAAAAGTAAAATGTAGTAACACACTGCTTCACCGCAGCAGGTTTATCTGCTTTTAAGACGTCACACCGACCACATTTGCAAGCCATTTCCTGAGACTGTTTTCTAATACTTTTTAAATCCCATAATAAAGAAAAGAAAGAGAAAATAAGTAGGCTACTAAAGGAAAAATAAAGGCATTAGCCACGCACTGACAGAGCATGAAATGATCCTGTCACAGTACAAACATAGCTGCGGAGTTAGCTAATGCTCCGAGGCTCCTGGACGTCACTTGTTGGGATCGAAGTGCAATAATAACAGGGCTGGGTGAAACCGAACACCCCTGGATTACTGTAGCCTGCGCAGATGCAGAGTAGCTGAAAAGGGGCCGAGCAGCTCGAGGGGGGTATTATGAACGGCTATTTGGGTGATGCAGCAAAATGAGGCCCATGGCTGAGATGATACTCGCAGACTGCCATGTTACTTTTGCTAATCCAGAAACAAAGCGTGGATGCTCGGACATTTTTTTTCCCCCCTCACTCCTACCCATTCTGTCGCTCTCTTTCAAACACATCCATGCGTGAACACACACACACAGACAGACACACACAATGGTATTTCCAGGACTTTTGGGGACATTACATAGACTTTCATTCATTTCCTTGGAACCTGAGAGGAACATAAAAACCTCTCGCCAAACCTGAAGTGTAACCCACGGTTTAACTCTTACTTGCATCTTGTCCATATACAAATATGGGCCCGCTATGTCAGTTATGTACATATACACAGACACAGACACACACTGTCTCTCTCTTTCACACACACACATACACACACTTTTGGATCCCCAGAGTGTAAATACAGCCTCAGTTCACTCCCACTGTGAGCATACCTGTGATGGGGGTTGACTAAAGCTGTGCGTGTGTGTGTGTGTGTGTGTGTGTGTGTGTGTGTGTGTGTGTGTGTGTGTGTGTTAGGGATGAGATGACATTCCTAGCCTGCAGTGGATTAACTCCAGGACCCATCTCCATTGCAGCCACGGCCCTGATCAAATACACTGAGGGACAGATGTCGGACCTCCAGGAGTTTCAAATGTCCGCCCCCCTCGTCTCTCAACCTTCATCTCTCCTGCCGAGAAGAGCGGGAGGGCTTGCACACGTTATGTGCAACACATGTGAGAGAGAGAGACTCTCAGCCTTGCGGTGTACACGATCGCACAGAGGATAAATGACATGCGCATCGACAGCTGGAAGCGCTCGCCGACGCCCTCACCCTGAATCTGTCCTCCCACGGACTCTGGAGCAGCTGGATCATCTGGAGAGGAGTCCCCTGCTCCAGGATGACTGTCACTCTTCCTCCTGCGTCCCCGGCACAGTGACCTTTGAGCTGTAGTAGAGGGAAAAGGCATCGGTTATCATTTTGCTCACTGAATTTCAGTTGTGGAGACACGCTACAGAGTGTCTGAGGGGTACGAGGTAGACTGAGAGGACACGTTGTTCTGCTCGCCTTGCCCTCTGCGGCTCAGACCTGTGACAGTAAAAATCACATTGGCCCCAGTGTGCGCTTGTGAAATTAATCACTGGGCTGCTGGAACACACACGACCGTTGGACGTGGGACACAAACTCATCCGTTTAAGACCCAAACTAGTTTGGAAGTGGACTGTAATGGTTTGAGTGAATCAGCGCTGGGGGTTTCAGATGCGACCAGTGGATAGTAGAGAAGACAGAGGCACATTGTCTGCTCCTGCCAAACTGGACCCAAAAGGTCAGTGGAGGGTCAGTGAATTTAATTTAATTACATGGGAAGGTCCTGCAGAGCCAATGAGGCCTTTCTTCCAGCTCGGCGTGAGCGAGACAAAGGAAAATGTGAGCAGTGCTTCGTGGATTATGGAAAATCTTAATAATATTCCGGCAGTGGGTCCAGAGCTCAAATGATTACACTCACGACCGTTGCTACCTCGTACACGCCGCAGTCTGGAACCGTTTAGCACCAATGCACATTGATCCTATGTACTTTGTTTTTGGACTCCTGCATTGATTACCTGCAATCCCTCATGGATATCTGGTTTTCCTGAACTGAATCTGAATTTCCCAAAAGGATCAATACTGTAGGAACCATTGGCACTGTGTATACCTATGAACAACATGGTAAAATAAAGAAAATTGTATTTTGTTTTTTTCTTAAAAATGTTTATCTATGTAAAAAAAAAAAGCTCTATAACCTCTCTCTTTAACTTTAACATTAATTTAAAGTTCTTAAGTGTGTAAAAAGTGTCTGAGAAACGTGTGCCCAGATGTGTGATTTTACCTGGATGACGTTTGGATGTTGCAGCCGCTGCAAAAGCACGATTTCTTTCTTGAGCTTGAAAGAAACCAGCTCTCGGCAGCCTTTCGGGTCCTTAAAGTCCTTCACACACTTGCCCATGTCGATGCCCTGCTCGTTGACCAGCTTGAGAGCCACGGGCTGACCTCCGGCCAGGTTCACTTTGACAACCAGCTTGGTGTATCCGGAGCCCAGCACCTCCAGCGCCTGCATGTCCACCAGGGACTCACAGCCCAGTGCATCCATATGCGCCTTCCTGGAGCCCTGCGTGATCTCATTCCACAGACTGTAATCCACAGAGGAGGAATGCGCGCTCTCCCCGAGCAGTCCTCTCCCATTAGGATCAGCGCCTTCATCATCATCGTCAGGTGAAAGCAGCGGAATAATCTCCCTGCGCCGCTCGTCCAGCTGGTAGATGAGCGCCCCTCGGAGCTCCGCCAGCTCCGCCTCATCCCCGGACAAAGTCTGGTTGTTGAAGTGGGAGACGGAGGCTCCGAGCTGCTGCAGGCTGCTGATGAGCAGCGACACCAGCACCGACAGCACCACGAAGGACAGCAGCGCAGCGGCGCGCAAAGAGTGGCCCATCCCGGGCGTCTGCTGTGTGACCTGGGCAGCCGGAGAGAGGCGGAGGGTCCGAGCACACACACAGAGAGAGAGAGAGAGAGAGAGGGAGAGAGGACTCCTCCTGACTCTCCTCCTGCAGGAGTACAGCGAGAAGAAGAAGTGGAAGGGAGCACAGCCTGGTTTCCACCTCCCCGGGAACTCCCTCCGGAGGTGTGTCCTGCGCCTCCGTAACTTTACACCCGGCGCACGGCTTTGCAGGGGAGCCACCCCGTGTTGTCACTCACTGTGCGTGTGTGTGTGTCCCTGTGTGCGTGTGTGTGTGTGTGTGTGTGTGTGTGTGTGTGTGTGTGTGTGTGTGTGTGTATGGGTGTGTGATATTTTTTTAATCATTTGTCGCGTGATAATGTTGAACACACTGGGTGTGAATTATCAACAGTGCAAAACAAGGAAGTAACTGCAAATATTTATACATAATTATAAGCAAATACGTGCATCTCGTGGGTAGTACTTATAATTGTACCACATGTTGTCAATTGTGCCGCTTGTGATCTCTGACCTTTGATATATCTGTTTTTGACTATTTCCCATATCTCAAAATATCCATTCGTAGCCCAGGTTTATTTTTACAACCCTATCCTCAAACAACATGATGCATGTGTGTGTGAATGCCGAACCAGCCCTTAATGTAAACCATTATCTGCTGTATCTTCTCTGACCCTGTAAACTGTCGTTTCTCAGAATACTAAAGCGCTCCTTCACTCAGACTTACTCACTTATTCTCCCGCAGACCGAATTAAAGGGTCCAGTTAGTTTTTTAGTTATATAAATGCGTTGTCTCCAGTTCTGTTTGTAGGATCATTTGCATTTTAATTGTATTATGTCTGACTTTAACTAACAGCCTGTTTATTCCTCATTAGCACCTTTCTCTTTCCCTCTCTCGCTCTCTCTCGCTGTGTGTGTGTGTGTGTGTGTGTGTGTGTGTGTGTGTGTGTGTGTGTGTGCTTGTGTGTGTGACACCTACAAAAAAAACAAGCTATCGGCCAATTGAATATCTCTCATATTTCGATCTAATCAATTTATCCAGTTTTCGTTCTACCCACACCTACACTGAATCAGAGGCAGTGTTGTGAAGTGTTGTGAAGTATGAAAGCAACATTTTTGAAGTGCTGCTTGGAAAACAAGAGCCGCTTTCATTGTAATAGTGGCCAAAGTGATGCAAAATATGTTGCCATGATATTTTGTCCTGCATTCAACGACTGTTCCTTTTATTTATCTGTTTCTCATTATTGTGAAGAAAGGCTGTCAAAGCTGTCACTTCCACGATCTGTCCAACAGGAGGCAGCAAAACACCTCCAGCGCCTCATTCACAAACAAACAGTTCCAGGTATTGATTTAGTGGCGTTCAGAGTCATTACAGCAACACTTCACTGGGGCACATTATGGCCCTCTGTGTGGTGCAGTCCCTGTTGCATCCTTACTTGTCCAAGTGTGCTTGTTTCAGAGCTCCCTCAGGCTGCGCCGAAGCTGTAATAAAATGTTCGCATCCTCCCTCACCACACAGAAATCTGCCACAGGAAATTACCATGGCTGTCACCTCGGTGCCAGCCAGAAGCCGAGCCCCCTCGCCTCAGCCTCTCATTATAAGTGCGCCTGCGACCCAGTGTGTGCCTGTCAGGCTCTGGGTATATGTGTGCGTTTGGGTGTTTTCTCCTGCTGTGTGTGTGTGTGTGTGCATGTGTGTGTGCGGCTGGTTGAGCAGTGTAAGTTAATCAGTGTCTGAGGCCAGTAAGGCATTAACCATGTCAGCTGCAGCACAGGCTGTTCAGGAGGACTCCATGCCAACCGCGAGCACAGCAGGGCTTTGTGGAGTCTGAGGAGACTATTGCACTAAAACTCACGAGGACGACCATAGTAAAGTGAGTGGAAGCTCAAAGGTCCACTTATTTTCATGACTCCCCGCTGCATCCTTTGAACATGAGGCATAAAACATTTAAAGGGGTCCGAGGATGAAATACCACTGCTACCCTGGCTTGGCTGAGTAACGACTATTCCCAGCCAAGGATGTAGAACAGGTCCAAAAGTGTCATCATGTCCTCAACCACGTATATAGTTCTAATTTTGGAATTCAGCTTGACAAAAAATGGTGAGATCTGAACAGGGACATGAAAAACCATGCAATGCAAACCATATGAAAATAATGGCACTGGGGTATACAGCACTTTGGAGAAGTTTAATGTGAAGTGTAATGCTAGTGTACATGCCTCTGGTTCTTCATCATTGTGTGAGTCCTCCTCTAATTCTGGCTCTAACATATAAGGCGGGATGTGTACACGCTCCATTGCTCTATCACTGCAGTTTCAGGAAAATGTCTACAAGCTTTGTTGTTTAGTAAGAAACGTAGAGTTATGCGATCGTTCAATGGAGTGGTTGGCAAGACAGCCAGTCGGTTTTAAGCCTGACATG
This sequence comes from Karalla daura, assembly GCA_029224185.1. Taxonomy (NCBI): domain Eukaryota; kingdom Metazoa; phylum Chordata; class Actinopteri; order Chaetodontiformes; family Leiognathidae; genus Karalla; species Karalla daura. The sequence goes on from CM055199.1 coordinate 12,129,574, forward strand.
CAGAAATTAAGTGATATTTACAGTGGGATTGTACAAGGGCTCTAAAATAACATCTAAGGCCTTTCTTATGAAACCAGTGTTTCATAGCTTCTGTGTTAACACTAGAGGACATGGATAAATGTTCCACGAAACTTATTCTAGGTCCCCTTTGAAATGTAACAACTTGGAAACAGTCAGATCAGACGCTTTATCAACCCACTTTGATGTGTATGAATCAGATTTGAACATTATGACTCACCAAGGCTTGAACAGATATAAATTAGGCCTGATTAGAGATTAAAATGAAGATATCTTCCCGCACTGTCTCTGCTTCCCATTTAAAACAAGACTTTTGTCTCTTCCACAAAACTTTCTCACACCCTCCTTCTCCCGATCTTTTCTCCCGATAAATCATTTCCTTCTTTTTCTTTCCAAGGTGGCCCCCGCAGTCACAAGGGCCCAGCGCCATGATTCATATTTACAGCTATAACCAGAGCCAGACCAGCGGCCGCCTCATTAGCAGCGAGTCACACAGGTCTGCTGTGTCACAGTCTCTCCTTTCTTCTGAGCCGGCCTTGGCTGGCTCTCACCTCTTAATAAGAAATGCAAAGCCACATTCTGTTTTTTTCCCCCCTTTTTTTTCTTCTTCTCTTATCACCACGTCTATTCTTAGGAAACAGTCAAGTCTCTTTATCTGCTGAGGAAAACACATTTACCAAAAAGGCTATTGAGATACCACTTAAGATATCCCGTTTATACCGTACTTAGGATTGAATTCTATTTCAGAGGTTAATATCGGGCATACTTCACTTTGTAATGACTGTATCCACAGGACACCTTCCTCTATAAAGTGTAACTGCACCAGTCCCTTAATCTAAATTGATAATTTCTTTCTCTCTGATAGGATACATTATACATTTGGTAAGTGTACAGTAATAATGTCAACATCCATTAATTATCACCATTATTGCATCATGAATCTTTATAAATGCTAATGACTTCCTCAATTTCTAATAAACTATCATAGATTATTATCTGCTAATCGAGTCAAGGCTGTAGTTGTGCAGATAAATGTTCTTTTAGACCAACTCAGCAGCTACACCATCATGTCACAGAGGGATTTTTTCACAACCCGGCAACCCAGAAGCTAACTCAACTGTTAAAGTATCAGTGTATGAGTCATTAATCATTATAAACAAACTGTTAAAGATAAAAGATAACCCAAACTTTGGAATGCCATATAATGGAAAGTACAACATGTGCTGTAATACTTTAATTAGTACCTTGGTGACTTTATACTTTTTCTTGTCATGGCAGCACTCCCAAGTTGTCCTTTAGTGGGGACTGACTGAACAGAGCATTCGTCCTGGCTCTCTGGCACTAACATAGAAGCTATGGATCATTGGTTTTATCAGAAATGCCCCAGATGTTGTTTTACAAGACCTTTTATAGCCCTATTTTGGTTCGGCAATATTAAGGTCCATTTCTGCACAGATATGTTACACAACTTTCTCCAGAACTAAATGGAAACTGGAGCGATGCAGTTTTGGAGTGTGTCTTCATTTACAGTACTTGTGTACTTAGATAGATAGATAGATAGATAGACAGATAGATAGATAGATAGATAGATAGATAGATAGATAGATAGATAGATAGATAGATAGATAGATAGATAGATAGATAGATAGATAGATAGATAGATAGATAGATAGATAGATAGATAGATAGATAGATAGATAGATGGATGGATGGATGGATGGATGGATGGATGGACGGACAGACAGACAGACAGACAGACAGACAGACAGACAGACAGACAGATAGACAGATAGATAGATAGATAGATAGATAGATAGATAGATAGATAGATAGATAGATAGATAGATAGATAGATAGATAGATAGATAGATAGATAGATAGATAGATAGATAGATAGATAGATAGATAGATAGATAGATAGATAAATACTTTATTTATCCCGTAGGAAATTAAGGCACACACATGCTGAACACATGCTGTTTTGGAGGTGGTTTCAGCATAGCTAACATCTTATTTATATTGTACTAGGTCCCTGTCAATGGTGAATGGTTTTTGGTTGGTCTCCTAGTCAGACTGAGGGATGTCTGCATTGGTTTACTCTGGATACTCCAGTTTTCTCCTACAGTCCAAAACATACATGTTTGTGTGTGTGTGTGTGTGTGTGTGTGTGTGTGTGTGTGTGTGTGTGTGTGTGTGTGTGTGTGTGTGTGTGTGTGTCCTGTGATGGACTGGCGACCTGTCCAGAGTGTATTCCTTGCCCTCATCCTATGTGTGTCAGAGATAGTCATCAGCAGACCTCTGCAACACAATTAGTGGTTAGATAATAGATGGTCCAATTTCATCGTGACTCAGAAGCTGCTGATTTCCCTCCCTTGCTTATCGCTTGTGCCTTTGCAGAGATGGAATCAGGAATATTGGTGTTCAGGTGAATCCACCTGGTCACTCCTGAGAGGAGAGATGAGCAACACATTCATAGCACAACAGATGGTCCCTCAAGGGAGATAAGATTAAATGAGATGAGATCAACCTCTGTTTGTCCCACAGAGGAGAAATCAGAAGAAAATCAATAGAACAACATCACAAAGAAACAAAAGTATATGACTGGGAAAAAGTGGTTGTCCAGAGGGTTGGAGGGTCAATCCCAGCCTAGTTTCTACTTGTTGAAGTATCACTGGGTAAAATACTGAACCCCAAACGGCCCCTAATGCTGTGTCATCAGCGTGTGAATGTGTGTGATTGGTTAACACATGCTGCTGCTACCAGCATGTGATTTCATGCACTTTGTGTGGTCTGTTTACAATCTCACTATGGAATATAAGCATCTGGAAGATATTGTATATTAAAAAAGGATTTATGTTGAGTATTATCGCACGGATATAAAAATAAATAAAGTGACATAGATTGCATAGTAACAAAATGATGGATTTAATTGAACGCACCGCGGCTGTCTGTGCACTTTGATAACCCGCATTAAACAGCAGCTGGAGCTTCTGTCCCGGCCAATTAAGCAGCCACCGAGGCAGACTGTCCATCACTTTGTGCTCCAGCACCGGGCCCGGTTGGACAGCGACCAGGCAGCATCCTCAGCATCACGTCGGCTCAGCCAATCGGAGCGCAGCTCGAGGCAGATTAACCCCCGCATCCCCGGCGATGCTCCGTAGTAGCAGAAACAAGCCCGCACCTCGGATCCTCGTGGACTGGGTAGATGGCAGCTGTTTGGTGGAGCCTATTGAGAAATAAACACCATATCCACCGCTGCTTTCTCTCATACCCTTGCTCAAAAACCGACCCGGAGCGACATGGAGGCTCGCTCGATAAGAGGAGAAAGCACGGATGCGATAGTGACGGATGATTCTCCCACAGATGAGAGAGAAATTCAGGAGGCTTGCCAGAGGTGGGTTGTTGCTTTATTCCCCTCCTTGTTCTGTGTATTGCATGTGACTTGATGAAGACAGGGGAATAAATACCGATTTATCCACAGTAGTATACGAGGAAATGCCTTTCTCCTCCTGTGGCCGATGGGAGCATTGTTCAGCCCAGCTGTGTGTCTGCTGTGCACAATAGGCTGCTGGATATGATTTGTACCACTGCTGCTATGTTTCCATCACACTATCACAACTGTCATTTCAGCATTACCACAGCACAGCATCAGTTCCTGCTTGTCTGCACTGCTGGGAACACAGAGACAGTTTATGTGTTGTTATCAACTTAGTTTTAAGTGTTTGCTAATGTTTGCAAATCACAACATTTTTTTAGGTGGGATATCACAAGATCACACTTCATAGTGCTATTTCTGGCATAATTCAATACGCTTATAATATGCTTCCATCCCTGCTGTCATGTAAAATCATATAAACAAGCTTTTAATTTGTAGCCTTTCAGAAATACTCAATGTAACGTGACACACTCTCTCTGTCAGAGTCACTCCGGTTGAGTTCTCTGAGATCTGTTCAGCGTCATTGACCTCGTGCTTGGGTCTGAGCGTCTCTTTGGGTCACTGATGCCACCCTGTCAGTCACTCTGCTGCATGTAAAGATGGCCAGGGGGCCTCAGACATGACAGCGGGGCTGGGAACAGCTGAGGCCTGCCATCTCTCAGCGCAGCAACAGGGCACATTTTCGTCTCTCAGAGGAAGGATTGGCTCTTGGTTTTCTTTTCCTGTACCTAGAGGGTAGAGTCTCCAGTCTCCTTTGCCTCTTCCCGACGCCCCCACAGTAACAAGCTCTCTTTTTCAGAAGGTTAATAGTTGCCATCCTGCATGCAGCCGGAGCTCTTGTCCTTTTTTGGGGCGTGTGATTGGCAGTTTAGGAGATGTTTGAGGACATGACATCGACCAGCTTCCGGAGAGTTGTGCTGTAGAATGAGAGACAGAGGGGAGAGTAAAAGAGCTGCCGGTCCCTGAATTACAGTTCTCCCTGCTGGAGGCGTGAAGCCGTCCATACTGGTATTTCACCTTAGATTAGTGCTTGCAAGATGGACTTTTAATGAACCTAAACTTGATATGTACCATATGGAAGGAATACAACTATTCAGACAAATACACTTGAGCAAATTCTGATAAAATGCAATATATATCCATCCATCACGCTTTATACCATAACAATGTAAGGCAGGACAGGCAGGTCATCAGGCCATTACAGGGCATGTGCATACACGCACACACACAGACACACACACACACACACACACACACACTTCAAACCAGGGACCTTCTTGCTGTGATGTATGCTTGATGCAGCATTGCTCAAGGACGCATACACTGTGTGGTTTGCTGATAAATAATGTGCACAGGAGTTAAAATCAGCTTTACATTGACTTACTATGACAATAAGTTATGTGTGATATAATAGAGACTTGTGTAACACTATTGTCTGCAGTTGCCATTTTTACTGATTTGCACCTTCATCTTAGCATGAGAACCGTGCGTAAGTCAGCAGTTGTAGTCGTTACCAAACACTTGACCTTGATTGACCACCGTTCTCACAATCATACCATCATCGATCTCAGCAGGTAAAATCTACAGCCCAGAAATATACTTGTGGAGGTCATAACCACTGTTTTTGTGTTAACCTGTTTCAGTGACTTTTAGAAATTGCAGTTATATGGGGGCAGGTGAATTACAGTACTTTAAACAGCAGGCCGACTCTTTTACACCCTCATTAATATCTCATGCAGCGTTTGCCTGCATTATTTTATCTGCGGCTGGAGTTATGAGCTAGGAACTATGTGAAATGGGATGAAAAGAACTTTTGTTCCAGACGGTACTCTCTGCTGTTTTGATGTCTTCCAGATTCACAATGTCCTCATTTCTTCTCCCGAGTGTGCGGAACAGCTCCGTGACACCTTCCTGGATGATTTTTTTTAATCCATTGAAATATTGATGAGTTCTACAAACTGCTCTCCTCCTGTGTGCCTCTGTGCGTGTGCATGTGCGTATATGTGTATGTGTGTGTGAGTGTGTCTGTGTCCCCAGTGACAAACCATCAGAGAGGAGTAATAGGCTTAAATACTAATGATTACCCTGAGACCTGTAGCGAGGCTGCCTGACAGGCGACCCACTAATAATTTAACATATATTTCACCGGAGTTGAGGGTGGATGGAGTAAATTAAGCCGCAGCCAGAGAAATACGGTAAAATTCTTTGACAATGTTGACTTTCAGTTTACGTGACTGTGTTTACTCACTCACTCGAATGCCTAAATCGGCTTAACCAGATGCCAAACATTTGCACTGTGACAGAGAGCTGCACAGAGCACAGCGGGCTATTTATTATTTAGATCATATTACAGTTTTTTACTGTGACACAAAGACAAAACACTGAGGTTCGGCTCCTTGCAGAGCACTACCGTGAATCAGCGCCATAACCCCACTGCTTCTGTATACCACTAATTTAACAGACCACTCATCATCCCCGTGCTTTATTATGGGATGCAAATAAAACCGCGTGAGGTCGTTTAGGCTCTGTTGACTTACTCCGTTGCCAAGGCGACAAGACAGGAAGTGCGGTCGCATCCAGTCTGCTGTGGAAAAACAAGCATGTGGCAGGCGAGACGGCCCTCACGGCCCCTCGTGTTACACACAACCCCAGCATTTCTCTGTAGCCCAGCCTCGTGTGTTTATTTGCCCTGACTCGACCATGATGAGAGGGGTCTTGAAGCAGTTTGAGGGAAAAATAAAGCAAAGTAATTATTTTTTCCCCTTCAGGGTTTAACCCTCAACCATCCAGTCTCGTCTTCTAGGGTTCGAGGCTGGAAAAATCGGCACAGTGTAATCTGTGTCAGCCTGTTCCAGGCAGCCCTTCATGGGAGCTGTCTGATGAGATATGACGGCCGAGACCACGTGTTTTTACACATGATGATGGCCAGTTTTATCTCACTTCTCACTGTGGTGAATATTACCGCCATTACTGTCCATCCAACAGTCGCTAACAGGAGGTAGACACAAAAATGTCAACAAAGCGTTGTTGCCAGAAGAAATGTCACTAACTATTCATCCATACAACCTTGCCAACTTTGCAGCAACTGAGTGTGGCTTAAAAGACACTTCTTTAACCATATTTAATAATGCTTTGGGAGTTTTCTGTCATTACATTCCTCACTCTGGGCTTCTGCTGACTGCTGTCATTACCCATCAGTCCCCACTTGTTCTCATCTTATCTGCCTTTGACAGCCACCTACTCCCTCTCATAACGGGGGATTGTGACAGGAAGTGAAAACAGTCTCTCGCTCTTACTCTCGGGCGCTCCTTCTCTTTTTTTAATTGGGTCTTCTTGCTTCCAGTGGTGACAGTGTGCTACCCTGAAATCCATTCCTTACTTCATTAGTTCTGCCGTCCCGTTCAATTCCCCCTTGAAGATGAGCCAAAACCGAGCACGAGAATGCAGCTGGGAAAACTGAGATGTAAATCACTGTGTGGCAGGAGAGATCGTGCCCGAGTTTTAGAAAAAGAAATCCACTGTTTCACACACTGAACCTTTGAACCTTAAAACAATTTTCTTACCTCTCACTTTCTGGCTCATCTGCCAATCATTTCTCCTCTCCTGCCACAGTATTTTCACATTCTCCTTTCCTTTCATACCCTTTTACCCGTCCTACCTCCCCCATCTATCTCTTTTTTCCCTCTCCTCAGCGGGATCCCAGCGGTGTCTCTGTGCCCTCCTGACAGCGACTGTGCCACCGAGGCCCAGTTGACAATCATCCAGTCTGAAGGGGAGCTGTGTGACAGCTGCAGCAGCCTCGGCAGACCCTCCTCCTCCTGCCAGCTTTATCGCCAAGTACGTCTGGGAAGATATCTCAGACAAAAAAAGTCAGGATGTTTGAAAAAGTTAGACATAAATCTAAAATCCGAGTGGCAGAGACAAACACAGATGACAGAATCTCTCACATCTTGTGTGTGCGTTTTCTATCCTGTTGTTCCTCCTCAGGTCCCTCAGCGTCCTCAATCCGATTCACTACAGGCGCGGAAATGTCCCCACTGCAACCAGTATGGGCCGATCAGACCGAACACCTGCCAGGACTGTCACTCAAACTCAGGCCCTCACGCTGAGGGAGGCGTTGCGGTGAAAGTGGGACACGGCTGCAGCTCGTCTCATCAGATGTCAGGTCACAGCGCGGTGAGATGTCACTGGCTGCACGGGTCCAACGAGAGCGGGGCGCAGAAGCCTACTCAGCGACATGTGGTGACAGTGAGGTGCGTTTAAAAGGATTGTAGAGCGGGATGTATGTGGATCCGTCTGCCCGGAGCGGAAGAGTTAGATCAAGAGGCTGATCCTGCTCTCATGTCTGTACATTAAGTAGAAAGCTGGAGTCAGCAGCTGCTTTGCTCTGCGGGCAAGGAAACAGCTCATTAGTCCTGCCAGACCCTCCAAAGCTCAAACATACAAATGTTAGACTTTTGCTTCAAAGAGGGAACGGACTAGTTTTCAGCCCACAGAGTTGTTTTCAGACGGTAGTCCTTCCATCCATCCATTATCGCACCCACATTGGTCCGTAATGGTGTTGCTGGGATCGACTGGAGCCTCCGGCACACATAGAGCAAAGGCAGGGATGATGGAAACCCAGACACAGGGGGAGCATGCAACCTGTGAGAAGACAGTGCTAACCACCAAGGAACCATGCCACATCTACAAGTCATTTTTAATGGACAAATGTGAGAGTCGTATCACTCCTCATCTGACATGAAGTAGCACGTTTCTGACAATGTTGAGTTTTTCCTGTACGTGCCTCTTGCGAGGAATCCTCCCAATATTTGTGCCGGCTCATTGAGTTTTCAATTATTTTCAGGGATGGAGGACTCTTCTGCATCGTCAGAAAGTGAGTTCTGAAACCAATTTTCACTTTAATACCCAGAGGTATTGCTGATCATAATGATCGCTTTCTCCCTTTGTCTCTGACCATTTTTTTTCTCCTTCTGTGGTTTTTCCTCAGTTATTCCCAGCTGGTAGCAGACTACCCGCTAGCAGTGTTGCTGGGCTGTGCGGCACTGCTGCTGGGATGCTCGCTGGCTGGACTCTTTGTCGGTCCATTGCCGGACTTCTCCGACCCACTACTGGTGGGTACCAAACCTGCTCTGTCCTCACAATCATGCATACAGTCGTGCAAAAGCATTTGAAGATCTCAAGGATTTCTACAATCTTTCTTCCTCTCTGTAACTGCTCCCCTGTTGAGTCTACATAAACTTTCATTGGTGTAACCACATCCATTTACTTTCGCATTTTCCATTTACAGAGCTGGATTTGATTGTGCTCCCTGCCATCTTTATAAATGCTTTTTTACACATTTGAGCCGGATGCTTGTGGGATAACCGCAAGACTGTGATTTTGTAAACAGCATGAATCGCAACAACGCATCACGCGTGATGCATTAAAAAGATTTACATGAGAAGGACTACTCAACGCCAGGGTTTCTACTTTGTAAGAGCAAGGCCTTTTCTTTTAAGATCCCATCAAACGTGGATTCACCAAATGCTAATTCATTCAGTAAGCTGCTGCAGCGCATTGATGGGTACTAACATCCACTGTGTCTCGGCTTTGATGTCTGTTTGTGTGTGTGTGTGTGTGTGTGTGTGTGTGTGTGTGTGTGTGTGTGTGTGTGTGTGTGTGTGTGTGTGTGTGTGTGTGCTGTCTCTGCAGGGCTTTGAGCCACGGGGAACGTACATTGGAGTTCGTCAGTCCAGCTTCTCCCAGCTGCAGGAGAACACAGGCCCGGGGAAAACTCTGTCTCCTTTACCACAGCAGCTCGGCAAGAGGTCAGCAGAATACTGTCCAGGTCCCATCCGAGGGAAATAAAGCCATAGAATTGAATATATATTTTTCAAATTAAAATCTACTTTACCGAACGTGTATGGGAACTGTATATCAACACCTGAATCTGCAGCTCCGTTCAGCGCCTTGTTGAAAACAATGTCGGAGCAGACACAGAAACATGTGGGCGGTGCGGGCTTACAGAGGGGTCCCTGAAGAGAAGAGATAGAAAGTACATCAGAGGGTTTCAGACTTGCTGCAGCGATGTGGAGTACAAGAAAAACATCTTTATATGTTTCTCCGTCTTCAGACACTCATGGTAAAAGTGTGACCTAAAAATGGCTGGAAGACGGAACCTTTAATTGCAAGACAGTGAGTTTTTTATTTGTTCGGAATGAAATGTGTGAATGATGATCCAACAGTGTGTGTGTGTGTGTGTGTGTGTGTGTGTGTGTGTCTTGGTGCCAGTTTTGGGACCGCTGCCGGCACAGACGTGGGTGGCAGCCAGGATTCCTCCAGGCTTCGCATCAGGAGGATGCTGGCGCGGGACTCGTCTCCAGACACCTTCCTCTGCGATGCCCCAGGTGGGCCAGTCCCCGTCACTCAGCCCTGCCAAAAAACACAGATCGATAAATCTTTGGACATGATTCCACATGATCTGAATTAATAGAGCAGATAATTAACCGGAAATCGTAATGTCGCCGTAATGTGCTCCCATTAGCAGCTGAGCATTTTCAGAACCTGAGGAAATGCCATGAGCTGGAGGCAAGGCTGGGCACCCCGTTGAGGAGTAATCATTCTGCACTCACAGCAGAGGAAAAAGATGACAGCCTTTTGGTTAAAGTCAAATTTGCAAAAAAAAAATAGTGAGATAGTACAAGAATATGAATAATGGCTTGAATGAAGCTTCAAAGAGAACATTTTTTTCGCCAGACTTTTCTCTTTAAGCTCCACTTTGAAATAGTGTGCTGGTAGATCAAAGACGTATCATGTGTTTTCCTAATAAATACACAGAAAGCTTCTTAGATGATTTATTAGCAATTCCAAGCCTTAAGGTTTTCATTTTATGAAGACTTTTTCTAACTCGACAGTGGCAGCAGGATATACGACACCAGAACATGTGTTGTGAGGCTGGTTTTACCTGAATTTATTCCCGACACTTAACTCCTGACAAGTGTTGAATCAGCGCTCGTCATCGTGCTCCTGTATGTTGAATCCATCTGTCTCCACTCACACAGGCGAGCGCCTGGCTCAGTTGGTGTTTCGATCGGAAAACTCAGCCAGTCTGTGGACGCTGAAGGCCATCCACGCCATGTGTCAGATGGAGCAATCCAGGGTTCGTCCAGATTTACTCACTGCTCCTCGTCTCACCTTCGCTGGTCTGCCGTTTGCTTGTCTTCGTCTCTTTCATCATCATCGACTGTCAAATCTCAAATCTTTTTGTCTTGCTTTTCTCCTGGACGGCCCCAAGGCATATCTCATATTTAAATGCTCCGCTGAAATTAAAAATGTTACTTTATGTGCATTAATTCATCTGGAATGAACTCATTTTTTGTGAATTTGTCTAAAAACCGGGCACGGGCTCAAAAATCTGTCTTTGTCTGTTACAGATTCGTTCCCAGACGCAGTTCCAGGACCTGTGCCAGCAGCCTGTGAGGGCGGAGGCGGAGGGAACGTCCCGGAGCGGCTGTTGTCCGAGCTGGTCTCTGGGGAATTACTTGGCTGTCCTCACTAATGCTTCTGGCTGCCTCAGCCTCACCTCACACCAGGCACTGTAGCCTTGCTCTCATTATAAAAACTGCAATACAAACATATTATTACGAGGCTTTTGTAAATTGTAAATCTCCTCGGAGCATCTTGTGTTGTGCAATAGGCGAGCTGCATGTTGTTGAAGAAAGCAAATCCTTTCACAAAACGTGTTCGAAAGACCCATTTGGGTCTTGGAAAAAGTAGTTGAATAACATAATCTTAACTCATGTTTCACTGCTAGTGAAGAATAATTGATCGAAGGCACTTGAGTAAAGATTTTACCACTCTAATTTCACATTTAGAGGCAGCTTTCAGCAGCTTCATTCTTCTTGTCTTCGTCCTATTCTTCTTATTCCTAAGAGTAACAATGAGCAATAAACATAAATGACCCCACAGAAAAGCTGAGTACGGGGAAACAACACATTTTATACAGATACGAGACTGGTATTGATTTTCTTATAGAAGCAGTACAAGTATTTTCCATTTGGTTCACACATTTCTTTTAACTTGAAGTTGAATGTAATTAACTGTAAGCAAGTACTGAAAGGAGATGATTTGGTTTTTAATTCTAAATTAAAGGGAGTGTGTGTTTTAACGCTTGGTGCATTAAATAAAACGCCTATTTTAATGGTTATTTTTTGTTTCTATTTTCTCTTATTCCCATTAGGTGTCAGAGTCCTTGAATCTTCTCCGGAAATGTGCTCCTCACTATCACGAAGGACATCTGGTGGAGAGTTGTGTCGAGAGGCCCAAACAAGGCGGCTGCTCCTCCGTCCCATCCCGCTGTAAACAATCCCGTGTGGTGTTCCAGATCCTTCACTTCCTGGTTGATAAAGACTTCCTCGGCCCGCAGACTGTCGAATACCAGATCCCCACTCTGAAGTACAGCCTGTTGTTCCTCCCCGTTGACAAAGGAGAGCACATGATGGAGATGTACATGAACAGCCTCGAAGGCAAGGACCTGACCTACAACGACACCACCATCACTGGCATGGACTTTGGCATCAAACAGACACTGTTCAAGTACTACCTGGCAAGAGATTCAGTGTACCCCGTCCTCGCTGTTGTGTCCCTGCTCATTACGATGACCCTTTATCTCCACTCTCTTTTCATCGTAGCTCTGTCTGCCGTAGCAATCACAGGTGCTCTCTTCACCTCCTACTTCTTCTACAAAGTAGCATTTCGCCTCACTTTCTTCCCCCTGGTCAACCTCTCAGCAGCTCTGATCCTTTTGGGAAGCTGCTCCAACCACGTCTTCATCTTCGCTGATTTCTGGAATCTGCAGCTGTCCCAGAATCCCTCCGCCTCGCTGGAGAAAAGAGTGAACAGAGCTCTGCAGGAAGTGGGCTATTTGATTCTGGCGTCAGGCTTGACCTCCAGCGCGGCATTTTTCTCCGGATATCTCAGCAGCATCACGGCAATCCGATGTTTCTCTGTTTACCTCGGAACTGCTTCGTTTATCAGCTCAATCTTGGCACTGGTGTGGCTGCCGTGCTCGTTCGTGCTGCGCGAGCGCTACACGGACGCTTCCTCTGCGTCTGTGGCCACGCAGGGCTGGAAACCATGCTGCTCCAAAAACGCCGGCGGCTTCTGGGACACGAGCTCACGCAAGAGGTGCCTCTTCACCCTCGGACAGAAGCTGAGAGAGTTAAAAAGAGGCCTCTCAGACACCTCCAATCTGCTCTTTATGAAAATCCTGCCGTGCGGGGTGGTGAAGTTCAGGTACATCTGGGTGTGCTGGTTCGCGGTGCTCGCCACCGGGGGCACCTACATGTCCTGCGTCGACCCGGGCATGAAGCTGCCCACCCTGGACAGCAGCATCACCCAGCTTTTCCGCTCCAGTCACCCATTTGAAAGATATGATGCGGAGTACCGCCACATGTTTATGTTTGAGAGACAGAGGGAAGGGGAGGACAAGCCTGTGACAATAATGCTCGTGTGGGGCGTCAAACCTACCGATAACGGGGACCACTTTGACCCCAAGAGCAATGGCACTCTGATTCTTGACCCCGGCTTTAACATGAGCCAGGCAGACGCTCAGGTTTGGCTGAGGGACTTGTGCGTCCGGGTTCAGAACCAAAGCTTTTACTCTCCTCCATCTCCTGAGGATAAGGATAGCCCGACAGAGAATATCTGTCTTGTAGAGCAGCTGATACGCTGGGTATCTGTCAGACGGTGCTCGGAGACTGATGACTCCCTCCACTTCTGCTGTAATGACATCCCGTTCCCCTACCCGCCTGCCGTTTTCGAGAACTGCCTCAGTATGATGCTGGCGGAAAGGTATGCCGAGGGCCATCTGGCCCGCAGCGGAGGCCTGTACTTCCAGCCAGATGGCAGGGTCGCTGCCCTCGTGCTGGCATTCAAAACCACATACCTCTACAGCTTCAACTTCAGCAGAACCAGTCTGTTCTACAGAGAGATACTCACGTGGTTTAACAGAGAAATATCAGGAGCACCGCAAGGGCTGCAGAATGGATGGTTCATCAGCCATCTGTCTCTTTTTGACCTACAACAGTCTTTGAGCTCAGAGACTCTGGTGGTAGCTGGCTTCTCAGTAGCTCTCATCTTTGCTTTGCTGCTCTTGGCCACCTGGAATATTCCTCTCAGCGTGTACGGGACCGCAGCAGTGGCAGGCAGCGTTTTTGTCACCATCGGACTCCTCGTTCTTCTGGAATGGCAGCTGAGCGTCTTTGAGGCTCTGTTTATATCCTCGGCGGCCGGGCTGTCTGTCGACTTCATTGTTAACTACTGCATATCGTACAGCCTTGCTCCACATTCAGACAAAATTGGGAAAGTGGCACACTCCACTAAAAGGATGGGATGTCCCGTAGCGATAGTTTCTGGAGCGTTTTTCTCCATGGGGATCATCATGTTGCCTGCCACAGCGCTGCTCTTCAGAAAGCTGGGGATTTTCCTGTTTCTGGTGAAATGCGTTGCGTGTGGATTCGCCACTTTCTTTTTCCAGTCCCTCTGCTGCTTTTTCGGGCCCCAGAAGAACTGCGGCAAAATCACGCTGGTGTGTTTCTCGGACCATGCCGACGGCACGCTGTCATCGTGCTCCGCAGCAGAGCCCTCGCCAACGTCAGCCGCCAACGGGGCCTTTGGCAGGTCCAGAGTGAGGAGGAGTTATGACAAAGAGGCCAGTGGCTTCCTCTACCCCAACCACCAACGTCAGCAGAGGCAGAAACAGACCGCAGCAGGCGGAGGCGGGGTCCGGGGGCCCGAGCAGTACGAGCTGCAGCCATTGGCCTATCGACTGAGCGACAGCTTTGAGAACAGCACTTGCACCAGTAAGCTGTCCAACCGACCGTCTGTGCTCTCCGACGAGATCGAGTACTGTGGGATAGATGTGGGCAGGAGCAGCACGGATGGAGACGATGAAGCCATGTGCAGTCATCAGCACAAGGTCTGCCACCCGCCTCCAGCCGTCCAGACCTCGTCCCCTTACAGGGAAAACGCCCTGCGGCCTGGAGGCGACGTAGCCAGCGACAAGGTGCTGTGTAAGACGTGCAGGGGCCAGTCTGCTGGGGCGAAGCGCTGGAGCAATACATCGTTCTCCTCAACCTCTAGCCTGGAGGAGACCATCATCAGCCACACACTGGAGACCATCGACCAGCCGTCACAAGCCACGGAGGAGAGCCTCCATCAGCATCACCGATCCATCGAAGGGCTTCTGTCCTCGCAGTCTCAGAGCTCCTGCGAAGGCCTGGACGACACGAACGAAACGTGCCTCAGCGACGTCCAGCCGGGGCCATCCACTGTGCCCCAAGTTCAAGAAGAGGCTGAAATCCAGTTGCAGCCGGGTCATCTGAATGGCAAGCGGGACACGCTTCGTCTCTCGCTGAAAGAAACAGTTTACGAGAGTTGCAATAAGGGTCGCACCAGTCAGAGCGACGAGGTCGTCATCTTGCCCAACAGTAAGCCAGACCTGCCCGACGTCTGGATAAAGAGAGACGGCAAGCGGGAAGATATGTGTTGAGCAAGCCCGGAGGAATCTTTACAAACACTGTGCTTTAGATAGTCAGACTTTCCAGAGAAAGGGAAATCACTGAACATGGCTACGTGTATAGAAACAAGAAGAGGAGTGTTCACTTACTTTTGTATAATACTCAAAGGAAGTACAAGCCAGCTGCAAATCCAACATGTGACAGCATGTTTGTCGGGTCGCTGCCAAGGCTGTTGCAGTCTATCTTACAGGTAGATGAAGTCAAGAGTGTTTCTACGGCTGAGGGTCAGATCAAGGCAAGACCGGTTCAATGCCACACTGTTAGAACGGAGACGAGGAAAGCTCGTTTCCCAGCCACGGCCTCGCACTAATAATCACACTCGACAAAACTGAAGTCACGGTGATTTGTCAACACAAAAAGCTGCAGAATCTACTTTGTGCCTGGAACGTTTTACCACCTGCACAGACTGGGTTAGAACAGCCACTGGCCTTTCTTCATGCTGAAATTGGCATTAATGAGCCATATGCATTCATAGAGTTCTGAATAATAAAAATGCGAGACGGGCAGAGAAAGAGCTGCACTGAGCAGCGAACAACTCTCGTGTGACTACAGTCGACCGGTTTTGCACTTTGTAGCAACGTGTACGATATGTCCTTTGTGAACATGACATGGAAAACTGGAATCCTGAAGTGATAAACGTGGGGTTTATGTGTGGTCTGTATTGTCATTGACTTGTTTGCATTGAGTGTGTTGACGCAAATTAAAAGTCCCGTCATTCTTTTTCCATAAAATCTACCAAAAAAAAATGTGCCGTTTACTTAAGAGTCCTAAAAGGTTGCAGGGGTTTCTGGTATGGATATAACGCCATTTGATACATTAAGGTGCATACTATTCCAGGATCTATGGATGTCATTGTATGCCTTAATCTTTGAAAGGATATGGACTGAGGAACTGCATCATCACGTCACTGCTTGGGGCTCACTATGTGTATATAGATCTTGCTGCAGCACTCAAAGAAGAAGAACAGAAAGCCTCGAACTAAGCCTTGTCCATTAGCTGCCGTTTGTGTCCCAGTGAAATAAAAAAACAACAATATTTATGTCATGAATAGCATGTGCCAAATGTCTTTAAACAAGCCGTTTCATAAGCTGAAACAAACTGAAGCTGTGTGTTTTGTGCAATGGATGTGTCCTTTCAATAGTAAAAGAGGGTTTACGTGATGGTGGTTCTGAGCTGAGCCAAGAGAGACTCCAGTCAAATGTGCCTATGATTTGCATTACATTCTGGCTTTTGTCTTAAGGATTGTTTGCTTTTGACATCTTGACTGTATAATCACAAGTCTACAACGAGCCTTCACCTTAACATCACTCAGCAGATTCACCTTACCTTAGAGACAAACTAATCACGGTCTTTCTACCAACAGGAGAACATTAAAGGATCACCATCACTGACGTGTACAGGCATCAATGTTGTTAATTTTTCACAAAACTGAAATAAAACATTTATTTTCCTGCAAAATGTCGGCTTTCACTTTATTTCACCGCTTGGTTGAAGCACCAGACGCACAATGAGCTTTGAAGGGATTAAATGAATTGAAACAGTCCTCGAATACAATGAGAAAGAAGCATTGTGCAAACATAAAATCTGAGGTATTCATCCCAGAATCTCAAACAAGTCTCGGCAATTCCTCTAAATATCTGCAAATCAAGCATGAAGACGGAAACCTCACTCGTCAGTGTTCATCGGGTCAACTCCAGTCATTTTCCACCCAGTCCTCTTTGGCCCAGTCCGGTAAACGTGTGGAATATTCAAAATCAGGTCCCTTGTATCGCAGAGCGTGCAGATACATAATGAGCTCCTTCTCTGTTGGATCCGCTCGCACAAGCTTGCACTCACTACACAGGTGGTCTCTGGCCCACGGAGGATTTTGGGAGGCCGCGTCTTCATCTTGGCTTCCGTTTGACTTGGTTGGAGAGTCGTCAGTGTTTTTCTCGTTGCACCCCTGGCTTACTTCATTCACCGCCTCGCTGCCTGAGCTACAACCTGAGGGCACCTGGGTGCGATCACTCTCCCCACCTGTGTTTGGTTCTGAGCTGCCATCTGATTTATCCTCTGTCCCGCTTTTCTCTGTCTCTACCTCAATCCCAATCCCATCATCTGGAATGTCCAAGAGGCTGAGGCTTTCCTGAGAGCGATGCTCCTCGACCAGATCGTGCAGCAGCTGCTCATCACTCTTCCCCATCAGCCCGCCCTTCCCCCTGTGAGGACCCCAGGCCAGGGAGCCATAGATGGGATCATTGAGGATGGGGAAGCCCAGGAACTGGAGGTGCACCCTGATCTGGTGCGTGCGGCCAGTCAGGGGCAAGCAGCGGACCACACTGGTTTTCCCGTTGTAGCTCAGCCTCTGGAAGACAGTCCTGCACTCCTTTCCTTTGGGGTCGACCCTGCAGAGGCCGATTTTAAACGAAACCACCAGGATGGGCTCCTCACAGATCAGCTCACCCTCCGGAAACTCCCCGTCTACTCGGCACACATATTCTTTTTCCAGCTGGTAGAGAGAACACAGGTGAAAATCAATTCTCCAGGTATGGCAAAAAGTTTAATGTCAGTCACGAGATAAATCCTCCTCTCCTGAACCAACCTGTCTGTCTCGCACCAGCTGGTCCAGTTTCTTTGACGCCTCCAGGGTGCGGGCAAACAGCAGGACGCCCGAGGTGAGCCGGTCCAGCCTGTGGACCGTGTGGAGCTCAGAGATTCCCCGCTCTTTTCCCAGGATGAAAATCACCGTGTTGTGGCGGTAGCGGCCGCAGGGGTGGACCGGGATGGAGGCGGGCTTGTCCACCACAAGCACTTCACCGTCATCCACCAGAACCTCCATGGGTGTGCCGACCACAGGGGGCTCGTGGCGGTGCACCGTGTTCCTCATGTGGTCATTGTTCTGTGGACAGTCGAGGGACGATTAAAAGCTTTCACCTCCAAGTGGAGAACTGATTCATTCTGTGGTGCTCCATTAAGGGAAACACTATAAAATATATGGAGATGCATACTGATGTGCAACTATATAAATCTAAGCTATGTTGCATATTTAGAACAATTTTCTTATAATGCTTTGTACCTTGTTACCAGTCCATCACAGGGTACATACACACTACACACTGAAGAGCATTCTCAGACACAATATGTCACATTGCCATTGTTTACAACACTTGCATTAATGATGTTTACTATGCGACCAGTAAAGTCTTGTGCCCCAGATTAGGCTTCTATGTTTTCATTCTATCAGAATCTGCACATAACATGTTTTTGAAATACTACTGATAAAGCAAAGTCTATAGTTAGATTCCTTGTCAGACAGAGCTTTTCATTGTGTTGGCATGTTCTCCCTGCGTCTTTGTAGATTTGATCCTGGTAATCTGGTGTACTTGCACAGTCCGAAAACAGTTATATTTCGGGTCATGGCAGACTTGCTCCTCAATGTAAGGGAGTCAGTGAAGTCAGTGTCCTGTGATGGACAGGTGATCTGTCCAGGTGGGTGGATGGCTCCTGTCGTTAAGCTCTGACATGAGGCTGTGTGTGTGTGTGTGTGTGTGTGTGTGTGTGTGTGTGTGTGTGTGTGTGTGTGTGTGTGTGTGTGTGTGTGTGTGCAGGTGACACTGACCCTCAGCACCACGGACAGGTCCTCCACAGGGGTCTCGTTGAGCCTGATGCGGCCCTCTCGTGCAGCTCTCTGGTAGTACTCCACGGACTCTGCTCTGAACTCAGTCTTGAAAACCTCCTGCAGGCTCTTCCCGACCCAGCGACCTTTGCAGTACGTCTTGAAGTCAAAGAAGTACGGGTGCACTTTGCGCAGGCCGCCTTCGAAGTAGTAGGAGGTCTCGTCGAAGTGCTCCTGGCTGAAGCTGACCCCAGGCTTCCTCTTCTGGGGAGGGGGGATGTATCTCTCCCCCGGGGACAGCTTCTTCCCCCCGGCTCCTCTCCGCCTCTTCCCCCGGCCGCTGGTCTCTGCTTGGTCCGGCTCGTCGCTCTTGCGTTTGCCGGGTTGTGAGGCTTCTTTCGGGCTGGTAACCTCCACCGGTGTCGGTGCCTGCTCCTGCTCCATCGTGGAGCTGCTCTGCAGACGCCGTGAATAAAAACAAAAACGATTCACAGGGATAACGTAGTAACGCGGACCAATACGAAGATGTGTTTCATTAGTTACACGTCTATTAACTTGAACCCAGGGAGAAAATAGTGAATTAACCCGACTCAGCGCTCTCACTGCAAACCTCATGTGCATCGCTTCCTGTGGGTCCTACATGAGGTGGCGCTTAGTGATGACGTATTTTTGTAGTCCACTAGATCACTAATGTAGTTTGACGTGTCAAACGGCTACTTCAAAGTTTTAAATTAGCTCCTTTTTGGGACATTGTCGTCATCCATTGTTCAAAATATGTATTTAGTATGATTTCAGTCTTTATTATGCAGAAGACAGCTAACACTTAAGTTTTTAAGACAAGCCTTTGTGTTGCTCTGATACCTTAGGATGGACAGACCGACTAATTTTAGAAGTGGGCATTAAAGTACTTGGAAAGAATTTGGGTGTCGACCCTGGCAGACAATGAATACGTCTTTATTAATATCATTGGTCTTTCTGTATTAACCATAAGAGCTTATTAAACATTCTCATTTCATGCAGCCATTTGTGACTATGATGCATTCATTAACCAATCCAAAAAAAAATCTAAACAGTACCATATCAATTTAATAGGTTTATTAATAAATCTGACATTACATATGAACATATTTCAGTATTTGTACAGTTTCAAAAAAGTAAGTGCCCTAATCAATAATGATTTGGCCCAATTTCCGCTCTGGTCCAAAGTCAGAAAGTCAATGAGATATGTCTTATGCATATAAAGGTAGTAGAAAGCAGTTCTCACCACAACATGTGTCACTTTATTAAGATTTTTTTTTATGAAAGTTCCTTGATTTATTCTAGAGTTTGCCTTTCTGTGTTGCTGGATTAATAACCTAAGCATTTCTATTATATTGCACACAAATATCCCATTCATTTGAATTCATCGCAAGCATCCAGGAAACCGCATACTGTAGTTCTTAAAGCTCTAATTCCATTTTCCTCCTTGCTGAACTTCTCTAACCTAACCAAAAGTAGTACTATAAATCACTTATAATGACTTCATGGATTCCGGGAGTAAGGTCATGGGTCCAGCGGTGGTAACTCATTCGCTCTCACTGCCTCAGCACTCCTGGAAGACATTCTGCACTGGCAACAAGAGTGAGAACCTCCTCGTTTGCCGCTTGGTGACACAGCCCTGTGAGGCAGACGGCCGTTAAGTCTGGGCCTTGGTGAAGCCACGAGGAGTGCTACGGGGCCCTGGAGATGCAGCACCAACGCCACCTCCTGCAGGGGTAACCACACTGCAGTCAGAGCTCACCTCTGGGGAGAGACAAACAGCATAGATAATATCAGGGGCGAGCTGCAGGGAGTAGGTGGATGTGCAAATAGGGGAGATAACATTGTGCAAGGGTAGTTTAAACTGCTTATAAATCATTTGTTTTTGTGCAATACCCGGGCCACTGACGCCTCTTGTCAGTCAGCGGGACGTAGACCACTCCCATCAAAGCTTTCTTAAGAAAGGTGCCATCGCTCTGACGATCGTACTGCTCTAGCACCTGACTTCCTCCGTCCGGACCCACCGGGAGAACCAGCCGCCCACCAGGCTTCAGCTGCTCCAGGAGCTTTCACCAGGGGAGAGAGTAAACATGATGCAATGCAATGCTTCATTAGTATGGAAACAGTTCCATCCGTTGAAAGTCAAAGTTCCCTTCCACTTTTATATAATTGTAGGGTATTTAATTGTAAATGTGTTGTTGCAAGCATCCTTACAGACTTAGGAACAGTGGCTGCAGCTGCTCCAACATGAATGGCATCAAATGGTCCTCCATCTGGGAAGCCGAGCCTTCCATCTCCCACTGTGGACAGATGTAGGTGTGACACACAAGTGTCTTTTTATCACTGATCAAAATTTTAAAGGACTTTCTCATCTCCTCATTCACCTATAAATTTGATGCGTCCTGACCCAAGCAGTTCAGGGTCATCCGACTGCACGTTTTTTGTTGACATCTGAACCAATTCATCAATGTGCTCAATGCCAACAACTCTCCCAGTTGGTCCTGTCTGCAGAGAAGAAAAACAAAATTATTCATTGGACCATGTAGTGAACTGTATTTTATGCTAACTTCGGTAAAGAATGGGTCAGTGCGGTATTGTAATAAATGTGCAAATCTGATATGGAAATTACCATCCTGGCAAAGCAAGTGGTGAGATATCCACTTCCTGAACCAACATCTAGTGCAGACGCCCCTTCAGTTAGCTTGTCACTTAGCAGCTCCAAGGCATGAGCATGCTGTCAAACCAGACCCATAAAACATCATTCAGTCCACTGTGTGTAAGTGTGAGTGAATTATACAACACAGAATTCAAAACACTTGAGATACTGTGACAACACTTCATTAAGAACAGTATTATAAATTAGAAACACTCTTTATAGTCCTTTTATGCCTAATTGTTATACAGTCACTGAACCTGTTTACTTGCAACCACTCAGCAGGGAGCTTGATTAAAGTTTTTACAGCAGGGTCAGAAATTCAGTTGTAAGGTATCTGCTCATTATTCAAATATACGTTGTTACTCACCATGTGTGGTGCACTGATGGTTGCCCTGTACCCTGTGTGAATAAAATGTCAGAATGCAGAGTAAATACACACATCTGGGCTCAACGAAAACAACCTCATGTTTTCATTTAAACAGTGTGTACCTGCAGAAAATGACAGGAATGCATACCAATGGATTGAGGAGAGTCGGCATAAGGATAGTCTGAAGAGTAGAGGCCTCTGTCTGTGGCCAGCATGGCATCAAACACACGGTCACTGCGGATCACCCCATGATCTGCTCAAGAGAACAATTATTATTAATAATGGCTCAGACACAACCACAAGCTGGTTAAATATTGGATGGATGGATTTCCCTTTTTAATATTTCTCAGTATCCACTTGCATATCCAACTCCTTTTAATGATGTATCTTTTTTTAAAAAGAAAACATTGTGAAGCATCCTTTATATTTTACAATATCATATCAATATGTCAAATATTTTCCCCATTTTTTCATCTATAGTAAGTCATCTATGTATTGCTCCATCTGCTGAAAACATAACCCTGCTCTCTTTTAAATGTAGTGTAAATGCACCAACTGTCATAATGACATCAACTTTTTGTTTGGCCTGGATGTTTTGAATTAAACATGAGTCAATCCTCCCTGACACCAGCTAACTTACCTCTCAGCCTGCTGACCAGCTCTGCATGTGTTCTGCCACTGGACATCCAGGCCATGGTCCTGGACAGCAGCACACCCATGGGGACTGCCACCACTGCCAGGCGCAGGGCTGCCTGCATCTCCTGCCCCTGAACTCCCTGCACAACCCAGAGCATGACCGGCACATTACTATGACAAAGACCTGACAACCTGGCTGTGGCAGTGAGGCTGGTCGTTTGCAGGATGTTCAGTAGCTGTCTCTGCAGACTGAACTGGCACAGCAAAATAATCGCAAATTAAGATGACATTGATTACACCATTTACAGCTACTATAACAAGTAACCATTATGTTATGAGGCGATCGATGCTCCTCAACTAGTCGATACTCACAAATACAACAATTCAGCAGAGGTCAGCAGAGCTTGTTTACCTTGACAGTTGCTTCCTCCAGTTGAGACGAACCAAGGCAGCTTCTGGCCAATCAGGTGCGTCCTTTTACAGCGTGAAGGCGTATCAGTCCAATCATAGCACGAAGAAGTTTGATGGACATTTAAAGCGGCCAATCATGTCACCCTAAATAAGGAAGTGAATCCGTACGAGATTGTGAACCATGGACACAGTTAGCTAGCCAGGCTAATGTTTAATCTCTAAATTTATGCATTTTGGGACACAATAATTAATCAATTGAGCTTTTCACGCAGGTAAGAGAAAACATACATGTGTACTGCAACTTGTTATATTGTGTAAGAACGTGCGAAGAATATTTGACATGTATTACAGTGGTTAATACAAACGCTTTAAGACTTGTGCATCTTAAAACCCTACTCAGGTCACAATGGTTGACGACTTCGAGGGTCGGGAGATACGGTCCAGTGGGGAGCTGTGGTCTGAAATCTGCTCCAGTCTGCCGGAGGTTCGAGCTGATGCTGAGTTCAAAGACTCCTTCCAGCCTCCAGCACCAGCACCAGCACCAGCACCAGAACCAGGACCTGGGCAGGTCAATGGACGGGCAAATAACACCCCCTCCGATACCACATGGGAGCCCATGGAGGACTCTGAGCTCTACATAGCCAGTCTGGGTACAAATATCTTCTGTTCTCCATCTGCTCCTTCCTAGACTACAGGTCTCCATCCATGAAGTTATGCTGTCATTCCTGTCTCTCTGTTTGAGATTGTAGCGACCATAGTGTTTGGGTTGATTCAAAGCTCTGAATTGCCCTGTCTCTGTCCTATGTGTGCAGACTCTTGCCACACTCTTCTGGTTCATAGCAGGTCACAAGAATGAATTCATGTTTTGGTTTCGTCTTTCTCCAGAGAACCGGCTAAAGAAGCTAAAAGGTCAGTCCAGTGACGTGACATCCAGGGACATGTTGCGCTCTCTGTCTCAAGCTAAGAAGGAATGCTGGGACAGATTTCTGCACGATGCCCAGACCTCAGAGCTGTTCCAGGGTGGGGACATGGACGAGAGGTAGGCTGCTCTCCATCTACCTTCAGTACTTGTGGCTGCACTCAGTTATTACCCTATCTGTCTGACTGACCTGTGATAAGTGGTGAATTCTTCCTTCCCCAGTGCCCTGGAACACTTTAAGAGGTGGCTGATCCCAGAGAAGGTGGCCATCAGCGCGGAGGAGCTGGAATATCTCCTGCGGCCGTCTCAGAGTAAAGACGCGACGGAACCAGACCAAACACAAAATGATGAGGACTCGGAGGGCAAGAAGCGCAGCCCTGAGGAGGATGATACTCCCAGCCCGGAGAAATGAGTTTGTTTAAAATAGTAACAGTGAAAAGAGAGATAGTTTGGTGCGCATTCAGCAGGGGTGAATTGTTACCAGTGTGAACAACATTATGTCATTGCAGAATTTTGGCCAAAGCCTTTGCTAAGAGCGGCCAAAGAGGCAATTACGGCCTGCTATCATCATCCTCTGTATCCCCAGCAACTGAGTGTTAAGTGCCCATTCAGTCATACATGTTTTGTCCCAGCTATTCATCCCTCCAACTGAATGACACCAGAAAAAAACATATTGTGTAAAGGGTCTGAAATTAGAGCTGTATGTCCTGTTTGCATCCAGTCAGTGTAGTGACTCCCACTGAATCGATTACCAGAATGGTTCTCTACTTTCAGCGCAAACACAAAAGGCTCATGAAGGACCACATGCAGTATCTTGTTGTTAATCAGGCTTTGATGACGTATCTTGCGGAGACATTATTTTTCTGTTTTTAAAAACGATCACCTGTAGAGTAGGAATCTATACCTGAAGACATTGTAACATAATGTATAACATCTTTATTTTTTCCATGTTGATTTTACATTCAGGGTTTTACCCTCATTTAAATAAAATGTGTAGAATTGAATCAGTCTGTTTGCTTATTTGCTAAGCAAGAGAAGTGTAACTAAAGAGCAGAAGTGCAGTTTAAACCATTCACAGACACCAAATTTCGCTTTAGACACTCGTGAGTAGACGCTGAGTGCGGTCGGAGGCACATTTATTTGCTTGTCATGATTTACTGACTGCAGTATCTTTAGATGGCAGCAAAGAACGAAATTTATTTTTCCCCCGAGTCTAGTAGACTGTTCTTCTGCACAGAGACTTCTGCACCACCAGCTGTAAAACAGATTAATAATGTCATGTTTAAAGACGTTTTGCCTATAACAACAGTTGACGTGAAATATGAGTTTGATCTCTGACCTTCCCTGTCGAGACATTGGCACCATGATCATCATAAACACTGACAAACCTGATCACTTATTTCCACTGTTGCTTATTAACCACTTTTAATGCATAATTTGATATACCCATCAGCCACACAGTTAGTGCTTAACATTGCTGCCTCACAACAAGAAGATCAATGGATTGAATCCTGGTTGGACTGAAGGTCTTTCTGTGTTTTCCTCATGTGGGTTTTCTCTGGGTTCTCACCTACAGTCCAAAATATTAACATTATAGAACATTATCTGAACATTATTATTATGAACATAACTCAGCAGACTTGCTTTAACTAAGCTGTTTTAGTTCACTTTATCTTTTAGACTGACTTGTCCAGAATTCAATAGACCAAAGTCAATTTAAACAGGGAAAATCTACTTAAAAAGTGCAACCATGTGTCATCCTCTTCTGTGAAACGTGCCACTTGGGCTCATGGACATGAAAACCTGTGGGAGCATCTTGATAATCTTGCTGTCGATCTCCCGATGCCCAGAGGACCGAGGCTGTGACATCAATTGAATGCAGGCAATTAAATCAGTGTTTGTTCTCATTTCCTTTCAAGTGCAGATGAAATTCTGTCACTTATTTTGACACAATAAAGTGGAGTCTATTTCACCTCTTCCGAGGACATGTGTATAAAACTTTCACCATTCCTGTGAGTTGAGGCAGATTGAGATTGAGCCTCACTGAAGAATCGCTCTGTGGTATTTCCACCAAGGTTGGGATGGGATGATGATGGCACGCGGCCCCAAATTGCAGGAAATTAAAATTTGATTGACACCGATCTCTGATTAAAATGTAATTGTCGTCCCTGGAAAGTGTTAATAAAGAAGCCCACCTGTGACATCTCCTGACAAAGAGAGCTTTAACAGCCATTTGACTCTAAATGTCATCCAATAAAAGAAAAGAAAAGGACCTACTTAAAATAACTGGGAATAATTTAGATCTCCTTATCGAATAATTTCCAAATCATTAATCATGTCAGTATGGAGCACTTTAAACATGATTTTACCATGGTTTCTGGTTTATTGCATGTGTATGATTAAATGTGATGTGTGAACTCATTGCAGGAAAAGTCAAGTGACAAATCAAATTGAAAGGAAGAACCAAACAAACTGGGCTCTTAGTTTATTGTGTTGGGAGACCACAACAGCCCAGCACAACACGTATATTTGTTGCAAACGTTGCAAACACATGACGGCCTGTGGAACTCGGAGGGAGGCCAAGAAATACTGCTCGCTCCTCTCTCAGCATCAGGTGGACACGTGACGGCCCAATTTTGTGTGTGAAGTGGACGGACACACGTGAGTTTTCTGTCTGCGCGGCGGTGGCACCCTTCAGAGGCGCAGTGCAGAGAAAGGCGAGCGGCTGGGGTTTAATCCACTGGGGCTGTCCATTACCCCACAACTGTGGCAGGATACAACAAACCTCAGCTGAGCCTGGCCCTCTGTACAATTGCTGTGACTGAGCCACATGCTGTTTTTTTTTTATCACTATGTGGGGAACTAAAGCAGCCACCTCCTTCATGAGGAGCTTTGCAGAGAGATGAAAGAGCAGCCCCCTGACCCAGCTGACCTCCTGGAGGAAGCCCAGCTGCGCGGGGTCAACCCGCACACTCCCTGTCTCCATCAGCACCTCGTTAGGTCAGAGGGAAAAGTGTCCTGCACGTTGGTGATAAGTAGCCAGGGTGAAAGTCACTGAACAGAAACAGTTGTTGTTTTTTTCCTGTTTTACAGACAGAAATAGAGATGTATTGTGCAAGTGAAGAATTTGTATTGGCTGTAATTTGAACACCGAGATGTTGAAACATCGGAAAATGTTTACAGCTGTTGAGTGTGATGTAAATAATCACAGTGACCATAAAACCCTCGTTGTCATACATTTAAAGACTCACAAATGCTGAACTTTATGTGCTGGAAAAGGTTTCCATAATTGTAAAATACAAGCAAATACCATGCTGCAAAACACAAAGCTGTATTTTATCGCATTAATGATTGCTGCTTTTTGTTGAAAGGTTCTCCTCATTGTGAAAATGAATAAAAGTGTAACAATACAGCTGCCTCCTACTTTCGCTCTGGGTCATAGGCAACGTTATTATATCCACAATCAGCCGCTCTACTCTCTTCAAGTAGCCCTATGCTAATGAGCTTCACCCTGTTCAGACACTCACTCAATGAATCACACTGTCACACTACTCTTTTTACACCTCTGGCACTGAGGCCGTACATGGTTTTTAAATTAGTTTGACTCCAAGAGTCATCGAAGCGTGGAGATTTTACATATGGCTTAAACACATGGACAAAGGCCAAAGAACATTTTGTTATACTGTTTGGATCACCATCAGTTTCCATAAAGGGGACTCTTCTCGGCCACATGGTGGTCAACCAGAGGGTTGTTGGCTCATATCCCGATCAGAGGAGAATCCACTCTGCGTGGAGGTGACATCTTCTCACAGGGTACAGGTGGGTTTTCTCCAGGTACTCCAGTTTCCTCCCTCATTTCAAAAACATGCATGTTTGACCCACAGTAGGTCACCAAGTTTAGGACATGAAGTAAAAATGATAATCAACCAACTCCAACTCCAATAACAACCAGCAGGCTTTATAAAACCGCAGACACATTGAACGTTCAAAGGAACTGTTACGTTGTCTCCGACCTGCATGAGGTTAGCACAAATTAATTTAGAGTGAAATACAGAGAGGCTCGGTGGCTCCCAGAGGAACTGCATGGCAGATGATTGCTTATGTGAGTTGGTGAGTGTGATTGACGTGGTTACCTGTGCCTTTTTACAATACTTGAGGTGACTCACTCGCATGATCCTGCACTGTACACCGTGTGTATGTGTGTGTGTGCATGTGTGTGCGTGTGAGAAGGAGAGAGAGAGAGCGCTCGAGACAGAGAGGAGAGCTCCTTACTTTGAAGCTGAGCTGGCTGGAGGGAGGACGTACAGCTTCCTACAGACAGAAGAGGAGAAGATGTCTCATTAACGTCTCTAACAGGTATTCTTTCTTTCATTTTCTACCTGCATGTGCTCTGATCACTGTCTCATTACCTTTTAGGCGATAAACGATTTAATCGTGATACATTTTGTGTGTTAAGGGGCTTGCAAAGTCTGAATCAGTCTTTGATAAGTTAACCAAGCAAAGAGCTGTGTGAGAAGAGCCGGATTTAAGCAATATATGATTCACATAATTTGTTAAGAAAACGTTGACTATGTTCAGTGTGGTGGTGAATAGGTCTTGGATGGTCTAAGTAGGTCAATTACAATCACTAATTCATGTTGTGTGTGTGTCAGAGGAGGTGAATGATGAAGTATTCACATCTCTTTTGAATCTATTTTGGATTGGTTAATCTGTCACTTTGGATTTACTGGTCTCTACTTACTGTATTTAATAATAATTATAAAAACAACAAAAACAATAACAATGATGATAATAATAATAGTAATTTTCTTGACTGAGCACTTTCCATCAAAGTGCTGTACAATTACTAAACATTTCAAAAGGACGCACTGGTCCACAGATAAACATACATTTAGCTCCACTGCGATTTGTTGCTTTTTTATATGAATGAAATACAGATGCAAATGATGGCAGTGTGCGAAGACAGATGTCAGATATTAACATCTTATCTTGCAAATTCAAACAGAAAAGTCACTGAAGCGCTCGCGTTGTTTTAATTGCTCTCATTTGGCTGCAGACACGAGACACCAGATCTGGAATAAATTACCACTCATACCCATTTACATGCATCATGTAGCCTAGGATTACATCCTGTAAAGTGATTCATATTTGGTATATCTCAGCAATAACAGGTTGGCAGGATGCACAGTGGATCACAGACGGCGTACATATGTTTGAGATGTTCACAAAGGGAAGCATTATCCACAAGAAAAAAAAGAAATACCATTAAGATTGAAATAGAAAAGACTAGAGAAAGAGAGAGAAACAAAGGCTGAGAGAGTAAAGTGAAGAGGGGCAGAGGATGTGATGTTGAGAAGATGAAACTGATGAAAGTGAAAGGATGCATTTTTCTTGATGAAAGGGAAGATTTTGGACCGAGTTTTTAATGAGATTGATTGACTGAGAGATTTGAAGATGATCACTAATAAGGCTGTGACTCATCTCTAAAAAACGTTCAGTTATTGTCGCCTTACTGTTGAAGGTTTTCCTCCAATATTATTTGAATTGTAACGTGTTTCTCTCTTGCTTCTGACATCAGCAGCTATGGACTCGGGTGACAGATCCGATATGAACTCCTCCAATTCAGCCTTCATCGCTGACCCTTGCTCCACCTCCCCCTGCTCCTCCTCCCCTTGCTGTAACATCACACACCCGATCCTCTTCACCTCCACCTTCTCCGGCCTGGACCTCCTGTCTGACCTGAAATTCGTCTTTATCCCTCTCTACTCGGCCGTGGTCCTGGTCGCCTGCTCCGGCAACCTCCTCCTGCTCTACCTCATCTGGCACAACAAGAAGAGACACAACACCACCAACTTCCTCATCGGCAACCTGGCACTCGTCGACCTGCTCATGTGCATCTTCTGCGTCCCTCTGACCGCCTCCTACGCCTTTGACCAGCGTGGATGGGTCTTCGGCCCCTACATGTGTCACTTTGTCATGGTCATGCAGTCTGCAGCCGTCTACGCCGCCGTCCTGTCCCTCATGGCCATCGCCGTGGACCGCTACGTGGTCGTGGCCTATCCCATCCGTAAGCGAGCAGGCTGCCAGTTCTGCTGGGGTCTGGTGGCCCTCATCTGGTTGTCCTCCCTGGCTTTGTCCATGCCCACCGCGCTGCACACCGTCTACCTGGACCTGCAGGTGGCCGGGCTGCAGATGGCCGTGTGCGAGGAGTTCTGGGACGGCCAGGAGCAAGGCCGCCTCATCTACTCCTGCTTCATCCTCTTCTTCTCCTACTTCGTCCCGCTGGCTGCCGTCTCAATCTCCTACTGCGCTATATCCTACCAGCTGAAGCACAGGACCATGTCCAGACTGACGGCGTGTCCGGAGCTGCGATCTGCAAAGGTCACCTGGAGCAAGCGGAGGAGGAAGACCTTCTACCTCCTGCTGGCCTCGGTCCTCTCTTTTGCCTTCTCGTGGCTCCCCTTACAGGTACAGATGAATAGCAAAGAGCTTGCAATGTGGCAGTTACACAAGAAATTATCACTCCTTTCTCTTAAAACATGTTGATTACACAATTTCTTACTCATTGAGTGGTAGATTAGAGGATCCGAGCCAGCACCACCTCTAAAGGGCAGTAATTCAGCCAATAATGGCAGAAAAAAAAGAATAACTAACAAGCACAATCGTGTTAAAAGCTATTATGAGAACAAAAGTGTGTCTTAGACTGATTGTCACAGCTTGAATCCAAAAAGCAAACAGCTGCATATTTATTGACTCAACAGCAAAGTGACTCATGATATAAATGCCAGCTAAATGTCAAGGTATTCCTTAAAACTCAAATATCCAAAATGGATTTACTCCTGGTCTTCACGGTAGATAAATGGCGAGCAATGAAGCCTCAAAGCGCAATCATACTGCGGTTTCCCACAGTCCAAAAATGTTGTTTAGGCCATTTGGAGACTCTGAACTGTTCTCAGGCGTGAATGTGAGAGGGAATGGTGTCTGTGTGTGTGTGTGTGTGTGTTCTCTAATGACTTTTTCCTTGCATCGATAACACAGTTTAACCTTACAGGTGGTGAATCTGATCCGTGACCTGGACACAGACTTCTCCATCCTGGGGAAGAATTACGTGAACGTCATCCAGGTGTCGAGCCACCTGTTCGCCATGAGCTCCTCCTGCTACAACCCGTTCATCTACGCCTCGCTGCACCACAAGTTCTTGTCCTGCCTGTGCCGCCACATCCAGTCCTGGAGGAGAGGGAGGAAAAGGGACAGGGGTCGAGGGTCAAGCATCCTGACAATGTCCAACAGAGTGCCGCGCCGCCACACCTCCAGCACCACCACCGCCGCCACAGCAGACCTGCCGGGCGCTGCTGCAAATCACGCCGGGGCTCTAGACAGCTACGGTTAACTCGTTGTTTCAGTTGAATGGGCACAAAAATGCTTTCACTGGTCTTTTCTTCCGCTCAGCTGGATGAAAATCTCCGCTTCGGGAGAGAAATGTTCCTCACTCTTCATTCAATACCGATCTTGTAAGACGTCGTACCGATGGGCAGGAGAGATGCAACCACGCCGTGTCCAGTTACACACATTTTAAAATGACACAATTTCAATGTTCGATTTGTGTAATGCGCTGTATTCTCGAGATACGTGGCTATTTATGTACCGAAAAAGCCTGTCAAGCTCTGAAAAATGTGATGCTTCGATGTGTCGACTGTGATCTATGTTTGTAAAAATACACAAACAATTTAGCAATTACTCCTCATATACTTGTTGCAATTATTCACAACCTCGTCAATTTCACATAGTTAACATCAACTTAATGGCATGTTTTTATTGTAAGGATCTAAATGTTCATTTGCCATCCCTGTGCTCTCTAATTGCTTGTGTATTAATTGGAAACAAAATTAGGTCGATGTCACTCAATAAACAGTTTCATGTAAATCACCTCGCCTCCATGGTTCACTTAATGATAATGTATTCCAGTCATTCAGTTTGGCATTCAGCACCTTTAATGCTTCACTTCACAATGCGACACTTCCTGCTGCAGCTGTGACATTCGAGAAACTTGGCACAGACAGTGAAGCAAAATACGCCGCGTGTCTAAATGTCAACTTCTGGATGGTGAGAAAAACAGCATCGTCACCTGTGCTGCACACGAGGACGACTTAAATGGAAAAGAGGAAAAAAAGAAAATATAAACAAAGGAATGATCGGCTGTCAACCAAAACAGTACATTTGACAGAGGCACCTCTCACGTTTAATATTTTGACTCGATGCAATTTAATAAATACATGAAAATGAGATGACACAGTAGTTCACTGAACTGTGCCGTCTCCTCACAGCATGATCGTTCCCAGTTTGGATCCCAGTCGAACCAAAGGCCTCTCTCACTCAACTTCTCTCACTCTCTCAGCCTCTCTCAACCAGCTGCTTTTCAGAGTCACATGATTACATCACTGTGTTTGTCACTTATGTTTGCAGCCCGTCTTTCCCTGAGGACCTAGTCCAGGATATCAAAATATGAACACTGACAAGTCTTTATTTAGCTTCTTTATTTAGCTTCTTTCTTTATTTCATCCCGTGTGCCACTTCTACACCATATAGTGGAGTTGTTGTTTTCAGTGGTCTCGACAGCCCACTCACAGCCACTGATGTAGCTGGTTTTTAAGAAGTGATGAAACCTTTTTTTTTCTTCAATCTAATCCAATCTAAGTGCTAGCCTGAGGCAGGAAATACCCCTTTCGGTGGATAAGGGGGTAACTGCGTCACTATTGTCATTTTCTCAGAAAAACATACCTATTTAGGTTGACTGAAATTGTTGAAATTGCCTTGAGGCGTCAGTGTGAAAGTGAATGATGAAAGTGAATGAAAGTGATGATGCATAAAGCAGCTCCAATGATAATCCTATTATTAATTATGAATTATTAATATCAAGGGACATTGTGCAGGAATTAAGCCCATCTAACAGCAAAATCACATATCACAATCAAAAGCATAGTGCACTCTCGTGCCTCCTTATTTCAGACACACATTGCAGCTACGGTAGCCTCCATGTCTCAAAAAGCCTCTCTTGCTGATCTTTACCTCTGGCATCACTGGTTCACAGGGAAAACACGACGACGCTATTAGTTCCTGGCTGGCGTCTGTAGTTATAAATGTTTGGGTTTTTTTGGGGGGCAGCGACAGCTCAGAGCAGCTCTGCTGAGAGTTGAGTCACTGAGACCAGGAAACAAGCAGAGAAAAGGAACAGTTTAGGTGAGCAAAGCGCAGATGTTGACTCGATTTCAGCCACATTAGACACCTGTCGTGAGTAAGAAATGTGATGACTGTGAGGAGTCTGGTGTACGCTCCTGTCTCCAGAGCACGAAAGGAGCTGCCAAAAGATTTTAACCTGTGGATTAATTAGCCTTGTAAACCAACAGTGTTGCAGGGGTCTCCTGGAGCCTATTCTAGGGAGTGAGGCAGGAACTAAACCAAGGCAACATACATCAAACATACTATTCACTCTAATATATTGACCATATTAAAAAAGCTAACTTGTATATAACTAACTTATCTTGAAAACTTAGCTTTTCCGTAATCAAAAAGTTACTGATGACAGATTGACTGAATGTAACATCACACAAATACAGATGTTATATAACTCTTTAGTTCATAACCATATCCATTTATCCATTACTTTTGTAGCTTCCTTAGACTAAAGTGCAGTCTTCAAAGACAAAAACCCAAATTCTTCTCTGATTTTTCTCTGGAGCAGTAAATGGTTTGAAACCTTTTGTAAACCTAATTGGTTTAATTTTGAACTAAATGGCTCAATTTGCCCATGTCTACTTTTCTGATTTTTAATACATGTTCGAAGACTCCACTAATCATTGTCAGAACAACGTTTTAGCAGGTGATGCTCAGGAGAAGAAGTACAGAATAAAGTGGAGATGGGCATTCATTACGTTTACTGCTAACAGAAAATAAGTGGACAAGGCTTTCAGAATAGCATATGTGATCTGTGTAACCTCTGCTAATAGCAGCATAAGATTACACACTCGCAGTGCATTGTATTCACATCACACTTACTGCTGTTGTCCTGTCTGACTGCGTCACGAAAGCCATGAAAATGGAAATTCAGCTTGAACATGCAGACAAGAGGGGTCTTGATTTAGTAAGTACTGCTAGCTGTGCGCTGACTGCATGCAGAGAGATGATGATGATGATGATGATGATGATGATGATGATGAAAACATCCAGCATTAAATCAACCTCCTGAATAAATAGTAAATAATTTACAGGTTTTCATTAATAATTTACAAGGTTTCATTTGCTATTGTGTGAAGATTTCTCTCTCTCCCTCTCATGGTCCGCAGGTCTATTTAAAAAACACCTCCTGTGGAAGCACAGCCTCATCAGAGCGGTGCACTGTGTGCAGAGGTAGGAAAAAAACAACCAAAAAAAACAATTATTTGTCAGAGTTTCAATGGAGCATAAAATCATAGGTTTCTTCTCTGCACAGAAAAGGCTGCAGAAAGCACAGGAGAAACACGAAAACCTGTTCTGCATATGCTCACTAAGCAATATCTATCACAGCGTGTACAGCTTGTGCATGACAAAGTATACATTAAAGCCTGAGAACTATATCATCAAATCGGTGCACAGCCTCCCAACAGCTACAGCCACCGTGGTTGTGATGCAGTACATCACTCCTGTGTGCAGCTGCTCAGAGGGCAGCCGAGGTTCAAGCGATAGCCAAGTGGTGCAAAATTGGAATGAGTCAGTCTGTGGAAAGGCTTGCAGGTGTGTCATTTAGACACTAAATTCTCTTTTCTCTCAGCACACATTTTGAGGAGCCATTTGCCATGAGAGAAAATCTCATTTGGAGCCATTTCTTCACCTCTTTCTTCACCTGTGCACATCTGACATGAAATTTTAGTGTTTTGTTTGTTTTTGGGGCGTTTTTTTGACCAAAGGTGGCTTCTTCTAGTCACTCGCTTATTTACTACTTCATTGTAGTCAAATAGTTTAAGCAAAACAAGAAAAATCTGTCTCCTTATAACTCCATGACTGAAGTACAACCATCCATTATCTCGTCCACTTTGAACCTTAATAGTGTCGCAAGGAGCAGCTCATATCGTGTGAAGAGAGGGAGTACACTATGGACAGTCCATCACAGACCCACCATTCAGAGGCAATTCACAGTGTCCAATCAGCCTGCAGATGCATGTTTTTGGACAGACGGAGGAAACTGGGAAACATAGAGAAAGGCCCTTGGTCCAACTGGGAGTCAGACTCCAGACCTTCATGCTGTGCGGCAACCGCATTATCTACTTATTCCATAACTAAAGTATAGACTCACAAAACAAAATAAAAGGAGTCAGAGCCCACCGTGGAGAGGGCTGGAACGCAGAAGGAGTGAAGGCTGGACTGGTCCAGAAAATAGAAATACACAGGCAGAAAAATGCTGAGAGTTAGAGGCTGCTTTGCCACGAGTAACACACCCCTCCACCTGTGTGAACGTCAGGGCTGGGCCAATCAAACTGTGAGTAGAGAGAGAGGAGAACAGTGCTGCTGAAATTTCAATTAACTGGGCTGTAATCTTTCCCCAATCACCCCGCTACGAGTACAACACTGAATAGGACAGGAACATTCAGTCGAGATGTCATTAGCAGGCGCTCGTTCTGCAGGAGCATTGAACATCCACACCTACGTGCAGTTGCTCGGTGATCCCAGACATAAGCCACCGTAAGTTTGCGAATCTGCTCCCACACTCCGCCAATGATTTACCTGTACTCCCGTTTAGAGACTTGATTGAGCAGCGCCACGGGCCTCATACATATTCATCAGAGGCCTGATTATTGAGGTCGGATGATTTATGTCTCCTCCTGTCTGTGTTGGAGACGCTCGCACTCTGGTTTTCCTGTCAGGATCCATACAGCCTCACAGATAAATGGACTCCAAATCATCTCCGAGTGACGGGGACGAGACAAAGGGGGACACTCGAGGCAATGAGGAGCGACTTTGATTTATGTAGATCAAACACTATTTTTCTTTGCATTCCTTGCTTTACAGGTAATACAATAGAGCTTTATGATGCCCTTGAATGTTTTTAGTCATGACTGCCACAATATATCCATCATCTTACCCACTTTGTACTCCAATGCTGCGAGGCGGTGAATCCACCCTGAACAGGTCTCCTGTCCATCACTGGCCACACACATGCTCCATTCACTCTCACACTGAGGAGACATTTAGAGCCTCCAATCAATCAAGACACACATTTTTCAGTGTTTACCAGGAGAAATCTTGGGAAGACACATGGAGAAGATGTAAACTACACAGAAAGGCCCTCTATCTGACTGGGATTCAAACAAGTTTGTTTCTTGTTTTTTTTGTATTATTCATAAATATATTGAACTATTATTGGAGATGCTTTAAAATCTCAGTGTCCTGATCATTCTTGATATTTAATCAGACGTTTAGATCTAAAAATACTGGCAGAGTGAGCCACCATGTGGACAACATCTACCATTACAGGTCACACTGTTTCAGGTTAAACCAGACATGAGCCACACGCAAAAAAAGCTCAAACACACGTTCAAACTCATATATTATTTATTACAATTAAATATTTTTCTTATATTACAGAGGTCCATTTGAAACCATACAAATAATCTGTGCTGTGATTAATATTTCCAAGATATTTCCAAATCGCCATGCAAAGAATAAGAACATAAATTCACATCAGGAGAACCAAAGTTTTGTACACCTGGGGACAAAATGAAACTCATGTTTCCATGTCTTCTCCTCCCTCCCTCCCTCTCTTTTTTTTTTTGGTGCAAACATCACTTGGTGGTCGTTCGAGATCAGACCAGCATCATCTGACAAACAAAAAAAGAAAAAATGAAAGGCATTCGGAAAGTGGGTAGAAACAACAGCGACCGCTCGTCCTTCTCTTTGTGGAAAATGCTTGGAATATATACGAGTTAATGGGAACAGGCACCGAGGACCAATTAAGACATAAATATCACACATCTTGATTAGACATAATTAGTTTGCTGAGTGATTCCTAAGGCCATAGTAGGGACTGTGTGTGGTAAAGAAGTCTGATCCTGAACACCCAGAACACCCACAACTGCAGAGTCGAATCAAACCGAATGTGTTTTACCCGTTTCTGCCTCTTCGCATTGTGCTGTGGGCTCCACTGCTGCGCGTTCCCCATCCGTCGGTATCTAATAAAACGTTTCAGACTGGAGAGAGTTTAATATAGCCTTTGCTTTAATAAGGCAGACTGAAATGAACCTACTTCCGTCTGAATCAACCAATAGAAGAATATCCGACCCGAGGAGCTTCTTAATTTTCGACAGATAGAAAATATTATTTCAGTAAATTCTCATACAAAAATTGGTGGCACATACTTGGCCTGGGTGCCATTTAACTGGCTGGGAGCAGTACCCCCCCCCCCCCCCCCCCCCCCCCCCCCCCTTCATGTAGAACAGCCCCTGTGGTCAAGCTTAACAAGTCGGGTACAAAGCGTGGAAACGGCGACAAGTTTCAAAGAGCAGCGAAAAGCCTTGAAACGTCTTAAGCCGCGCTGCAGCGTAATCAATTTCCTCCCTGTTAGCCGAATACGCCGACCCCATGCTGGGCGGACAACCTCCTCCAAGCGCTGGCAGGAAGCGGGTTCAGCTGCATTTTGGCGAAAAAAGAAAAAAAAGGAAAAAAGAGAAAAGCGATCGTCTGGAACGTCCTCAGCAAAACAGATGGGTACTTCGGAGGAGGATTATGAAGAAAGAGGGTTTTTAGAAAAGTTTCTGTGGGAGTTTGGGGAAATTTTTTTTTTTGCTTTGTTTTGTCTACCGTGAAAACAACCGAGGTTGGCGACCGCAGCAGGAATCCAACCGAAGGACAGGCGTTGTTCTTTGAGAAACCGAAAAAATACAAACTCGAAGCAGTTGTGCAGTATTTTGGGAAATATGCTTAGTGTTTTGTTTTTTTTCTTGTCGAGTTAATTGAGGAGGGTTTAAACACACTCGTGTCTGCAGGCTGGATATGAGGCCATGGAGACAGACAACGTGCGTTTTCAGCTGCTGGTTGTGGCAGGCAGCGTCCACCTCCTCATTTAACGCTCAGACAAGACGGCTCATAAACGCAGTCCCCAAAATGTCGAGCATCGGGTGTTTGATACCGGGGATCAAGTTGAATCTGAATCAAAGTCGGCCAGACTTTGGTGAAAGCAAAGTGTCAGAGATCAGGGTTTCACCTTACAAATCTCCTTATCACCACATGAATGCAATGGACCTGCGATGCATCTCAAGCATCTAGGAATCAAGATCAGCACACTAAAAAGCTTCAATACCCCAGGCTGACATCGGTACACATCTCTAAATGAAAGGCTGGGAATGTTCTCTAAGGCAGCAACATCAAGGGCACAGGCTAATGGCAAGGTAGGTTTAACTCATTGTAAAAGTTCTGCATTTAAAAGGTGAAGAGGCAAAAGCTTTATCATCTGAGGAGAAGTGACGGGAGAGTGATGGGGAAAAGCTGGGAGAGGCAAAGGTACAGTACGTTTTGGTCCTGCAGGTTATAAGCATCTCTGGTCACATGGTAGCAGGCGTCCTTCAAACTGTAGCCAAGATCCTTCCTAATACTCCAAACGCGTCCTCAGATCGGCCTCGAGGACCTTCAACATCTCAGCACAACATTGAATAGGTTTGTATCGGGCGGGCAAGCTCAATCACTCACAGGAATACTATTGCAAAATGACTCACACTCGTTTTTATCTTAGACAGTGCAGCTAAGGAGAGACAACGCTGACCCCTTCTCTAATCGGGAATGAAAGCCACGCGTCTAAATCTCTATTCGTTAAAATTATCTTTTGAAAATAAATTATATTTTCTCAGTACAGAAATAAATACATATCTTCTCTCAAACATAGGAATGAATCATTATCACGGCTCTAAATGCTACACTGAATACATTACTCACCATCTCATCGGTGAACAAACAAGAATATAGGTGACTAACTGATGCCATCTGCCAGGAACAGACACTCATCCAGATATATAAATGCAAATATACAGTTAGCCGACACCAGATGTCAGGTCACGCCTCTGGCAAACAGCTTTGAGAAAGCAAAATATTCCAAAGCAATGGCGTAAAAAAAAAAAGAAGAAGAAAAAAAAACCTCCTCAAAGCTCGGCTCATTGGACATCTTCACACTGCGAAACCAAATGAACCGAACTGTGCTTTCTTTGTAGAGTGCAGTCAGTACGTAATAGTGAAAGTCAGCACAGAGGCTTAATCTCAAGAGTTACAGATATGACTCGGACCGGAGAATTCTCTCAGGAACTCATAAGAGATGACGTCAAAAGAAGTCCACGATTGATCCATCTCGTTTGCTTTGCATCCGCTCGGTCAGTGGCAGCGACGTGGAGCTGGGTCCGACCGGACCGCCTGCTCAGGACCGCCAGCTCCTCACAGCTGTGTTCAGAGTTCACCTCGTAGAGCTGTCGCCGTTAGCCTCGTTAGCTTAGCACAAAGACTACAA
Source organism: Karalla daura (assembly GCA_029224185.1). NCBI lineage: Eukaryota > Metazoa > Chordata > Actinopteri > Chaetodontiformes > Leiognathidae > Karalla > Karalla daura. The sequence goes on from CM055199.1 coordinate 12,168,708, forward strand.
ACCGGTTTCTGTCTGTCTGGAGACGAGGAAAGCCTCTGACTCAAGCCTTCATGCTAAGCTATGCTAACTTGTGTCTGGCAGTAGTTTGATATTTACCACGCAGATATAAGAGTGGCGCCGGATCCTCCATCCGTCCGATTTCTTAACCACCCCCCTGACGCCAAACCGGCGTGGTGGGGGTCTGCTGGAGCCTATCCCAGCGCATACAGAGCACAGGCGAAGCGAACCCACCCTGGATAGATGGCTCTTCATTATACTTTCAGCTAAGCCACATTTCCTGGAGCAGCTTCTCTCTAGGCTGCCGTGTTGGAAACAGCCCGTCTCCTCATTCAGACGGACCGCGGGCAAACCTCACTCCAAACCGCTTTGCTTGTCGTCTCCCCTCGACCCCAGATTTTCCTCAGCTATAAGCGCGTCATTGAGATATCGTGTATCGATATCTGCCGGGCAGACAGTGATTCACATGTAACATCAACTTCTCTTCATATCTATCGACTGTCACATTGCTAAGAGCTACAGTAGCGTTTTTTTTTGTGTTTTTTTCTACAGCAGGAGTACGTCCAGGTTCTTCACACAGCTGCTACGACACCAGAGAGCCAGGTATGATAAAGACCACTTACACTGCCATCTAGACTCTTGATACAATATGTCAGACCATTACTTGTACTAAATAAATACATGATGATGTATAATAAGCGTGAACAAGAGATCTCAAAACAAAGTCAGCTCGTCTGTCAAGTCCTTCGCCCCAGACTTCCAGTTCCTCTCGCGCAGGCAGCAGGTGGGTGCGTAGCTAATGAGAAAAGTCCGCGTAGCATAACGTGTGTGTGTGTGTGTGTGTGTGTGTGTGTGTGTGTGTGTGCGTGCGTGGCGCCCGGCCTCAGGTGCTACTGCAGGTTCTTGAGGAGGCGTCCGTAGCGGAAGTCGTAGACGTGTCGACAGAAGAGCACCAGCTCTGGGTCGACGTCGTCGGGCACACAGTGGTGGGTGGGCGTGGCGTTGCCAACGATGGGCGGCACCACCAGGGAGGCGGCGCTGTCGCACACGCGCTCCCTCCGGCGCTTCACCAAGGCACAAAATCTGCAAAGAGGCAGAGGCGTTTGAAGAGGCTCGAGGGGGGGGGGGTGCACCACAACACTGGACGAGTGCATGTGTCTTACCGGCAATACTGTGCCAATGTCAGGACGTAGCATTTGTCTTCGATACAGGCCACGCTGTTCACGTCCTGGTGACGGGACGCAAAGATCTCGTTCTGCAGGAGACAAAGTTCGCCTTTCAGTGCCGTGCAACATTAAAACAGCAACAAACTAACAACTAAATACGCAGCCTGAAAAATGAAACGTTTGATCCCATTAAGCCTTCACAGCCGCGGGGGGGTTAGAAGACAGCGTCTGTCCTGCTCCTCCAGCTCCGGGCTCCAGACGTGGAGTCCGGAGGAGGGAGACGCGACGCCTCGTCCTCCGGGCCCAATGCCCCGTCCCTGCTCCTCACACAGTCAGACTTCGTGTGGTTCATTGTTTCTTCAGATTTAATAAAGAGCAACTTGTTCCTCTGGGAGATTACTGACAACAGGAAGCAAGCACGACAGAAGCTGCTGCGCAACGCGTGTGCCTGCCCCAGAGTGTGTGTGCGTGTGTGTGTGTGTGTGTGTGCGTTTGCTCAGTCACACTCTCAGTGAATGAGTTAAGCCCAAAATCTCAGAAGCCTTCTCTTGAGTTGTAATCTTGTTTTGCAGTGCAGGAGGAAATAAGAAGGCAACAGCGACGGGTAGGAGGCCGCGCGGCCCTCGCTTGCTACACAAATGCGTTCGGCTGATCCTCGCATCGTAGCGAACAGCTACGATGAGGTTGGAGAGGAGGAAGGAGGAAGCTGAAGTGCACAGTAATGAGTCCTGGCACGGGGGGGAAAAAAAGGTCACGCTCACGTTGAAGAGCCTGGTACGTGACTGCCATTTCCCTCTACGGGTAATCTCGCATTACCAAACTTGTCCCATGCTAACTCGCCAACAGATTTGTTTATTGTCGGCAAATCTCGTGAAAAGCCCAAAACCAACACCGCCTGAATCATTTTCCCAGTGCCCGGCCACTCCCCTGCTCTGGGCCTGTTTGCTCTGAGCGCCCAACACATTTGCTCCAACTGAAGATATAACACAGTTTTGGAGTTAAACGGCTAAATAGGATATGGACTTGGAACCATTCTGTGCTGCGGATGAATGTGCGTTAGCTACTGGAGTGGCCCTGCTACAAAATAAACCACAGTGACCGTGTTTATGATAATGAGGGGATGTGATACACGCTAGAGCCATGCAGCTTAAGGTCTTTTACAGCTTTGAGACAGTGAAACAGTGACAAAGGAGCTGAAAATATTTACCCTGGTGAAAAAAAAGAGTAAAAAACACATAATCCTGATATTATCAATCTTCTCATCTAGTCAGTCTCTTAAGATTCTTCAAAACCAACGTGGCGTGAAAGTGTAACCACTCTGGCTAGGCTTATATGCAGTCTAATGGAGTTCACACACTAATTAACAGTAGAGTATTTGTCCACGGTTGACTGTGTTTCAGTGGAGGGCTGTGGACTCATCAGAAACCAGTAATTAGAGGATTTATTTCTCACCTCACAATGTATACTGGGGTTGCGCCCCCCCTGCGTGTGTTCTGGACGGTAGTACCAAAACAAACTCATCATCAGCTCGCCTGCAGGGAGGAGAAGCCGCACATCAGGAGGCCTGTTATCACCACGTCGATTCAGCTCCCACTCCGGGTGCCGACGCGCTGCACGTGTAGCTACCTGACTCTGGCTCCTCCCACAGGGCCGAGATCTTGGCCACGTAAGGCAGAGACTTCTTCCTGGGCCCGGACCTCAGCAGAACAGTGTCTCTGACCCGGATCAGATCCCCGTCCCGGAGGACTCCCTCGAAGCACTTCCTCAGCACCGGAGTCTCCTCGCCCTGTGGGAACACAGGCAGCGGGGAAAACACGGACTCAGACACCGGGTGGGACGAGTTGAATGAGTTTGGAAAGTTGCTGACTAATTGTTGAGCTCAATGATCTCAATGACATGCAATTTTCTGTCATAGATGTGGAAGGAAACCAGAAACTATTCACCTTGAGAAACGGAGTGACTTTCTTAATTTCTTAAAATCCTTCTATTTTTATATTCTTAAATGAATGAGTAGTCGTTCACTTTACAAGTGGATTACTAGAACATACATTCAAAGTTGAGAGACACATGATCTGCATGATATGCAGAGAGATCCAAGAGGCGAGGCCTGTCGGTTGTTGACAAACAAGTTCCAGCTGTTCCAACTCAAACATTTCATTGATGAAATCAAAGTGTCCTGTTCTCATTTAAAATTAGCCTTCCTGCGCTTAGTCATGCTGTTTGTCTCGCGTGTTGTTATTGCACGCAACAGTGAAAGTCCCCAGGTTGTGTAACCACTTGGCAATAAGCTTCGGGCCTCCGGGCTCTGATTCTATAAGACGGCGTGTTCGGTGACAGGGGGGGTTGCCACGTGGCTGTGTGTACGTACCACGCAGAACACCTCCTTCTGGAAGGGCAGGCCCACTGGCTTCCAGCCGTTGGTCGTCCGCTGGCGGCCGTTCTTGGGCTGCTTGGCGAGCGCTGGCTGCGCGGCGCTGGCAGAGCCCGGCTTCTGTTTCTTGTCCCTGCTGAGAGGGCAGACGGCCGGGCCGCCGCCGCCGCCGCCGCCGCCGCGGGCGCCAGACCGGGAGCCGCTGGGCGACTTGGCACTCTGAGGACACTCCTTGGCCACCTGCAGCGGAGGCTGCGGCTGGCTGGGGTCGGACAGCGGGGTCTGAACGTGGGGCACTGATTGGCCGGCTGGAGGCACAGCGGGAATGGGACAGCCAGTGAGGACTCTGGGACTGGGGCAGATGGGGAAGGAGGAGGGGCTGTGGTGCTCGCTGAGGGTGGAGGGGTCTGAGGGAGGAGTGCAGGAGACAATAAGGCACAGAGACGGACGGACACGCTGCCTGCTCCTTTAGGGAGGAGCGCGGGAGATCAGCACCCTTTAACAAGGTTGCATAATGGAGACGCGAATGACACACAGCGATTGTTAGTTCTGCTGAGGCAGCAGGAAAAACACACAGAGCCTCAGTTAAGGTCAATTACAGCCTTTACCAGAGCAGCAACACACACACACACACATGCAAAACAGGCCTCTGAAGCTGACGCTGTAAAACACTTCAGTGCTAATGGTGGAGGAATGAGGGAGCCGTGCCGGTGACAATAAGCTGTCAGCGTCATAGGCTCTGACACGGACAGGTCGAGAGCCAAACCATCAGGAAGTCAACCTGACACGTCCTGTGTAATACACCTATCCCCCACCTGAGCACTGCCTCAGAAACCAGCAGCCACAACGCTACAGCGCTGCACACACGGCAGCTCAGCGGGTTTACGTCTCATTCTGTAGCCTTATCTTATGTGAAATTTAATATGCGCTCACATAAAACGCAGCCCCCTTAAACTGCGGCAATTAAACGGCTGCGAGCGAGGCCACGTAGTGTTTACTGAACTGCAGCGGTGGAATATAACCAAGTTTGTTCACTTAGAGACTTGATTTTTCTGCAGCGCTTTTTAGTCTTCCGGAGGCGAATAATGTACTTTTTCGGTCCGCTTGCGTTTGCCAGAGAGCTTCACTTGGGGGATGAAGTGCGTCTTTAAAACTTCAGAAAAGTCCCCTCTTCTCAGGATAAATAAACTGGACCTATTTAAAACCCTTTCTTGGATCAGGGTGAGAGAGAAGATGCATCGTCACTGAGCTGAAAACCAGGACGGTGACGCACACACATGCTGATCCAGGCTGTAACACACTGAGGCAGGCTGACATGAGCCACTTCACTGCACTGTCATTACTTCAGCTTTTGACACTTTGCGACATCTCGCTGATAATACTCGCGTATCTCTGAAGACGTAAGAGCTCCAAATAGCGCACATTCACTAGTAGATGTTGAATGGCGTGGTACTGATACTTAGATCGGGGTCCTCTCGTTTCCGTCAGCTGCTAAACCATGGCCAGAGGGGGCAGTTACGCAACCCTGCTGACACGCAGTCAGACAGTTGTAAATTCAGTGAACCAGCTCAGCAAAGTTGTGTCAAGTTCTCAGGACGTCATCCATCATCGTTCACGCCACGTGAGCTAAGACTATGGAGAAAGTGTTGAGACTACGGGAGAGAGCAGACGGGTGCGGGTCCATCATAACGCCTCGGTCAGCTCCGAGGGGAGCCGCGCCACCATGTGACGTTTCACGTCCAGACACACACTCAGCGTGGGCTGAAACCTTCCTGAGAATGGCATGCGGGCCGTAGGCGTAACCTCAACAGGTGCAACCAAACCGAGAACACACACACACACACACGCGCGCGCTCGGGCCCGAGAAGAGCTCCAACCAGCAGCACTTGCGTGGGCGAGCCAGGAACCTGCGGATGCAGCCGGGGGGGGACTGCGGCTGAACTCTGAGCTCGGCCCGGCAGCCTCTCACGCTCGGACCGCGTGCCGCCGCCACGCCCTCACATGGCAGCCGACGCACAGGTGTTACCGCCAGCGCTCAGGCCGCCCCAGCAAGCCCCGACAGCGGGCCGACACGCTCGCCACCGCTCCGTCTCGACACGTTCCTGTGAACCTCCTCCCTGGCCTCGCTCAGTCCCACCGGCGTCGCTCTGCATTAACAGTTGAGGCGTCCCATTACGTCGCTCCCTGCACATGGGATTTCACAGAAATATCGGGGGGCGATGCTATCTGAGCTTCATGTTGAGCCCCTCGGGCGGAGGGAGAGGATGTGGCGACTTAAATGGAGGGCGTGTAGGACGGGCGGCTGAAGCTGCCAGTAGAGCACTGGTGAGAAGCAGAGAGGAACGGGGCTGCTGCAGGCGGCCAGTCTCCACCCCGGCTCTGCGACCTTGGTTGGGCTGCAGAGAGCGAGGGGGGAGGGGGGAGGGGGGAGGGGGGAGCGGGCTGTCCGTGCCATCCTGAGGTCACGTCCAGGAGTAGCAGGAGCCGCGCAGCCACGCACTCACGTCCACACACCCTGCCGGGGGTGTTACACCACGCACAGGCCTCGCAGCTCTGACCTGGAAACAGGAGCTACTTAAAACTGCTCTAGGGTCAGGGCGTCAGGTCTGAGCTGGCCCGTACTCGCTGTCCCGCAGCGTGTAGTCAAACTTAAAACAAAGGAGGTATTGCCCTTTGTTTTTTTTTTTTCTTACTTCCCACTCAAGTGACATTCCAAAACGGGAGATCAGCAAAGTGCCCGACATAATAGCTATTCCGGGCACATTGTGCTGCTTTGGGTGCAGGGTCACGCCGCATACAGAGTAACCTGAAAGCACGCTCATGAATGATTAATACTCATTAGGGAATCCCACCGTCTCACTCGGAGGGGTCAGTCATTTCACAGGAGTTTCCTCGTCCCCGGCAGCGCCGCTCAGCCTGTGAGGAGAGGCGCGTTTGTGCGGTGGCTCTGCAGGGAAGCTCGTACGAGTCTGAGAGACGATGACCCCGATAATGTCACGGAACAAGCCGGAGTAACCTTTTAATCAGCCCTCTGTGCTTCCTGGCCAACTGTTTGTCTGCTGTTTTCATCCCAGCACTCTCCCTTCATCTCACAAACAACAACGGAGAGCACGAGGAGACCAAGTCAGAATCACGGCCTTTGCGTCATAATGAACTTCACTCCAGCAGCCAAGACAACAACAACAACAACAACAACCAAGGGAGATGTTCTTGTGGAACAAACCGATGTGTTCTAAGATCGGGCATCAAACTCCGTCTGAGATTAAAGTCCGTCTTGACATGCCACGCTTCCCTCTACAGTAGCTCAGCACGCATCCTTCCACCATTCACTGTGACCGACACGGTCCTGAGCCGCCTCCCGCCTCGGGCGCTGGAGGAAGATGTCAGGATTGAAACTCAGAAAGAGCCGGGAAGACAGACACCCCCCCCATCCCCACCTCCACCCTCCCACTCCCCATCACATCAAGCCAGCATTCAGAGGAGTGTCAGCCTGGCGTCCGCTCACCTCTTTTGATGCCGGCGCTGCACTGGGTGCAGTCGGCGGGGCTGAAGGAGCATCCTCCTCTGGCGATGGCTGGAATCACGTTGGGGTAGGAGGGGTAGCCGTTGAGCCTGCAGGGCTCCCCGTAGCACGCCTCCAGCGAGGTGCAGCAGTACAGCGGGTGGCTGATCCCTGAGGGCTGCGGGCCGGCGCCGGGCAGCAGCTTGGGCCTCTTGCCGCCGCGCGGACACAGGGCCAGGGGCGACATGGGGGCGGCGGGGCCGTCCGGGTGGCTGAAGTGGACGTAGTAGCCGGGGAAGCAGGTGTAGGCGTGCGGGCTGATGGCGATGGCGGCCGGGTGGGCCACGGGGTGCGGCGGCTGCAGGTGGTGGTGGTGATGGTGGTGGTGGTGGTGGTGGTGGTGGAAGACGTCGGACAGCGAGCCGTCCTCGGGCTCCTTGAACGTCTTGTCCTGCAGGAAGAGGGCCAGCCTGTGGCAGTACTCCACGCAGCGCTCCTGGGAGCAGCAGTAGCAGGACGACACCTCCGCCTCCACCTGCTCCTCCTTGATGGCTTTCAGCGGGAAGCCCAGGGCCGGCCCGCGGTGCAGCGCGTGCTTGAGGCCGTCCTCGCCGCCCGCGCCGCCTCTCCACTCCGCCTCCGCGCTCTCCGTCTTGCACAGCGTGCAGCCCGGCTGCGGGTGGACGGGACCCGGCCGACCCTGCTTCCTGTGCTTCGCTTGGTCCTCCTGTTTGGGATGTTTGGCTCTTTTGGTCAGGGTGGCCGCCCCGGCCCCGCCCCCGGCCCCGCCCCCGGCCCCGCCCCCACCACGCACTGGCTCGTCCTGAGTGCTAGCTGCCGCCTCGCCCCCCCCGCCGGCCTTGGCCTCGGCCCTCTTGTGCCGCTTGCTCGTGTAGGTGGCGCTGGTGAGCTTGAGCAGCGTGGCGGCGGTGAGGCCGGCCTGGCGCCGCGGCGTGGGCGCGAGCACGGCCAGCCAGTCGATCTCCTGAGGCTGGGCCGAGCGCCTCTGCTTTCTAGCTCTCTCTTTTGGGTCCGCGTTGTTTTTGGTTTGGTGACCTCTGTGCTCAGTCTTGGCGGCGGCGGCGGCCGGCTCGTCGGCGGCCGGCTGCCGCTTCTTGGCCAGGGTCGATGCCACAGAGTCGTCCTTGAAGAGCAACAAGCTGTTGACGGCCTCGGCGTTGAGAGACGCCAGTCTCCGCCTGCGGGGCTCAAAGAACGGCGTGGGCAACATGAATAAGGCGTCCGATTGGTTGATTTTTGGTTCCAGTGCGTGCTGATTGGCTGTGGGAGTTTTCTCACGTCCAGGTTTGGTCCGTCTGTGAATGGGGCCGGCTTCCGGCTCCTTTTTCACTTTAACAGCCTTGTCCTTCTTAGCCGACGCCAACTTTCCTTTCTCCACAACTCTTTTCTCCTCCAGACGGGTGAGCAGGACGCAGCAGTCCAGCGCCTCCCCGCCGCGCCCCACCACCGCCCTCCTCCTCTGCCGCTGCGGCTCCTTGCCGTCCTTCTTCTTCTTCCCTCTCGCCTCAGACTTTCTCTCTTTCCCCTTCTGCACGCCGCCCGCTTTCCCCTTGCTTGCCGTCTGCTTCGGGGACTTCCTGCCTTTCACAGGCTGGCTCCGCTGAGCCTTGGCCATGGTCTCAGCGTCTGCGAGCAGATCCGCCGCCTCCTCCTCCTCATCCACGGGCGCCTGCGACGGTGGGCTCTGAGCTCAGACGGACCCGGCGGCGAGCGTCATCACGGATCGTCACCTGGGTCCATACACTCTGCGGGGGGAGAGAGAGGGAGAGAGAGAGAGAGAGAGACACAGAGCAGACGATCAGGCGGTGATCACAGCCGCTCCATGTCACTGACGGGAGCTTCTGATGCATTATTTAACGACTGGTTTTACTCCGCGTGCTGTCAGTTGGCGGCTCCCGGGAGGATACGGCCACTTAGACAACCTTTCTGCCCAACATGCAAACCGCAACTTGAACACAGGATGTGGGAGAAGCTGCAGCCACACACACACACACACACACACACACACACACACACACACACTTCTCTGACCTCTTGCACTTTTCACGCCCGCGTTATAATAAATTAATTAACCACGGCGGCTAATGCGCGATCTCATTTAGGGCGGCTGCCAAATACGCAGAGAGAGAAAAACAGCGCCCGGCTTTTTGTCCTGTGTATCAATATGGAGCATTTTCAGGTCCTTCACCACACGTTGGAGCGCATGAATGAGTCACACACACACACACACACACACACAATCCACCAGGACCTCCACAGCGCCAGCGCTCACCCACCGGCTGCTGAAACGCACCGAGCACAACCAGATGAGGCATTTGGATGTCAACATTTGATAGGACGGACGCTTTCAGAAGTGATTTACGACGTTGTTTTCCACCAGAGTTTTCCAAGTCGTTCGATCGGACGTGGAAAGACAGCACGGACAGGCCCGGATAGATAGTCCAGCCTTTCACGAGGTCAAAGGAGCAGCGATCCTCCACCGTCACCGGAGACGCCAAAACACGCAGTCCGATCAAGTGACTCACGAGCCGATCCCCGTCTCGACCAAAACCGGTGGCAGAAGCCCTCGCCACACAACAGCCTCTTCAGTTTCCATGTCAACAGGCTGCTGCAGAGCACACGCCAGCGTCTCCGGCAGCTCGGCAGCGAGAAGCCGTGCGGCCAGCTCGACGAGCCCGGGCAGCTCGGGCGAGTCTCGTCCGCGCACACGCACACGGAGAAACACCTCAGTTAGGAGGAACCCGTAAAGTCCCGGTGATTCAGCCGCAGCTGACCTTTCAGCGCTGAGCGATGGCACCCGCGTGCACGGCATGAAGACACGGGTTTTGCTTCTCGCTGCGGCTCCGAAACACAATAATGCCACTTGACCTCAAAGATCTGAGTCAACACGGGGTGCTCTCTCTCTCTCGCTCTCTCTCTCTCTCTTATTAAGTGACTCTTCACCCGGAAAAGAATGTTCAGCTTTTACAATAACACTCTATCAGAAACGATTAAGTCTGAATCTTTTTCCAATTAAAACCTGACACGCATTTGAACAATTAGGGGACCTTTTTTCCTTTGTGAAAAACACCTCTCAGAGCAGCGTCTTGAGCCTATGAAATCATGCACCTATTGTAGGAAACGGTACGATTCAACGTCTCGGGCTGTAACTCACTTTTATTTGCTGTATTGATAGATCTGCAATTTCATGGTTTACGGCCGGCAAATGCTCATAATGCCTTGAAGTCTCCGTGGACAGATCTCAACGTCTTGTTTTGACAACTAATCACCCGGTTTGCAGCGACAAAACCCCCACGCTGCAGGATGTTTATGGAATGGATCGATCGAACGATTCTAACAGATCGCGTGTAGGAAACGAACATCTACCGTCGTACTCCGGCTTGCACGTGCGGAGTCAAATTTCCGGGGCCGTGTTTTGGAGTCCCGCGTCAGAGCAAAATTGACTCCCTGTAATATCTCTAATTACTGGCTGGGGCCGACTGCAGCATGAGAGGCTCTTAGATGCCCTTCGGAAAGGATGTTGCTGCCTCCACTAATGTTTCCTTTCACCGAATCAAAGTGCATCACGTCACGTCTAAATGCTGTTTTCGTGCCCGCCGTCCTGTTTTTTAAGCGAGTCACTCGCTGCTGGAACAAAATGACTTTTAATGGAAAGGGTAGACAAGGAGAGCTTAGGTCCATGCCTGTGTTTTTAGAATCTTTCCACCACAGTTGTGTTTTTGTTTTCTGCTGAGAAAACACACCGTACGGCTGATTTCTCTATGCCATCAGCAGGGCATGTTGCTGATGCCGCAAAAAGGAAAATGATGACAGAATATCACTCGAAAACGCACGAAAACTCAGCTTAAACCGTCTTCGCACTGCATGACAATAACAGACCCGTGTCATTAGCAGCTTTTTCGAGCAGTCGAGCATTAGCACAACTTCAATAAGCACGACTTATTCGGGAGACCCGCGACATCATGTGACGCCTAGAGAAGGGTTGGGAAACCAAAACCATACGACTCCCCCAGAGAGTCGCTCAAGGATCGCTTTAACAGGTGGTAACAGGTGCTGAAACTGAACGTACCTCGGGACTCTTGTAATATCTGATCGGCCGCGGCGCTTAATGTCACCCTAACGCGTCTGACAAGGGAAAGTCGGGGCGGAGTGGGAGCGCCAGGCGCAGAGCCGCGTCCCCTCTGAAGTGGACGCAATTATCCGGCAGGACATTTTCAAACCATCTCATAGCTCGCTCTGCCCTCATTGCCAGACGACTCGGTGAACCGTGAAATGCAATCCATGAGAGAGAAATTTAATTTCCAGATAACAAGGGGACGGGAGGAGCCTCGCGTCGAGCCTCTGTCTGAGGATATCAAATCAAGTTGCTTCTTTGAACAAGACAAGCGTGCGCGCTTGACGGGAAATGATGAAGTGCGTCGTTACGTTTTATCCCGGCTCCTCCGCAGCGACCGCAACAAAGCAGATTTTCGGATTCAGATAAATGATGTGGTCCTGAATTTAGTGGCGTCCTTAAACACATACATAGTTTCCATCTTAGACAGAGGCAAACACACCTGCACATGCAACATTTGATACAGGATATTGAACAGTTTTATAACAATTTGTTGCTGGTCAGATTAGAAAATAAAATGCCCTTCTGTGAGCATTTTGACTTGACGGCTTTAAGAGCTGAGTCACTAATAATTTGGTGAACACATCCTTTCCTCCCACCACCTTTAGCAACATTAGCATAATTGTGAAAATTGAGAGCAGGCGAAGCTTTTAAGCGTCAATTTAAAAAGTCAATCCGGGAGCAGAGGAGGAATCGGAAAAACACACATCTCCATCGTACACTTAAGATTATTTTAGGCTCATTTTCTATTAACTGAAATGTCAGGTTTTGCCGCTTCAAGCACGAATGGAAGAAGTTCGTCCCTTTGTGAGGCCGTGGCCGCTCACACGCCCATCCAGACCGGCGTCAGAGGGGCACAGACGCTGCCCCTCTGATCGGCGTTTCCCAGCCTCTCTGGCTCGTCGCTGTCACCACGCGCGATCCTCTCATCACAGGTAGACGGAGAGAGATCTCCACATCCACAGCTGCCTCGTGTGAAGGATTTTTAAAGGTCAGTGAACAGTGGCGTAAGATAATTACGTCAGTTTTCAGTGCACGCTGGTTGCTAATTATGGACCGCACACACACACACACACACGCAGTGTCACATGATTAAGACTTCACGTGAGACACCATACACACGCACATAAGCTGCACAAGTGTGACTGGCAAAAGCATCCAGAAGCTGTATGATATTACACATGCGATAAGTGCAATCTAGAGTTTTTAAAGTTCGAGGCCTGATTCTGTTACGGACTGTACAAGTGGGAAATGATCTGTGACTATGACTCCAGACAGCCGACAACGCCACTCCTGATGGAGGTAGCGATCTGATTCACTCCAGGACTATATTGTTGGGACCCCCACCCCCACCCCCACCCCCACCTGCACTGTCTATATTTATGCACCTGCATGAGAAGCTGAAAATAGCCGGCATTTCACAAGAAAAAGCGAATCATTCAAAACTGAAACATCAGCTTGTGCGCACACAGACACACTCTGTTCACCGTCCCATGACCCCCTAAGATACTTCTATGCAGCAGAGCAAAAAAAAAAGTTAGTAAAATAATGATCATTCTGTTCTACAAATATCAGATCCCCCCCCACTCTTCCCTCTAATCCCTCAGACTGACACTGTGGAGCCCAGGTTGGGAGCCGCAGATCCATGCCATCAAATGGAAAGACAGATTTCTATTGCTGAGGAGGGCAGAGGATTAAAGAAGCCTCTCCTTAAACACTGTGCAATTGAAAGCAAATGGAGCATAATCGACACATAAAACCCATTTAAAAATAAATCTGCAGCACGGATATCACCCTCTCACTCTTGCTCCCTCTTCTCGTCATGCCTTATTAACTGACTGTAGTTTCATCTGTGGATATATACATTAAAAGGGGGCCTTGTATGAGCGAATGAATGAATGACGGGTTATTTATCCTTGATCTCTGGCGTCAACATAGAAGCCACAGAACATAGATTTAATGAAAAACGCCTCAGATGCTTGTTTTTTTTTCTTTTTCTACAAGCCCTTTGATAATTCTAGTCCTAGTGTGAGAATACTACAGTCCATTCCTGCTCAGGTCTCACAGGTTACATACTTCACACGTAGCTGGCAACGACGTGTTTACACTGACATGAACGATCATGTAATTTACATGCTTTGCTACACAACTGCGTTTAGGAACTTTTTCGGAATGAGATATTGAGGGAGAAACCAGGAGCACATTTCACTGGAAACTTGATTTTGTGCGCCCTCGTTCAGTCGCACACCTGAACAGAGGCAAATTAAAGCGGAGGAAGGCGTTAACTTCCATCTCGCTATCTGACATTTATACGTAACAAGTGATGATGTCTCTGTACCTGCTGTAAATCTCCAGCCAGGAATAGACACAGTCATTATTCAACAAAGCTACGGTAGAAAAAAAAGAAGAAGTGGGGTTTCATTCTAGCTCCCCTTTAATTAAATACCGAGAAGGAGAGGGAAGGAGGAAGAAGAGGAGGAGGAGGAGCAGGAGCAGGAGGAAGAGGAGGTGACGGTGCTGCCTGGCTGTCACACACCCTCCTTCAGAAGAAGGACATGGTGTAGAGCTGTCATCATGAGAGTGAAAGCCCCGAGGCAGGAGCTCTTAGGAATCTAAGCTGCTGAGCTCTGTGTGTGTGTGTGTGTGTGTGTGTGTGTGTGTGTGTGTGTGTGTGTGTGTGTGTGTGTGTGTGTGTGTGTGTGGCTTCAGATACATCACCAAGTCTACTTTTCCTGGAGCAAATCAGCAGCTCAACAGTCCTACACCACCAACACTAACCATCCTCCACCACCTCTTCCTCCTCCCCATCCTCTTCCTCCTCCACCACCAGCACCGGCAGCAGCAGCAGCCTTCACCTCCATGCAGGTTGACACAGCAGCGGCAGTGACAAACACACCCACATCCTCCACATGAACGTGCATTTGCATGAAGTACAAGAGGAGGACACACACGGTTATGCATGCATCGTGGCGTGGAGAGCAGGGCTCTGCCTGCAGGAGCTGCTTAATCTGACAGCATGCCATAGCAGCCCCGAGATAGCAGAAGTGGGGAAAAAGCTCATCGGCGAGGCGAGAAACAAACCCGAACATCCTCCAAAAAAAACCCCGAACATCCTCCATCAAACGTGGGGCTCCTTTTTAGAAGCAGCTGCGGGTTAATAATATCAATATCCTATCCTCGGAGCTCCGGGGCTTCACAGTTGCGAGGAGCGATCACCTCCCCGATCACTGTGACGCCAATTACAGCTCATCATTACCTTGCGCGTCCCGTCGGAAATCCGATGCAACAACAACCAACGGGGGGACAAAAAAAAAGAAAAAGAAACCCAAAAAAAAGCCCGAACGTGAAATACGGGAGAGCTCGGGCGCGTGCTGGTGTCGGCGCTCGGTCAGTTTCGCAGCGATCGGCGGACCGAGCAGCCCACAGTAGCTGGAGACATGGTGAACAAATCGGCGAGCGGTGACCTACTTCCGAAGTGCCTGCTGGAGATAATATCCATGCGCTGCCTGCGTGCAGCGCTGCACCGGGACATCCCTCTGCACGGCCGAGCCATGCAGCCTCCTGCAGGGACGCGCACACACACACACACACACACACATGCAGGCGTGCATGCATGCGTGTGTGTGTGTGTGTGCACGAGGCATCTCCTGTTTGTGTTTGTGCGTCGGCTTTCAGCAACATCCGTTTGATCGCAAGGAATGCATCGCTCTATTTTAAAGCACGGCGACGTTGACGTCCCACTGGCAAGCAAAAAAAAAAAAAAAACCCAAAAAACTTCCAGCGATGCCAGGTCAATTATTAAAAATAAGGTCAGCGAGAAGAAGTGGGGAAGTGAGGAAAAGCTGAGGAAGTAATCAGTCCCCTCCCAAAATGTTGCCAGTCCAAGCTTGAAAGGGGAGCAAGGATGAAAAACTGCCTTTTCCTCCCTCGCTTTGTTGAGCTCCTGGTCAAAGATGTCCAGCGGGACCCCTCGATAATAAAAAACATCTTCAAGTCCTGATTCACGTATATATTCTAAACCATTACGTGTTTTCTCCTGATTGCATGTATCAGCCTCTCTTTGCAGTTGATCCTCGCAACAAGAAGGTTGCTGGTGTCCAACCGTTTCTCTGTGGAGTTTACATGTTCTTCCCATCTCTGTATGAGTTTCAGGTCGGTGTGAGTGAGAGTCACTGGTGTGTGTGTGTGTGTGTGTGTGTGTGTGTACGCCTTGTGATGGACTGGTGACCTGCCTTTGCCCTACGTGCCCCACAGATAATCTCCAGAGGACCACTTTGGACAACTGGGTATAAAGCGGATAAGATAATGGATGGATGGGAGATAAAAAAAACAGCCAAATCTGAACAGAGACTGATGGAGGGATGGAAGAATTGAGTGTGACCAAAACCACACCACCCACCCACCCATCCATCAATCATCTTGTCTGATTGGTACCCAGGCATGACATGGAGGTCTACTGGTGCCCATCTCTTGCTCAAATAGGGCAAAGACAGAGACTAAACCCCGGACATGTCCCCAGTCCATCGTAGACACACACACTATTTACTCACTCTCTCACTCACACCTGGTCAGAATTTAGTGTCTCCAACATGGATTTTTACAGGAAGAACATGCAAACTTCACACAAAAATTAGTAAGAAAAAAAAAAAGCACACAAATATGAGGCAGCAGTGGTGAAGTTTCCTATGAAATGGACCCATGTGCGGCCTACGCCCCTGATTCTTCCTGATTATCTGATTCCTCCTCTGATTCTGGCTCAAATTCCTGGAAGTGTACACGCTCCACAGCTGTATCTCCCCAGCAGCCACCAAGTTCGGGAAAAGGTTGCTGAGCTCTGTTGTTTAGCATGGAGCATAAAGTCACGTGATCACTCGTGTGGCAGGCAAGACAATCAGCATGTAGAACAGAATAGAACAGAATAGAATAGAATAGAATGGAATAGAATAGAATAGAATAGCTTTGTTTAGCTCTGCGTGAACACCTAACATGAACAGTGACAGATTTTTGCGCAGCACATAAAAAATGGAGAATACTGTCAAAGAGCTATGGTGACGAGGAGTCTGCCAGCAGAAAAACGGATCTTTACAGGAAGTGACCGTAAAATTCTCGTACCAGAAATGGGACCGTAAAAAAGGGCTTGTTAAGTAGTATATGAGGTATATCTGATAAATCCAATGTTGCATAGTTTCTATATTAACACCAGAGAACAAGGATTAACACTGCGTCCAACCGCTCTGAGTCCCCTTTAGAAGAATTAACAGGAAGTGATAAAACCACGAATCATGTGCACACAGCCCAGTTTAACCTAAGGGTGAAATGAGTCTTACAGGATTATTACACTGGCAAACATGAACATTCAAAGTCTATACAGCGTGATGGGTCGAGATAAAGACCACGGGATGATATTAACTCATGTTCCACTCCCATAGCAGCAACATAAACATGCTTAAGGTTGCTGTCAACTGGAATGTGTCTCACACCCATAGCATCACCATCCCTTCAGGAGCGTTCCAGTCCCTCTTAATCAAGCTCATTTACTGGATCCTGCACAATAATACCAATACTGGCCTAGTGTACTGTACTGGTACTACCCAGATAGTCAACAACAACAAGAACTGAGTCCTGAGGAAACACAGCTCTTCATTAAGATCAGGCCCAGTAGCTTGATGCAATGCAAATAATCAATAAAGTGTGACTGATGACATTACAAACACATCGCTAGAAACTGTACAAGGCAAGTCTCTGTGTCCAGTAAACAGAAGCATAAACGTTATTAATCACACAGCTTAAAAGGACTTGTCAAGCAACAGAAATTGATCAGTGGCTATGTTGACAATCGACCCCTTAAAGTGCTCCTTTACACACAGAAGAACAGAGTTTCACAGTTTTCAAGGTGAGACATTTGCAGAGAGAGGGTTGTTTGTTTGTTGTCTGCCCCGTGAAATGTATCCCAGCATTTTTTAATGTGACTTTTTATTGCCTCAGTGATTTTAAAGATTCCTCCCAAAAATCGAAACGTCCTATTATTCACTGATGAAGATCTCCGTTACAACTATGAAACACAGCAATGACGCAACGCCAGACAGTTGTCACGGCGCTGTGCGTGGAGCAGCTCTGTTTACTATCACATCCACACACTTTGAAGCCCCTCGATCACCTCCCCCTGTCAGATTAACGGCAGCCGAGGCACAGGCAGGTATCCCTCTTAATTAGGCTCCTTCGCCGTATCCCCAGCTCTTAATGACACGGGGAATCTAATAAAGATGATGAGAGCTGCGTGGCCGCTCATCATTTATCACCCGACTCCTCGAGGAAGCGCAGATAACGCCGGCTCGTTACAACACAAAAACACAAACACACACACACACACACACACACACGCACGCACACACCTCGGATGTCCAATAAGAGGAAAACTTCAATGAGCGGCCGAGCAGGCGGCCGAGTGGAGAGTCATCAAGCTAGCATGTAGCGGGAAAGACGCTTGGTAATTGGGATAAACGCTGATTGTCCTCATCAATATCAGCTTTGCGGTGTGTAATTAACAGTTGTAAACAGGGCCGAGTGTGTGGGGTTAATGAGGCGTGAGCGCTGGGGGGAAGCCGGGGGAATATGGACTGCTGAGAGATGACCCGCGCCGCCACAAACACACAGTGGCACACAGTGCGGGGGGAGGCGGGACGCCGACCGCGCCGGCTAAGTGCTTCCTACGAGCAGGAAGCACTCGCTCACGCTCCTCGTTGTGTTTGCTCCCGGCACAGGGCAGGCATCGACGGTAAATGACTCCGAGCTGCGGGCCAATTAAATCTAAACTCGGTACATATCAAAGCAATTTCATATGCCATTATATATTTATGGCATTATAAGTAGGAGATTCGCTTTACGCGGGCCGCACAAGTCTTCCTGGAATTCGCCGGGATCGGCTCCAGCAGACCCCCGCGGTACCTGGAGGTACGAAGCCAGACAGGAAAATGAATGGATGCTATACATTTTTAAGTTGACGTGACAAAAAGCTGCTTATTTGTATATTGTGCGGACGCAGAGTAAAGTTGTAATATCCTGTCGAGTTTTCACTCTTTTTGCTCCGTTTTCGGTCTCCACCACACACACAAACACGACAAATCTCGAAGGTAAATCTATGGAAAGTTCGGGTTGTTTTTTGGTCTTATTTTTGGGCCACCCCTGCGGTGGTTGTTTAATATTAGCTCCAGTTTTGTTCCTAAACCGGAAACCACCTACGCCTGGCCTTGTGGGCTACAAAACAGACCTGTTTCACATGGCACGCTCAGAACGCAACCTCTGTGTTTTGTTTGTTTATTTTTTTTTGGGGGGGGGGGGGGGACATCAACTCTTGAGGGAAATAGTTTAATTTCAGTTTAATTCACAAAGCTTTCCACCACGTGGAAGTTGATAAAAATAGCTGTTGCTTAAGTGCGACGTGGCCCAGGTCCACAGCTGCCGACAGCTCCGCTCACTCCGCTCACCAGCTCACAAGCCATTAACTCTGTGTGATGTTTGATGCCGGCCGGGATAAAAATAACAATGTGGGAGAAGCAAGAGAGCCACAGAGCCAAAACAATGAGCTGAGAGATGCCGTAATGGGCGGCTTCTGTCCATTGTTACAATAAAATACAGAGTGCGAGTAAGAGCAACTTCAAAGACTTGTTAAAGGCTCATTCCCCACAACCGACGGTGTGAATGCTCGGCCCACAGCTCCGTGCCAAGTAACATGGAGCGAAGCAAACTGAGAAGTTGTCGACGCTCTGGGCTCGCTCTCAAAACACAAAAGGGTGATTTTCAATCTAGAAACTACCTGTAAAACAAAAACAAAGTGTAAACAAGACACAGAGAGAGAAAAGGCGTGAGGGGTAACGATTAGCTTATGTGAGAGGTGAGGTGGATGAGGAGCCCGTAAGTAATTTTGTCAGCTACAGCTATTTGAGCCTGAGGTGTCCTTTTTGCAAACAAGCAAAGAGGGGCTCTCAAATTGACAGAAACGCGCCCCGGGGCCTCTTGAGGCAGTTCGGGATAATGAAAAGTGTTTTGAGTCCCCTATGAATTTTTGCTGAGAGCGTGGAGACCATCCTTCGTGTCCACAAAGTAGACATCTTATTGGAGGCCCTCGAGCAAAATGTGTCACAGGACCTCAAACTCAACAGCGCCTCTTCAACGTCTGCTCTTTTGTGCACAGCTCCAGACCACTCTGGCCCGAGATATCTACAGACTCATCTGCATCTGACCTTTCAGCGAGATCTCGCCCCAGAAAACTCTGATCTCAGGAGAAGTTTGCCGAGGACGATGATTTTCTTTTCCATCCTGACAGCGGAGCGATAGCGGCGATAGGAGAGTGTAACAACACAGCACTTCTTTATCGATCCTGCCCTCGGCTTGCCAGATGAGCTCAGAGTCCCAGTGCTTGCCGGGGTATCACAGCACTGAAAACTGAAGGTTTTTACAGGGCCTGAAAGTTTGATTTTGGCGTTCGGTGGGAGACACGTTTAATCCGTTCTCTCTCGATGTCTGAATTTGCATTCAAGCCTCGCAGAGAAATACAGTGAAACTGCACAGCTCGCTACGAAAAAGAAGAAGGCTGGTGTTTGTGACTGTGGTCACACACACACACACACACACACACACACACACACACACACACACGCACACGTTTGATGCACAAAAGAGGTCACGAACACACACACTCCCTAAGCCACCTGTGACTGTGGTGTATTTAGTCGAAGCAAGACGCCGGGTAGGGTAGCATCAGCTGAAGGTGGATGTCCAACACAGCTGAAGTGTTTACTGTCAGTTATACGATACAGTGGGAGAGGAAGGACGGAGATGGACGGCCGTTTTTTGACTTTCAAAGGAAAGGCGATGAGATGAGTCACGCAGGAGCCACTCAGTGTTGACATTGAGGGGGCCTTATCAGCCACCGCTACATAGCTGCATGCTCATGTTAACTAAGGCTGTCTCTGCTTTTGTGTGTGTGTGTGTGTGTGTGTGTGTGTGTGTGTGTGTGTGTGTGTGCGAGGAGCATTTTTGTCACGCATGGCTGGTGGCTACAATGACCGATCTGTTTGCCTGATAACAACACGATCATGTGGGACGCTGTTTGTGTGGGTTAAGGCACCTTCTCAGAACGATCGAGCCGATCGTTTCAGTTAGACATCTGACAGAAAATAACGAAGCGAGACATTAAGGGAAAGCAAGGACGTATCAATTCGATTGGAACGAGGGGGGCAGAATACAGTTTACGATAAATCGTGAATATGTCGGGGGGTGTTTGACGCACAAGTGAGCAGGAGTGAGCTGTTGTTGCTCAGCTTCCGAACGTGGCCCTCAGATGTAGAGATGACAGTTCAGCACTGCAGAGCAGATCCAGGACAGGAAGTGTAATTACTGTATCTGCTTCTACTGTTCCTCTTCAAAGAGACAGGCCAAGATGCCAGACAGCCTGACTGGCAGAGAGGGGAGGAGGAGGGAGGGAGGGTGAAAAAAAACGAGAGAGAAGAAAAGCCAGCCTGATAGAGAGAGAGATAGCGATGAAGACTGAATTCAAAAAAAGGTCAGAGGAGTGCAGAGGAGAGAAGAGGAGGAGGGCGAGCGGCGAGAGAGTCTCCCGCCGCACAGCTCATTGAGCAGCAAAAAAGTCAAACTTGGTCGACATCAGTGGGGCAATTTTTCACATTCACCCTCGTGCTTTTCTCTGCCTGACAGCTCTGTGGAGATCCAGTCGTTTGACACAGACTTCCTGAGAGAGCGGGCGAGAACAAGGCGAGAGGAGGACTTGGGAGAGCGTGTTTGAGAGACAGCGACAGGGGAGGAGGAGGAGGAGGTGGAGGAGGTGGAGGGTGGGGGTTAAAAGACACGAGAGTGATGGATTGAGATTGCGCAGAGAATGGAGACAGAGAGAGATTGTCATCATCATCGCGAACAATGACGCTCTGATAGAGGGGGCCTGTCACTGGATTTGCAGCCCAGCTGAGGAAGGGGTGAGGATGGGTGAGGACGGGTGAGGAGGGGTGGATGAGGAGGTGAGGGGGGGGCGCCCACCCGCCCGCCTGCCTGCCTGCCCACCTGCCGGGGCCTCAGACGAGCTTTTAGCATCTGCCAAACCGAAGGACGCTCGGTGCCATGTGCTTTTCAGCGAGGCGGCCTGACGTTTGTCAGTCACAGTGAGGGCTTCTGTTCTGTTCGTCCTCGGCCAAACAGGGTTTAATGTTCCACACACACACGCACGCACACACACACACACACACACACACACACCATGTAAACAATCCCACTGTGTGTGTGTGAGAAGTGAGCAAGAGCCCCAGCTCTGAGCGCTGCACATCCACTGCAGCTGTGGGCTGGTCAACAGCTGACGCTCGGCCCTGGGTCTCTGCTCGCTCTCTCTCTCTGCCTCCTACCCCACCAGCCCCTCCTCCTCTTCCTCCTCCTCCTCCTCCTTCTCCTCCTCCTCCTCCACCTCCTCCTCCTCTCCTATGTTTCCATGAAACAGACCTGCAATTTTCACAGCTGTGTCTCGGGCTCGGTGCCAGGGTGAGTCAGGGAAAGAGAGAGTGAGAGGCAGCAAGAGGGAGAGAGAGAGAGAGAGAGAGAGGGAGAGAGAGAGGGAGAGAGGGAGAGAGAGCGAGAAAGAGAGAGAGATGGGTTGGCTAATGGATTTTAGTGGACTACAGACTACAGCAGAGCTCCGCTAATCCTGGGACACTCAAGACTCAGAACCAGAGACGGACTCAAATAACTGCAACAGTCTCCGGCATTAGGAAATATCTGAGTACAAACTGTGTGGATTAAACTGTAGCCACACAGTGTAATCCTGGTTTACAGCCCGGGTCTAGTTTCACAGCTCTGATGAGCAAAGACAATTATAGTTACATTTTTTTCATAATCATAATGATATTAAAATCTACCAACAAGGTCATGTATCAAAACTGAGTTTGACTGAAATCTGGCTGCAGAAGCTAAAAGACACACGTCCCACATCCGAAAGAGCTGCATCACAGATGTGACTAGAAAATTAACACTCCACTACAAAAACTAATAATAACAATAGTAAGGAGGAGAAGAAGAAGCAATAATATTGGCCGTGGAATCATTTCAGTGCCAGCATCTGATATTTGCACACAATACTGAAGTGTTTTCTAGCTCGTCAAACAGGTCCACTCTAGAAGAGCATAATAACACACACAGCAGAGAATAAGAGGCTTCAGCTGCCTTTTCATTTCTAAAACGCACTCATATGCATTGTGGCTGCATTTGCAGGTTTGAGTATCACAGAGGTGGCGGAGATGATAAAATCTGGGGACGGATCTGCGAGCTGCGGTCGGGTTCACGTGTGTATGTTTCTGAGAGGTGTAATCATTTCACTGTCTCACAGACTTAACAAGGCCAGTATCTCAGAGTTGATGGGAGAAGTGAACCTTTTAGATTCAGATGAGCAGAGACACCTGAATGCATCACTCGGAACTTTTCGACAAATTTCAAAACTTCTCACAGAGTTATAACCACATGGTACAACAATAGTACAAATCCCAAATACCTTGGCCAAATGGAGTTGTTAAGTTTGTTTGACCCAGTATCAACTTTTAACCTCTAACCTTAATTGGCTAATCAACAATTTTTGACTGTTTTTTTACATTAAAAATGAGTCAAAATCCTCTAAAATGAACCTCTTATGATTAATAATCCCTGGTTTCTCTGGTCCTGTGTGGGAGCACACAGAACATCTTAAACAAGGACTTCATCTTGCCCTATGAGGATCGACACGATTTCCCAAACAACTAATCAGCGAACAGAGAAAACAGCGCTAATCGTTTCTCCCAGCCCTCTGACGGGGACAGGTTAAGGAGTTATGCAGCTATAAGGAGACACCAGAAAAAGCTCACACCGAGCGTTTAAAATGTAAGCCCGATGAGCGCTGTGAGTTCCTGCTAGATAATATTTAACGTTGCAGCGTGGGGAGCAACAGTGTGACTATGACAAGTGTTATGGAAAAAAAAAAAGGTGGAGGTGGAGGTGGTGGTGGTGGTGGGGGGTGTCTGTGTACTTTTCCAGTGCGACTTCACCAACAATAAAGTCATTCATGCTGGCAGGGATGTTGTTTTCAGCCTCAGAAAGTGTTTCCCAGCACCAGCGCGGGTGTTTCTGACACACGCTCGCCAGGATGAACAATAGGAATGTGTTCGCCGAGCACCTTGCTCGCGCCGCGGCTACTGGGGAACCTCTGCTGAGCGCACGCGGTCAATATCTGAGCCGAAACAGTCTCAGGCTCTGTGGGACGGTGCAAGGACGCTGTGTTTGGGTGGCAGGAGGCACGCTCTCCTCCTCCTCCTCTGCCTCCCTGCCTCACTCCCTCTCCTGCTGTCTCTCTCTCTCTACGGCCTCAACAGGACACTTCTTCAGAAATAATGGGATTATGCCCATGATTGATATCCAGCTTTATGGCTCACGTGTGGGCACTGCGCCTCTGTACAGCGTGCTGCTATGACGGGCCTGTCAAAGGAGGCTCCAGAGAACCGACTAGACACAAATCACCCACGACCTCCAGAACTGAAGCTCCATTGTCAGGCTCCTCTGTACACAAGAGGCTTTACAAACACCATTATACTGAGGAACTCACTGGGTAACTTGTATGTCGTGCGTTAGAACAACCTGATGTCACGCCAAAGCCTGTGCCTTTGCGACCAGGCTTTTCCAGCCACGGACTGTCAGCTTTTCACGCGTTACGATGGCTTTTTAATCCAGAGACCGCCGTGACTCACAATTATTTTTCATCAGTGATTAATCTGATGATGATTGTGTGCACCTCTCTCCCTCCCTCCCTCCCTCCGTCGAAATCGAAAACTGGATACAAAGACTCGGCTAAATGAACCGTGTAATCTGTGAAATGTCAGGAAACAAAGGGCGAAGTTTGAGGTCTGAGGAACAGAGGTGGATCCTTGAAGTACGACAGTGTGAAAACACGGCGTCAGAAGTGAGGAGACAGCGGCGATGCTGCCGCTGCTGCCGCTGCCGCTGTCGGGCTCTTCCAACAGAATCAAACGCTTTGTAGATCTAGGAGAGCAAACTTCCAAGGGGGAGGTTTTTCTGCTCTTTCTACTCTTCCTAGCGCGGCGGAGAGGCACCGAGCCTTTGTTCGCGCTCTAGAATTAACACATCACAGGGGGGTGAGGGCGCAGACAACAGCGCCGCTTCTTCTGCAGGCTCTGGCGGGGAGCGAGCGCGTCCGACCGAGGGGCTTGCGACGCATCTCCACCACTTCCTGGAACTCCACCAGCGACGCTAACTGGGTCAAACAGAAGAACAGTGAGATGTCCCGCAGACCGATGAAAAGACGGACCCATGGCGCTGACGGTATAAAAAGACAAACCGGTTGACTCGGATACCTGAAACCGCCAAACGCTGGCAGTCTGCTGGGAGCCCTGTATTATATGCCGAACGTCCTCTCTTACTGGATCATTACCACCGGGGCATTAACACATTTAGAGCTTTTAGCTGTCATATCTGGTTGACGAGGAGCTCATTAGAAACTACTTTATGTACTTCTGGGTCTTTACATGTGCTCTATTAAAAATGCATCACGGGGCGGCAGCGTCGGGCGCGCACTCTTTCTACAGCTTAATCAGCAGATTGTCACATAAATAGTGTCGAACTAATGAAGTGGTCAATTATTCACTCCGCAAAGTTGTGCAGGACCAGAAAACAAGCCAGAGCGGCCACTGATCCTGGTCCAGAACCAGCGGGGGAAGGGGTCGCTTCAGCAGTGGATTTGGAGTATTTCTTCTCTGCTTTTTCAACTGCTCAAGACACTCACTCCCTATCTCACTCACAAAACGCACTTCAGGAATAGTCCTCCCCCACCGAATCATTACCACTGAAGCATTAACACATTTGGAGCTTTTAGCTGTCATATCTGGTCGATGAGAAGCTTCATTAGATACTACTTTGCGTCCTTTTGGGTCTTTTTACGCGTGCTCGATTAGAAAAGCATCACGGCTGGGAGTGCTGAGCTCACACTTCTTCCCGCATCTTAATCAGCTAATTGTCAAACGCCGGCTCCACACACCTGATTCACATCCTTTTTTCGCACCAATACACCCATATCCTATGCATATTGTATTTACACTCCCTGCAATGATTACTTGCTGTTCCGCATGGTTCTATCCCTCGGCAGAAAGAGTTTTTCCAACTTGTGGTGTGTTACGGAAGGAATCTCACCAACGGGATCAGTAAAGGTTTCATCCAACCAGCTGTCTATCTTACAAAGAATAGTGTCAAATTAATGAGGTGGTCAATTATTCACTCTGAAAAGCAGTGCAGGCCCAAAAATAACAAGTCAAACATCCTCTGATCCCAGTCCAGAGTCAGCAGGGAGTCACATTAGCGGTGGATTTTTAAGTATTATTCTGCTGAAACTGTTTGAACCCGCGGCTCCTCATTCCGATCAGATACTCGCTCTACTCTCTAGAGAGTCCTCTATTACTGAGGCATTAACGCATTTAGAGCTTTTAGCTGTCATATCTGGGTGACGGGGAGCTCACTCCAAACTACTGTTTGTACTTTTGGGTCTTTCCAAAGACTGTATTAAAAAACACATTGGGTTTTCCGCATACTGATCAGTAAACAAATAAATAAATAGTGTCAGATTAATGAGCTGGTCAATTATTCACCCTGGAAAGTAGTGCAGGAGCAGAAAAAAACAAGTCAAGCATCCACTGATCCTGGTCCAGAATCAGCAGGAGACCACATGTGCTGTGGATTTTGACTATTTTTCGGCAAAAACACGTTTGAAACAGCAGCTTTTCATTCTGTATAACCTAGAAAATGCATTTGAAGCAGAGACATCTATAACTGGATGACCACTGATGCATAAACACATTTAGAGCTTTCAGCTGTCATATCTGATCCACCGCCATGTTTCTAAATCTCAATCATCAAACTAAATAGTAACTGTCAGATTTATGAACTGGTCAATTATTCTAAAGTCAGACATCTACCGATCCTAGACCAGACCCAGCAGGGAGTTACATACACGCTGGATTTTTAACTATTTTCCTGGTGAAACTGTTCCTCATTCTACATTATCTGCAAAATGCCCTTTAAAATAGAGTCCTCGAGAAGTGTTAGCGCATTTAGAGCAAATCTTAATCCGCAAACTGTCACATAAACAGCGTCGGATTAATTGAGTGGGCAATTATTCACTGTGGAAAGTAGTGCCGGACCAGAAAAACAAGTCCAACACCCACCGATCGTGGTCCAGAAGCAGCAGGAAGTCACATTTCCAGGAGATTTTTGCAGTGTTTTCCTGCAGAAACAGTTTGAAGCAGCGGCTCCATATCCAGAAGCAAGCAGCAGGAAACCCTCCAGCAGGACCTCTATCATCTACTGGGCGTGTTTTTATCAAACTCCCCGCACTTATTTCGCATCAAACCAGGCGCACACGGACACGTTAAAACACCCCGCATCGTCCACACCGCGATACGCAGCCTATCTCCCGGACTTGACCCGGGCAGGAGGCTCTTTTTCCCCCTCCTCCTTCCTTCCTGGGTGACATTTTGAGCCGGACCACCTGCGACAAGAAGCCCCGCAACAAAGTCTCTCCGCCTATCCCGGCTGACACCTCCGCACGAGCCGACGGAAAAAAGAGTTGTCTTACCGCCGAATCCTCGCGGACCGAGTCGTCTCACTTCCACGGAGCCGCACGGAGATGCGTCAGGTGTTCGCTCCCTGAAGAAGGAGGAGGAAAACGACCCATGTTGACTCTGTCTCCGTCCGTCCGTCTGCGTGCGCGCGCGTGCGTCGGTGCGCGCGTGTCGGGCTGAAGCCTGCTTTCTCTCCCCGTTCAACTCCTCGTAAAAAAAAAAAAAAACCCGAGATCCCTCGGTGCACTTTGTTTCTATCTCAGTCCGTCCGTGTGGGCTCGGAGCACGAGCTGTGGTGTGCGCTAGAAAAGAGGCAGTCGGGAGAGCTCCTGCAAACTACGGCTCGACTTCAGCGTGTTTTTACATAACAGCATCATCCGCTTTTTTTATGTTGACGCATCACGAAGCGAAAACATGGAGTTTCTTAAAGGGCCACGGCCGCCGCGCACATGTCACCGAGCTGCGGCTGCTGACAGATGGCCTCCACCGGCCTCATGGCTGCTCCTCACACTCTGGCGGTGTCCACGCCGGGCTGGGAGCTGCACAGCGCCTATAGGAACAGTGGTTGGAGCATAAAGTGAACTGGAAATGAAAATAAAAGTAAAAGCAGAGCGGCCTGTTTGTCTGCGTGTGCCCCGCAGGGGTTGGGCATGTGGCTGCTGTGGGACAGCGTTATCTCCTCTCTGTGACCTTGTGGAGGGAGAGGAAGATGGCTTATTGACACGCAGCGTGTGGGAACTGTCAACGTGTACAAACTTTTTGTTTTTATTGAGCGCAATATGCAATGACGTGCAAGTAACTGCTGGCCAATTGCACCGCTTGAAATGTATGAGTCATAGATAAATGATAAAGATAACTTTTGTTACACAAATGCATTCATTATAATTCGACTTCTTAACAGAAGCCATAAAAAGCATTAACGACAAAGAATGACTGAATCAAGGGCCTTTCTGTGTGTAGTGTGATGCCTGTTTATGTTGAAGAGGGCCAAGTACCTGTCCAGGGTGAATGCCACCATAGGTGTGTTTCCATTACCACTTGAAATGCACAAAACCCAAATATAGCAGTCAACAACTGGAAGCCTACGTTTAGAAACCAACATTTTGTAAAACACAAAATCATTTTGAGTCTCATTAGAATGACATTAGTGTAGCAATTTATTGCAAAGGTGTAATGGAAACACAATGTTCACATTTTACAGGACATCGGGGTCACATGACCAGTTCCCTTCAAACAAGATGGTACACCATAGAGCAAAACGTTTAATAAATCTGATTAAAATATCTAATAACACTTTGTTTTTAACATCTATAAGTATAGAAGTGGAGTATCATAAGACGAGAAAAGAAATTACTGTTAATACTCAAATATATAAATTAAATACTCAGTACTAAATATTTTCTTGAAACTTCTGAGGAACCGCTTTAATTTAGTAAAAAACTCATGGAAATGCAATAATATCATATAATGCAATTATATCAGAAAATTCTCATTGGGCGTTTTCATCTTATGACAAGATTTAAGTTAGTTAGTATGTAATTTCTTTATGTGGAACATTAAATACCACAATTATATTAACATTCAGATAAATTAGTATCCATCCACACATTTTCTTATTAGTTTCTGGTTCCCTCCTACCGTCCAAAAAACATTTCAGTCTTTAAATATCCCCTGAGTGTGGGAGTGACTGCTGTGTGTTTGAGTGTCCTGTGATGGACTGGAGACCTGTCCAGGGTGTTTTACCTGACTTCGCTTAATGTGCACTGCACATTAAGCATCCAATGGATGGATGGATGGATGGATGGATGGATGGTAAATGAACAAATTCAATTTATTTGCTCGTGAGGGGAATCTAAGGTGCACCATCAGTTGTCCATCAACAAAAGAGGAAGAATGAAACAAGGAGACAAGACAATACAGCCTGGTATGTACATGAGATGTGGAGTTACTTGGGGTTGAAAGGGACCTGGACGTGAACAAGGCAGCAGATTTAGTGCAATTCTACCACTGAAAATTAATCTCTGCTCGCTGTATAAATGCATATTGTTAATGTAATCACTTTCCAGTTAATTCATGAGCTATGCAGGAACGTCTTCAGAGCTGCCAGGTCGTGGGAAAAAAATCCCTCTCTCCTGTGTTTAAAACACCACTTTCTGTTTGCTCTGTGCTTAATGTACCCTGATGCATGCCGGCAATATATTTTTATGACCGTATAAGTTTTTCACTTTATAGTTATCAGATGTGCAGTTGCACTTTGTAAGGCGTTGGATAAGTAGTTAGTTATTTGCTCAGTGAGAATTTTTGTGAGTCGTGAAGTCAGACATTCATCGTTATGCATAGCTTTGCGGAGGTTAAGGCTGCATCCTCGGCTTTTTGAAAGGAAAGTGAGGTCCCAACAAACATTTATGGATGACTCATGTATACTCTCGACTTGGTGGTTAATGCACAGAGGAAATGTTCACATTATAGTCAGTGAATGAAAATGTCTCCCCTGCAGGGAGGAGTCCTTCCTGCCTCATAAAGAGGCGTGCAACTAAAATAGACAGAGTGCAGCTACACAGCAGCTTCGCTCACGGAGGCCTGGAAGTCCAGAGGTTGTCCAGCTCTGCATTATAAGCACCTATTACCGATCTGCACAGCCTTTCATGATTGATTAACTCTCCGGAGAGCGGTCACTTTATAGCTAGATATGCTTTACCAGACAGAGACAAACCAGGCCGGTCTCATCGTGTGAAAAACGAACACAAATATATCAGTGTGGTAAAATGTCAGAAGGCAAAGTAATATAATCAGTTCTCTACACATGGACTGCTGCAGGCTGCAGATCCACACGGAGATGGACCACCTGCCACCTCAGGACTCAACGCTGGCAGAGAGACTTTGTTGTCTCCATCAGAGGCAGGCAGGCTGCGGTTCGCAGGTCGGTTTCAGAGACATTTCTATTTCACACTCACAGATCAGTTTTTATAGCTTTGCTGCTTTTGCCGTCTAAATGTTAATGCTGCAGTAACAATGATATATAAATGGATATTGCAGCACACGATACCGCTTCTACTTTGACTTATTTATATTAAAAAAAAACCTTTGCTTCAGTAAATCATCTTGATATTATGTTTCCCAGACATTCAAGTCGCTTTCTCCATCATCAAAGTGCACGATGATCCTAAATCATTCATTCAAGTGGTGTCATCGAGCTCAAGAATTATATTTTTACAAGATAACCCTCAATTTTAATTTCCTTGAGATGATAAAAGGACCTCGTTTCCAGTGAAGGAAAAATCCGCCCTGTCACTGAGCTGCCATACATTATTCAAATGCCCAGGGTGGCTCAATCACTGTCTGCATTGCTGCTCCTTCCTCCCAGCGTCTCTACATAAAGGTGTATATTTAGAGGCTTCAGAGGGACCAGGCAGACACGCGCGCCTCCTTCAAACCGTTGCTTAATCACACCTGAGCCGTAAACATCATGGTCATCTCTGATCCAGGCCCGGGATCGGCTGCCTCCTCTCTGAGCCGAGCCGAGGCAGAGTCCTCAGATCTGAAATGCCACTCTTTCATCGCCACTGGAGGGTGAGGAAATAAAACAACCAACTCTGAACACTGCTAATCCTTCAGCTCAGCTCTGAGCGGTTTTTATCGCAAGAGAGCCGGGGACCATGCACAGCAGAGCCTCTCCGAGCGGCATCAAAGTCCAACCCAACAATCCTCTCTGCATCTGTCAGCCTGAGTCTGGGCTGCAGGAAAAAAATGACAAACTGGAGGAAATGGTGGCGATCCATCATCCGTACATGATGGGTGATGGACAGAGATGTTTCAGCAGCAGGTTACAGAGAGACAGACAGAGAGACAGACAGACAGGCAGACAGGCAGACGGAGGAGAGATGACACATGGGTATATGGCTGGATGAAAGGCACAGACTTCTCCAAAGGTGAACTCATTGAAACTTCATTCCTCATTTATTTTGACATTCATTCAATATGAAGAGATTCTACAAAGACTATTATTCATGACCGTGAATCGGGAACCGGAGGGGACAGGAGACCGTGATCGTTTTCCACCTTGAAACCGTGCTCCCGTCCAGCAACATCTACACCTGACGTGTTGCAGTCTGGGACAGGCTCGTTAGGTTTGCACCTACGTCAGATCAGAGACTCAGAGGCAGGAGGTGACAGTGGAAATGTAATGGGGCCAAATTCCAAGTATGCAGGCTCCCACAAAACCCAACTACACACACGGTTATAGCAGATTTAAAATCATAAAGCTCAAATAGATACAACCCAATATTCAGTTTGAAACCAACTTTCACATCCAATGCAACTTATGAATTTTTTCCTCAGCGTCTGGAAATGCAGCTCAACCCTCCTGTTTTAGGCTCCTTACCTTGATGTTCCTGATCAAAAATAGCTCAACCAATTAAAATGATTATAAATCATTAGTGATACATATATTGACTCGATAAGCTTTATCTTTTGTCACATTCATGTGATTACAAGTCTTTAACTTGCCTTTGGTATTTGCTGCCTGCGGGCCTCAGTGATCTGAAGTCATGTGACTTTTTGTCATTTATTTTGACTAAAACAAGTTCTCAGATGAAACGTCTTACCATTAACCGCAGAGTACAGATTGATAGTCAGGGTTTGGTCATGGGTGTGTACAACTCTGGCAAACATTTGCCCAAAGGAGAATCACAGGAAATGAACTGCATTTAGTAGGAGAGAAAGCGTAAATCATCAAAAAGCATCTTTATTTTTATTTACTGCACACATAACTACTTTATTTCATACACGTTCACACTGTACATCTACATTCTGACAACGACAGTGAGCCGGAGAAAAGACAATTGTTCCGGAGGGTTTCTCCGCTCAGACTGCACAGACAGAACATGAGTGGAATACGTTTGCTCTCAAAAACGAACAAACTGCTTTTCTAAAGCTATTTCCCTACAAAATAAAAACAGACACAAGGTGGTTTTCCTAATCGATCAGTTATCAGCTCGCATTGAGATCACGAGAGGAAAGTTACAGTAGTACAAAAGAATTTAATTTGACGCATGTAAGATATCGACATTGTTGTCATATTGGTATGTGCACTCCTCACTGGACAGTCTACAGAGCAGGGGCCTGACGAGCTGTGACCTTCATCTGCTCGGTCATTAGCGTTTCATGCATCAGCTCATCTTAGACAGCAACGGTTCAGTGTGCAGGATTCATCCTTAAACCGCCTCATGGCTGGTTCAAGTACAGGCCGGGCAGCCCGGCATCAAAGGGCTGTGGCAGGAGTGTTCAACACGACACCAAGAAACCTGGTTCCATTACATCAGTGGGACTACATACACTATTATACAAAGCTGAGGTTAAAAAATAAACAAACAAAAACTGCATTTAATTTCATCTCATGGGAGAAAACGTGCTCCGATGGCCATTTATAAATGTCACCACTTATCATTTTATTGCTTTACTGGCATTGAGCGGCTGTAAAGTCACTGTAACCCGACCGACGTTAAAAAGAAAAGCACGCCAAGGCCACAGACACATCGACAGAGATCCACATTTCATTCGCTCCTTTGTGCCGTCGGCTCATGTGCGCTGCGGGTGGTTTCGTGTACCTTTTATCTGCGAATTTAAAAAAAGAAAACGCGTTGTGAAGATCCAATGACCTCCTAAGAGCAGCAGCGGTTCATACAGAGTAAGGCCTTGGGGTGAGTAACTGTTCATTCACGGCAAACCACTCGCTCCGGCTCTGGCCGGAACTACTTGATCGGGACTACTTGAACATGGCGTTGAAGCTCCGCCCGATGATGAGCCGGCGGATTTCGCTGGTGCCCGCGCCGATTTCATACAGCTTGGCATCGCGCAGGAACCTGCCCATGGGGTAGTCGTTGATGTAGCCGTTCCCGCCTGTCGACAGACGAGTTCATGTTATTCATGAGCAGAACGGATCCGGTCCTGAACCCTCTCACACTGGACGCTTGTGTGTGTGTGTGTGTGTGTGTGTTTCTGGTCTGGACTCCAGTCCCTCATGTTTGCGTGTGTACTTCGACTAACAGCGGTTTCTGACAAGTGTCCAGCAGTGAGCGAGGGAGCCGCCGCCACAGAACAGCTGTAATCTAATCCAACTGTGCTGCATCCACGCAGGTCCACTAAACTGCCCGTTTATGCTTTTTTTAACGTTATGGATCCTCACACGGCCGGGCCTTTAATGTGCAGGTACACCAAGTTTTCCTCGGTGGTGGCTAAAAATAGATTATCGACTGGCATGTTAGCGCTGAATGGCTTTGGCTCGGTTTTATTATTCTCCAGACCACAGAGGCTCAGCAGCACAGCGGCCAGAGACGCGATGGTTGCCTCCATCATAATCACTTGGTGACGAGATGGAAACCGAGTGCAACTGGTTGCGGACGGTCGTGTCACGTTGACACACCAACACCCTGAACTTCAGGGCATGTCATCGTCTCCCACGGAAAGGGTTGAAAATTAGCGTGTCCACCCCGGTGTCGTGTTTCCACCTCTGTCAGTCAGAGCTGGATAAATACCCAGAGTCATTTGCACAGCAATGAATGCCCTTTGTATCCTTTTCCACTGATGACGAAAGCCAGATGTTGGTGTGCTTTATGTCTACTGATGCTTGAAAAATATAGTCCAAATATAGTCCTCTTAATTATTATTATTATTACTATTATCATCTCTGTCATGTCAAGTCTTATAAAATTGGGTGTAGTAATAAATTATCCCTAAAAGAATACATTATGCTTAATGTCTACACTAACAATATGACTTATATCTATGTACTTTTATGTCATTTGCTGTTCAATGAAAGGGAACCATATGGGGACAAAGCAAAGCTTGTCACATGCTGAAAATAGCTAAAAGGAGACATAATACTAGCACAATAAGGCAAATTCCTCCTAAGCATGCAAATCAAACTAACTATTGTAAGAAGTTTAAAACGTTTCTTCATTATTCATCCATTAGATTTGTTACAGCTCGTAATCATCCGCCTATACAGCCTGAGCGCCTTCCCACTCCTCTGTCATCCCAAAGGTTTATTATCGAAGCGCAAACTCCGCCGAGCCGTCCTCCTCTCTCTTTTCCACACGTTGAAGCAGTTTAACAAGCCATTCAGTAAGCAAATGAGCTGCACCTGCACTGCCTGCTCTCGGGCTGCCGACAGCTGCGTTTACAGCAGAGCAGGTCCACCTCGGGAGCGAGGGGAGATCTGACATTTCCATGTTGCATCGTTCCGTCTCGCCCGCTCCTCAGACCGGCCCAAAGTGCAAGCGAGAGGCCGGCTGCAGGTTTTTCCTACGCTGATACAATCACAACAGTTGGCCGCGGCTACCGGGTTCGCCTTTCAGTGGAAGCACTCTGTTTCTTGGCACTTACCCAGACACTGAATGCCATCCAGAGCAACCTGAGTGGCGTTCTCCGCACAATACAGGATCACCCCGGCACAGTCCTGAAACGGCACCACAAGCCAGCGGTTACTGTACGCAGCGGTGGGAAAAACACGTCATTTCAGCATTAAGCTCGGAGTCAAAGGAGGCGCTGACGCGGGCAATGACAGCCCTTCAAAATGATCAAGTATTATATTTTGTTGTCGATATTCAGCATCCATTTCAAAATTACGCACCAGCTGAGACTGATGTAGGATGGCAGGAGATTTTAAAGGTAACTCATGAGGTTTTTTTTCCCCAATTTAAGGAACCTTTCAAATTATTAATTCAAACTCAGCGAGTGGAAACATCTCCAGTTGCATGTCGTACATTAGCAGGAATCACACCTGAATGCTTTGAAAACTGCATCCAAGATAAGAGCTCTGATCGTCTGTATCCAATTGTGCAATACTTGATATTTATCTGGAAGCTTTGAGGCAAAAAAAACAAACAAAACAAAACAATCCTGTTACCATAGCACTGAAATGTCCTTTATCACAAGCCCGGGCAACGTTGTACACGTACTGCCGACAGGAGCTCAGCCTGGTGTACATGTCGGCCATCTTGCCTTGCATCAGCTGCAAACAGAGGAACGTAAACCGTGATGTTAATCTCCCTGGGCTCCAGCAGGTTTCACCACACGGGTATTGAATTTTCTAACTTCACTCGCTTGCTGCCAAAAGGACAGACCTGAAACTGTCCGATCTTCTGGCCGAAGGCTTCCCTGACGTGCAGGTAGGGGATAGCGAAGTCCAACACTGCCTGCATGATGCTGAGAAACAGCAGTCCTGTTAAATAACCATCACAAATCCCAACAGGTCTGATGTAATTCTGGGACAACAGGTGACACATCCAGTTACCCGAGAGGTCCCGACGCCAGCACCAGCCTCTCCAGATCCAAGCCGCTCATCATCACGTAAACACCTTTGTTCAGCGGACCGAGGATGTTCTCCGCTGCCGCACACATTTGAAGCGCACCAAATTAAAAGCCCGGCCGATCAAAGGGATCAGAGAATAACCTGCAGACGTGTTTTACATGGCAGAGCGGGCACTCGATCACACACCTGGGACTTTGCAGTCTTCAAAGATCAGCTCGCAGGTGTTGGATCCCCTCATGCCCAGTTTGTCGAGCTTCTGAGCTGTGGAGAAGCCCGGCATGCCCTGCAGAACACGCACAGACAGACACTTGTATTAATGTGATTCACACTCTTTTCACACAACTCTGAGTCATATTCACATCATGTCCCGAATCATAACAGTGACACCCCACATTTGCAGACAGAATAATCGGCACATGGCTGGAGTTACCTTTTCAACAATGAAAGCTGTGATGCCTCTTTGATAGGCCTCGGGATCCGTCTTGGCATAAACAATGAGGACGTCTGCGTCGGGTCCATTCGTGATCCAGAACTTGTTGCCATTCAGGATGTAGTGATCGCCTGAAATCACAGAGAGCACAGGAAAAAAACCTTGCAAGTCATGCAAACAAACTCAGCACGATGAAATGTGAAATCCCAGTTTCACTTGATACAAAAATGAAACTTAAAAACTGTGCACGAGCAGACATGTGGCTTCAAAAACACCCCGGAAGCAGTCTCGCAATCTCAATTAAGACGCTGAAGTTCTGTCGTACCGAGCTGTGGAAAATCTGACGGATATTCTCTATAAATTCCCTCTAAACAGGTTTTAACTTTTCACTTTCCTGCTGTCTCTTTACATGCACAGGCTCCTCGCTCTCAGTCTGGCACCACCACGCCACCTTGCTGAGTCAGTCACTTGGCGAATACCCAGTGTGCAAAGGGCTCCACGCCAACGCGTGTCTGTGCCAAAGCTCTCGGTCAGTGCAAACCCCAAAAAGTGACTAATTAATGCTGTGGAGCAGCAGCGGAGCGAACGGAGCACAGCCTCTAATATCTGGTCTCTACATGCATTAGATCACAGGCCCGTAACGCACACACGCAGGCGTAATAAATATTTGATCCACAAGATTAGACAATCGTTTATCGATCCCCAGAGGGCAAATTCAACAGCGGCACAAGAACAAGAATCCATACATATTTTATACAGAGCGGCGCTATAGAATGAGTCGAGCATGCCGCGCTCACACTGCCGCGTCCTACCTTGCTTCGTGGCTCTGAGTTTCATGGACACGACGTCAGAGCCAGAGTTGGGCTCGCTCATGGCCAGAGCTCCAACGTGCTCTCCCGTCATCAACTGGCAACGAGAAGGACGGCGATGAGGACCAAGAGCTGCAGCCGCGAGTGCGTATGCCGCGATTTCATGTTAATCGTGTCATGAAAGAGCGGCCTTTTGTCCCGACCTTTGGCATGTACTTCTCCTTCTGCTTCTCGTTGGCGTGACGGACCATCTGGTTGACGCACAGGTTGGAGTGCGCGCCGTAGCTGAGAGCGATGGCTGCAGACACCCTGGACATCTCCTCCATCACGAGGACGTGGTCGAGGTAGCCCAGTCCCGTGCCGCCATACTCCACTGCAGGTGGTAGGGCCCGAAAGTTTAAATCACAGAAAAAACAAAATCCGTTTTCAGTCTACGCTGGAACAGACACGTATCGATGCGCCTTCCATTGTTGATGCACAATTCACCTGGAGCTGTCATCCCAAGGAGTCCCATCTCGCCCATGTCTTTCCAAAAGTCCTGGCAGAGGGAGACAAGGTGAAAGGTTACAGGACAAAACTGATGCTTCGATACAAACAAAACAGACTACCTTGACCTGAACATTCACTGTAGGCATACGGTGTTATTTTGACTGAAAGGGAATTTATTTATTTATGCATTTCATCTATAGCTACCTTGAAAATGTGTGGAATGAAGCCCAGCACCAAAGTGATTTCACTTTGTTCAATATAATTCATATTGCCTGTTGGAGCGTTTCAACTCACTCGCAGCCCTGGGAAGTTATTCGTCTTGTCGATCTCGTCAGCGTGCGGTCCAAGCTTTTCTACACAGAATTTCCGGACCGTCTGCCTGAGCTGTACAAAAACAACACAGACAACAGACTGTAAGTGATTCATCCATCCATCCATCCATCCATCCATCCATCCATCCATCCATCCATCCATCCATCCATCCATCCATCATCTGTCCCTCTCCTCCAGTGGTGTCACAGGGGTCTGCAGGCTCCTATCTTGTTACGGTTGCCTCTAATTTAACCTTTTCGCTTACATGACTGTCAAGCGTTTTTCTCTCACTGTTTCTTTCCCCTGTAATGTCATGCAAGTGCACTTGTCTTCAGGTGTTTTTTTAGTGACCAGGGTTTGGGGATGTTGAGCGGATCGTATAAATACCTTCACGGTGAAAGGGCACGGGGGGGAAGAGTTCATCCCGTTTCGCACCCGGACAATGATACATACAAAATTACCATTGCCATCGGACATTTCTGGATTATTACCAATATGGATTATTTGTATATGCAGCACCTTACATACACATGAAATGCAAACTCAACTGCTTTAACAGTTAAAAAAAAAATTGGGAGCAGTCCACACTGGGAAGTCTCCCAGTCTATGGCCACAGGGGGCTCTGAAACAGGGACCAACCTGACCCAGGACAGATGAAGGAGCCCACGCTGCAGCTTGTGAAGCCACAGCATGTGCTCCTCCAACCATCCAGGACAGGACACCCCCGGAGGAGTCCAGACTCAACACCCAGTGTGAAGGGCTCCCCCATGAGGAAAACACTAGAGCTGGAGGGTAAATTAAAAAAAAAAAATCAACGCTACAGTTGAACAAAATGTTTAAAAGGCACAAGGTAATATTAGGAAAACTTGACTCTGGAAGTTCTTAAAAGCAACTCCAATTATATAAAATTAAGATTAAACAGCAGATATAATCTGTTTAGATGGACATCTAACTTGAAATTAATTAATTACTCACACCTAGGGACAGGTAAGAGTCTCCACTCTGCATTAACATGCATGTTTCAGCACTGTGGGAGGGCAACTAGAGAAATCCCACACATACATGGGGAGTAAACTCCACACAGAAAGAAGCTCGATCTGACGTGGAGGCCTGAACCTGGGATATTGCAACTGTGTGGCAACAGTGATCAACTATTTCACTATTTCTCAACAAGCAAAAAACAACAACAAAACTAATCAGAACAGTGTTGTGAGGAAAACGGTTTCCATACAGTGCTGTTTTTATAGCAAATATTCCGCAATCATACATTAACCGAATTACTAACAGTGTAAAACTCCTCAAACTTCATTATATTCAGCACAGGAGGAAAAACCAGTCACCCAATCAAATCCGCTCACATGATCTCCTCCCCCTGTGTCCTCAGACGCTGTGCCGCCTCCTCCACTTAATGTCATATAACACGGATCTATCGATATGTTGACCTAATATAATCACTGTTGAAGAAAAAAAAACAAAAGTTATTCCGTATGTGAATTGTTTTCCACCACTATTACATGGGGTAATATATGACTGCTAAAACGGCTAGCACAAGCTAATTCACACTAGTTAAGCTTAGATTGTAGTCCATATGTGCATTTAGTGTTGTCCTAGTTGTAACGGTGCGAATGGTCAATATTCAGGATAAAAGTAGCGGCTGGTGGAAGTGTGTGTGCTAGGTGGTTAGCCAGGTCGGCTAATACCAAGGTCTTCTTATCAGCGCTGATGTTATGTCATCACGTCACTGCGTCCTCACATAACTGATCATCTCTGCCTGTTTGACTTATGGAGCCGTTGCTGCGCTCAGGCTTTGTAACTGTGACTATGCACGTTGTCTTTTCTTCAAGCAGCAGCTCCTTCTCAGCGCGGAATAGTGAACTTTATGTGTGTTGTGAGCT
Organism: Karalla daura; assembly: GCA_029224185.1. Lineage (NCBI taxonomy): Eukaryota > Metazoa > Chordata > Actinopteri > Chaetodontiformes > Leiognathidae > Karalla > Karalla daura. The sequence goes on from CM055199.1 coordinate 12,207,772, forward strand.
AGCCTCCGAGGCTAACCTGGATCTGGTCCTCGGTCAGCCCGTTCACCACGTCGTCCACCGGGATGGAGGCTCCGGCGCAGCCCCGCCGAGCCACCGCGGGGAGGCTCAGCCTGCAGCCCAGGCGGAGAGCGTTCCTCACGGCGAACATTTCGCTGACACACCGGCAGGTAGAGACAGACACGGGGAGAGTGTTTACACCTGGAGCTGGTTGACAGTCAGATATGAAGGAGGGAGATAGAGGTCTCACTCTGCTACTGGTTCACAACACCAAACATTAAAGAGACACTTCTGCTCTATTCGCAGCAGCGCCACCTGGTGGAGTGGAGGGTATAGCAACGCCTCACTATTGAAGGGCCCTATCATGAAAAACTTCTACCTTGGCTTTGATGTGTAACTAAGTCTATTTCCAAAATTTCTGGATATTGAAAAGGAAATTGCACTAATTTTGTTATACTTTCTGGGATGTTTTATGGCTATTTAGTTTTATTGTCAATTTCGTAGATTTATAGTTCATTACATTCACAGCGCGCCCAATTCACATACACAATACACAACAGTGCGTGCAGAAAATAATAATAGCACAGTAAGTACAACTAATATTAAGTAGTGTAAAATAAGGAAGCAAAATAATAACAAGAAATAACAATCGGGGCATTAAAAAACTGCAGTGATATAAAAGTTTGACAGAGAAAAAACTAATAAATGAAATGAACAGACTCAGTCTTGGCTAATTTTTTCCTTGAAGTGAAATTATTTATTATGTTATGCATCAAAATGTGAATTTTCCTTGGCTGCCTGTTGCTGTTTTTACACACTGCATTAAAACAACAAAATGACTGCCTTACATCCAAATATTTGCTTTTATGTGTTTCCACATATCCTCAAAGTTTTATTTTTAAACCACACCCTGTGTGTCTGAAAGCCAAAGTCAGCTAGGTTGGATTACCAACACCCGGGTGTCCTCCACCCTCTGTAATGCTGAGTAATGAGTGGAGTGTCAGACATCATCAAAAGACTGAAAAACTGGATGGGATGGGTTACAAACCTCAAGTATGCTTCAGTAGGCTGTTGATTTTGTCTTTTTCCCCATCTACCAGTGTTTATTATTTTCTGTCCTTCCTCAGTAAGAAAAGAAAAAAAAATCTTGCATCTCAATTTCCTCTGCTGCTCCCATGGCAAAATCAGGTTCGCTCTGAGTCTCTCAAGTGTTGAGAAACTCTCACATGAACAGCCAATCAACGTTATCAGTCGTTACAACGAGGGAATATTCCTTCCGTGCTGCGTCACCGCAATGACTGTAAAGGTGCTCTGGTTGTTTTCTTTCCTAACACAGCGTCGAGACGTGGTTTCACACCACCTTTCCTCTCAGCGACTGCTTCTGTTTCTTGTCAGCGCGTATGCACAGCTGCGAGCAGTCGAAACCGCATAGGAGCGCCACCTGCTGGATAACAACGGCACGTGCTGCCCAACTCAAAAGAACTTCCTCCTACTGACAGATTTCAACAGAGTCACACTTTTTACACAGCCGGACACTTTAAGATTCAATTCCTTGCACACTAATTTCATTATACATCATATTAATAATCTTATTCATCTGCCATGTGCATCCATATATACCGATCCCGCCTTTGAAATGGCTCTGTAGTGCCATTTTAATCTAATTCTGCGGGGTTTGAGGCTCCAAATGAAATTTTTTCTCTGCGCAACGCAGCTGAGGGGTGAGCTGATATTAAATTGCGTCCACTGTCGATTAGGAGAGGTTTTTATAGTCAGGAAGCGACAGCAAAAGGTAATGCGGAAGATAATAAAGTGAAAGAGGGCGTGCGCTCCCGGAGCGTGTACGCGTCTGGGCGCGTAAAGAGAAAAAAAGAGAGAGAGGGGGGGGAGAGAGAGAGGCTCCCCTTTCCGACTTTATGCACAGAACCGAGTGTTTAACAGGAGAAAAGTCGGACTAACTATCAGCAAGGAAGTAGGAGAGGAGGTCCGTCCGCGCTCAGCTGCACCCGGCAGTGAAATGACCAGATTTGGAGGCTGAGCAGACGCAGCTGTGCGCCACCATCACCAGTAGAAACTCTTCTTCTCCAAATGCCCAAAGAGAGCAGGAGGAGGACCTCCAAGGACCTCTCCTTCGCCTTGAGCGACGTCTCTCGTCCCGAGAGAGAGAGGAGAGCCGCAGGGAAGTGTCCTCAACTGTGCGATGATCTGCTGCACAAAGCGGCGCAGGTCGCTCCTCAGTCCGGACCGAGCCTGATGGAGGTGCGCAGGGTGCCGCAAGTCACCATCACTCCCGAGGGAGGAGGCTGCTCCCGGGAGATGCAGCAGGAGGACTGGGACGATGTGGTGGAGGGACCCCTGCGCAGGAAACTGTCCAACTCGTCCATCTCCTCCACGGGATCCTCAGCGGTGGAGTCTGAGGACGATCTGCTGAGCGACACCGAGAGCAGGAGCAGGGGGCTGGTGACTCTGGAGCAGCTGGTGGATGCTGGGGGAGAGGTGAGGACAAGCTACTAGCTGCTGAAGGTCTCTTCATCTAGTGGGGATCAGCATCTCTTTGCTCTTACTTTGAGAATGAGTCCAGGCTGCTGGAGGTCACTTTACTTCTTCTCGTGGAGATTACAACCTCTTTACTCTTACATAAACATTGAGTCCAGGTCATGTTTTCGGGGGGTTACTTTTCAATTTATCACAATTTAACAGTCCACCAATTACATACCCTCAAATGTCATTTGTACTCTGTCATTTGTAATCTGTCAGATTACTCAATGTGAGGAACATCATGTTTTCATACTTTCGGGTGATTCCAAAATTCTCTTGCGAGTCACAACAGCATGAATGTGACTCATGGTATATGACTTCACAACAGCAAGAAACTTTGACTGGAAACAGTTAGTAAACATGAAGTGGACAAATCGATGTGGCTTCATGCCTTTCATGTAATCCATTCATTTCAACTAGGTAACTGAATATATCTGTACTGGAATATAGTCACCCATGTAGTGCGTTCTTCCATTACATGTATGTCTCCAACACTGATCATGGGACAAAACAAAATCATTTCACTTTCCATCCTCGTGTGTATCTTCTCCTTTATGCATCCACAGTACTTACCCACTTAGAGAGAAGAGGTGAGGCTATAAAAAAAAAACAGACTTCCTCACTGAATATCTTTGGGAGTGACGCAATACATGTAACAGTTACATATTTACAGTGCAATATGATAGTGTCTGTAACCCCTGTACAGTTAAAGAGATGGTAATCAGAATAGACTGACGCTGTGGACGTTACTGGATTTCACATGTTTAGTCACATCTTGACTACACAACTTGGAAACATCAACATTTCCAGAGGAACCAAGTTTCCCTGGAAATGGTGATTTAGTAATCAGTCGTTCAATCTCATTGGACCTCTGGGGAGCTGAGACAATGACAGCACCCTTTGTTTGGTTTCTGTCTTTTTCAAAGTGCAATGCATGGTCGTGGCAGAGTTTTCATATCTGTTGTTTGTTTAGGGTTGCGAGGAAATTCAGATCTGCTATCAGAGTCAGACTTTTCTTTGGCAGATAACGACTAAGTAGTTCAGGAGCAGGTTAGAGAAGTAAGATAAGGCAGAGAGCCTCTGATAAACACTGCTCAGTGTGTGTATTATGCTACTGGTATGTCATAGATGTTATTCATTGTTGTCATTTTTATTTATGCAATTAAATATGTGATAATTATGCGATTTATGACAGTTGTCAGGTACTGGAAATCCTGGGAATTGCTTCAGTTTTACTTGAATTTGCCCAAGAAAGGATATTCAGTTGGGACAAGCAAATTTTTTTTCCATTTTTAGTCCCATGTAAAAAGAGAGAGATTGAACGAGCTTCATATCCCGTCTGGAGTGTGCAGGATATTCCTCAGGAAATGCGATAGTCCCCCCACCCACCCACCCCCACATTGAAACGTCATTATCTGCCGATGTTTGATGGCTTATCAAAGCCTCTCACATCACCTTAACGACCCAGGAGCATGAGAAACAGTGCATCTGTGGCGTGTGAAAGGTGGGATCACCCCTGTTGTGTCGGAACTGTAAGATCCTGACCTTTACCGCGGGCCGTCCCTCCTTGAGCACACACTCACAGCGCTGAAGGATCGGCCTCTCACCGAGGGTGGAAACTTGTTTGCCTGCTACGTTCTCGGCTGATACAGCTTCACGTGTGGCCGACAGGTCTCTTATGAAACGCAAGTGCACGTGTCTTCAAAGAGTTCGGCTGTTTTGTGCCATTCAGAGGCAGAGTTTTCTCCGAGCTTTGCGCTCAGTGTGTTTGAGTGATGCGTGCGGCCTCTGACTCCACCGTCGTCCCGGCATGTGATTCCTGGGGGAAGTTGAGAGTGATCGCAGTGACTGACGCTGCTCAGTTTCTCCACAAGAATCTGCTTTTTGTCTGCACTGTCAACACAGTAATATGCAGGATCAGGGCTTCACTGTGCCTGTGTGTGAAGGTTGCACCGCTCCTCTGTTCCTTCTCCATACAAGGCCTGTAGCTGTCACTCTGCTTTAAACAGACTGAATACACACTGCCTGTCAGGCCCGTTCAGTCATTTGGAGCCTTTTTGCTTTGGCTTCGCGACAGCATCGCAACATAAAATGGAAACATCGGTCGGTGTCACCTCTGAAAATAGACAGTTTAAAGCTCTTGCCCCTTCTGCCTACATACAACATCGGCCCACACACACACATGCACACACGCCAGCACAGACCATTGTGCGATTGTGTAATTTTTTTTTTGTGGTCAGAGTTCTTGAGCCATGGCCTTTGACATTTAACACAAAGCCACTGCAGGAAGTCAAAGAAGACTTGTGTACCAGCACTTGGAGGCACATTTTAATGTGCTGATTATTAGTCTAAGTACTGCACCCTGAAGTGCTTTTTAATGGAAATGAAGCAGAGGAGAGAACAGGCAGCCAGCCGGAAAAACCGGCAGCAGGAATCATTTGAGACGAGTACTTTTTTTTTTGGGTCGCAGCAGCAGCTTCGGCTGACAGCACGGCCTCACGCGAAAAGAACGACTTAGGTTTTTTTTTTTTCCCTGGCCGCCTGCATCACAGCCTCTCCTGGTTCTTCCGGCTCCCTGGAAACATGCAGGATGGAGGTTGGTGAAGCCTGTGAAAGCTGCAGCTTTTGTGACGATAACCGTGCGTCAGGTCTGGTGTCTGCACAGACACGCAAGCTCGAGGAAACGGGCAGAACGCCGACTCACTCTGGTTGCCTGTTCTTTCTTGTTAGTGGACGTAAACAGAACTCAAGTTTCCTCCTCTGAAGCACAGATGGAAAGTCGCGACTACGTTTGCTCAACTTCTGTACGCTAAAAGACTTCGAGACGCTAATCTGAGGAACTTTCTGTCACATTTTAGGGAAATAGTGCTTGTGTTACTCCCCTGCACATATCAGACAACTACAAGCAACTCTGCTTTTATGATTAGGGTTTTTTCATTTAAAATAATGTGGTCAAGCTGATACAACATCATGCTTATAATGCATGATTTTTGCCTCGTGATAAGCGGTAGCAGGGTTATAGCTCTCAAAAACAATCGAGACTAAAGAGGGGAGATAAAAAAAACTAATTTGTATAAACAGGATGTTTCATTTTTTTATTTCATGCCTCATCGATCATATCACTTGCCTTCAGATTTGTCTTGTTACTGTGTTGAGGACTGAGGAGAAAGGTGGTCTGGTAAAATACAGTTTTGATACATGAGTCAGACTGGAATTTTGAGCAAATTGCACCTTTATTTTGTTGTGACTCTTGCCTGAAGGATCTGCTTCAGTATATTTTTTAGATACTTCTGGTGTTTGTCACATAGACACATGCTTGTATATGTCTGTAAAGCAAGATTCTCTTGTTTTATAAAATGATAAATTGTCCTGAGTATCACATATGACATTCAGGAAATTTTTGCTTCACACATCACAGATGTACAGTAAGCAGAGCTGCCATTTGGAGAGAGAAAACAATCCGATGTGATGTGTTATTGGTATAAACTCATCAAGGCTGGGAGGTGGGGTGTTCAACACGAGGATCCCAAAGTTGTCACGCCATGTCTAGAATATAAATATTGGCTGTAGGGCTGCAGGATCTCTCTGTTTGCATCTAAATGTTAAATTTAAACTACTAACGTGGACGGGCCGTTAAAGCACGACACGTTTACATTTGAATCAAAATGCCGCCTGTGCTGCACAGAAAACAGAGCCATGGCTGGTAAAGAGTTGCGTTATGAGACACAGGGAGGTTAGTGGGTGTCCTGAACACACACCTTTGCCGTATCACGGGTGGAGAAGTGGAGGTGGACTAAGTGAAGCATCTCAGCTGACATTTAACAGAGAGCGAGGGGATGGCGAGCTGTGAGACTCGAAGCGTTTCACTGACATGAGAATCCCTGTTTCATTTCCTGTTTCAATCAAAGCACTCAGAGTGAAGTGACCTCGCCAGAGCCTAAAGATAGACACAGAAAAGCACGGGCTGCTCCTCCTCTCCTCCGCAGAGCCCGGGACTTTGTTTATTCTCTGCAGAAATATATTCGGGATGTGGAAACGTGATTCTCTGAGCGTCATTTGAGAAACGGTCAGTTCTCTGGGAGGGAGTAACGGAGGCAGCGCTTCGTAAGTGTGAAGCGGGACTGTGCCGCTGTGAAGTGTGCAAGCTGTGAATGTGTTGTTATGTATGTGTGTGTGTGTGTGTGTGACGTGCAAAAAGAAAGAAAGAAAGTAAGGATGTCAGTAAACAAAAAGTCACGAACAAACTGCAGGTGCTGGGCCACCGTTTTTTCCCTAGGGTTTTTGTTCAGTACAAATTCAATTTTTGCCGTTGTTCAAGCAAATGTCACTTGCTGGTTCCAATTTGCCATGTTCCTTCTTCCAATATGCCAGTAAATTAGATCAGTAGTGACAAGAATTTGATGCAATAATGGGAATAATTATCTCATGCGCCGCTGACCGTTATGTGACACTGAAGTCGTGGGAGCTGCAAGGTCAGCAGCCAGGCCGGTGCGGCTTTCCCCTGAGAAGTGGAAATTTGATCTAAGATGTGAAGCTGTGCATGTTCGAGCCAGTGTCAAACTCTAATCTAATCTTGCCATTGAACAGAAAAATTAGATAACAGAAGAAACTCTGAGACCATCCGGTCATGCTCCCGGTGTTTGACTGATGCTTGGTCTTCCCCACGCCAAGCTGGAGGTGCTGAATCGAGATGATCAGCGCAGATACGCTGGTTTCCGCAGAAATGGCATTTAACTGACCTAGATTGGAGGTTTCACACAGTGGAAAACCGCCAGCCTGGCATCAAATTTACTGCTAAGGTGATCCAATTTCCCCTCTGACTGAAGGGTCAGTGACCTCAAAGTAACTCCACTTCTTAGCAGATCACACACACACACACACATAGATTCAGAGACCACTCCACGCTGTTGTTTTCACATGTTTTTTTTTTCTCGTTGTCTTCCAGAGCAAACCATGGTGGAAGTTAAGAACGATCGTGCACTTCAGTGCTACACATAGGAGAAAACTGAACTGGGTTCAGCTCGCTGGGCATAAAGGTAACACCAGATCAACCTGTTATAGTTTGTGATATTCTGTATTTTCTCAATTCAAGACAACTGGAGGGTGAGAGGACAAGCACAGACAGCCCCCGAGTTCACTGTAACTCCTTACTCTCACGGATGGTTGGGAGCTCTTTGAAATCCAAACCCTTATCTCCTCTCTAGGTAATTTCAAAGCGGCAGATGAGGGAAACATCCTCAAGAAGTTCTCGGAAAACGAGATGCAGTGTTTCGAGAAGCTCAAGGGCGACGCTCTGCTCCCGTTCGTGCCCGGCTTCCACGGCGTGGTGGAAAGAGACGGCGAGTCCTTCCTCCACATGACCGACCTGCTGGCCAGCTTCGACCTGCCCAATGTCATGGACTGCAAGATGGGCGTGAGGTGAGGAAACCGGCTCATCCTTTCATGTCTTGTTTTTAAAACCTTTATTTACCATCTCTGTTTGCGTTCTCTTCGCACAAATTCCCGCAAGACTTAATGCTAATTTGGCAGATGACATCCTGGTGTGTTTGATCTGCGTGCGTGTGTGTGTGTGTGTGTGGACGGTCACACTCTGAGGACTAATGAGATGTGCTCGCTGGTGCTGGTGCATTGAGCTCAAAGCGTTTGCGCTCTACAAGGGAACACCTGTTGTAACTGCAGGCTGTATGCTTGGCTTCCTGCCACAGCGGGAGGGGTGCCTCACTGTACCATGTGCACAGGCGCAAATACACAGACACACACACAACCACTGACATACACTTAAGCACAAGCACACACGCGCACAAGACATACATACAGTATATGCATGACTGCACACATGACTGTGTTGTGTTCATGCACATGTTGGCGCATGCAGATGGGTGCAGTTACGGACACGCACTCCCATGAGAGCTTCACTTCCGGTTTGACAGGCAAATACACATGCACACGCACACACACACACACACACACACACATACACACACACACACACACACACACACACACACACACACACATACACAAGCTACAAGCCAATAAACACGTCCTATCTTTACACATGTACACAATTGAACACAATTTAAAAAATCTTTTTATCATCTCATCAAAGTGTTTGTGAATGTGTGTGGTTCTCACACACACACACGCAAACACACACACACACACTCAGGGTGTCCCTGGAGACTCCCCTTTGTCAAAAACAGTCAACCACAGTTGCAAAACCGCTAACTTGCACAAACAGTGGAAGGCTGCATGCTGGAGTCTCCTCTCAGCTTCCCTCTGCAGCATAGAGGAAGTGAAGCTGACAAACTGAAACCGAAATCCTCATCGGTCTGCGCCTTGTTGTCTGCTATGAGTATTACAAGTGTTTGCAGGCAGCGCTTAATGCCCCTGCACTCTCTCTCCAAGCTGTGCATTATGAAGGCATTTTAGGCGCACCGCTCCTTGTCTGAAGTGAAAGTCAATAGAAAGGAGCAGGTCTCAGCCTTTCAGTGCAGGTAAAGAAAAAAAAAGTGAAATCCAGTAAAAAGCACAGACACACACATACACACACACACACAGTTTGTATGTTGATATCAAAGCTCTGAAGATGGTTTCAGTCTCTAAAGTACACTGCGGTCACAATCACTGCAATCGCAGATTTCCCAAGATTAAACTCTTAAGGCCAGGTTAGAGCTGCTGCCTCACAGCAGGAAGGTCCCTGGTTTTCAGTGTGGAGTTAGCATGTGCCCTGTGTGTGTGTGTGTGTGTGTGTGTGTGTGTGTGTGTGTGTGTGTGTGTGTGTGTTTTCTTAGGGAACTCTAGTTTCCTCCCACAGACCAAAAACATGCATGTTTAGTACGATTAGAGACTCTACATTGCTCCTACCGTAGGTGTGAGTGTGAGACTGAATGGTGTGTGTGTGTGTGTGTGGGTGTGTGTGTCTCGTGATGGACTGCAGGCCTGTCCGGGGTTTGTTCCCTGCCTTTGAGGACATCTTGTCCTCATTCCAGGAAACGTTTTGTAACCTTTGACTTATTTGAAGCCTTTTTTTGGTCAATAATCGTCACTCCATTATGAGTGATGACGTAATGCATCAGACTACAGTTTAATCAGCAGTGACATGTTTGAAGCTGACCACAATAATCTGAAGATACCCAGGTTTTACGTAAGAGGAGGATGAGACATTTTCACCCCTTTACTTGGCTGTCACATTTTCATCATCATTGACTTAGTGAGTTGACACTGTTCTTCTGGTAACCGCAGTATGTATTTTGCATCTTAATAACTGAAGGTGAGACAAACCCTGAAAGCAAACGGCCGCTGGTATTGAATCACATGCCGTCAGTAAACTCAGGGTTCCTGGACGCCTCACCCCTCCTGTTGTTTCAGGACCTATCTGGAGGAGGAGCTGGTGCGGGCGCGGGAGCGGCCCAAGCCAAGGGAGGATCTGTACAACAAGATGGTTCAGGTGGACAACGAGGGGCCCACCCCGGAGGAGCACTCGCAGCGTGGCGTCACCAAACCTCGCTACATGCAGTGGAGGGAGAGCATGAGCTCCAGCAACACGCTGGGCTTCAGGATCGAGGGCACCAAGGTAGTGGGAGACGGGTGTGAAGAGGTTTCTCACTGAGAGGAGCTGTGAACACAGTCTCACCTTCCTCTGCAACTCCTCTCAGCTCCACGAAGCGTTGTTTCCATTTCTGCTCTAGGCAAGAGTTGCTGTGAAACATCACATAAGAGCAGACAACGGGTTTAGCATACAGCACTTAAACCTGGGTCCTCAGCACGTTTGCATGTTCTCCATTTGCCTGAATAGGTTTTCTCTGAGTACTTACAGTACATTTCCTCCCACAGACTAAATCATGGATGTTTAGGTCAATTAGACTCTCTAAATTGCCCCAAGAGAGTGACCTGTCCGGGTTGTATTCCCTGCCTTTGTCTTGGGGTAGGCTCCAGCAGACCATACTGTTTAGGTATAAAGTGGGTGAAGAGGATATTTGGATAAATCTTGCAGTCATGACAAACATAAATTGCTTCAGAAGATGAGATGTTTGTTCAAAAACAGTTGGTTTTGTTTGTGCAGACAGTGCCATCATCAGCAGGTGCCTCAGTCGAAGCTATTAAGACACAAAAGAAGAAGAGAAGAAGAAGAGTTGTTTGGTGCCAATTTGGGAATGAGAACGTTTTCTCAGATAATTAATGTGATCCATTATCATATTTATTAGTTGACAGTGGTTGGTTTAAATTTAACTGGCACGAACATGAGCAGGTTCATCAGAAGTAGACGCAGTAATGAACTGGCATTTATTAGCTGGTCAACTCTCGCAGACATCAGAGGATGTGTGTGTGTCTCCTGACCCCACAGGCTAATGTCCAATACGATATCTGCTGACATCCCAAGCAAATGACTTTGTTTTAAAACCCTTTCGCTGTGTAATTTTCTGACTCTGTCCCATGTGTCCGTCTCAGAAAAGCGACGGCACATGTCGAACTGACTTCAAGAAGACCAGATCGAAGCAGGACGTCATCCAGGTGTTCAGAGACTTTGTTGGAGACAACGACGGCATCGTAGTACGTACGCTCCATTCCCACGACCTGAAAGGCCCGTGGGCATCACCTGAGAGACCACGCCAACTCCAAACACAAGTGCTCACATCCGCATTGAGTGTTTGGACAAATGGAAATTGTTTTGTAGGCTCCTCTCCATTAGTAAAAGGTTTCTCACATGGTTAATGCAAACAGCCTGGAAGTGTTTTAACTGCAGGCAACAGTGCAAATACTCACAAGGTGATGCTGAGTTTCAGCGGGAGGCCCCCACACACACCTTCCGATGCACTTTATGGACGCGGATTAAAAGGGAAAATGAAATCACGGCCGCCGTTTTGACTTGATGTCCGTGCCACTGTGTTGCAGAGGTCCTACCTGAGCAGACTGGGAGACATCCAGCAGGCCCTGAAGCAGTCGCAGTTCTTCAGGCAGCACGAGGTGACGACTGCCGTCGAGATGAGTGACAGACTAAAGGAAAAGCAAACAGAAAGCAGCTCGTAAAGCGTCCCGGCGGGATCAACCTCGCCGCAAAAGTCCACACGAGTGATTGAAGACAGGCTTTACTGCGAGATAATCCCACATTTCATGGCTCGATGACGTGCTGCGAGGCTCTGTCCTGTTCGCAACGTGGTGTAAATCTCTCCCAGGTGTTTCATTAGGTGGAGGCCTGGCGTCTGGAAAAGCCTGTGAATCATTTTCGTTCTCGTCAAAAGCTTTTTACTGATCGACTCAAGGGGCTATTTCCTTAGCAAAGCTGCAAATGTTTTCATTTGAGTTCATTAAAAAGTTCGAAATACGCCCTGGACTGGTTAGCGGTCCATTGCTGGAAACACACCTAGGGGCAATTTAGTCTCCAATTGGCTTTAATGCACGTCTGTGGAATTCTCTGTTCTAGGGGACTTGAGCAAGCACAAAGTATTCACATCTAAGAAGCTGAGAGCAGGGGACTTTGACTGAATTTCTTCAAAATGCTTTCTTCTAAATACTTAGATTCTCAAAATAGTTGTTAATTAGCAGCTCCACACAAAGCTCCACACAAATCTGGGAAGAACATGGAGACTACCTACAGGAAGGCCTTAGATCCTGCCGGGAATCAAACCCTGGTCTTTTTCGCTGCGTGGTGAAAGTGATAACCACTCATGTAACATGTGGATCACAATTTATTATCTCTACATATTGTTTTATATAATATTTCTTTCTGTTAATCATCCTAAAAGTTGGGAAATGTTTGGGAACGATGCTTTTCCTCTACCCTGTCAAGCACCTGAATGAAGCAGAGAAACACAAAGCTGACTTGTTGTTGTCACTTCTTGTAGGTCATCGGCAGTTCTCTCCTCTTCATCCACGACCACACGGGCAACGCCCAGGTCTGGATGATCGACTTTGGGAAGACCACGCCGCTACCCGAGGGTCAGACCCTGAACCACGACATTCCCTGGCAGGAAGGAAACCGGGAGGACGGATACCTGTGGGGCCTGGAAAACCTCATCCACACACTGGAGGCTGTGAGCGAGGAAATGATGTGCTCCGACTCCAAAGACAACCAAACCGCAGGGGCAGATGACCAGTGACCTTTGACCTATAGATGACTAACCTTGAGCTATGTTAATGGACACAACAGAGACTACCGGAGGTTTCGTGTCGGTTTGTTCTGGGTATTTGGATGTTCGTAAGAGTGCAGAGACATCCCCAGACGGACGGTTTAGTGTTTGTTAAACCACTGACAAAGCAAGACAACGATGGACACTGAGTTTTCACTAGTTACTGAACGATTGAGCAAATGAACTGACACTAATTCAACTTCCCACAGCGTGAACAGAAGTGAAAGTGCAGGGATTTCAGTTTCAGGGCGTTACACGTGAAAGAAGGGGTCAGAAAATAGGAATTAAGAGAGAGTGAACGAATCACAGGCTCAGTTCTGCTTGTTGCAACGGACCCTCAGCCCTGCCCTCACAACATTACCGGAGACATGCCCACAGATCTCACTGACTACAGCACAGAGCAGAAGCATACTGTCAGTATAGTGATGCAGCCTGTGTAATGATTAAAGTGCATTATCTGTTATTGTTCTGACACAGTGTCTTATTTCCTACCTGTTTAACATCCTCTCACTATTATTCGCTGGTAAACAAACTTTAACATCAGCATTGAAATGAACCTTCATTTGTTTTTGATGCTGAAATCTTTTGGATATTGACGCTGCAGAGTGTGTTCTGCAAATAAACTACTAACTCAACTCAATACAAAGATCTAAGCTTGGTCACTGTGTAAAACAAATAAAACAGAATCAGCCTCTTACCTTCCTCCTTTCTAACATTTGCAAATATTATTGTTCACGCTTTATACATACAACACCTACTTAAACTGCCGTCAGTGACCACAAATGGTTGCATCTGGTTTTTATTTACATTTTACACAGAGTCCAAACTTCAATTGCTATCAAGGTGGTACATTTATTTTCAGTAGTAAAACATGACTGTGGCATCTGTACATGTTAATCCAAGACTGGCACAAAACTCTGCATCACTGATCAAAGTCACGTACAAGTAAGAGCAATATATGTCGATTTATTTGGGGCACAGTTAGGTTAGATGAAAGTGTGAAAGACTGTATATTGCATAGGATGCATTTCTGGTTAAGGCATAACACCGTGAGCCACTTAGAGAAGGTGTGAAGTAAAATGCAACAGAGAATAAAAAATAAGCATTGTAAAGCAGGACGCAGGATGGACGGCTACCACAGTGATCACCATCGCTAAATGGCACAAAGCACTTGCTAAAAAGCTGTTTGAAGACTCCGTGAGACCTTGTGTTACCTCGACTAGAAGGTGTTATATTCAAGGGGATTGTTAGGAAAACTGAAGCAAACCCTCACAACTATCAGCAGGCCAGAGCATAAAAACATTGATTAAGCCTATGCAACCCTCATATAAATGTCACCATTCATTCAACATATCAAAAAAACAAAACAAAACAAAAAAAATAACGATAGACATGTTTAGGCTCGAAAAACAAACACGCACAGAGTTACAGTTACAGCTACTGAGTCAACTGATTAAATAAGACTAACCTGAAAACATAAATACTGAATAGAGATTTTTCAAAACTAAATCTTTGAGTAAATGTAAGAAATGAGATGCTCGCAGCAGCACGTTTGGTATGTCAAAGCTGAATACCTCCCCCTGCTGAGTAAACATAGGTACTACCAGCGCTGCATCGGCAGACGCAGCGTAGAGGTATCCAATGGCAGTGATCGACTACAGATCCATAACGTCATTAACGTGAATGAGTTCATAACACATGGTTAAACAGCAACAAACGCAAACGGGTTAGTCCAGTGTACAGAGGTGAGTACAAAAATAGCAAATATTTTCACAGCTGCAAGGTCGTCATTAGATCCTATACGCTTAATGAGTCCACGTAAATATTGGGACAAGGGGGGAAAGAGAGAGAGAGAGAGAGAGAGAGAGAGAGAGAGGGAGAGGGGTCGGGACTTTGCCTAAACTATGCAAAAGCCAAATTGAGATGTCTGTAGTTTGGCAAAAAGAAGAATCTCAGCACGAGCTCCGGGACATCCAGACAGTGACCTGCACCTCGGACCTAGTGAGAGTTTAGTTCCACATTGTTGCTTGCTCTCGTGCAGACAGACGAGTAGAGGAAACGAGCTGTACAGTGAATCTGAGCAGCAGCAGTAAGTGTAATGTAGCACAGAGACATTAGAGACACAGTTTGGCCTTGAGATACAAAATATGCGCACCTCTGGGGTTCATCGATCATGTTACACCTTCTTTCCTCGACCAGCACCAAAACAAAAGTGTGTTTGTGTGAGATTATGTCTCCGCTAGGACCAGTTGTGTGGAGGATGAGGTTTCCAGGCAGCCTCGCCCGGGGAGAGATGGGACTCACTGACCGGGAGATGCCAGAGAAAGATTCATATCCTCGAACACAATTCATCATCATCCCATTTATCTGGTGATTAGGTGATTATTCCGACAAACCAAACAGTCTCCATGGCGACCGAGCAAACCTCACTCCTCAGGATGCTCTGGGACACGATGCTGAAGGAGACCTTGTGTTGAGTTTTCTCTTTTTGCCAAACTTTTACTCTTGACGTTCCAAGGTCAAGAAGAGACTGCGTCTAAAAACAAAAACCATTTAACACATTTTTTTCTTTTTTTTTTTTTAGAAAAGACCCATTAATGCAGTGAACTAGGTGGAGGTGTTTTCACATTATATAGGGCAGAAGCAAATTAAAATCATTCTTTTAAGTGCTAAGAAACCCAATTGTTTTGCTAACCCGAACTATTCTGAACTATCGAAAACATGATTGAAGTATTTCTGGCTTGTTCTGCTCGTACTTTACACCAAATACAACAAATTCCAACAACATGTTTACTATTAATGTTAATTCATGTTTATTGTTTACTCTCTTTTATATCATCTTTTATATGTTGTTGGAAACGTAAATTTCCCTGAGGGAGTCATCCCAAAGGGATCAATAAACTTCAGTCTAAAGTCTATGATGCAACACAAACCACTGCCAAAGCATTCATGAAAAATAAAACACAATAACAAATAGGGGAGAAAAAAAAAAGAGTCCAACTACAGCAGTTAGGTGTAGGGCAGCTGCCACCGGCGACCAGGACGTTGGGAAAGCGCTGGGACGCGTGCCTCAGTGTTTCAGCTCCAGTGTTTCAGAGAGGCAGGATCGAGCTGCTCTCCAGGTCACAGTGCAGAGGTGGGTTTGTGTGCATGTGAGCGCTCCAGAGTGTGTGTATGTGTGTGTATGTGTGTGTGTGTGTGTGTGTTGTTTTTTCCAGCATTCCAGGAAATCTTAATAACATGTTGTGGCTCCCAGACCGTGACAGAGCCCTCGTGGTCATGCTTCTCGTACCAGGAATCTCAGACCTCTGGCCCCTCGGGTGACGTTTCACTTAATATCAGCCAGAGCTCTCCTAGATGGGGGTGACGCTCAGGTCTTCGGACAGGGAGAAGCCTGAGTCTCGGTCACGTGTGGGTTTCTCTGATTTGGTGTGTCTCCTGACGTCCTCGTGTCCGTAGCTGGCGTGGCGCTTCAGCAGCAGCTTGGGCATGCAGGAGGAGGAGGTGTGGAGGCCCAGCGCCAGCCCCAGGCTGCCGCCCGTGGACACGCTGGGGGCCGAGCTGGTGTTTGTGATGGCTTCTGGGGCTTTGGGCACCACCAGGGGGAGGCTCTCGGCCTCGTAGCTCTGCTCGTCGTAGGCGTAGTTGACGTTGCCACAGGGGAAACTCTGGAGCTTTGCCAGGTCCATCCCGGCTTTGCCGCCTGGAGGCGTCTTGTGGGAGGAGGCTCCGGGGGCCGTGGCGGCCTGGCCGGGCGGGGAGGGGCCCGCCGAGGCGCTGCAGGGGCCCAGGTGGCTGCTGCTGCTGGCGCTGTCACAGTCGCCGCCGCTCTCTAAGGTCTGAGCGGGCGCAGCGTTGGAGGCCGAGGAGGAGGAGCTGGACAGCGGCATGGACTGAGTGTGAGCCAGAGTCTTCTTCCCCCGGAAGTTGTCCAGCACCCAGGAGCCGTAGGTGGGGTTCCACAGGTTCTTGGTCTTGTTCTTCAGCCTCTGGCTCCCGGACGAGGAGCTGTTCCTGGAGCAGGGCCGGTGGCTGGGGGGCTCGGCGTGGGGCCAGTGGCCCCCCGGGGCCGGGACAGGTTCGGCCCAGGACGGCTCCAGAGCCTCGCGGCAGGACGCCACCTCGTGGTGGACGGGCTGCGTCCTCTGCAGGAGGAGACGGGGTTTGGTGGGCTGTGGGGGGAGAGGGGCGGCGCCCAGGTTCAGAGGAGAGAGACCCAGCTGGGTGGAGGGGTCCTGGGAGACAGGGTGGGACACCAGGAGGGGAGTGAGGCTGGAGGAGGTGTGGTCGGACGGGCGGATGACTCTGCCTCCGTCGTCCTCTGCAGTGGGCGTGTATTCTACTGGCAAAGGGGTGTTGATCACATCTGGGTCCTGATGGAGGGGGGGGTTAAGGAGGGAAATGAGGGAAGGACGGAATAATAAAAAAGACAGGATTGAATTATTCCATGAAAATGTAATTTCATTATAACTTTATATTGAAAGGAAATTATTCTGTTATATCATAAAGTTTTTCCTGTCTTAACACTTTATCATCATAATTACTGTTTATTATTATACTACTACTATTAGTCATTTATTGTCATGACTTGTTATTTTTCTTACTATGTTTCATACTGCTTCACTGTGAAGACTGTTGTGTATCATGAATGTGTTATTCTTTTGCATGACTGCAGATTAATTTCCCTTCTGGGGATGAATAAAGCACTTATCTTATCAATTTGGGTGTAACGGTACGTGGATTTGCATTCAGACATTTAAGCACTGAGTTCAGGCACAGTGCATATTGTGTTGAGCGAAGCTTTAATGAGGCTCTGCGACTCTGCTTCTAGATGGACGTTTCTTCCTTTACTTTGCTTTTGCTTTGAGGTCTCTCCACAACAACAACAACAACTTGACGGAAACTGGCAGCATCTAACCACACTTTTGACTAAACAATGAGGTTTAGGGTTTGCAGTTTGTTTCCTAACTGTAAAAAAAACTGATAGATAGAGACAGATTTAATTGATGTTACACTGAGAAAATTAACCGGAGCCAATCGATGTACCAAACTGTGATTCTTGGCATGCCGTTACACCCCTACTACTCGTGGTAATTTGCAGAATGTGCTGACAGGTGTGCTAAGTGTGAGAGAGCAGATACCTGAGAGCAGTAGTTAATCCTCTCCAGGATGGTGGAGAAGTTGGGCCGGTGCTCGGGACAGTGCTGCCAACACTGGGTCATGATCCGATAGCTGCGCAGCAACAATACACACATAACAGTGTGTTAGTTTCACTTATTAGATAAGTCGTGTTAACATAATATTGTGGCTGCCGGAGGTGTTAAAAAGCAGACCTGCATCTCTTATCTGTGAAGTCTTTTGATAATAAATAAATCTTTCGTTGGGTGAATAAGCTATTATCTTAAATGGAGCTGCAATTCCCACGGAAGATTAGTGTTGCACAAAACCAAACAAGCTTTCAGAGATGTGGTTTTCACGGTGAACTCTCCAGGATCCATTTTTCCTAATCACAGCATTTTTTTCTTGGCAGGGAATTAGGGAAGTGGTTACACTCGGAGAAGACACAGCCACTCGCTCCCTGGCTGAACCTTAACGGGCAGGACACAACGCTCTCTGGACTTCCTGTCTGCACTCACACGGGCCCCGGACAGTTCTTGGGAGGATCCATCCTTCCTCCGCTGGTGACAAACTCCAGCACCTCCTGGTTGGTTTTACAGGGATAAGGCATGTAGCCCAGAGAGATGATCTCCCACAGCAGCACTCCGAACGACCTGCAGGGGGAGAAACAGGTCAACAGTTGAGCCCACGTCTCTCTCTCTCTCTCTCTCTCTCTCTGTCTCTCTATCTCTCACACACACACACACTGCCTGTTCCGCACACTGAGGGCAACAGGATCAGCACTTTGTTTCTTGAGACGTTAACAAGAAAAGTGAGGCAGTTTCTCGTTATGAGACGTTCAGACGAAGCAGGGGACATTTTTAGATAAGTGGCTCTACTTTGGCGTTGGGGTCTGGTAAACTGGATGGGGGGGCCAGCGGTCTTAATTTGTTGTGCCGGGGGTCTGCGTGTCTGTCCTGCTGGGAATCTACTCCTCTTCCAAACAAGACAGAACAATGCGCCTCCTCCAGCTTTAAATGCACCACTGCTCTGCGGTCAGATCGTAGCTGCCGCTGTGCATGTTCCCATCACCGACTCTGACTCGCAGTTTCGCTGCCCCGCTGCACAAATCCACGGCAAAACACTCTGGTTGTTGGATCGGTAAATAAATCTGTC
Organism: Karalla daura; assembly: GCA_029224185.1. Lineage (NCBI taxonomy): Eukaryota > Metazoa > Chordata > Actinopteri > Chaetodontiformes > Leiognathidae > Karalla > Karalla daura. The sequence goes on from CM055199.1 coordinate 12,226,710, forward strand.
TTCCGTTCTTCGCAAGTGGCATTTTGAAGCGATTTGGCTCCGTGTTAAAGATTTGACTTTTGTGTCTCGGGGATAAGTGGTTTGGACCGGGCTCCTCGCTGCGTTCTTCGCTCTGTTGGCTCAGTGTCTTGAATACAGATGCTGCTCTGTCTTGTTAAGATGTTCACTTGACGTACGGCCGCTCGGAGGTCGACTTCTCTGTACGTCCGTGTGGTTTTGTGAAGGGTCCCTGAAATGACTCGATCTGCCAAATCTCTCCCGCTTTTGTCACGTCCATGACGTATTGAAATTAGCTGCAGTTGCTTGTCACCACTCGAGAGGCCGATTCGTCTCTTCGACATTGGTCGAGATGAAAAATTAATTTCGATGCGAGTCTGTTTTCGATAGTTTGTCAACATCTGTCATTGGTTGTTTAAGTTCCAGAGGAACTGCTAATGCACAGTGTCTATTAGGGTGCTTGATTAATGCACTGCGTGTGCACGGTGTGACAGCAATCAGCCCAAACACATGATCATCAGCATTCATCAAAGAGTCTCTGTCAGCTCAAAATAATCTAATTCTTAATAGGAGCTCTCAGACAGGGAAGAGGGGAAACAGTGAACGCTTCTTCGATTCAAAACAGTCTGTGCTGCTGGGATGCCTGTGCTGTCTGTATGACTGTATAGCTTCTGTGTTTAGGATTTCTACCATGTGTCAGTCTTGCAAGTGAAGATTCCCTCCATGAAGGCCTCCGGTGGCATCCATTTCACTGGCAGCATGGCCCGGCCGCCTTTCCTGTAATAGCTGGCTCTGAGGAGAGGAGAGAGGAAGATGAAGAAGAAGAAGAAGATGGAAAAAAAATCAAATTTAGCAATTTCCATTTATCGTGAGAAGGTAAATACGGCAAGGTCCTGATCTGTTTAAGTGGATTTACAGTCTGGCCACGCAGAGATAAAATAAGACAGCTTCTCAACTGGCTTCGCATTTGCCTCATCAGCCAAACGCTGTCGGGATCGTCATGAATCACCCAGCGTGCTTCGCTGCGTGGACCACCAGTGTGCAGCGATGCTGAGCTCAGCATACAGACCTGTATATGTCTCGTGCCATCCCAAAGTCTCCAATTTTGGCTACTCTGTCTGGTCCGGGGCAGGTGAGCAGGCAGTTTCTAGCAGCAATGTCTCTATAAAAAACACAAGGATCCATCACAAGCTGCACCACTGCAGTGTAGTTTATAGCACACAAGGCTCAAAAGAGGAGAGACAACTATCAAATGTTGGGCTCACAAACCAGCTGAACCTGTCTTGTGAGTACGTAGGAGCAGAAAAAAATCATTGATTTGCTGCATTATTTCTCCCCTGTGGTTCATTTTTCATCTTTTTGCAAGATTCAAAGTGAGACGACAGTAAATTCCTGAGCAAAAACACCAGTCCTAATAAAACTCATTCAGATATCATTCAGCTGTTTTTGTTGCGGGAGAAGTGGCGTTTTTCACGGCCCCGTCAGCTGCGCAAAATTTAATGAGCCTATTTGTTACACGTAGCTCTCAGAATCACACACTCACACACACAAGACTTTAGCCTTGACCGCATTTTACTTTTGTGTTCTTTAGCAGCACACTCGTATTTCACGCGAGCCGGTCTCCTGGCGGCGGGACAGTAATAACTGGGCAGGGATGTGAACCTGTGTATGAAGTGGTTCTCCTCCAGGTAGCGGCAGCCCAAGGCGATATCTCTGGCCATCTGCAGCAGCTCCCGCATGGAGAGAGACGAGCTCTGGCCCTGGATACGGCACAGCTCAATTTAGCACACCAAAGCACTAACACACACACACACACATGTAGGAGGAGGGAATAATCAGAGCTCAGACGTACAGCTCGAGGCCTGTTCTGCCTCAGGAAGGTCTTCATGTCCCCCCCGGTCATCAACTCCAGCAGGATGAAGCGCGGCAGGATGTTGAGGCTGACGCCGATGCAGCGCACGATGTTCTCGTGGCTGAACTTGCTGCGAAGAGAGGAGCGAGCGAAACGATGAGAGAGACGCAGAGACGCAGAGAGAGGAGGCAGGTGCCGGGGACACGGCGCGTTCTGTGCGTCTCGCCATGCTACAAATGAAGTGTCTCGCCGCTTTGCGTCGTGTTAACACGCCGCGTGGCGTCAGCGAACGCAGCGCAGCTGGTGAAAGCCGCGCTCTCCTCGCCGTCACTGCTGGCAAACTGAGGCCTGAGTTGTTCTTTGTTTACGTTAATACTTCAAACGATACGAAGGACTCGCACTTGGCTTTCTTTAGAGGTACCGCTCCGTACAATAAATATACACAGGTGGGGGTGCTCATCGCGTGAAAGACGAATATTTCAGATGTATATTGGATGTGAATTTGCCAGAATTCATGCTGGACGCAGAGCATCGAAAACATCTGCAGCACGGCGATATTAAAAAGTCAAACCAGGGTGTTATTTACAGCTTCGACCTCAATTGCACCCAATCTTCGAGGTTTAATCATGAGATGAGCATGTTGCGCCTGATTAATTTATAAAAATGTAATAATATCATTAAACATTCATAGAAAAGAGGCAAAACAAATACACAGACATGAACAAATCCCCTTGCACACAGTTTGGAAACAGCTACAGTGAGAGAAACCTCAAACATCATCATATGCGACTTTGATCTTCTTGAAATGTATATTTTTAGAGGGGAAAAAAATATGATTTGATGCATCAGTTTGAAATATCCTCTCCAGTAGCTTCAGCAGAGACTAAGCTGTGCAGTAATTATGATGTTTTTTTTCCAGACAGGCCTCGTCAGTATCTTGGCTCTTTCAAAGTGGAAACAATGTGACGAGTGAAAAAGCTGACGGACCACACGGTAAAGCTTTAAAAGAGTCTAACAAGATGTCAGATCGAGTTGGATTTCCTGTATTCATACTTGGGCTTAAATGTGGGAGATAAAATGATAAAACAGCAATTGGATAGTGAGATAATGAGGCCACGCACCTGATGTGGCCTCAGTGTTTTTCCCCTTGCATCCAAATTTAACAACAGCAAAAAAACACAACATTTGGTATTTTCCTCGCTGATTAACTTCCACATATGTTACCTCAGTGAGTCAGTCTCAGTGCGTGAGCTCGGCTGTGTTGTTTAGAAGGGCCGAAGCCGAACTCTGCTCTACATCAGGGAGGCTGCTTTCATCTGGATCAAGTCTTGTCTCTCTACACTCTAATAGAGCTAAATATTCAACAGATGTTTGGGAAGGAGACACCAGTACTAAACAATTAACATCACCAGACTCAAACTATCTGTATTACAGTTACTGCCTCAAACTAAAGCGCAGCCCTGCAGATGTGATGGTCGCCGACCAATAGGTGGCCAGTATAATTAGCGAGTGACACGAGGGGCCAAAAGTGACAGTGTCTTCTGCGCGACGGTGGATCTTTGATTTGTAACCAGTGCAGTTTTGCATCTGGATCCAGCTGTTATTTGTGCTAACTCACAAGAAGATGTTAAGGCTGAAATCAAAGCCAGCTGCTGCGTGACGTGGTGAGCACACTGCTGCTTCACACATGTCAGGTGTGCTGTGAGAAGGATGCACCGGCTGAATCGCTGTGTGAAATAAATTACGTGTGTGCTTGTGGAAGTGTGTCTTAAGTGTGTGTATGTGTGTGTGTGTGATGCTCAAGTGTAGAGCTGTACCTCATAATCAGTGCCTCCATCAGGAAATCCATTTCATCCTGTTCGGAGCAGATTTCTGGAAGGGTCTGTGGAGCAGAAAGTATCGGTTGGAGGGGAGTGTGTACCATTGTCCAGAGGAGAGATATGAGACCTAATCAGCCGACTATTGAGACAAAACACATGTGGAGCTCGCTCAACTCAGCCTCCTTTTCTTTTACTGTATGTCTTTTTAAGCCTTGGGATTTGAGGCCAGTCGGTTTTTCATTCTTGCAGTCACGATGATTTTGAGGAATACGAGGCTTGCGTGATCACAATATCGCATTGTGAGATTCGCTAAAACCCTGTCTTTGCAAATCCGACAGACGTGCGTGACTTGACCTTCAGAGCCAAGGAACAAAAGTGTCCATGTGGCGATGCCGTTCTGTGCATTACACATAATCAGCCCGGCCCCTGGTGGGATGCTCTCATCTAACATTTAAATGCAACTCGTCATCGTGTGAATCGCGAGGTGAAGCCTGAGCTGACCTTTATGGCCACCTGCATGGGACTGTTATCGCTGCTCATTCCCAGCACCTGTCCCTCGTAGACTTCGCCGAACGCTCCGTGCCCGAGAGCCCTGAAAACAGAAGCAGTTGAAAACACCGACCTGGCTCCATCAGAGCCTGAAACCGAGGCTTCGTTTTCAGTTTCGGGCCTCACCTGAGCAGTGTGATGTTCTTGCGCGGCACTTCCTTCAGCTCGTTGAGCGAGGCCGCCTTGCCAGCGAAGCAGTAGTTGGGGTTGTAGTCCGTCATGATGGTGGAGGAGCGGATCTTGCTCAGCTTGTACTCGGGACTCTGCAGACGGCCCCGGACCGCGTGCAGGTTGTTTTTCCTGCGGTACCAGACTGAGGACAGAGGGAGAGACAGTGACAGGGCTTGTTTTACTCCAAAAAGTCCTGAGATGGCTCTTTAAAAAGAAATCACAACCCTAACTTGGAGCCGACACTCGCATGTGAGATGTAGAAGTCACGTCCTGACTATCTCCTAACTGTAGGAGCTGTAACACAAGGAGGGGTCAAGCCACATCTCGCTAGTGGATGCACTCGTATGCTTGAGGCCAGAGGGGAAGTTTGTCAGGAAGTTGGTCATTTTGGACTTAAAAGAGCACTCCACCGATGTACTGAAACAGCCCATAGGAAGATACCTGAGTCACCCAATAGGCAATTGATGTCTGATGTCTTATGAGATCAGTCATTTTGGCATAGTTCACTACTCTCTTAAATCGCTCCAACGAATGCTGACCTCACCTCAAATTCACCACACCTGACGTGGGAAAATCAGTGGAGCTCCCCTTTAAGAAGACAAACCTGTCGGCACACAAAACGAGGTGCTTTACAGGCTGCGGGTGGGATGTCCTCTCCTTGGTTACTGCTCCTAGACTGTCAGTGCCAGTGAGTTTGGACTCACCCGCCGTGGAGGCAGCCCACGTCCCCGATGCAGGTTGGTAGTCTGCCAGGGAGGGGGCGTTGCGTGCAGGTAAGAGGTGCCGTCGAGCCATCGCCCGGTGCAGATGCTAGGGACTCAGGGGGGGTTGGGATGAGGGGTGAGATGGTGGAGGAGGAGGAGGAGGAGGAGGAGGTAAGGAGGGTGAAGTGGGAGGAGGAGGATGGGGAGGAGGAGGAGGACGAGGAGGAGGAGGAGGAGGAGGAGGAGGAGGAGGAGGAGGAGGAGGAGGAGGAGGAGATGGGGCGCCCAGGGAACAGACTACCTCCCTGCATGGGGGAGAGCTCAGGTGAAGAGACACCGTTAACCTGAAGGGTGTGTGTAGGTGTGTTGCAGCCGAATGCAGCATGTATGCGACTGCACAAATGTTTCTTTTTTTTCTTCTTTTAGTACTTGATTTATTCACTTGCAGATTCACACAATTACACACAATGCAGTTAGTGAATACGTCACACTAAACAGCTCAAAACAAAACAAAAAAAAAAGACTTTCCTCGATTATGTTGTGCACAGAAGTCAGCTTAATTTGTACTTTGGTAATTACAGGAGTACGATGTCATGCAGTTACACTCCACAGCTGTTTGTTAATGACTGCACGTAATTGCAGAATCAACCTTCTCGTCTGCAATTAATATCCGTCTGATTGCACGGAGCAGATCGGTGTTTAGCCTCCGTTTCCAGGAGCCGCCGCCGTGTTCCCAGGGTCTTATGTTCCCAGTGTTAGGTTTGGGGTGAGGGGCTCGGTCCGGAGGGGTTAATGTGTGTTAACAGAATATGTAGCGTGAGGTCTGGAAACATAGCACACTGGGGACATAGACACCGGCTCCTTCCTTTATTAGGATTTAGTCTGATATGTTTCAGTCTCATACTCAAATTTACAAAAACATCCCAAAAGTGTATTGTGTGTAAACTCAAAGAAAATAGCATGTTGAAAATTCATACACTTTTCATAAGCACCTTGTCTCTGGTCCTTCTTTCCACTTTTCACATTTTATTTTTTTTAATATGACCGAGGCCTCCACATTGTTGTCCTCTTTCCCAAATCTCTCACCTTCCCTAAAGTCCTGTTTTGACTGCCTACGCTAGCAGGAAGAACCAATTTATTACATTTTCCTCAAATTTATTATCCTGGTATTGGCGTTTAGTAACCAAAATATTACTTCTGCTTTATCGCCTCCCTCGTGAGAGGCTTATTCTACGTTTTTGCACAGTTGAAAAAGGAAAAAAAAAACCCAAACGGCTTTTGTCATGCTGGTTTTCTTGTCAGGCGGCGTTCATGCCCAGAGAGCCCAGAGTGTAATTGATATAGTTGAGGAAGTCGGCGCTGTGCAGAGAACCTCACACAGAGTTTAGCATCACCAGAATCTGGCTGTGGGAAAAAACCCGAGAGGAGTCTCTCTCTCTGCCGAACTCCGTTTAGTACTCGGTGCTCTCAGCGAGGTTGTGGAGAGAGAATACATAACGAAAACAGCTTAACCAGCGCTCGGTGGAGGATTACTTGGAGGACGACCGAAAAACGTCGGGACTCTCCTCCTAGCTATCTGCAGCAGACAGTTGTCAAAGAAGCTGACGAAGGTGCAAAAAAAAAAGAGTTATTAGCCGTATGATCCCTCTCTGTCCTATTCTGTGTGATGACTGCATGTGTTGCTGTGACAACTGCATACATACTGTATTTATATAAAGTGTCTGTGGTTAATAAAAATGAGGTTTTAGTATAAAAGTCAACACTAACCGGTAAATGTAGCATAGCAGCTTTAGAGACTAAGTTAAATACTAACAGATCATTAGTATCATTCGGTATCGCTATGTTCGTAATTTAATATTAGGTTGTGAGTGTCTCTTTAATCCCTCAGTTGTCTTTCCTCCAGTTTTTTTATTGCCACCGAGTAGTAAAATTAAAACTACAGAAACTGGTTAAATGGTTAATTCCCTAATTACTCCTATTCAAAGCTGTTTTATTTGTGCAAGAGTCATCAGTGAAGCAGTTTACAGCGTGTCTGGCTGTCAGATTAGAGATATCCTACATCCTCTAGTCGCCTCTTCTTTCAGAAACGGATGAACGCCCTCTCCCAAATACTCTGTGTCACAGTGCTATGCGTGAAAAACATCTTTGCTCATCATACAGTCAATGCCCGTGGAGTAAAATAAACATGATCGTCACTGTGCGCTTCCCAAAGTGACCGAAAAGCTAATAATGTATCACAGTTCTCCTTTTCTCCATGTCGTCCTAGTCTGATATGATCAGAATGGTTGCAGTATTTTTTTTCTATTATATATTTATATATATATATATATATATATATATATATATATATATATATATATATATATATATATATATATATATATATATATATATATATATATATATATATATATATATATATATAAATATATATTTTTACCATCTCCTGAATCACCTGACATTTTCCGCTGTCTAATCTGGCTCATTGGTCCACACCTCCAGCTGAGAGAAACTTCCTAGTTAAATGTCAAACCTTTCCGCTTGTCCTTTTTACAGCCAATGATGTTTTTTTTTTATATTTGAGTCATACAGTGAGATGCTTACAGTCCATCTCCCCTGTCTCCTGCCTTAATAAGAGCAACCTGCAGGCAATAAATATGACATATAAACAATGAAGCATTTAAATGCATTATCTCACCTCTCATCATCTGGAGTATCATCTTATTTTACACTCTTTGGCACAACAAAATAAGGAAATAAGTGCTTGTAATAAAAGTGTCAATACCGTATGTGCTCACTTCATATTGTGTCAGCAACGTATAATTCAGAAACCCAGACCGTTCCCACAGCTCCTTCAATCATCCGGCGCACAGACAGAGGAGGGGCATTTACAACCCGCGCTTGTCAAAGGTGTTCCCGTTTCTGTCGGCAAACATCTGGAAGCATCGGCGTGGCCAGCTGCGCTCACAGCCGGTGGAAGGTGGAGGGCACGGACTGCACACAGAACTGGAAGAGTCTCTTACTGAGGATGACGCCGGTGCAGATGAGCGCGATGCCGCTGGCGATGGTGGAGACCACGACCGCCAGGATCAGGGATGTCGACATCTGGCCCTGAGGATCCAGGCCCTGAGGAGCTGCTGGGAGAACAACGCCAATCAGCGTCCTTCGTCGTACCGTAGAGCTCTGCGACGCGCCACAGAGCGCCCGGCGGCGCCCGCGTGGAGCTACATACCTACGGCTGAAATACACGCGACGTTGTCGCTGGCCAGGACCTCGTCCTCGTCGCAGAGGCACAGGATCATGTGAGTCTCCTTGTCGCGCTTGCAGCTCTGCGTCTGGCAGTGGCTGCAGTTCAGCTCCACCTTGATCTCACACTCGCCGTGGCTCTCCGTCGCTGCAACGAGAAGACTTCTCCGTGACCTCTCCATGACCTCTACATGACCTCTAAAGCGTCAATGTATGCAGGACATACAGGAATGAAACTGTGAAAAACCTCACTGTGAGAAAAAGAAATTCCATGACTTTTCCAAAGCTTTTGGTGTAACTTTCTTTTCTACGGTTCTCGAAAATGACTTTTCCAGGTTTTTTTTAAATGCATGAACCCTGAACGAGCAGCGACAGACGCAAAGATTTTGTTTCTGGTTAAGAAAGATAAAAAATGCTAACGAGGGCGAAACAAAAGCCACCAAAATGAAATGATTCACTTTACAGCGCGATGCTCCACGTTCACCGTCCTACGGCTCCGAATATTCACTGGAACATCAAATCTGCAGCTGGAAATAACCCTCGACAAAAGCACTTTATAAAATTCGCTGAATTACTAAATTCCTTGATTTTTTTTTGTTTTTAATCGAATAAAAGCGTCTCTGCGAGCTTTTCCTTGAAGATTTAAGAGAAGTCAGAATGCTGTTTACTGAGAGGTGGATTAACACGGAGATGTCAGAGATCTGTTGACAATAAGAAAACTACAATCTGTCGCCAGCCTTCCACTTTAATCCCTCGCTCTGTGCTGCTAATCAAATGCCTCTGTTGTACATCTAAATTCCATTACGGGCTCGACATTGTGTCGACATTGTGCGCGCCGATGTTTTTCCTCCATTAGATTAACTCCTTTCTGCGACGTACACAGTGTTTTATTATCTCTGGACCGCGGGTTATGAATATGAGCGGCGGGCCCGCACCATGTGTGTCATATATTAAACCCTCACTTAAAGAAGATGATTGAATTTGCGTGCCCCCAATTGAATTATAGGTTTTTAAGTGAAGCCCTCTTTTGCCGGCTCTCAAATGTGCGTGGCGTTTGAACGGCACGGAGGCGGTCGCCGCGTTTGATGGTGACGGCTGACAGCACACGCGGCAGCAACAACGCCGTCTTTCACATGACAATGGAGGTCTGTCCGTTGGCGCCGAAGGCAACAGGCTACATGTGGCTGTGAATTAGCCGACCGCCTTCCTGTTGCTCCAGCTACATAATGAGAATCAGATGGCCAGTAGTCTCTCGCACTCTCACCAAAAAAAAAGAAGAAGAAGAAGAAGAAGAAGAAGAAGAGGAGACTACGTATAGTAACGCGCATGAGTAGGACAGTTTGGCATCCTGAGGCGCTAACCTCACGTGTGGCGCTAGCTCGCGTCATGCACCTTGTTTGCCGTACCAATCGCCAGAGAAAATTTGTGAAACCACGTCGCATAACAACCGGGAAACAACTGATCGTTTGGAGAGCTGAGCGCGCAGACGCCCAGGAGCTCAGGGTTTCATCTTCGAGGGCCGACAGCATCGCTTTGCGCTGGAGCCGAGCCGAGTTCCTGGAACGGATCTCTGAGCGGCTGCGTGGCTCCAAATATGCCCTCAGGTTTTACAAATTACTACAAATAAATAACTAAACGGGGAGAAGTGGGGAGATGTTTTACCGGCATCAATCTCGTATCTATCAAATGAGCCTGTGATTCATCAGCCTGGATGTCTGGATGTTTAATGAGAGCGAGAATTGCACAGCAATCACATCACCGTGCAAACCGATTCCTTCATGTGACTTTGTAATAGAGTAATAATCGACTTAGCCTTTATTTGTTATTGCTGGTTGAAGAGTTTGCTTACCATTTCATGCTCTTTTCATGTATTTCATGTATATCAAATTAATGCCAGAAAACTTTCAGCCAGTCCGATCTAGATGTTGGATTTCTAGATTGCGGTTGTAATGTTTCTTATCTTTTCGGATGCTCTTCACCACGTATAACCGTCTTCATCGGCAGCTGTTGGTTGTTTCTTGTGCAAAACACTCTTAACTCACTGCCAACTTTGTCTACAGTTTTGAACAGTATTTCTTTTTTTTTTGACCAAGTGGATGATACTTCAAATTCTCTAAATTTATCGTCATCACTCAATTCTAATTACATCCATTCTCTGTATTTCTAATGTAATTTAGATACTCTTACTGGGAAGAATTCTCGGTCTGTCTGGGCAGGCAAAGAGCAAGACTGGATCATGCACCAAGTGTTTATTCTCTGCAGAGAGGGAGGACCACACACTCTGCCCACAGAGAGCGGATCAGAGGAGGTCACAGTGCCTTTTCTCCTGACCCCCAGGAATCCACCCCCAAGTGGGAAAAACCATTTGCGCACAATAAAACATACCAGTCAGGAGACGAGGAAGACTTTACAACTGCTGTTCAGAGACTTTCAAGGGCATAACAAAGGAGGTGTTATGAAGCGGGATCTTACAACTAAAGTTCCTGACGCTTTGCTGACCGCAGTTCACACAGTTCAGAATACTAAGACTGATCAAAAGTTTCAGGATGTGTGTAAAAATGTCCACCATGATACGTATTTTAGTTCACACTATGCAAGTGTCAAAAGCCTCTAACAGCCTCCAACGGCAGTGAAAATTCAATTCAGTGTCCTTTTAATGATCTTTCCAGCCCACTCCCTGGCTGGACGTCACAATCTTCAGTGTTGAACTCTATTCTGGTGTTTAAAGCAGCAAATATTCACACTTATTAACACCGTCAAAGACTTCAGCAGTAGTTCCCGCTCCTCCCTGTTCTCATCGAGCAGCATCATCGGCCTCGCTGTCTCTGTGGGCGTGAGGTGTCGGGCTGGGTCGCTCTCACCTGCCAGAGGCTGAAGGAAGAGCTCCCCCATGGGATGAATGAAGGAGACGCCGTTCTGGCCGTCGGCCATGATCTCGTCCGTCAGCGCCGCGTCCCCTCCTGTCACACAGAGCACGCCGTGAGCGTTCGCTCAGACGAGCGGCCACAGAAATCACAGAAAATGTCGAAGCCGTTCAGAGCCAATTATGACGGGTTAAGCTTGTCATGTCGTTACCGCTGAGGGCAGTTTTTTCCGTTACCAAGGAAAAAACAAAAGATATAAAATCCTTTTTTGACCTTTTTTTTGCAGCATTTTGTGAGCAACAATAACAAAATGATGTCAAGGCGCTGTACGAGTGAAGGACAAGCATAAAAACTATGATTGTCTTGTACAATCACTATGGCAACACCTGAAGTATCTAATCTAACAGCAATGACAAAATTGTACATGTCAGAAACGGAAATGGCAAAACTTTTTTCAGTTGAATGCTGAGTGCGAGCAGACATGCCACAATGATTGGAAGCTGGAAGCTATTAGATAAATCAGAAGGTGTTAAACTTTGTTCTGAAGAATAAAAGAGTGATTTGGGTTCCGAAAAGGAAACACTGCGTGTGGCTTGTTACCTCTGTAACCTCCTCCGCCACCTCCAGCTGTGCAGGCTCCACCTCCACCTCCAAAACCGCCGTACGTGGACCAGCTGAGCTTGGACTGGGCCAGAGGACACGAGGATCCACCCTCAGCACCGTCCACCAGAGACTTGCCAGCCATCAGGTTAGGACTGGGCCCGTCTTTCCAGCCTCCACCTCCACCTGCAAAGTCACAGTGAGCTGTTTAGCACTTGTCGACAGCTCAAGAGGTGATTCATAAACAGGTTAGAAGTAGCTGAAACGTGTGCGATAAGCGATACGGAGATGGAGCGAATTGACAGTAACAGCCTGAACTGTAGACATGGACAGGCAGGCCGGTGCAGGCAGCTTGAAGACATTGAGAGGAGGTCAGAGACCGGTCTGGTTGCACGTCGGGGAGTTGCAGCTCGTTTGCCTGCAGAGTGAGCGTGTCGATGTAAACCTGCGGGGTTGCGTCAGCGCTGCTGAAAGTGCACTCGAGCGATTTGACGCTGTGTTTCCATTAAGACGGATGGCTGTTGAGACTAACGTTTCAAAAGAGGGTCAATATTGTTGTAACCGAGCCTGAGAAATTCTAATTTTTCAGCGGACGAGGCCCTGAAAACGATTCCCCTATATAATACAGATGGATGATGTTTCTTTTTTTTTTTTTATTGGACGCTCCCTTGCTGATAAGCAGTGATGTCTTTGAACAGGAAGATTGAGCAAAACTTTATTACATTACCATTAGCGGTGTTAACCATTTCATTTTAAATCTTATCAGTATTTTTGTTATGGTCTTTATGACTGTGCGGCTGCTGTATTTGGCTACAGGCCAACGACGTCTCTCACTCTCGTCGGATCACTGATAAAGCCTCCGCCCGCTTGCTGAGCACACTGTATATACTGTAGACGGCGTTTTCTCATTCATTCAGTATAGTATATCAGCCACAGCTCTGGTCAGCTGTTACTGTTGGCTGTAGCTCTGCCTAAGCGTGTCGAATTAGCCGCAGAGGCATTTAGTGAGGAAGAGACGTCTGACTGGGGATCCAGCCAGCAAATCAGGCTGCTCGCTGAGATATCGATAACTTTCCAGACGGCCAGATTTTCCAGGGAGTCTTGTTGTGACTACGCTTGACAAGGTGAATTTGAGCGAGGCGAGCGGAGAAACGCCGGGATAACAAGGGAACATGGCTCAAGTCCTCTCCACCACTTTATGGTCCGCAAGGCTGCCGGTGGGTGGAACATGAGAGGGTCGACAACAAGACTGATCCGGGCTGATTTCACATAATCACAAACTCTTATCTTTGTAGAGTTGGGACGTAACTTTTGCCAATCTGTGGTGGTGATAAGTCCGGTAACCTATGCTCTGAGTCCACCGTCGAATCGAGCACGTTCCAGTTCACAAGCAACAGGGAAAACGTGGACACGTGTCCACCTCCTCAACACTGGGTGGCGATAAGCGTCATTTCAGATCATTTCATTTGAACCCGATTACGTCATGTAGTAAACAACTGGAGTCCAGTGACAAACCAGGATTTAGAACAGCAGGACCATGGATAATCACTTTTGTTAATTTTGGACATATTATACATGTATTGTACAGGTTAGATGCACACTATCTCTCATAGTTATGGTGAGCAGCTTTCTTGGACGTTTTTCTTGCAGGATCAAATGCAAGTGCAGGCATTCGTCTAACTCTAGTCAGACTGAGGTGAATGCATGCAACTGCATTATCTGGGCATTTTGGTCAGATCTGGAGAAGTCTGCTAGTGTGTTGACATGCACCAGTTGTAGACGGATAAAGGTTATAATATGTTTCTTTCAAGTGCAAAGCAAACGTAGCGACTGATGAACACATAAAACCAGCGGACGCTCCTCAGTCTACGATGTTCTCATAATTCAAGAGAAAGACTTAACACTTCAACACTTATCCACTAAATATACTGTAACTCAAATTTAAAAGGCGACCAGTTTCAACATTGCCAGGCGCCTCCACTCTAACAGGCATGAATACACACACACACACACACACACACACACACACACACACACACACACACACACACACACACACACACCTCTTTTGCTCAGGAGCTTCATACTTTTGCTAACACTCAGATCTCTATCTAAACAATCCCACAGCGATTCCAATAAGATGAGCTGATTGATGATCTGCGCTGACGCTCTGTTGGTCAGAGGGGATTTAGCGAGAACGTTCCAGCGAGCATTTTCCAGGAGCTGAGAGAGATCTCTCCATCTCGTCCATATATGTCTCGCTTCAAAGGTCAAGACCAGTCAGGATACTGAAAATATGATGCAGATAGATCCCATTATCCACACTCGAGGCTGCCAGTGTGCGCTGTTTCAAGAGACTGTGTGAAACACAAACAAATCTTCTGGAGGCCTTCATCTGGCATCCAAAGCTTTAGTCAGTCTCAAGAAGAAGAAGAAGGAGAAGAAGATCGGTTCAATATCACTTAACCTCTCTGAAGTTCACACCAGAGTCTGCGTCAGTCACAACTAGCATCATTGTTGCTGTACACTTTTAGAACTTGACGGCCTGTGATTGATCAGGTTTTATTCCGCTCTTTTTGTTTCAATCTTCAAAGTTGAATTTCATGTCGTTTCAAGTAGTTCAAAGTTGAACTAGTTGAAAGGCTCTCTGTGGTTTTGGCACTATGCAGTTTGTCTGATCCCTTCTCTAACTTTTACACAAAACTGCACTCACCCTTAAGATCCAGAGGAAGTAACAATGATTTTTGAGGGACGTTCCACAAAGACAAATGCGTCAAAACATCTTGTTTTTTTTTTCAATATTTTGTTTTTCCCCAGAAATGTTTGATTCCCGCTCAACTTGTTGCAGAGCATTAAAAGGCTCAGCGATATGTCCTGAGAAGGTAAAGTAGAAAAACAGAATTTAGTGTCTGCGCTGACAATTTTACTTATTTTTAAGGATCCATCTATAAACAAAAAGACAACCAAAACAAAGGAACATGAACCACAAAAGCCGTGGCTGGAGTCTTGCGGAGACCGTATTGCATGTTTACAATCCCTCTGCCATCATTTCCTGTCATCTCTAAATTGTTGACTATCTATTACAAACAAGAAATGCCCCAATCTAATTCCAAGAATCAACCAAGACAGCCTTCCTGTTACTCCAAATTACTCACAGACCTCACTGTCAAAAACTGTCACTGAAACGTTTGATTGCTTTTGACTTCAAGCTCTCTCCAGATTACCCGGAGTAACGGGAACGCATTTTATGAGCACCACAAAGGACATTCTGCTCTTTTTTTTTGGAGGCTCTGGCCTCTGTGCTGTTACGTGGTACTGTAGAGCGACCATTACCCGCAGCTCCAGTCCGGCCGCTGGTACTGGGAGCGATGGTGCTGTTTTCATACTGCTCCAGGGGGATCTGGTCCGGGCCGGACTCCGGGTCTTCCAGGTAGGCGTTCCCTCCTCCGCCCGCAGCAATCAGCAAAGGCACCAGCTCGCTCCCCTCCATCTGACACGACAGCAGCTCTGTAAATCTCACTCGTTGGAGCAAAGTTCAATATGCCTTCACTCAGTGGTGCACACATTTGCATTTCCCAACAAATGGAAAAGGAGCTCTGACCATGCATCACTCTACCCAGTAATGCAAACTGAGCGTAACCCAGAAAACCAGAGTGTCATTACAGATGGGTGGTCATAAATAACAAGGGCAACAGGAGTTTTTTTTTCTTGTGCCCCAGCTGCTTCGTGAAGTCTTGTTTATGTCCAATGTATATCGCGAACTGCGGATTAGAGACCCCGCCGAATTGTTTTATTACGCCTACAGGCATTTCTGATGCCTATCAGCATGTGCACTCTGTGAGTGCATCAAAGGAAGCCACAGAAAGGACACGCCAGACTGGAACAACACAGCCTCTCTTCGGTCACCTTATAGATGTAGGTGGCTCCCCCTCCTCCGCCTCCTCCTCCAGCCCACTCTGCTCCGGCCTCTCCCCTGAGGTCGTCTTCAATCACCGACGACTCTCCGAGGCAGATCTTCTGGGTGTGGGGATTTCTCTGGCCACACAGTGAGAGACATTAAGCCACGGGAGCGAGAGTTTCTCATCCTGTCTGGTCAGACAAAATCCTTCTGTGCTACTCACCCCGGGACAGGCATCCTCTCCCTGGTGACCCACCAAGATGTAAAGCATGTCTCCTTTCTCCAGGGGAAATATGGCCGATATGAAGACTCCATGGTTGCGTTTGTTGTGGTTTTTGGCTCCTTTCCCTCCCGCGGCTCCATAGGCTGAGATCCTGTGGGAGATCATTGCAAACACAAGTGGATTATGTGCTGAAGGGTATTGCTTTCAGGCTCAGCCTTCACTCTCTCTCTATATATATATATATCACAAAGTGTAGATAGAAGACAGGTTCTGTGCCAGACTTAAAGTAAACAGGTTCATTAGTAACAGATGATCGGGAATCGAAGGTGTGTCGAGGTTCAGCACTATGTCAGACAGCCGGTAAACAGTTTATTTACAAATGGTTGGAGCTCTGTTCCTATTTACATAGAACAATATGGTTGTGCTCCCCGTGCTCTGTGTAAAGCACAGGAAAAATAAATCTTTCAACAAGATAACTTTTGTAAGACAGGCTGAACTACTTTTATCTAGGTGCCATGTCGCATCACTTTTTGTGATATCAGCCATAAGGACATGCTCTCAAGCGTTTCCTAGTAAGAAAAATATTTTTCATGAATGAGGTATTGAGATATCAAATCATACAACCTCGTATGCTGAAGATTGTGCAGCAGATTGCATGCGACCTGTGCAGGTTTTAATACAAACAAACATCGTAGCCCTGTAATAATACGCTGCTTGGGGATTTGTACACACGCAGGGTATGAGTCAGTCCTTTGATGCTCTTCCTTCCAAGAAATAATTTCCCAATTTTATTGCCTTTTTAACTGTTGTTGTTTTGTTTTTTTCTTTCCTTGTTTAATAGCTCTGGGAGCTCATTTGCTATCAGCTACTCCAGTGTAGGTAAGAAATACAAGGTTGCTTTCAGTGCTTTGTTGGACACATTACTTCATCTTTTCACAACTTTGAGCTTTGTTTCTCCTTTTGTCTTATCAAACCCTGTTATCCTCATGAATCAATGACAGAGTATGAGATAATAAACCCCAGATTTCAAATGAAAGTGAGGTTTTGACACTGCTGGCCCTCGCTCTCTTCCCCTTGTACCTACATGTGTTTTTTGGCACACGTTGTACCAGTGCATTGTTACCCACGGGGCTGTAATGTAAAGCGTTGCCAGATTTCCTCCTGCAGATAGACACTTGTTGATATTGTCACGAAGAACAGCTGTGTATAATTTAGTCTCAGTAATTCAACACCCTGTAAATCCCATGATTAATCCCGCATTTCCATAGAAGCGTTGCATGTTTTGAGTGTGATACTGTAATGAGGTCCCATGACCGGGTGTGCAAAGACAATCAAATTACTTTAAGTCTTGATGCGGCAGGACAACAATCAGTTACGCCCAGCGTGGCCAGAATAGTTTAGTTCCCAAGCATGCAGTCACACCTCCAAATTGTCATGCCAAGCTCTCTGAGTCACACACAGCAGTGTGAACACATGTGGAGGAAGACTGTCTCCTCGGTTGTCTTCAGCAGACAATGAGGGCAATGTACAAATGGGTTAATCAGGGTGAAACTACATCTAAAGCCTGTGGCATCACACATGATGGGATTCGTCACTCTTGGGAGATATATTTAGCTGTGTTTTATATTTCTGTACCCATCACAATCATTTCCGATTTCCCGGATATGCTACTGGATGCAAAATATTTCTGTCGGCATAGTAAAGGCTGCTTTTCAGCTGTGGGTTTCATACAGCAGAGTGCAGCCTTTAGGGAGTTTATTTTATGCAATATGAAATACAGCTGAGCTATATCAGGCTTTGGAGATATTCAATATTATTAGTTATGCATTGTTGCAGAAACGGGTTGCATACTGCAGATTGAAGCCAGCATTTCCATCACTTACAGGTATCTGTTAGTCGCTGGTACCCTCCAGATCTGGACGCCTTTCATCGGCCCTTCCTTCCCCACAGTGACGCTGACATTATTGTTCCTGTAGGTGTTGTCACACTGGGCCTGAGTGGGGCCGTGGGGACCGCTGGCGCCACACGAGTTGAACCACCACGTCATCAGAGAAACCTCTAGAAGGTAAAGGAGACAAGGACCAGCGAAAATGCTGACATGAGTGGGAAGAATCGCTGACAGAGCTGGTAAATGTGAAAATCCCAATCCCAAATGAGTTGGGATACTTTAGCCATTAAAAGCAGAAAGCGATCATTAGCAAACGGTGTTCACCAACAGAGGTTTTATGAAGTGTTTCTGAGCCCATGAACTCAAATGCTTTGTACGCTCATGAGTTTCACTAGGTGGTGAACGTTTGAGCCAAGTGAACCACAAATCTTCCCAGTCTTTGAGACCCCGTCTCATTTTTTGAAGTCGAGGTTTTACCTCCATGTTCACATGGGTGAAAAAGAAATAAAACACAATAGAAAACAGAATTGAATTGTGTGAAGCTTTAGCCAACAGCTGGACAGACAGCTGCATGTTTATACGTGGAAACATGCATATGGCACAGCATCTCCGAGAGGCACTGGAAATTGCATGAACCACTTGGTATGTGAGCACTGAATGCAGAATGGATTAAAAGCTTCTGGTCAGCTGATACGGCAGCTATAGCGGCAAGCATTGAGAGAAATCGCTAGTGTGCGATCCACTACCTGGTATGTAAAGTCTGCATGCAGAATGGATTAAATATGACGCGGCAGGCGAGGGATGCTTTGGAAGTACACAAGGTATCCGGTGTGTCAGCTGACGCTCCAAACTACCTGATGCCGAGGGCTCTGGGAGCGGGCTTAAGAAATCCTCCAAATCCGTTGGCAGGAGAGAGTTTAGATCTGAAGGGGAGAGGCGGGGAGACAAGGTAAAGAAAGGCGGGACAGAGGAGACAAATAGGGTCAGTCACTGAAGGAGACACCGACACAGGTCTCTGTTCTTCATTCACTCTGCAATGATAAACAGTCTGGTTCTCATATCATGATTTCACATCCACTATTTCACACCCATTGACACGCTGGTGGCAGAGGCACCAGTCCGTCTGCCTTAAGCACACACATTCACACATGAATGACAGAACAGCCGTTTAGTTCAGGGTTCAGTATGTTGCCCAAGGATGCTTCCCGTAGGCTACAGACCGAGCGTACTCATACAGGAGAGCAGTGTTTGCACTTCATCGACCTGAGGATCAAAACACCAACACAGAGACTCTCAAAGCCGTAAAACCTCGGTAGTTTTTTCATTAATGCGATAGCGAGAAACCTTAAATTAATTTACAGCCGACTAAAATCCCTCGGGGATCCTGAAGTGACCCTGATATCAGTCAGATAATTTTCCCCTCTCTGCCCAACTGAAGATGAGCAACAGCCGCGTCCCATGCCTCCTCTGAGGCTTTAAACCGTCCTCCCCTTAAATCACAAAACAAGAACAGACTTATCCTCTTAATCCAGTACGCCAAAGTCAAAATTTACATCTGTGTACCAACTCTGTCTCCATGATAGATAATAAAATTCATCCCGCACCATTTCAATAGAACAGAAAGAGAATCCATTCACAGGATTGTGAGAATTAAAAACCCAGAGTCTAATCATGCTAAGGCAGGAATGTTGGCCGCCATTCTGTGGTGCTGTGATTGCGGCCGAACATTAAATGCTGGTTTCCCTCCTGTCACAAGCAATCTGCAAATTGGGGCATCGGAAGAACGACTGACGACCGCTACGGCCCAGAGACAGAAGTTACCCGTTAACGGCAGTCCCGGCTCCCCCGCTCCCCTCTGCTCCTCGTTTCGCTCAGCGTGAGCGTAAGGACCGTTTGGAAAGTAATGAGGAGAGACATAAGCGGACGCTTAAATGACAGACACTTTTATTGGCCATTGTTGCGTTTGCTACACAGTGGTCTCCGTGGTCGCAAGTGCTAATTAAAGATGCCCTACGAGGCTTTTCTTGTTCGAAGACAAAAGCCGTGTTTCCATTTGGCGTTTCTGACCAAAACATATTGCGTGTGTCCCGATCTTGAGGTCTAACACATGTGTTAGATTTTCCCTTCTTGAAAATATTCAAAAAGCAACATTTAAGTATTTTGTATAGTACTGTTTACAGCCATCATTTTAAGCTTGTGGTCTTCCTCTTTTAAGCATTTACATTGCCGCAATGCTTCATATTATTACCTCCAAGTCAGGACTGTCAGGGAAACGTATTTTGTGCATGTTTAGAAAATATACCGCTCCAAAGCTACCAGACATCATCCCACCATTTTCGTCGATTAATCTGCATTTGAAATACTTTGCTCACACACAGGCAGCGGCTGATTTGAAACACTGACAAAAATCAACGTTGAACCTCATCCTGGGCAGCAGCTCCTCTTCAGCCTGTCGTACCTGTGCTGAAGCAGGACGCTCCGATGGCGATGTCGTCGAGCGCCACGTCGGCGTTGGAGCCTTCTCTCCACACGGCCGTCACCTTCACGTTGAACCTGAGGCGGAGCACACAGCGTGCGTTGCGTTCAAGCAGACACACGTCTTTATCAGTTCCCTACTCGAGGTGGGAGACAATTCCTCTGTGTGTGAAACGTGCAGCTGTTGTGAATGAAAGGTTTGCGTCCTGATGAAAGACGACGTTAGGTGGAGGAGAACTCAAACTGTAACTACGTGGAAGAACATTAGGTATAAAAATAGCCCCATGTGCCCACAGAGAAAGTCAACAGGCGTGCTAGTAAAGGAGGCCTGAGATCAATAACGTTCCTCTTTGTAGCCATCGATCTGAAGCGTGCACCCAAGACCAGAAGACCTCAGCAACAGTGTCTGTTTTGACCTAAACACAAAAACTCTGTCTGTCACTCTGGTGTTTCGTAATCATCTCACACACCCATGGTCGAGGCCGGTCAGCTGCAAGGCCACGTCCTCCCAGTCGTCCGTCCACTGACCGTTTCTCTCCCAGACCAGAGGTGCGATGGCGGTCCCATTATCCTCTATAGCCACCAGCAGAGACCCATTGAAGTCCCCGTGCAGGTACAGAGAGAAACGCATCTGCACGAGGGAAAAAAAAGTAGTTTGAAAGAAAGGAGTTTGAGGAGTCAAATATTTAGTCGCCTCACAGACAGATGGGAATAAATATGTCAGCAGTTGTTGCTACTGGGCCTGACTGAAGCACCGACCTGGCAGGTGGTGTCGGAGACCGGAGGAGGAAAGGACGAGCTCTGAATGGACGCCTCTCGGAGGGGATTAGACTCCCTTACCTGCAGAAATAAAAAGTGTCCTGCGGGAGCGGAGTAACACAGACCAGGTGGTGAAATAAACTGCTCCGCAAAAATGATGGAATCACAGACACAGTTAGATGAGATTGTGCTGATTTTTGTACGTTTTTTTTTTTTTTTCCACAGCCGTTTATTCTGAATTTGTTGCTGCGGGACAAGCACCAGCAGGCGGTAAAACAGGAACCTTTGACTCGAGGATTAACAAAGTTAGTTAACACAGAGTTAATTCTTATAGCCTCTTGAGCTCCGAGGGTACAAATATGCTCTCCAGCTGGATTTAAATGATCCATACTGAACTCTTCATGGTCATGTGGTGTAACTTCATATGGAAGTAATCTGAACAGGCATTCCTATCATTAGATGGCTCTGAGAGAACTATAAATGAGAAGTCTGTTTGTCATAAAACGGACGGGTTTGACACTAAGCAATGTGAGATTTGTAGCGAAAGGAACTGAGGATGATTTTTGAGTTTTTCTTCGACTTCCAGCTCCTTCCACACCACAATAACTCATGGGAATGGAGAGACTTTTACTAGAGACATACGAGGTGTTAACACTTCATGTCACATGTAATGCATGCGCACACACACACACACTCGCACACACACACACACACATATACGTGCGCACACACAGTCTGCCAACCTGGTGTGCTCTGCAGAGTGACACCCTGCATGTCTTCTCTCTCCAGCAGCTCGTCTCCAGCGACCCTTCTCCAGGCCGAGCGCTGGCTGGACACAAACCAACCACATGCATCCCGTTCAAATGAGCAGTGAGAGCCAAACGGAAGAGCATCTGGGGAGGAGGAGGATTGTTGTCATATTTCACTAAAACAGAGATCACAGCTGTGAAAACGTCACCCCCGCTACACACACACACACACACACACACACATACACACACTTGATTCGCCTCTTTGGAGGAGTATCCAAGCAAAGATTATAGGCTTCATTGTGTGCCATGTGTCTTGACGTGAAAATCAGTGTTTGGTTTCTGTGCTCGGGCATGTTTTTCTGGCTCACGCCCTGACCCTTAATCAGCCTTGGTAGAGATGTTTGGCCTTTAACGGTCACATGAGACAACACAAATTCATCTCTTTGCGTCCATCATAAGAAAAGCTCGCATGTGTTGTCTAAAGGCAGGAGGAAAACTTCCAACTTCAGAGTTTCTAAACTTTCTAAAAGTCCCCGCTCATCTCCATTTAATGAACACATACATTTAAGAATCACTGGGTTAAAACGCACTTCACATATATCACTCACAATACTTGCCTGTGTCTTCATACAACTATGTTAGACAAGTGTTTTTGCGGGCTTGGAGACAAAACTTTATTTCTTTATATTCTCATAAGGCTTTTTTGAACCTCTAGTCTCTATCCTTTTACATGTACTCATTTGAGAGGTTCTTTTATCCAAAGCAACTTGCTACAGAGTGGGGAGCGTTTGGGGTGAGGTGACAAGGATCTGCACCTGAGACCTGCGGGTTTGCAAATCCATGTTTTCAACCACTAGAGCACTGTTGCCCCCATTTGTAAGTGATGAAGTACAAAACAGCCTCATGCGTACAAATGATACGATATTTATACGTACAAAAACATATAAATGGGATGAGGAAAAGTTTGAGGTGGATTTTCTAGTTTTCTTTATTATTGCCTTTCGATGATGTCACTGTCAATCATAATCAAATTATTTTGTTAAGTACTTTTTTAGGACATTTTATTCATTCAACTCTCACTTATTTTTTTATTAGTTTCATGGACCATGATGAATATTGCTGGCACTGTTGGCAAATATTTATGATCTGTGTGCAGTGTACATCTTCAAAGTGCCAACTTGAAAGTGAAAAAATAAAGAGAAAAAAAAAATCCTGCTTCTATACAACTCACATAAAGACATTTTTCCATCTAATTTTGGGGGGACAAAGAGTCATCTATGAAGTGTCAGTGTCCTTTTAATGGAGTGTTTCATAAGCACTCTTACTGGACAGATTTTGCTGGTGGGCCATTTGAAAAAAAAAAAAACTGTGACCCAGCTCCTTTCCTCTGGGGATCCACAAGACGTGCACTTAAAATAGCTCTGACTTCATTGATTTGATTACTGACTGGAGCGATACCCTTTGATCCTCCGTGCAGTGAAGTGTTTTCCTTCGCGCCGAGTGACTGATGTTTACAAAGGGAGCCTGAAAGTGCCCAAAATGACACCGTCTGTCTGACTGTCTGAAAACACATTTCTGTCTCTCTTTTGCAAACCACTACTCGCTGCTTTCGTTCGGTTTAAAGACTCTGTGAAAACTTTGAAAAGCACAGCACAAATTCTGAATGATTCCAGCTTTGAAGAAAATTAAAAAGAAAAAAAAAACAGTTATTTGATGGAAATGACATAAGAGCAGAGGCTCCACTCGGCTTTGGCACTTCAAATGTTCACATAGTTATTTCTTGCACTTTTGATATATTGTGTCGAGGCCCTCGGCATAGGATAATCCACCACCGCCAGCCAAAGGATTAACAATTTCTCATGGCTTTTAACTCAACTATAGCTAATGCAAATGAATGACAGCTTGCCAGGAGGTCTGAGTTTTGCGTTGAGACTCTTGTGTTGGAGCCTGGCCTCACTTACAGTACCTCTCCACCCACGGCCCCAATAAACTGAAGCAGACACACAAGTGCATCTTTTGCTTTTCATGTTGTTTTGACACACACACACACACACACACACACATACACACACTCTAATTCAAATGCCTGATGGCGCAGATCAAATCAGGTGAAATCGTTTAGCTGCATCTAGTTGCATTTTTGCAGCATTAGAAATGGATTCCACAGCTCCCCTCTACAGTACAGGGTATCTGCAGGTCTCATTAAATTAATTTCAATACCTTTCAAAGATGTCTTAAAGACCTTCCAAGAAAACTTTACGATGTCGTTATTTTAAGCTGTAATCAGCAACAAATTTTTAAGTTACTAAACAGTTGTTATTCTGCGATCAAATCCACAGAGCACAGCCATACAACAGACCTGATCCCAGATCAGCTGGGAAGGAAGGAAGCTCTAAAAAATAAATTAAACCAAAGACCGAACCAAAGTTTATTTAAATTTATCTTTTCTATATCTTTTAAGTATCTTATATCATGTATACACCACGATACTATATGGAAAGAGCTTGAACACCAATCACATCTAAAACCTCCTAAATTCACAACTCATAGTTTTTTATACTTTTTTAAGGTCCTTCATCTTCCCAAAATTTGATTTATCATCTTAAACACTTTTAAAGGCCTCACACCTGACACCCTGTTGTAGATATCATCCCGTTGTGCACCCGGTGACTTTATTGTGAAAGGAAATGATGCCTCACCACAAATGAAGCCTTCGTCCTCTCCTAATGGACAATCCGTGTGGAAGTTGCACACTTGGCTCTGGTCGATGCAGCCTCCCGAGTTTTCACAGTGGAAAGATTCCCCACATGGCCCGTCCAGCTCGATGGCCTGGTCGTCTGCGGCCCAGCAAATGCACAACAATAAACAATTACGCGAACCAAGAAATCAGATGTTCTCTGCAGCTAAGCCAATCTTACTGCTGACAAAAAAAATGGAAGCCATTTAAGCCTCGAGTATGAGACGTCAGATGAAAAGATCAGCCACAGTCTCGGATCTGTCCAGCGCTCAGCGGCCAGTTGGCTTCGTTTAGCTCGGAGAAAGGAAGCAGGCGTGAAAAAGCTACACCTAGCATCTCTAACACCTACTTACACATCTCACTTGTCAGTTTCAAAGCCAAGGTGTAGAAATAACATTTCACCGTATACAGTACACACAAGTAAAGAAAAATCCCCCCCCACATTTCCAGAATATTCCTGGAGCGTCTGAGCTTTACATGGCAGCAGCCAAAGTCTTCCACCGTCTGTGAGAAATTAGCACATTTTATACAACTTGGCCAAAATGCAGCTTGCTATTTTATACAAGTAAAACCAGGCGACCTGTCAAACAGGGAGGACAGTGTTACCTGTTATAAGAGGAGAAAAGCAATATTAAATCTGCTTCTGAGTGTGATCTGGGTGCTGGGACACCAGATCTGATTAATGCACCTTTAAATTTAATACAATCCACAAAGTCTGCTTTTCTGAGGTCCGCACACTGTGAGCATTGTCAGCGTCAGTGTTAAATCTATGGCCAAGTTGTTGTATATTATTGTCCTAGACTGCACAAGTTCATCTGATAATTATGAAACATTTTCAGGAATTAAAGATGTGCAGCAGTGGCAGCAGGTCTCCATTTTACAAACGGTTGCTACAGTCGCTCTCCAGTTTGCTCCGTTAAGCGCTACTCAGAGGAAATGGCTGCGAGGGAGTGTGTTTCGCCTCTGAACAACATGACTCACTCACCTGATTCACAGTCTATGAGCTCCAGAGAGTCCACAGCCACTGTGGGTCCATCTTCTCCCAAGCAGGAAGTGTAGAGCAGGGTCACCTGAAAGGGCTCGTCCACCTGACCAATCACGATCTCCAAAACCTCCCAGTCAGCCCTGGCATAGACCAATCACAGGAAAAACTTCTTTGTGTCTTATACGAATACATTATCGTACGTCTATTTGACTCCATTAAAACAATTATAGTGCAGAAATTAGAAAGGGTTGAAAATACTAGGAAAGTGATTCACGTCTACAGCGTCGTGCGTGTGCTGTTGCTAAGCAACCACAGACACCTGCAGTCCATCATTCGGCTAAAATTGTTAATAACATTAGCTTATGCCGTAAGAAGCCTGAAAGAGAAAACTGTTTTGAACTCCACAACCCTGAGGCTGCTGATGACAACATTCAGGTTAAACCACAAAACCTCGTTAGTGAAACAGGCTTCTCATAGAAGCAGGCAACACTGAAATCATTTCAAGCATTCCCCCATTTCTATATCGCTTTTGATGATGACATTTTTACTTCTGCTTTTATCTCTTTGGAAAACTAAGAATTTCCATTGCCTTCATGTTCATTGACGCATTCACTGGATAGCTTTGCGTATACACTATTTTTCTTACAAAGTGAAGGAACTAGTCATAATCAATAATACAATTTTTTTTTCCTAATCCTAAAATCCTAAAAGTAAATCAAATTCACGCTGTCTGGCATAAAAAGCATTAAATATTGCTTTCCAACAATTGGGAGAAGTCAGTGAAGAGAAATACTTAATTTATAGAGTTTTCCGACATGTTTTTGTTAGATTTATTATCAAGGAAAATCACTTCATCTTCATCATCTTTTCGCTTTAAATAATTTACAGCCTGTGTCTGACACTGCCTAAATACGTTTCTGAGCTTCCTCCACCTGTTTCCTGAGAGGTGAGGACTTTTCAGTGAAATATGAGCCTAAAATGAGCCTAGATGTGAACCCACTGCCTGGGGTTCAGAGAGTTCCCTTTACCAGATCAAGCTCAAACAAACACAGGGATCGTGATTACCTCCTGGCATTTCATTGTAAACAAACACTTTGTTTGAATGATTGTCATTTCGCATCAAAATGTCCCATGAAGGCCTCTGAGAACATGCTGAATATATTTTCTTCCTCGTAAAACACTTGCCAAGGCATTGTGGCTTGCTTTCAAATCGTGCATTGTATCAGTTTTGGGACATTCCCGCTATGCTGTTTTACTGGCACATCGCTGCTTTTATGGCCCAAAAACGCCTATCACAACACTGACAAACAATACAGCTCTTAAAAACATTCCTTGACCACATCACGTACTCGTTGGTCAAAAGCACGTTTGGCCAAAGCCCAGTCAATATAAATTACAACACAGATGTTGTCTTGTCGAGTGGTTTGTCCTCACTAGCTCCCATTCGACACATGTATGGGCACAGTGTTCGACACAGGTTGAGTCATATTTGACATTACTTACATTTACGTCACCGCCTCTGCGGCTTCCTCAACTTCTCACAAACACGGGTCCATTTGCAAAAATTATCCTCCAATCTTGCAAAATGTTGCATTCAGAGGAGAGGCTGAGTAGTAGTGGCACACTGTTAAGGACAATAAGGGATGCAAACTAGGGGCCATTATCGGGAACATTAGGCCTCTGTTTGCAAGGAAAGCGTTCCAGTCCATGACTTCTGAGAACAATTGGCGCAAGTGAAACATCATAACTCACGCGGCTGTACAGTAAAACATATATCACATGGGGTGGGAACAGTATTTACAGCTAAGGTTCAGTATGCGATGCATAGTGGGGCTGATGAATTAATCCACTGTCCGCGTGTCTCGTAATGGAATTGCTCAGTCCATTACTGCACTCACAAAGACCAGCGTACCAACCCATTGTCTATGCCAATCCACTCCTCCTCTGTCCCAACCAATTATATCTCGATTTGTTTCCAGAGACTGCATCTAGAGACGCAAATGCTTTTAGCTGCTCTAAAGATGCCCTCACTCCGGCGTCTGATCAATAGGAAATACCTGTCCCCGTTCCCCCAAACAATCTGCAGAGGACGGAAGTCTCCATGTGAGCACAATCGTGCAGTTTGTCCCACATGAAAAGAGCAAAGAAACATTTTTGTTATTGAACTTTTGTACGGCGGGGGTAAAAGGTATTGGTTTCTGCGTCCTGTGTCTGTTTCATACGAGCACTTCAATTACCGCGGCGGGGATGCAGTGAATGTGCTTTTTGACAGTAATTCCCTTGACCTGTTGTGAGGCACGAAAAAAAAAGAAGAAACGCCAATAAATCCGACCCCCCCGAGGGTCGGGGAGTGTGTTTGCTGACCTGTGCTCGTCCTGCTTCCGGTGGTTGAGTACCACAGAGTGAATGGTTGAGCCCGCCAGAACCGGCTTGATGAGGAGTGTGAGGTTTCCCACCCCCGGGCTGGCTTCGTACAGGGCCAGCTGCAGCACGCAGAGCTTGCGGCTTCCCGCCAGCACTGGGCTCGTCAAGTGGTACTCGCATCCTCCAGAGCCCTCGGCAGCCGTGGAGGGTCGTAGGAGGAGGAAGTGCCCTAATAAAAGAAAAAAAATTTTCAAGTGAGACACTTTTATAGCAGCTTCACAGTACTCCTCATCAATGATTTGATGAGGAGTCAGCCTCCTCCACAAATGAGGACATATCTTAGCGTGTTAGCACAGAATCAAAATAAATGTGAAGGCAGGCCGGCTTAAAATGGCTTCGGGTAAATCCGAAGATGTATTCTTCGGAGCGTTCGAGCCTGAGAATTTATTCCAGAGAGGCCACGGGCGGCACAACACAAAGCACAATGTCTGGTCTGTGATTCTCTGCACTCACCGTCGGCGCTCCCCACTGAGTGGTCGGTCGCGGGCATCGTCCCGGCCGCTGCCGTCTCCGGTTGCCGTGGCGACGCCACCAGCCAGTCGCCGCGGTCGCTGTGATTCGATGAACTCCAGGGGCACAGTGTCTCAAAATCGCATGAGGTAACTTCAAGACGGAGAGACGAGAGGCGAGAGCGGTCAGCCATCCAAACGACCGAAAGGTTTTGTGAAGGACAAAATCTTCAAAAACCAGCTGCTCAATGAGATTTTGCACCGAATAAATAACATCTGTGGTTTCCCCAACACTGGGCCAAACTTATTTACTTTTTATTCATTGATTTATCCATTTTGTAAATGCCAGAATGGGGGATAAGCGAGCAAGAAGATTACAGTTTGATTTCTTCAGCTCACGAGAAAAAGATCACAACATAAGTTGTTTTTCTAAGATTGTGAAATACATGAGGCAAAACTCGCAAAACCGTCCAAAGAAATTTCCCGTTTCAATATCGGAATAGAATCACACTGTCACGGTTGTATGCTGCGCGACTAGCCAAGTTCCAGTTCACATCTTTGTCTGTCCGGACTCATATAACGTACCATCTGTAGCGACTCTTTGAAGCAATTCAATAAAAATCACTGATTGTATCGTTTGGCAAAATGCGAGATTATTACTGTACTGACATGTATGTTTCCAGTGGAAAACATCCAGGGCGAAACATCTTGTCTTCACCTGGTGTGTATTTTTACAGAGGACCAACAGAGAGTTACCTCATACAGTACAACGTCACCTAAATACATAATACAATACATTCGCTACAATTTAAAGGTGGAAAACCACTCCGGTCGGGTGAAATACAGCCTCATGCTCCCCTTCTGTCCCTCCCTTGTTCATTTTATCCCAGACCAGAAGTGTGAGGCATTTTGCGATGATTAGAGTAGAAATTCCTGAGTCGGGTCCAAGATTGTTTTGTCATGTCACATATAACCAGTGCAACCAGTAAAATTTTATTAGTTTATGAGTCACTCTTTTCTATACATAGACAGACAGACACTTAATTGATCCCTTAGGGAGGTTCGGCCTCTGTTTAAAGCCTTTTTTTTTCCTTTTTCAAAGAGCTGCCTCAAAGTACAGACAGACATGTACCTGGTGCTTTTTATCCATGCTATCACCGAGGCCCTTTTAACATCATAAGGAAACAGACATAAAACAAAACACGGTATGAATGCAAAATCCTGATTTCAGAGAAAATTCTAGAGTCACACCTGAATCATGACCTCCGCCATACAGACTGATCACTTCCTTGGCCCAAACTTTGTCAAAATTGAATTAAAACCCCCAAATCTGCTCAATGGCCAAACAGAGAGAGCCTTTGTAAATTCTGAGTGATTTTGAGCTGCGTCTGTCTGCGCTGGAAGGGCTCGGATGAGACAGGATGAGAAGGCATTCGAGACATCATGTGATGGCTGGAGAGGAAACTACCCCTACGGTTAAAGTGGCAAACAGCCACAGAAAGCCCTCTAGGGATGAAAGACAAAGATATGAAAGAGATTATTCAATTGTTAGATTATTGAAATCCACACCAATTTCTTTAAGCCATAAATCATAAATATAACTAAGTATATGCTTCCTTTGATCACGCTTGACCAGGAATTGCAGCTGGTTTGGTTTTCTGGGCCTTTTCAGTGTTCCTGGTGTCAGCAGCATGTGTGCTGCTTTGTCCTTTTAATTCCTCCATCAAACAGAGCCGTGCTGTGGCACCTCCAGCCCAGCTTGCCCAGCTTTTTTTCCCCCCTCCTTGAAGTGGATAATTGGCCCTTCCTGACCTTTTAGGCTACTTTTCAGGTGCATTTTCATGGATGTTCTCTCTGCTTACTGGAACTGTGATTACTAACATGAATGGAGACAATCATTTCTGGTAAATGTCAATACCGATCATGAGAACGCTTGTTTTCTGTGTGTGTGTGTGTGTGTGTGTGTGCGTGCATGTGTGTGTGCAGCTGCATCGCTTATGCAGATCTCTTACGTTGGCTGTCATCTTCTGAGTCCAAATGATGACTTAACAGCTGATCTGAGAGGTTCTCCTCCAGAAATCTGGCCAGCAGAGCGTGGCAGGCGCTGCTAACTGCAACGAGAGAGACAGAGAGAGTAGTTACAGCACTAAAGTGTGCAGTCGGTCAAAAAGGGTTTTCTCGAGGAGTTTGCGTGTTTTTTCCCTTTGCCCACAAGGTTTTTCTCCAGTCTGATTCCCCTCATAGCCCCGAAACCAGCATTTGTAGGTCGATTTGAGACTCTAAATGGCCTCCCAGTGTGAATGTGAGAGTGGATAGTGAGCGTGCCCTGTAATGGACCGGATCATCCTGTTCAGTGCTGGAGCCCCACAACACCATCAAGGTACAAAGCAGGTATAATAATGGATGGATGGATGGATTTTACGTTCGTACAGTATTTCAAGCTATAATCCAATTCCAACTGTCCCCAAACACCCCATTCACCCCCATTTGAGTCGGAGTAATTATGAAAATGTGACGATGTTGTGGATTGTTCGGGGAACAAACAGCTGCAGGCATGGCGCTCCAGGCCAGAGCGACTCCAGTGTCTCAGTGTGTATCAGAGGAATACATGGCTGTTATAAATCCTGCCCAAGCAAAAGAGGGGAGTTTAACAACAATACGACCAGCAGCTGACTGTGACTTCAGCTTGAGAAAATGAAAATACATGACATGCTGCCTGTGGAGATTTTCATTTGTCCAGGTCACTGTAAAATGGTCTTGTAATGTAGATTGTACAATTAAGGTAAGGTTTCCCTATCAGAACTGAAGGGGCTGCAACACCTTCAGGAATCTACAACTACTCCAATTTGCCACCACTTACAACTGCTTGTATTATGAGAAATCTGATAAGCTCGAGTGTGAATGTAGTGGATTGTTCAATCTGCCTCTTCACTAATGCAAAGAGAGGCAAACGTGGAATCATAGATGCCAGCGATACAAAGTGAAATATGACAAATGTCTCTTTCCATTCACTCAGTAATCAAACGAAAAACATGTGTTTGGTGACCATCATTTAGGCAGGTGGTGAGAATTTGGTTTTAGAAAATGAAATAAACCTTATTCATGTCATGTTGTTTCATAAGAGAAGTTGTTGCAGGGACAGTTTGCGTGTGAAGAGTCTTCTCCGTAATTCAAGTGATCATTTTCAAATGTGAAATACTGAACATGTGTCTTTTCAAGTGATTTACAGAGTAGATTTTTCTCATATGGTATCAAGACAAACACCAGATGGGGATCTTTCTCAAATTTAAATCCCCCCAAAAAAGTGAAAAGCGAGGTAATTGTAGCAAGTGAGGAACACTTGAATATGAAAACATGAGAGCTAATACTCATCTAATGTAGAATCCTTGAAAACATTATTTCTGTTTATGTGGGACACGCAGTATACCGTAATTGAAATTCCTTTAACATATTCCCCTCATGGCTCTCTCAATGCATTAGCTGTAGATGAGGCAATATCGAGGCAATTTATGCAGTACTGGGGATCATTTGATGAATTTCCTCATAAAAGCTTTTTTAACTTACCTTTGCTTGTGGCTTATTACACACATATGCCCTGACCAAACACTCTGATTAGGAAAAATCTCACAGTAAGGTTCACTTTTTGAACATCTAAAATAACACAGCTCAGAATCTGTGGCTGGAAAAGGCAACTATCAGTATCTTGTTATCTGCAGATAATGAAGTTGTTTTCCTTGAGGTGAGAGGAAGAAAAAACATCACAAAGTGGTGATGTTCAAATAAAGACAGAAACTCCATCGCTATATTAGTATTATAAACTGTGATATATACATATACTTTCATATCAGGTCGGCGAGCATGTAAATCTCAGGAAGAGAGAGGACTGAGAGGACTTGATTTCCTCAGGGAAGCTGTGGGTAGATCCTCCAGGTGTCTTGATAAGAGAAACTTCAGCATGATGAAACTCCTTATCCTAGATGATAATTTGCATGTTCTCCCCACGTCTGTGTGTCTTCAGACACTCTGGTTT
The DNA here is from genome assembly GCA_029224185.1 of Karalla daura. NCBI lineage: Eukaryota > Metazoa > Chordata > Actinopteri > Chaetodontiformes > Leiognathidae > Karalla > Karalla daura. The sequence goes on from CM055199.1 coordinate 12,259,133, forward strand.
ACCCCTCCCCACAGTCCCAAAAGCATGAATTCAGGTCAATTACAAACTCTGAAATTGCTCCTAGGACTGAGTGTGAGGTAGGGTGTGTGTACCCTGTGATGGAGTGGAGACCTGTCTTCACCTAGTGTGCACTGGGAAACGCTCCAGCAGAACCCAGGAAAACTGTTCAAGTACTGAGCGGGTCAGATAATGGTTGATGGATGGATGTCCACATCCTGGTATTGGCCAATTCCAGTAAAGAGCTTCATGAGCAGCACAAATACTTAATGGACTGTCTTTGCCCCTGGTTTCACCTCTCATCACGATGTTCTGACCAGAGTCAGAAGGAAAAACAACTCTGTGAAACGGAGAGTCCAACATTCACCATCAAGCCGCAGTTTTTGACTTATCCTTCTCATATCTGTTTGTGTTGCTTTTTGCATGAACTGTCAACTAGTGCATGCAGTTCATCTCACATTCATGAGTTAGCAAATATGTCACTTGACTCAAAGGTTAGCATGACTGAATTGTAAATAAATACAGGAAATGGTACCAACATAGATTCTTCATCTTTTAATGTGCTTCAGCCGCCCGTACAATGGTCATCGTGCCTAGGCCCAGTGCATGCTGGGAATGGCCTCTGCCCCCGTAATAGATGGACGGACGTGTCTTTGATCCATAAATAGGGTCAATGTAGACTGACCAGACACTCCTCACAGTCATGCTCTTGTTTGGGATGGACGGCCGAGAGGGAGGGGGCACTTTTACACGTGACATAAAATTCAACATACTAACAAGCATGACCGGTAGACGGGTAGAGGGAGAAGCTCGTAACTCCCTGGGTCACTGCGTTTTAACCCTTGTAATGGCCTATGGACACTGACATTACTGTTCTCTGAAGCCTGTGAGGCAGGGTCTCACAGGTCAAGCAGGACAAATTGGATTATTTAAAGGGCAGTTTATTAAAAGTTAGTTATGATAGTGAATGGAGGGGGTCAAGGGGTCACTTGAATGACAGCCAAGCTATTCATGAGTGATTGTAGAATGAAAGCAGCTATGGATAGATTCCAAAGTATGAAAACTGGAAAAATTAAATTGCCCGTAATGACTGAACATCATACAAAGAAGAAACATCAACAGACTATTATTAACACAAAATAGTAAAGTCCCCAAAAAATCCCCCCAAAATCTAAACTTCCTCCCTAAGCCTCCCCCATGCTCCCTTGTGCCATGTCAAGTCTGGATTTCTGGAATTAAGTCAAACGGATCCAAAGCCGTGATGGCATCCTCTTTTCCAAGGAAGAGGGAGTGAAAATAAAAGCAAATGACCCTCGTCACTAGCCAGCATTTACTTTGATGACTGTCCAGGATGCTGGCAGACATTAGCAGCTTTGAACAGCCTCGCTTTTAAAGGCCGTCACTTGTGTGAAAAGCAAAGACCGTCTCAGTTTGTGACAACAAAGGCTGCGTAAGGTAGGAACTATCGCAGCGGCCCCACAGGGCTCTGTCAGCTGAACTCTGTTACTCACTCCTGTTTGTACTTAAGGTTAATTTCAGAGATGGAAATTTGAAGTGGAAAGACGCCTCGGCTGAGGTCATTGTCTACCAGAAAAACATCTACTGAAAGGATCGAGATATATGTCTTAACTCATCTCCCATATCTCATTTATCATTTTCACCTCTGTGGATTTAGTCCCAACCACAGTGAAATGTGTGGTAAGAAAGAGAGATACAAGAAGGAGTTGAGCAAGTCTGCAATCTTTATGGAAATTGTGGACGCTGGCTGCCTGTCAGCTCAAATATCCCTGACGTCCAAAGAGTGCAGAAGTTCGTTAGAGGCCTGCGCGTTCCTGTTGCATCTGCTCGAGCATAGGTGCTAAAACGCATGCCATTTTTTGTGTCAATTTAAGAACTGTATAATTACATCCGCACTTCACATGCACATGAAAGTGGCGTCCAATAAGCTGTAAAACAAGATTAAGAGTCGACAGCTACGCAGCTGTTTGGTGTCAGAGTTTTAAATTCGATGCAGCAGAGACACAATCTGCGTGCTGTAAATAAAGCCGTAAGTGTTGAGCAGACCAACAGGACGACAGCCGTCTACAAACTCATGCTGCGAGCCGCGCTCACAGCAAGATTGAGACTTCAGTTTTGTGACACTTTGAGCTCACGGACTTGCTCTGTACCACAGCGGTTTGACTTATCAATCATGGGGTTTGCTGCATTGCTTTCCTAGCCATCAACCTCTTATCGTATCCACTTTGTTTCGGACTGTAAACCCAGCTTCAGTAAACACAGAGCTAAGGCAGGGATTAGACTCTGGACAGGTCACCAGTCCATCACAGGGTGAGGATTAGAGTCTCTAATCAATCTCGACATGCATCTCTTTGGACCGGAGTGCTGGAGTACAGTAGCTGGAGGAAGCACACACACACACACACACACACACATAGACACACACAGAGCATGCTAACTCCACACAGAAAGACTCTCTAGAGTCAAACCCAGGACACTGGGTCCAACCCGCTCGCCGTGCTGCCATGGTCTTCTCAAGTAAGGAAAATAAGTACTTTTTTTAACATGAAAGGATCCAACAGGCGTCTCAAAGGTCAAATATCTGTCTCCAGCCAGTTCATGCTGAGTCATCATCTGCCGAGAACGGGGCTTATCTTCTCTCAGCGAAGCAAAGCCTGGATGCTCAATAATGACAGCTCAACTGCATCAAAAGAGTTCACTGACAAAGACAAAACACAAAAGTGCCCCTGAGAGAACTTTCAAAGGTGAGGCTCTATGAACTTAACTCTTGTAATAATATATCAAAGTGAGTTTGAGCATTTGTAATCGCTTGCAAGTGTGCAGTCATGAGCATATTGGACTCAGCACATCATTTTTCTGAGGGTCTCTGTGAGAAGGGAAAAGGGCCAAAACACCAAAATCATAAGCAACTAATCCTCAAACATCCACTCTCTCTTTTTGGAATGGCTGCATGCGGCACAAACAAAACTCCACCCAAGAAATAAAAAGTGTAACACACTGAGGCTGACGAACGTAAATTAATGTATTTCTTCCAGCGCAGGCGCCAGGAGACCCCCCCAGGTCTGAGGCCGCTTATTAAGCCTCCTTCTCGTAGCCTAAATTTGCCCCCCGGGCCCCCACGGTCATGGCTCTTTGTAGCTCTTTTGTTTATTTTACTGAACACCAAAAATCCAGCCCGGATTAGTTTCAAAGCTTTCCATAGCGTCAACGAGAGGTCTGGATGCTGGCTGGGGAAGCCTCTCGCCGAACAGCATTTTATTTCATCTTTTTTTATAAAAGACGTGGGTAAAGTGTTTTCTTGGGAGACCGATGGTGCAACAGTGAAACCGAGAACCGAGGCGATGTTAAGTTGACTGTAACTCTGACACATCATTTCCCTGCTTTTCCAAATCCATTGAGGTACGAATAGCACGCAGACGGGTCATAGTTGCGCTCTCACATGCTGCGCCGCTGGTCATAGAGGACGGATGAGCACTAACATAGCAAAGGTCCACCGAGCTCACCTCGTCTGCTCGCAGTCAACAGACACAGATTAGATCAACGGGCCACAGAGAAGCCACGCTTAATGCACAGCACATGACAGCTTCTCCACTGGTGTTACGTGGAGAAGCTGCTCCTCCAAGGTGGAATGCGTACTGTACTGTGGTTTTGACATTACGCTCCCGCGCTATAACAAATTGGTTATGACTCATGCCGTTCTGAGATGCTGGTGTTATTTGTCTGATGCTTTCTCAGGAAAACTTCAGAAAAGTGTCTGAGGGAACTCAGAGCAGACAGAACTCTTCGTATTACAGTCAGGTCATGTCAGATGAAGATGAACAGCCCTTGGCAAGCAGAGGGGAAATGAAGAATGAGGAAAGCTGAAAGTTAAGGAAGTTAATGCATTTTAGAAAAGTGACCAAGAAATGGTCTGGGGGGGGGGGGAATTTGGTGTTTTTACACTTTTTTTTAACTGAATAAATAAACAAGAGCATGACTTGTCAAAGGAAATCCAGACTGGCGACATGGTGGATTAGTGGTTAGTGCTGTTAGCGCCTCACAGCATGAAGGTCCCAGGTTCAGCTCCCGTGGGTTTTCTCTGGATTCTTCGGTTTCCTCCGACAGTCCAAAAACATACAAGTTTACACTGATTGGTAACCTCTAGGTGTGTGTGTCCTAGCCTGGCCATCTGTCCAGGATTTATCCCCTGCCTTCACTGCATGTGCACTGGGATAGGCTCCAACAACCCTCAGATATACAAATTAAGGAACAAAGCACAAACTTTCTGAATTATTTGTACAATAGATAATGTGAGACTATTCTATTACACGATTACATTATATTATATTATATTATAGATATTATGTTAAGAGAATCAGCGTGTACATGATTTGTTCGGTTTTGCAGTCCGACAAAACGCTCCAAATGGGCCTTTAAAAAAAAAAAGTTTCCACTTCCAGGATGGTTCCAAAGTATCTGTTGGCGGGGAAAGCAAATAAATTAAAAATAAATCTCATGGTGACACAACCTGGATAACCGTATGTAAGAAAATGTTAAGACAGAAATTGGACGGCTCTGCTTGATCTGTCACTAGTTTTTCACTCACAGTTTCAGAGGTGCATCTGAGTCCAGGCTCTTTTAACAGGAATGTAAGCTTGTTTCTAGGTTTCAGAAACAAGGCTCCTGTGGGTTAATAGCTCCTCAGCACAGCTGGGTTCGTCCACGACCGCCAAGTTCTAACACAGGCGATTAAATCCTCCATCTCGAGGTGACATATCACCTTTAGACATCTAAATCGCACCGTGCGGCCAAAAATACTACAAACCAATTAACAAAACATTAACAAAAAGTAAACCAAAACAAACATCGCTTCGTGGTGAAGAATCAGCATCCAGCTCTTCAAAGACAGATGAAGCAGATAGTGAAGGTGGTGCGAGAGAGTGACAGGAATTTAGTTCTCCTTGAGACCTTTTTTTCCACTTAAATGGCGGATGACAGACTCCTGAAGAGCCAGCATTTATCCGCAGCCTGTAACCAATTTCTTTGTTTGAAGCCCATGAAAGTCCTTTTGAAAATTTTTTTCCCTCTTTCCTGAAGGGCACTCGCTTCTGTTGTGCATTAGGGCTAAAACAAACATTTAGAGTTTGTGTATCAAAGCCAATAATGGCTTTATTAATCAACGGATTATGTATAACACGCTGGAAAAATAGTGAAAAATGTGCTGTGATCCCTCATAGCTTAAGATGATGTCTTTAAATTGCTTGTTGCGTCTGACCAAAAATCTATTATATGTGACGAGGAAAATCAAATCTTCTTAATTTGGGGAAACTGCAGTGAATTTGCCTGGAAAGTTACTAAAATGATTAATCTATTATCAAGAATGGCTTCTGAATGCTACGTCTGCTATGTCACAATGGCATGAACTCTAAGGGAAATATTTGGAAACTCCAATTCTACACAGTTACTTAATCCGTGTGTTACCACAAACTGTTCCAGTGAAAGGGAACAGTGTGAATTCTGTAATATCTGGGTTCGGCCCTGAAGCGCAGACACAGACACAGAAACCATTTCTACTTTGCCGTAAAAATGAAATAGAAATCCGCCTCGACCGATGCCAGTTCTCACCGCACGGATTGTCATTACCAGGTTGTCAGAGGCCGACGCTGGTCCACATCACACGTCACCTCATACAGACGCACAAAGTATCAGGCGGTGGGCTTTCAACGAGGCAGCAGCCGCAACACTGGATGCTCAAGGCAAGCTGACAGAGTATGGAGTTGCCAAAAGGTCTGGGTATGGAAGATAGATGGCCCGGGGGTGCGCGGAGCATGATCGTACTCATCTAGAAGCAGCTTTCTTGGCTGCGAGCGCCACGGAGAACTGTTCAAAGGCATTAATGGAGCCCCCATTCCCAAATCTGTGTCCAGCTCTAACACATCAACTCAACACTTAGCCCACATACCTATGACTCACCTCACTTTAACTGTGTTCAAGAATTGAATTGTCACAGCGTATTTTTCCTGATGTCCTTCTTCAAACCCAATCCCAAACCCAATTTTTTTTTTTTTTGATATTTTTTTTCCAAAACCCAAACGAATAGATTCGACTGGAGATGGTTTGAGAGGCTTTGAGGCAGCTGCATCTCATAGACTCTAAAGTAGAGGTCCACAACCCCGGGACCGCGAGCTAACTGGTACCGGGCCGCACACACACACACACACGAAGAACTACGGAAAGAGCTACTTGGGATTTATGGAGCGTATCGGCGTTTCTGGGTGAAGAGCGGCCACTTGTAGTCGTGTTTCTACTCCGTGTTCGTCCCAGTTTATTTCATGCAGCGGTTAATGAACCCCAGTGTGTGTTCTTAAAGCCAGACTGGAATAAGAGAGACGGTGAGAGAACAACACAGCTGGGATGCCTGGCCACTTCGAGTACTCTTAAGCTTTTAAAAGCGTTAAAGCGCTACCTGCCAGACCTCTGAACTGGGAGGAAAAGGGCATGATGACCTGGAAATAACAATGGATTGCTACATCAATTATTCAGTGTTTCACAACAAGTACTTTGTTGTTGACCGCATCAATCGGAGCGTTACTGGAACATATGAGCGTCTGTTGGTTGTAGGTCCATGACATCTTTGACCTCAAAACCATACATATGTCTTTTATGTCAACATAATAATGCAGTCCAAATCCTATTTCCTCTCTAGGATCCATAAAGGTCAAAATGATGTAATTGAATTTTCAGGCATGCCTAGTGCAACTTATTTGTTATAAGTGAGTTAGCCTTTATTGGATTCAACGCCAGATGTTTGAAAAAGACAAAAAAAAAACTAAACTGAACTTCCAGGCATCTTTTTCAGCTGTGTTCTTTTATTATACTTAGGTTTTGAACTGGACTGGTTTGTAAATCAGTATAAAAAAATAAAAAATGGTATGCTTAAAGTATTTCACCATTTTTGTGCCCCACCTCTGGACTTCTCTCTTGCACTGATGCTATATTTACTCCTCATGATCCCAGTGATTTTCTGTGGGTGCCCTCGGCTCATAAAAGCTGCTCAATCTGGGGTCGCTTGATAAGCAAGAGGGGATTTTATACTGAAACTTCAAAAACGGGAAAAATGTTAACTTCCAAATAACCTGTGCAGCATGTGTGTACCAGACCCCCTGAATATAAAATAGTGAAGTAAATAATAGTTACTTCTAGCTCACAGTCAGACTAAAACTGGGGCAGCAGTTGAGAAAAGATTGAGAAATTGTGCTTTTGACCCTGCATTCAGAAAAGGAAATCCCCCAAACACCCTCTGAAAGAAACTTTCATTGACTAAGTACAGAGCCTCTTGTCTCGTCTTCTGGGAGTTTTAAATTTGGATAACGTCAGACACAAAATGTGCGGTTCTGAGCATGTAAATCTTCGCTGCTGAACTGAACAGCCTGTTTATACATTATTCGTCAGAAATTACGTGGGAGCTTGTAACTGTAAAAACATTAGCATAATCATTTCAGCTCGGGGTTTGTTTTGTTGAACGCGATGTGCAGCCGTTTGCGGCCCAGCTCAACCTTAAACCAAAACTTTAAACACAATGTTGTTTCATTTCGTAGTCCATCTCTCATCTGCCCGTCAGGCACTTTTCAAAACACTTTTGTGCATTTGTCTGTCCTATAAGGTCCAAAAGAAACAAACAGTGCTATCACCTCCCAAAACCTCATCTACTGAGCTCCTCATGCACGCAACACTAATTTCAAAACCATATGTACAAAGCAAAACCCTGGACGAAGCTTTCTACTGTAATTCCTTGTCAGTCATGTGCAAGGTCAATAGAAAAGAGGTATTAGACATGTAGAGGCTGACTCCAAACTCTCTCTTGGCCCCTAAATTGGTCTTCATATGTCCACAGATGTAATAACAATAAATTTGGCAAGTTTTGAACAATCTCTGACAGTTTTTGATTACTACTGGCAACCAGAGCGAACCCTGGGCCTTTGCTTGAGGTTACGCTCACAATTATTTAATCATTAGGCTTTCGGTGAAACCTCAGACCACCTCAGAGTCTATAAGTTCAGAATTTACTTCAATGGCTTCATTAACTCCTTCACTAATCAGCAAAACCGATTGAAACGCACTGATTAGTCAAAGTGCTTCAGTAAAAGTGTGAATGCCAAAAAAAAATCCATCAAATGTTGCACCCATTTTGTCCATTTCAGCCTTGCTGCTTGAGTAGAAAGTATATAAAAAAAACTGTGTTCCAAAGTTGTGCATTTTGTCTCTGGATCATCCAAAGCATGAAAAGTTTCGTGGCCGGCAGACTTATACTTGCTGAACCATGCTGTCCGCCATTTTGTGCCTTTGAACAAAACCACACGTGCTCGCTGTGCAGATTCACAGAAATAGCAGGAAATCATGACACGAAAAAACACCAGAGTACCTCAACCCCCCTGACAAAGAAAATGCTTTGTGAGAGTCGAAAAGCTACGGACATAAATCCAAGCGTGCTGACAGTTTGTGCGCTCTACGTAATACAATGAACCCAAAACCTGAGCAGAAGTGCTCCATGAGGGACATCAGACATTCCTTGTTTCTCAGCGTTACCGAGCTCGTACATTTACATCCAACACCCAGAAAGATACATGAAACATAAAATGTGTAACAATTCCCTCTTTTCTCCTCTAGTGAAGACATATGACAAGTTTAAAACCAAAAGTCCTTCAGAGCCACAGTTTGGAAACAAAAGTGAAATGGAAAACATCTGTGCACTTGATCTAACACAGCTCCAAAAAGGAAAGGTTATAAAGTAAATTGGTGATAAATAGAGCAGCTCCCTGAAGAAACACAGTAGAAAATCAACTTAGACTATTCGTGGCTTGAAAATAAAATATGTCTTCTTTCTCAGTGTTTCGGGACGCTGTTCATTCTCAGAATCCTCTCTCAAGCTTGTACAATGACTACTCAAAATTGATTTTCAGCTGGGAATCTTATCTGCATGTTTTTCAGTAAGAAGCACTCTGAATGTGACAGAAAACATGAGGACTGAAGCGCGGGCCAGAGGAAAAACACCTCTGAAATTTCATATTCCTGCAGTTCGGCAACACTGCACCATTGCAACCTACTTGTGACATGAAAATGTATTATTTTCTGATACGGATACCGCACCGATCCATTAGCTCACACTGACCCACTTTGTCCATTCAACGAGCAGCCAGAGAGCTGAAGACACTTCTCCGTGCTCATCCTGACCTCCTGTGCTCTGCGTATACGTAAACAGAAGCCAGGAGAGTTCACCCCATCTAGAGAAAAAGTTCCACTATATAAGACATGTGGTATATATAAAAAAAAGAAAAGACGGCCACTGTGCAGGATCATGTCAGACTATGTGCATCTTTGCTGAAACCCTTGAGTGAGTTCTGAAAGAACCATTCATGTGCAGTGAATCAGGCTTTCGGTATTTCCAAAAGAATTAAGCCCTATAACTCAATTTATGATTTAATTGGTCGCATCTCGGCTTCAATTAGCTGGCATAACATACTAGTATGCAGTTCCTGCTCAGATGGTCCTCTCCAGGCAAAAACACCCCAACTTTCAGACGTATCACGTCTGTTTTCCCCTTTCTCGAGGACCAGCCCGGCAGCATCCGCATAAACATTCTGACTCAAGGTGACGAGAAACGACGGGCGAGATTTTGTCGACTAAAAGCTCCGGGGGTAATGATGAAAAGCTTTCACTGAACTAATATGTGTTCCTGCGATGCATTTTTCATCACAGCGTGCGTTTGTAAATGTCAAGCTCTGGAAGGTCAACCCTCTCCTGCCATAACTGTCACTGTCCATGCACGTTCGTGTTTGCCTTTTGCTGTTGTTAAATAAAGAGCCCTTTGCCAAATACAGCGGATCGATTCAAATCAACATCAAGGCTGGTATCTAGTGTCCCTCCCTCAGTAAACAGCTTGGTTAATACAACGCAACAAACTCGAGGCACAAAGGACTGTTTTCCTATGTCATGTGGAGCTGTTTGTGGAAATGATTTAGCACAACGGCTGGATTAAAATAGTGGCCTCATGCGAGATGTGGGTTTGAGTGAATTATCTGGAGTAAAACCCAAATGAGAACCAAAGAAAGAGTCAATTTGTGCAAACACAAAGTAAACGATCTTCTTCAAAGTGCTGCAGCGTGACAGTCTTCACATGGAAACAACAATGGTGGTTTGTGGAAACACTTGAGAGGAGTTAAGTCCTCCAGACAGGAACCTCTGGTAGACGAGGAAATGACTCCGAAAAGCAGGAGGAAATCCCCAAAACTGAGCCTTGAATGAGAAGTTCAACAGGTTGGAAATGTGCTTGTTTGCAGAGAGAGGATGAACAGCACTCAACAATTAGCAGCCAGCTGTAGCTACGTTAGCTTTGCAGAAATAACAAAAACAAGAAAACAGCGACCTGGGCTGTGTCCAGCGCTGGAGAATCACAAATTATTTTCACATTTTAGTTGCACAAATCAAACAAACGAGACTCGATACTTTAATTGGAGAGGCGGAGACATGTAATTCGGCACATTTAAGGGAGAGCCTCACAATCATCTCATCAAGGTGAAATCTAATAGTGGGTCAGTGTTGTGTTTTACTGCTTGTGCTGTTGCCCCTGGGGATCAGGAAATCTATCAACTACTGCAGTAAAGGATCAGAGAAGATCTGCACATTACTTGTAGCAGCTCATGTTTGCTGTGTTGGAAAGCACAGGCCCTCACTTAATTTGTCTCTCAGGGTTATTCTCTTTGACTTTTCCCAGGATTCAGACTCCTCAGACGCTATGTAAATGTCGCCTCCGGTTTGCGGTAAATAAATAATGATTCAGCCTTCGGTGAAAATTAAATTCGCCGGGATTAGTCTACGTTTGACACATCACGTCGCTGCATAAATAAAACGTACGCGTGTGTATCTCTGAAAGCATTTATTTACTTGTGAGCACTTCATTTATTTTTTCCAATAACGACATCTGTGTGGCGGACATCCCGGGGCGACCGATGGGGAGGGGGGGGGGTGGGGGGTGGGGGGGGGGGGGGGGTGGGGGGGGGGGGGGGTTACGCCGCCCCTCTCATCTTCTCAAACCACAAAGCCCCAGCTCCCGCTGCGCCCGACCGGGCCGGTGGGCTGACCTTCCCCTAGCGGAAGATCAAACGGCAGCGTCTGCGGAGAGTGCACCCACGTGTCAGTCATAATCTTCATCTTTCGGTTTAGCATTAAGGCATAAATTAGGTCAGGACGTCACTGTGACCAACCGGAGCCAGCACGCTCCCCTGCATGACTCACTGCTCCGCCTCGCCTGGACCCGAACATCTGCTGCTCAACAGCGCCTTAACAGTGAATGATGGGTTTTGACAGGGTGCAAAAGCAACACATTTCCCACAATACGTTGTAAATTGGAAACATACGGTCAAATAAATCAAAACACTTCCTGGTAACAAAATGTTGTTTGTCAGTTTATGCAGAAATGTGCCATATCAGCACCGGAATGGGCGAAAATAAAAAAAGTCACTGATTAGCCTTTCTCTAAGAGACAGGCTAATTGTCCTAAGTGAGTCACTGATGTAAACATGTATTTTGACGTATTTGGACCCTTGTTTATTCTCCAGTCTTCACTCTGGCCAAGAGACACGCACACTGCTGTGTGACCGCAGAAACCCAAGTCACCAAATTTACCGGAATGCGGTGAAACATGAAAGTCTTGTGATAAGTGGACATGTGACCACGGGTCGGTGACATCAGACGCTCTGTTGTTCTGTTTTGTCCTCTTTCTTTAGCCCTGTTTTCATTTATCAACGTCAAAGTCACAATCCTGCTCTTCTCCACCACATGGACGTCGGAGGGTGCATGAAATGCGAAACACTTTCATGTCTAAAAACAATCGTCATTCAACTCTGTGTCACATGGAGGAGGAAGGATCTGCCGCAGACACTTCCACAGATGTTGGAAAAACGACTGCCTGCTCTATGAATAGACGACTAATAAAAATAGTGAAACACAGTTATAATCGTATGATATTTGCTCTCACTCTGCCGTCCCCAGTGCCAAGTCAACCCCATGATGAAGAAGTCACTGTCAAGCTTCCTGCTGCTGGTTTAACATCACAACAAAGGCTTCTAATGAGGAAGTTTCATTATTCACTCATTAAGTGAATCTGGGACATGCTTAGTATGGATAATACTAGCAACACAGTGAGTTGAAGGTCCTGGGTTTAACTCTCAGTTGGAACAACCGCATGTTTTCCCCTTTGGTTCTCTATATTCCCCCAGAGACTAGTACAGTTCATGTAAACTCTAATTAGATTGATTGAGGTTTGATTTAATTGGCTCTACTGTAGGTGTGAGTGTGCATTGTGCATGAGGCATGATTAATAAAGTTGTTGGATGAGGAATACCAACAAGCATCGACAGCCATAAACACGTTTACTTTTACATTCATACAATGACTGAACTAGGGCCAGCTATGCGTCAGCTTATTGATTACGATGACCCCGACAGAACGGCTTTGTTTGGTGACTGTGCTCCACTGGGACGCCTCACTCCTGTTACAACCGTGTCATTACATCACTTTTTGGGATTCCATCGATCCGGATAATTGCGATCTACCCAGGTCTGGAGCTCATTATCTGTATCGTGCCAGGTGCCAAAGAATTAATCTGAAAGACTCGACAGCGACGACTCTTTCCAGAGTCAACACCCAGAGCTGTACGTGTAGACAGCTGTGGGTATACACAAATCTCCGTTAATGCTTCTCTGTTTGTGTTTCCTGTCTTTGTTGCATTGATATGGCTATTTAACCAAACCCCCATGCGAAGAGATGCACAATCCAGAGCCGCTGTTGACGAAAAAAATAATGACTCAAGCAACAGACCATCTGTGTGTTTACATTTGGGAAAATTTGTAACACAGGAGAATTAAGGCTTCTTTTTTTTATGTCCTCTATGGCTGATCTGTGAAAAATGTGACTTCATCAAACCTAAGCTTGATATAAATCTAAATTGTCCTTCCTGACTTCCTGCCTATTTTTCATCAAACTCCCTTCCTTACAAGAGTTAAAAAAAAACAAAAAACATCTGACTGGCTTTATCCTTGAACGTAAGGGATGCACAGCTGGCTGCTCATCTGTCTGTTATCCAGCCAGCAGAGTGACGCCCCTGAGGCAAAGCTTTGATCTGCAGCCTCTCTCGCTTTTCCTCTCTCTTTCTCTTTCTCTCTCTCTCTCTGCCGACATCATTACACTGTAACTACACCTGAGCAACAAGCAGCGGACTCTGATCTAGCCACTTTAATGCAAGGACACAGGAGGGAACCTTGTATCTGTCACTTTGTCTTACTGACAGCGGCCGGGCCAGGGCATGAAGTGCAATACATACAAATACATCAAAGTACAAAAAAAGAGACTTAAAAAAAAAAGAGAAAAAAAAATCAAGTCCGACCTGAACATCTGCCAGAGACATTCTGAAAGGAGGCAGACCGAGGAAATGAGACATTTTGTGGGGAAAAGAAAAATATGCAGATGCAGAAGTTAAGTTTGCACCTCTGAGGAGAGGCTTAAATTACAGATCAGATTCAACAGAGGAGCAAGACATCTGACTCCTGAGATACTCCAGTGAATAAGCACCTAATTCACAACCACGCTGGAGGCCCGGACTAAACAATTTATGCTCTAACCCAGCTTGTCTTGGGTCAAGGGACGGTCAAGCTTTAACATTTGGCTTGATCTCTGAAGACTGAAAACTGCTCCAGAGAAATTTCATACTTGTGAGTTAGAGGACATGATAGTATGCAACATGCTGACTTTGTGGACACAGCAAAACATCCCGTGCTGAAACCACCAGTCGGAGCAAGGGCCTGTCTGTGGAGTCTGCATGTGTGCATGGGTTTCTCCAAGAGCTTTCCTCCACAGTGAGACTCAGAAACTACTCGGTCTGACTGTGAATCACTCCTCACTTTCGTTTCTCTTTTACCTTCGTTCATTCAGGGAGGGCTGATTGAAAGCAAGCTGTCTTTTCCAGTGACTCCCCGATTATAGATCAATATAATACAGATTGTATATGTAAGGTGTAAACATAAAGCAGCAATACAAAACATTTCAAAACGTGCACATACACTGAGAATGCATGTAATCCATGATAATATGCTTGAAGTGATTAGGGGGAACCATGAAATCCAGCTGCAGCTGTGGCACAAAAAAAAATATTCCATTTGAATGGTGCAAAAAACGCAAAGGCAATTTTTCCTGCCTCAGTCCTAATATTTGGGATATTAAGAGCCAAAGGATTATGAGGTTCATGAATGGTGTGTGTGTGTGTGTGTGTGTGTGTGTGTGTGTGTGTGTGTGTGTGTGTGTGTGTGTGTGTGTGTGTGTGTGCCCTGTGATGGACTGGTCCTGATTTTCCCTGCCTTTTTCCTGTGTGTGTGTGTGTGTGTGTGTCTATGTGTGTGTGTGTGTGTGTGTCTATGTGTGTGTGTGTGTGTGTGTCTGAGCTAATATCGACAAAAATATCAACACATGTAGGAATATCTCCACTGCCGTGCGTGAGTGTGTGTGTGTGTGTGTGTCTCAACTATAATGAGTTGTCTGCTCTAATGAGATTCAAACTCTCGCTGATTAAGTGAAAGTTTTTTTTCTCAACCTTCGTAGAAAACCATTGGGAGCGAGAGGAGCAAAATAAACACACATGATTAGTTTTACTGGAATCACTAGAGCTGCATGCGTGATGGCAGGGCCACAGCTGTTCAAGCAACACTCAACAGAATCATCCTCAGTTACTATCTGACCCAGTGTGATATTTACTGTCATGTCATTGCAGTCCTGCCTCCACAGTCATTAGCCGAGAGCCCGGCCTGAAGTTTGATTATGAATTACTTATTTTCAGTTGAATCAAACAAATGAGCTGATGAAAATCTCTGTTTCAGTCGGTCGATATTTTGAACAATTCTAAAAGCTGACGTCAAATCAAAACCAGGGCGTGCACTGAAATGCAAGTATGTAAATTGTCTGGTTTTTGTTATTTGGAGACAAGGAAGGGGCAGTAAACTGAAAAGGTACTACACAGGCTCAGGGTTGGACTGGGTTTTTTTTTTTTTTACTTTATCTTTTTGCATATTTTAAATTCTTCCAAGATAACAAAAGCCTCCGTTCCAGTCCTGGGTTTTTGGGGAATTTAGACAAGGCTACCTCATAATTGGAAGAAATGAAGGCAGTCATAAGTCAGTGAAAGAGAAGGACTTTTTTTTCTTTAAGATTAAAGGCATTTTTGGATTTACATTGAGCGATACCCATTTTGCTCAATGCTACGTGGCATTTGGCCATGCTATGAATACTTAAATCAGCTGAAAACTGCAATGTTAATGTTAATCTAATGGCTCAGCTCTTTAGGCAAGAACATACATACATATAGCGTCCTCCTCAACTGACTTGCATTCGTCTATTTTTCTTACTAACACAACAAGCAGACATACAGACCGCTGGAAGAGGAGGGTGTTGTGAGTCAAGCCACATGTTCTGTAATTCCATCATAAAATGGTAAAACAGGAATCGTTTGTTCTTTTGATGCCAAAAAAAAAAATCATGGGGGGAATTTGCAGGTTAGGAAAAGATTGTGGCTCAGCATTGATATAGACAGAATAAACATGGTGTGTCGAGTAATGGTCAATTCTTCCAATATTTAGCCTTTTACTGCAAACAGGTGCTATGATTGTCACCAAACATACATGACCTTTCTGGCTGGGCTTGTAGTCTATATCTTACTGATGTAGCAGGTTGTTTTAGAGTTTCGATACCTACATATTCACTCTCGCGAATTATATATGTATATATGTATAGAAGCAATTTCAAGACAGCAGGTTTAATGTGTCTCATGCTGCTACGACAGAACTGCCCCTCACTTGCAGCTAAGCTGGGCTGTATGCTGGAAACGATTCAGGAACGGGGAGAGGAGGTGGTCTGACATAATACTGAGTTTTGGCAAAGCTCACCCTGGGTTTTCTCTCATCACTGGTGCTCACTGCAGTAAGAGCCACTTTACTGTAGCCTGGTTCGGTCTCTGCTGCTGCTGCTGCTGCTGCTGCTGCTGCTGCTGCTGGAGCCAAAGAGAGGACGAGCCAAGCTCGCTCCTCCTGTGTCTCTTTTGCCAGACAAATGGTGTTGCTGACAATATCTGAAATGAGATATTCTCTGCTACCTAACTTCAAAAAATGCCAGAAAGCTTCTGCTTGGCCACCTTGAAAGAGCACCGTACGTGCAACTATTCAACACTGTGATCACTGTGAAGCATACGAACCCAACTATGTATGTTCATTTTCCAGAGAAACAAACATTAGCCTGAAAAATTGGTTAGTCATCAGATGGTCCAATGCGATCCAAATCTGGTCTTAACTTGCAAGGTGAATTTAAGTTCTCCATGGGAACATGTGTAGCCAAATGGCGTCACAGTGATGCTGATAAGCCAGTTCTGCTGGATGCAAGGGAACACATAATAATTTCTAAACCCAGATGACTCAACTCTGCCGGTCTGATGAGCAAGAACCGCAAATAGAAAGTCTAATTCTCTTACAATCCAGTCTGTCTTTAATACAAATAATAATACAAATACCGAGTTCTTAATGGTGGTTTAAACTGGGTGCAACACTGCTGCTTATGTTTTGAAGACAGGCCACGCGCTCCTTCATCTTTATTTCATTTAGAAATGCACAAAAACACTACGCAATATTCTATAATTGCACAGCCACTAATTCTTATGAGTACAGTTGCAGAGACCAGTCCGTGCCAAGTCTTGTTGTCGTGCTGCTGCAGTGCAAATGAATGTAAATCAAATTACTTCAAGTCTGCCTCAAGAGAATATGTCACAGCGACTGATGCTGTTTTTCAAGGCGGATGTGAAAACACCTTCAGACTGTAGCGAGAGAAAGCAGGAGGAAGGGAAAGGCTCACAGGCACTCAAAGAGATGAGAACGAACCACAAGAGGCTCGGAGTATGTGCTACAGCACGCGCTGAAGCACAAACTCAACTGGTGGGCCCCATTGTTTCAGATACGCTGCTCAACAATGCAGCAGGACCACAGCAGAAAATCACTCCAGTGTTTGATTTAATTTTCACAAATTAACTTAAAAAGTTGGAGGGGTCAAAAGAATCTTGGCAAAACTTGACTGAAACAGCAAATAAATAAATAAATAAACTAGCCACAGTGATTTACACTGATAAATGCATGAATACATATCAGCTACAGCATTTATGTAGTTTTGTTCAGTGTTTACTGTTTTAGCTTTTTTTATAACCGTGTTTAGCCGCACTCTTCTTCTTTACTAAAATTGACAGCTATGTGAAGAAATAGCGCCACCTACTGGCCGCCTCGAACAACTGTAACATCGACATAACGACAGAGCGTGAAAACGCGCATAAATTAGGATTTATTATGCGGCACATTCGGTTAAAAAATTGCGCTATAATCTGAAAGAAACTGAAGCAATATGACAAAGTAACACACAGGGCAAAGTTTCAGCATGGAGAAGCATTTATACTTGCTTTAACAAAACACTAATTGAGGCAAAAGTGAATTCCTGTACTTACTCATCAGAATGACAATGGAGAGATAAATATTGTGGTTTTTTATATAATCCATGGCTTCCGTGTTTTGTTTTGTTTTTGTTTTTCCACCCCCGGCAGATCCACAGAGAGTTGGTGTAGTTTTTGGCACCTTTACGTCCTCATGAATGCGTTGAGCACGCGGTCACAAACAGGCTCCTCCGGACTCTGTCGGGTTGTTCCTCCAAGTTGCTGCACTGTTACTCACTCAGTCAGTGATGCTGATGCTGCTGCTGCAGCTCCCTGTGACGACAGCCGACTCTCTCTCCCCCCTCTCTCCCTCTCCCTCTCTCTCTCTCTCTCTCTCTACTTCTCTACCTCTCTCTCTCTCTACCCCCACCCTCCCTCCACCTCTCTCTTCCGCTCACTACCACTCTCCTCCTCTCTCACTTACTCACTCTGTACTCTCTCTCTCCCTTTCTCCATACGTCTCTCTCTCTCTCTCTCTCTCTCTCCCTCTCTCTCTCCCTCTTTTTCTCACTACCTCTGTATTCTCCTCTTTGTTATCTCTCCGTTTCTCTCCCTCTATCCCTCCCTGTCTCTCTCCCTCTCTTTCTCTCCACTTATCTCTCCCTCCCTCTCTCTCACTTTACCCTCTCCCTCTCTTTCTCCCTCGACCCCTCTACCTCTCTTTTCCTCTCACTACCTCTCTCCTCCTCTCTCACTTACTCTCTCTGTACTCCCTCTCCCCCGTCTCCCTCTCTCTCTCTTCCTCCCATGTTATCACTCTCAACCTCTGTATTCTTCCCTTTATTATCTCTTCGTTTTTCTCCCTCTATCCCTCCCCGTCTCTCTCTCCGCTCTCACCACTCTCTCACCCCTCTCCCCTTTTCCTCTCTCCCTTCCTCTGTCACTCCAATTTCTTTCCAGTTTTTCACCCCTCTTTCTGTCCTCTCTCGCTCTCTCCAATTTCTCTTCACGCCCCCCCTTCCTCTTTCTCCCTTTCCTCCCTATCTCTCTCCCCTCTCCCCCACCTCTCTGTCCCTCTACCTCCCTCTCTCCCTCTCTCTCTCCCCCTGTGTGTTAGTCACCACTTATACAGTTCTCCTGGTCCTAGAAACATACATTTTCTCATGTCCCCCCCTTCTCTCAGCCTGCTGTCGTCCTACATTGCTCTTTATCGTCAGCTTTTTGCTCTCAGAAGAGTTTTATATCCGTGCTCTGGCTGCAGGTGGTGACACCAGCTTGTCCATAAAAGAAAATATGATAAAAGTGTACAGAACAGGACATTACGTAAAAGCGGAGAGAGAGAGAGAGCACAGACAGTTGCTATAAAACAATGGGGGATCCTGGATGGACTTGTTAAAAATCAGCACATTTAGGCAGGGCCAAAGGATGATGAAATAATCCAAATACATATGTCTGTAAGTGTAGAAATAGTGATTTAATACTAATTCAAAGAACCCTATGGTCATTTTCCATAAAATGCAACTTTACTGGTGGAGAACTGACATCCTCCATGAATACGTCAAGTTAAAGACCGCTGTAACTTACAAGGCCCCTTTGAGAGAGCTAAATTGGGGCTGCCAGTATTTTTAGGTAACTGTTGGTTTAACGAGGTACACCTTGTTAAAAAGACGTTTAAAACAACAGGCTCACAATAAACCGTCCTTTAATAATGGTCAGGTTTGTTGAGACTGTGACTGTACAGACGCATGTTGTTTCAAGTTTATGAACTTGTTGGAGAACGTACGAAATTTGATCAACAAAATGAGGCTAAATGTGTGTGTATGGAGTCTGTGACGTGTGTATCTAGTTAAATAATTCACAACTCAAATGCTGTTTTAATGATAAAAGTCATATAAAAACACTGGTATTTACTTTGTTTACATCAGCAAACGCATGTTCTTATAAATGAAAAGTTATTTGAGATCTTCATCAAATTCATTTAAAGCGTGAAAGTTCATTCTAAGTACCTGTAGCAAAGTAAAGCAACATACAATGACATTTTGGAACTCCAAAGTAAAACATCATATGAA
Organism: Karalla daura; assembly: GCA_029224185.1. Lineage (NCBI taxonomy): Eukaryota > Metazoa > Chordata > Actinopteri > Chaetodontiformes > Leiognathidae > Karalla > Karalla daura. The sequence continues at coordinate 12,278,699 of CM055199.1, forward strand.
ACTTAACAGCGGCTAAAAACAAACAGAAGTATGGGATTCATTTCACCAAATCATCTTCACATGCAGTGATGAAACAATGAAAAACAATATTTAGTATTATTTGGGAACTGCTGTTGTTCTGCACAGCAAACATGGATCATTCATTGTCTTGATTTGTTTTTCTCCCCCATTTACTACTTCTTAACTTCTTACAGGGCAACAAGCACGCAGCGCCTCCGTGTTGAAGAGGACTATTTCAGTCAGTCGCTTGTGACAACTGGTGTGCTGGATAAAAGGGGGAACATGCTGCATTGATATAATGTATAGGAATCACTGGTGAACATGCAGATTGTTGTGGATTTCTGGTATGTATATTTAGGCTCAGTTTTCACCACGCAGATGTCTGGGAGTGGTTTATGCTTGCATCCATTGTTCAGATATATCCATCATGCCCTTTAATGGATTCGAAACACATACCGTAGTAGGGTTTGTAGAAAAGTGTATTTCCCTTATTTACCGAGCTGACTCTAGATCAAACAGAATTTAAGATGACGCCCTTTTCAGGGTTTCAAGTGAGAACAAGTGATGCATTCAGCACTATGGCGCTGCTTTACCCTTTAAAAAAAAAGTGAAAACCAAAGCCAAACATATGGTGTAATGCACAGGGAAGTCGTCTCGCTCTTTGTGAAAGAATAAAGGTCAAATTCTTGTCTACAGTCCTCCTCTTTTTGCTTTTGGCGTCCCGTCTTCACAAATGTCTGAGTGAGAGAAATCACCAGAAAATCTTTGACGAGTGAGCCAAACAGCTCTTTTTCTGTCTTTGATGTTTTTCTGCAAGTCCAATGATTGCTTTTCGCCGACAAGCCCTTGTGGTCCTCAGATATCCCGCTTTTCAACCGCATGCAGCTTGCGTCATCAGACCACTGTAGAGTGCCATCGTGTCCATCTGAGAAGCGGCAGGTTGATGGAGATGTGGAGTGGCAGAAAGAATGGCAGGAATAGTGAGGGCTGTGAAGTGGGAGTATAGTAGGTTCAGACTGAAACTGCAAGACTGTAAAGCTTTCTAGGGCTTTGGTTGTAAGAGCATGAGGAGATATGAGGAGATGCTCCTGATTGTGAATGGTCATCCAGTCTCATAGAGGGGAGGCAAGAGACCGTGGATGCATGATATATTTTCTCATCTCCCTGGTTCTGGGAATAACTCACAGAGAGGTACATTATAAAGCACCAATGCTAATCACATGTTTTTGTCATTTTTAACAGTGTTGATCACTCTGAGTCAGGTGGCTTCAATTATTTTTCTTCTCTGATTGAAATGGCAAAACATGACAGCAGCATCTGCAGATGTTGCTTGTCTTTCATTTTTTTAGGGAATCCACACAACGACCAGGATCACGCTATGAGAGCTAACACCTTTTAAGAAGCACAAACACTGAAATTCAGCCTTGTTGGCCTCAGTCATACAAGCATATTAGTGAGAGCTGTCAGGATGCTGTGGCCGTGTGCAACTGCAAGAGCAACACATTTGCATATGATGCCAAGTGCAACCTCTAGACCTGCTTCATGATCGACATGTAGATGACCTGCAACATAATTTCCATTTTCGTCACCAAGGGCCCAGAATGTCTCATTAACGCAGATTCAGGCAGGCCAGGTTTGGGTGCGTAGATTCCTAACATTTTTTTGTGCTATTCTGATTACCAGCAACATTTACAGTTGAGCTATATTATCTCAGGTCATTGTGAGCATGCCACAGTGGACAAAACAACCAGGTTTTGTGCGTTTTAAGAGGATAATCACCTCATAGGAAGTCGGTCCAGGCACTTCAATTAAAGGTCAGGGCAGCAAACTAAGATGGAAATATGAAAAAAAGAGAAAAAAAAGCTTTCATCATAGTGACTGAACGATTTTTAAAAATCACAACCAACAGCAACATGTTATGATCGCCCGGTCTTCATCAGGATGTGATGATGATGTTACCTCACAAATGCATCAGTATCTCCCAGGTTTGATTCTCGGTTGGACTGCGTTTGCATGTTCCCACCATCTCTGCTTTGCTACCCCGAAAAACAGCAGCAACGCAGGTCGAGGTATAAGTCTGAGAGTGAACGTCTACATGCTGGCTCCAGAACATTCCATAGATTTTTCTGTATGGAAATCCACTCAGATCCTTATTGACACTCCAAAACTTGATGATGGTCCAGGCCATGCTTTCTGTCCCTGCCTCTGGTTGAAGTTATGTGTGATGGATGCTCTGGACGTGCAACCAGGAATCATCCCCATTGTGAAATTCCCTGCGGTGTGCTTGAGGCATCTCTCTGCATGGCCCACGATCTTGCTCTCAAGAGCCTGGATCGCCTTCTGGTTTTTGTAGCACTCCTTCACCCTTTTGCCAAAAGCACAGCACACAAAGTATACTCTATATATATGTGTATAACGTTCAGCGATTAGTCATCTCTTTTCCAGGAAACTTTAAATGCTCTCACTGATCTTCCGTTTTAACATGAAAAAATAGATAAAACATAATGAAAAGCTACAGGCCATAACAAATTCCTGTTGTTCTGCATTGCCATACTCATAAACCCTGGCGTCCTGCTGCTGCCTAGAACAAACTCCCTGGACATTTTCTGAAGTTTCCCTTATCAAATTCAGTTAACAAGCATAATAATGTATTGCAAAGGAGAGTGTCCTTTCCTTTTCAATGTGAGAGGCTGAGGTGAGTGAGTTCAGAAGAAAATGGTAAGAGCAGATTGTAAGCTGTTACTATCCCTCATTCAGGCATTACACAAATTAATATATATGTATATGTGTGTGTGTATATGTATGTATGCATATATACACACACACACATATATCTATCTATATATATATAGCTATAGCACAGTTAAACAGGCTCCTCCGGACTCCTCCACTCAGTTAAGTTCTTGGATTGAGTGACCTTTGATTATCTCTTAGAGGCAATGTCTCATACAATTTCTCAGCCTAAGGAGTGTGATTGCTTTTTGTTGCTGTTTGTTTTTTCTGTGGTACCATCATGTCTGATACACCCAGAGAGCCTGTGAAAATTACCCAGCATTTGGCTGCAATGACTGACCCATGTTTTTGTTTTCTATGCAATTTTCATTCATTAACCACACACAGAGGGCCCATCCATCCATTTTCTTTCCCACTTTGCTCCCAACGGTGACACAGGGTCAGTACTCTCAGGGCGAAGCCAGGAAATACATCCAGCATAGGTGGCCAGTCCATCCACAGGGCACACACAATACCCACCAACACCTAGGGGCAATTTAGACTCTCCAGTGGACTTAAGCATCCATGCTTCTGGACTGTGGGAGGAAATCAGGGAATAGTACCTGGAGAATACAGTCAGATAAAAGGCCCTTGGTTCACCATCTATTGTGTTGCCCTCATTAACTACTAACTATAGACTATACCTAAGTTTCCTTGACTTTGCGCATGAATCAAACTGTTGCAACTCCAGCGGACAAAACACATGTTGGGCTACGATAAAGGACTTGGCTCGAGCCGACTGCATCCTCTTTGCACAGAGCAGGCCACCGAACATAAGGATGCAACAAGTGGACAGCTGCTCTCCCCTCGCCGATCCTGCTGTCGCCACAGTCTTCTGAGGGTAATCGCGCAGTTAAGCCAAGACACTTCAGGAACTGTTGCACATGCTCAACTTCCTGGCGTCCTCCTTTCAGCGCAAATCTGACAGTGAGAGAGGTCTGACCGTTCCTGCAGCTGCCAAGCTGATCTGTTGAGTTTTCAATTACGCGGAGCAGACGCCAACAGAAGGCCCAGATGTGAAGCTTCCCTCATGTGCTCTGCAGGATCTTTCCTCCATCATTATTTTGTCGGGAATACGAAAGTAAAAAGGATTTCAACAGAGAGATTTGGCCGCGGCGGTTTCTAAGAAGCTCAGTCAGCGTAAACCACTTCTGTCCGATATTCTCCAGAGAGATCCCTACTGTCAAAATATCAGCCAAATCTGACCAATGAATCACCTCAAATTGCCCCTCAGCTACATCTGCTGTCGTACAGGAGAGTTAAAAATTATTTAAATTGTAAAACAGCCCTGGCTGCCTTTCAGCATCCAGTGTCTCTAGATCCTTTTATCTTCCCGAATTAATCCAAAATAAACAACACCAGTCATGTTCTCATGCTGTTACAGCTACACAGCCACACAGCACGGTTTTCTTACGGGAGTGTATTCTAACAAGACACCGAGAGCCGTCCAAAGCTAATAGGAAAACTCCCAACGCTGCTCTTTAAGTGTGCGTTTGTCATCACACGACAAAATCACACATAGTTTTTAAGTCAAACGCAAGCAACTCAAACGCAAGAGTGTCCATTTTTGCCAGAAAAAGTTAGTCCGGGAAGACGTAATACACCACACGTCCAGAAGGACATGGAACGCATATTGGAAATCAGTTGAGAGCGAAATTGTGCTTATACCTGTGGTTTTCTTTTCTGGACTTGTGAAAAAAAGAGAAAGACAGATCATTTCACAGCTATTTGTGGCGACTGGGAAAGGCACGATGGTGTCCGTGAAGAAGCAACCCTGCTGTGTGAACCATGCAAAAGATACAATTATACAACACACTGATGTGAATAACAACACAGGGAACATTTTTAGCAGGAGTAGGGGAAAAAAGATGGAATAGATTTACGAGGGGACTCGCTGCATTTTTTTTATTTTTTTCATTTTGATGGGAAAAAAATGCAGAACTGAAAACAGACGAGCACAAGAGACTGCTGCGATTTTCCTTAATTTGATGTGTTTAAGTCTGTTTGCTCAATTGCAGTTTTGCAGAGCAATAAATAATAACAGAAGTACAGGACCGGACAACAATCTGCACAAACACCAGAGAGGTCATGCCTTTTCCTCTCCTACAACGTGAAAGCCCTCCGAGAACATTATAGAGTCGTGACACTTCACTTTGGCATTGTTTAAAATGCAACACTGTTTTTTGGCCAATCACAGGTCATTTGTAGGAGAGGGAGTTGCCTGTTGGCTATTGATGCCATGCCAGGACTGGCCATAGAGAATGCCTGATGAGTGCTGGAAAATCCATCAGACAGTCCTGGGAATGGGAGATGCAATTCCAGTACTTCCTTTGTGTGCAGTACTTTATAACACCTGATTGAACGTGAACCACATCCGCACGCAGCTTCAGGATCGATGGTACGGCCAAGTGGCACAGACGCACGAGGACATGCTGTTTTCAGGGAGGACAATAGCTGCCTCTGCAGAGTGAAGTTTTTTCTGCCTCAGAGCTGGGAAGCGCTGGAAGGGCATCGATGAGGAGATAAGACACTTTGAAAGGGTTTGCAATCTCTGTGAGACTCACCCTGTGGAGAGCAGATCCTGGGAGTTTTGAGGCTTTGCAGAGTTCCTCAACGCTCGGTATGCAGCGCAGCAGATGTTCTCCCTCTTTCTGGGAAGCACGGGAAATCGCAAGCCAGGTGTCTGAGACAATATCATAAAGCGACTGGTGATATGCAGTTACCATGACAGGCAGATATCAGATGAATGTGTGGGCTTATTGATTTGATGACTGACATGACCTCGGGTCAAAACCAACATGGCCTCTTTTCCGTCTGTTCATGGGGGTTGTAGGCTACAGAGTTACAGACAAAGAAGTCTCACAGCTCTGAGTTCAGCTCTCCAGCAGCACTAATTCTGTAATAAGAATAAGAAGGACCCACTAATATAATAAACTCTAAAGTCAAACAATAACGACTACATGTAAAGTGAGATGGAGTGAAAAGGAAACAATAATCGGGTAATAAATTCAGGGGAAGCTCCACAGGCAACTTTACTCTTATTTCATCTGCATTGTTTTTGGGGTGAAGAACACTAAAAATAAAAGTTGAATCAATATGAAAAGTGGGGGGTATGTTTGTGAATCTTCCTGTGGTGTCTACTTTATTTGTCCCATGGGCTGTTTGGAAAGTTTTATGCGTAACAGAAGGCTTATGTGTGGTCTCCCTCCAGCATCTACTAAGTGGTCCTACTCTAGACTGACTGTGAGGCCCACCTGGGAGTGCTTTGCTCAGGTCAGTGGACTGAGCCGTTTCATACCTCCACTGTGGGGTGTTCACTGTATTCCTCAAACATGCCACAGACATGTCACGAAGCATCAGAGGTCCGGGGTGAGGGTTACTACGAGCCGTCACTCTCTCACCGTGGTTCCCCTGACCTTTGCTTGACTACGTATACCATCTCCCAGGACGATCTCAAATCTAATCATGTAATTAAATTAGAAGAGCCTCATTACTTTGAATCGGCTGCAGAAGTAGGGCTTTGTCTCAGGTCCCATTACATGACATTTCTCCTTCCATGGACGGAGTCTGGGTTGTTGGCAGAGGGACGGGTGATGGAGGACGAGATGGAGACAGGAGTAATTTAAGCAATGAAGCCCACAAATCTTTCTGCTTATTAAGGGAGAATAATCGATCTGACAGCTGCCAGGCATTTCATAGCTTGAAATACAGAATTTTGTTTGTTGAGCGAGTCTGCATTGTAACATGAAGTGAAACAAAAATTGCACCACACCAGCCAAGCATGTGGTTTCAACCTTTTCTGTGAGTCAGATCTGATTAGTCTGAAGAACAATAATATGACATGTTGTTCTTGTTATCCCATTTAGCATTGTTTGGACAAGATTTCTGGAAACACTGCCTATCGTTTTGACCAGAGCCTTTACGTTTGTGCATTTTGAAAAAAAAAATGCCACAAGAAAATGATCCTGAGTGAAAGTGAAATAGATTTTGCAGGTATTATCAAAATGTTAAGCTCCCTGTGATCATCCATCAGGGGAGATTTTTATGTTATCAGATCTTTTCATACCCTCATTTAAGGTCAGGATGTCCATGGCACCTTTTGATGAGCAGCTGAGACCTGTGATATCTTACTCAGGGGTATCTCAAGGACATCTTACTCCTTTCAGAGTTGCTTGTTCCCCAGAGATGCAACAAGTTGAACTTGTCAATGCGCTGATTGCAGGGCAGCAGGCGAGTAAATGTGCGCTGAGGTGCATCTGGTAAATTTCATGTGACATTAAGTAAACTTTCAGTGCCTGACTTCCAACATTACATCTGACTTGAGTCATTCAGACTTCTGATGAGCGTTGATCACATACCTACTTAAATGTCTTATGTTTACAAGCTCAACAGCATCTCATGACATGGTTCTGAGCACAGCTGAATGTTGGGAGGAAGTCACTTGGGATGATAGATTTCCATATTCTGTCCACATTGCTTCTTTGTGGATGTGATTTGATCCTGTCTATTTCTGTTTTGTGGTGTCTCTAAAATTGTATGTAAAACCAAAAGAGGGCAAAATCTAACAGGGATGCTTTTCAAACCTGCACAAATATTTTTATTTATTGATACATGTGTTTCCTATTTAGTTTCCACATCATTCGCTTTGAGGTTAACAATATGCTAAGCTTCTCTGAATCCATCACTTTAACTTTATTAGCTAACAGGCAGATGTATTGACAGATGTTGTCATGCAGTGGCGATCATGTTGTTTACCCCACAGCCGGCAGGAAACGAATCGCTCTTGATGTGTAATTTAATAAATGTGAAATACGAAGCTGTCTGGGTCGGTCAGGACATGTTTCCTCTGTCTTTAATGTGTTTGTCTGTCTGTATATTATATTCTTATCCACAGCCTATCAAAAAGTGTCTCCCCGTTTATTGTGTCCCATTTACTGTAAACAAGTCTCTCTATTGTCTCATTCCTCTGCAGCTCTTTGACATGACAGTTTATGAATCAAATCTGATTAATTCCAAAAGACATGCACAAATTAGATTTAAATCATCTCTTTCTTCTCATTTTTCCTCTCGGTATCTATCTCTCAGCCCGTCCGGTTGGTCCAGACCTGTGGACGTGCTGACAGAGCTGTCGATGCCAAGTAGATCAGTTTCCCTGTCTTTGCAGGTTTGCGCAGGAACCGCATCTAAGGCAATAAATTTCACATTTCCCGTCTGATTGTGTGTGCTTTAGCTCAAGGCCTGTTGATTTAAACTTGTGCTGTGTTATAAAAGCAGGTTTATGTGCTGTGTGTGAGAGGGACGCAGAAAGAGAGCAAGACAGAGGAGAGAAGACGGAGAGGAGATTTTTTTTTTTGTATTTTGATGTAAAAAGGAAAAAATCTAAACGCTCCAAAGCAGTGGATCACTTTGCTGCTGGAGAGCGCAGGCGATCTTGGCGCTGGTGTAAAATCACTGACTGAATTTAATTTTCCTCCCCCCTGGCAATGCATCAAATCCTGATGCAAATTTTTAAATAGTTGGATGTGCTGTTGAGGACGTTGATGCAGAGCAAACAATGAGGTGATGCTCTCACACATGGAAAATTCCTGAACAGCCCGAGCCTGTAGTATCAAAACTGGGGAAGAGCAGAGGAGAGAAAATTAGACAAGCTAATGAAAACCAAACTAAATAAATGAAAATGACGGGGTGAATGTATTGAATTTAAATGTGAGGAAGGAGATCTTGAGAAAAGAAGACTGAGAAAGAGCTGACGTGCAAAGCAAGCCGTAGACGGAATAAAAATGCAGAGGGGAGAAAAAAAAAGAGATGTTTTCTCTGGGGTCTGGAGACAGTTAGATTTCTGAGCCAAGTGAGAAGAGGAATGAGGGAAGGGCATCGGTGTGACAGGAAAAGCTGGCATTGTCTTATGCACGGTCTGTCAGGCCTAAAACAATAGTCTGACATTGTGGGAAATACAATTGCTCATTTTCTTGATGGGTTTTGGCAGGAAGATGAATTACTCTCTCATATCTGTAGGTAAAACATGAATCAGCCTGTTAGCTTAGCTTCGCTTAGCTTCACTCTACTGAAAGCAGAGGGGACAACTCATCTGGATCTGGCCAGAGTGAAAACACCAGGAGGTTGGCTGGCCATCTCCTGGCTGTAAATTTTGGCAAATTGTGTTACTCTGGTTTCACAGATTTTCATACCACTCTCATTTTTCAATTAGGAGTCAAGCTGCAGCCAGGAGGTCAGTTTAGCTTAGCTTAGCAGCTACCAATGAGAGCTGAGAGAGTGCCCGGGCCCAGGGTAGTGCTCTTTCAGTGAAGAATACTTTCTGGTTCTGATATAACCCGTATGATCTGATTCCAGCAAGTAAATGTTGTTCCTGGATCCACTAGGAACTTGCTATTTATCCGTCCAGTATCAGCAAAAAATGAAAGGAGCAGCATTTCTTGTGTGTCAATAACCGACCATAAAGGGGTAAAAATAAAGTAAATTTCAGCAACCACAGCTTTCTGGGATGTGCTAGGGAATATAGAAATATATATTTAATCTCGACTGGGCGTGTGTGTGTCATAGAAATATGTGTGTAAAACAGATGTTACAGGGCGTGTGGTAGCGTTAGCTACGCAGGCTAAAAGGCAGCTTTCTTTAGAGCCAGTTCTGGGGCTGGGGAATCATTATGTATTTAACCTCTGTTAGATCTATTTACACAAGTATATGTGTGTGTAAAATGTGTGTGAAAAATAGTTGTCACAAGACTGGAGGTGTTGTTATCTCCTAAGCTAAGCAGGCTGCTAAGATGTTTGGTGTCATGAGACTGCTGGTATTTTTCAGAATAATTGTTCCCGACTGCACCTGCGGCTGAGCAAAATGTGCTTTAAATCCTCAGAGTATCATAGCACAAGCATTTTTCAACTCCCCTTTACAGGGAGTTATCTACAGACGAGAAGTGTTGCTGATTGGTTGGTTGTGGTGTCGGCCCAGAACAATCAAATTACCAGTTCATCCAGGGACAGATTTACTTGGTTAAAATTAGACTGCACAGTTTAACCATAACCAAGGAGTTGTAGAGCCATGGCAACTGGACCTGTTGCAGTTCAAGTCCTGGACAGATGGGTTTCCTCAAACATATCAATATCGGTGCACTCAAGATGAATCTAACAGCTATGGTATGGACAGTGCATCTCATGTATACACAAAGAGCTGGTATGACTCTTTGCGTATGTATGAGATACCAGGCACCGTGACAAAATGTTGGTATTTGACACCCAGGAGATCAGAACAAACTGACTGCTCCTTTGATGGAGTCGGGTTTTTTTTGTTTGTTTTTATCTTCAAAGCTGGGAAGAGCCACAAAGGCAGGTTTGAGGGTGTGTTTCAGCGTTTATTCGTTGTCCAAATCAAGCGCCGATCAGGTCTGTGTTAATGTTACTTCTGGCTGACGTCTCTGCGACGCTTCTAATCACACTAACCACAATATCTTTGGAGAGAGGCGAGCACCAAGCCGGAGCTCAGTGGGGAATGTTTTCTCAAGTCGTCCCAGAGGTGTGGATGTCAGAGAGACAAAAGTAAGGAAATTTGTAAATTCTGCTATGTTGGATCAAACAGAAACACGATGAGCTTCTATTTTGGATGAGGTAGACAAGATCTCTCAGTTGTCTCATCTGTATATTTCCAGTGGGAGACGCACGCAGAGAGTGAGAGGGACAGTTTCAGGACATACAGTATTATTAGAGACATTCCTTTCTGCTGTTCTGCCCAACGGCACAGTAATCCTAACTGATATCTCCATTTCTATTAGATATTACAAGTGGATTTTAGCTTAAAATCCATCACTAAGCATGAAGGAGTGCATTATAAAGCTTACGTAAGTCCCAGTGTGTGTGTGTGTTGTTACCTGTACTTAGCCAGCAGTTCTGCAGATTTAATTGTCTTCCCTCTGAATAAAATCCTCCTCAGATATTCACATAAAAAAAGCACTGCAGTGATGACTCACTGGGACCAGTGTCTCTTCTATTTCCATTAGATACCGTACTGTATGTCCACATACCATTTTAAATATTCATCACATTGGCCTGGTTATTTTAGCTTTTCCTTTTCCAATAATAACATTCCAGATGGAGCCGTGCAGCCTCTACAGAGATGAAAATCTTCCCTCTGAAGGAGTAAAATATTTTCATTTGTCCACTTCATACATTAATATTTATTGTCTTGGGAAGGAACTTTGCTGTGCACCGAGATTAATAAAACAGTAGTAACGAGAGGAAAAATGTGGATTTGACAGAAAGCTCAATCTTTTATATTTCATCACAATCTGATATCGAATCGTTGCTGTCATATCTGCAATGTTGTTATTCAACATTTTGGGACCCATGAAATACGTGATCTCAGATGTGTGATTAACTTTGGAGTTACGTTGGTAGGCGTTTCTGGAGAGCGATGCCTTCCAACATCTTGTCTTGTCATTGAGCTCCGGGTCGTCATCATCCAGGCACAGTGACCCCGATGAGCACCAGCAAACTCCCCCATCTTGAGTGAAGGGTGGCTGGATGCAGCGCCACTAAATCCAGCCATTATTCTTTTGCGAAATTTACAACTGTGTTTTTGTCACTGTGGCATGTCAGAAAGATTTTCACGTGGGGCAATGTTCAGCATTTCCTGGCTTTGGATCGACGAAACAATGGATCAATCAAAAAAAAAAGGAAAATAAGCCTGAGATTAATGGATAATAAAAATAATTGTTTGCAGTCCCTGTTTTACATAATCTCTCTGACGATAATTTAGTCTATGTGTTCGTCTCTCTTTGGCGAAGCTCCAGGCTTTAACTCTGCTGCTTTTGAACTCAAGGATGCTCTGATCATTTATAGTCTCAAGAGGGCAAAGCGGAGCGGAAAAACACATGTTTCATATTGAATTCTGTAATGACAAGGCCTCGATTGTCCAATTGTATTTTTCACTCCAGTGACAGAAAAATAGAAAGGAACCACTTCCACTAAGTAGAGCCAAATTTGTCCAAATTTGATTGTTTTTGCACAAACAATGACCTCTTCAGTATGTTATGGGAGCCATACGAAAGCAACAACGCCCTCTGAGAAGACGAGCGATGGCAGGAAAATGCACGAATAAAAAACTTTCCTCGGTTCATGTGTGATGACTGAATTATCGAGATAATCACATACAGCGGACACAAAAGGCAAGATAATTATGGTGCTAAACTATGTGCAGATCCGCTAATTGAGCACTGAGATGTAATTCCCTCTCTAAAAGCCTCTTCTTCTGAAATTAAAATTACAAAATTGATAGAATTGTCATTATGTCAGATGGAAAACAGATTGAAAAACTCCATGAAGCACTTTTGCTCCTTTATGTTGATTGTTTCCATTCTGCCCATATGCCACTAGTCTACAGTCTGTTTATGGTCACCATGTCTTGCTGAGAAGCCTTGAGGGATCTTTTCTCTCTCTCTCTCTCTCTCTCTCTTATGGAGCCAATGCTCCTTGTAATGTACTGTAAATAATGAGCAAGCCGTTTTTACAACATCAGTTTCACTCCAGTGATGGGAAGGGAGCTTCTCCCCCTAGAAGATGGAGATTTACCAACTTTCCCTGCGCTGCTCTTTTATTGCGCAGGCATATTTATCTTAATCCCGAGCCTGCAGGTTGCCAGTAAATGTAAGATGACAGCATCCAAGGGAAATATGCTTCACATGGATGGACTGTCTCAAACAGGGTGATTTACACAAGCTTACTCATTTGGATATTTCTAAAGCGCGAGGTAATTATGCTAGAAACTCTGCGATTCATTTAGACAATGCCACACAAAGACCATTAACAGCTGGCTCATCTGCGTGGATTTGCACCACAAACACGCCACGTTTTAATAAAGCGAGAGAGTACACAGAATAGATCAGTGACTGAGAATATTTTGCAGACAAGGACTGGGCAAGTCGAGCAGCTGCTAACAAACTGTAATATTTCCTGTGCTAAATCCAACAGCACAGCAGGTGTCATTACTGTGCTGGTTTGCTTTGCTTCCTGACAATTTGACAAATGCAGTAAATGGCGCCAAGATTTTTATAAATGTTGAGGAAACAAAATTAGTGTCATGCTTTCTCTGTTAATGTTGTTCTCAGTAAATACATTAACGCAGTTCAGCGAAGGCAGAGGGTGTTATCTTTGAACATTTGTGTGATGTAGTGGAAGGCGTCTAATGGTGTTTTTAATCCTAAATTAGAAAAACCTGGAGGGAAAAAAAGTTACATTTATAGTAAGATTTCGACCAATTAGTTTGCTTTGCCTTTGATGTGCATTGCTCCGCCTCTGTGCTGGCGGAGAACTCCAGGTCACGCACTGGTTGCAGCTATTGACGACATAAAACAATGGGTGTTGTGAAGAGCCCCTCTCACAACATAATAGCAGGCTAATTAGCGGTCTGAAGCCACTGGAGTCTATCCAGCTCTGGGAGTGATTCTGCCCTTTCACACATGCCACGCTCCAACAACAGTGATACCAGGACCATCCAGTAGAGGGCGGTAAGTAAGGGCCTGGCCAGCTGCCAGCTAGTTTCTTCCTCTGCAAGGATAGAGGAGGTGCTCCTGGATCTTGTCAGGGGTCCTGCTGTCAAACATGGCACTGGGCTCTTGTTCCTAATGGTGTTTTAAAAATGGCGCCACAAATAAATGGGGCCAGCTTAGATGGTTGAAATATGTGACTAGCCCTGTGAATGGAAAGCAACGACTATGTGAAAATGTAGTAGTGTAGCCACTTACTGTACGTGTTTGCCATAATATAGCCTATTATTCTGTTCAGACTTAAGCTGATGCGAGGCTGAACTGGCTTTCACACTGTGTCATGAACCGGTCAGAACGCTGCAGGTCAAGTTCACACATGCCTTTTTATAAGTTTAAGCCCCTTGTAAATACCAGTTTAGCGCGCATGTGGGAAAGACCTCTGTGAAGTCAAAAGTACAGCTGGAAAGGCCATTTACAGAAAAGCCATGTGTAAATTGAGTGAAAATAAGCCTAAGAAATTCCTGGAAGACTTCTGTTCTAACAAATTATTGGCTTAAAGCGGTGTCAAATTAATAGGTAAACGTGTCCAAACTGACCATGAGGTTTCTTGACTTTAGCCGGAGGCACAATCAGATTCTCTCTCTCAATCAGACCCTAGTCTGTCGTGGTGGTAAACCTTGCCACAGAAATGCCAAAAACAGAAGACTTCTTCTCATCAGAACAGTGTCAGTTTCACGTTTGTCTGCAGATGTGTACTGGAAGTTCCTTGCAAGCAAGAAACTCTTGGAAGTGGCAAAGAACGAACAAATACATGTGAGATGAGTATGTCATGAGAGTGCTGGATATGGATGGAAATGGCCACTCGAGGTGAATGGCAGGTGGGGCACAAGCTTGGATGCTAGGAACAGAGAGTGGCCAACTACAGCTGCATTCTTAAGGAGCAGCTTCTCCTATAGAGTCACTTAAACTTTATAATATGACATTACATGAAAGTAGTCATACATTTGCACTTGGAAAACACTGAATTTGAGTTCATTAGATGTCACCATAGTAATTATACTGTCTTAATGTGCATTGCCCCATTACTGGGACTGAAGCCACTAACCAGCATAATTACAGATCACAGGAGAGGCTCCACTTCAACCCCCCCTAGAAGCTCCACTTCCACACTGCCTGCTCAGATAAAGGAGGAGGCTGGAAGATGACAGCGTCCGTAAGTCCATAAAGGAGTTGAAGAATGAGGGGGGAGAGACAGAAGAGACACACGCACACACTGCTGCTGAGTGTCTTGTTAATGCACTAGAAAGGACAAGAACGTGAGTGATTATCTCCTCTGTCCTGTAGGAGAGCAGCTGTGTCTGCCATCTGTGGCATAATGATTCCTATGTTGATGATAGCTGTGTTAATTACAAAAACAATTTCTGCTTTTAATTTCTTGGGATTTTCCTCTGCATTATACATGACTGCCGGCCTCATGGTAAAACTGCATGATTTCAGACAGACGAGCTGAGTTAATGCAGCATACCACGCTTTGAGGAGTCCTTCATTTTGTCAGACTTTCATGATCAAATGTACAGCATCTCTGCCATCAGCCATCATCCGGCCATGTAAAATACATTAGAAAAGCAAAACAGCGGTGTTAAATTTCCTCTGTTACTGTACTTAACATTGTCCATAAACACGCCATCACTCCGTAGGCAGGTCAACGCATCTAGACAGAGTAGACTACTTTTGAAACCTCTTTACTCCCATGTTAATGAGTCCTCCATCAAAAGAGCTCAAAAGGCAGTCTGCACTTTGGCAACATATGTCCACCCTCGTGGGGATCTGCGGTGCACATAGGGTGAGCAGCGTCTGTCATATTATGTAAAAAGCTTTTCCTAGCAGGTGTAGTAAAGCATTTTCCATTGAAAGAATAATTGTGTTTACTCAGAACCACACTCAAACCAGCACACAAAACCTGAAGTGGTGTCATATTATGCTTGTTGGTTTTCAGGTGTGGATTTTTACTTGAAATCCTTTCATCTCTGTAAACCACATTCACAATCTGACCATATGGTTAAAAGGAAGCTCAGAGCTCACTGTTTGGCTGCTCACAGCCAGCATTGACATAATTGCCATAATTTAAAACAGGTCAAATAGGCTTTCTGACCTGTTAGAGCCTCTGCGACCTGCAACAAACAGCTCCATTAAGACATCAATAAAAAGCTGTGCGGGCGCTTCAGTGCTTCATTAAGGTTCTTTTAACCACACCACTGTGGCTTCGGCTGAGCAACACTAACAAAAAAAACTCCTCTACCACATCCATACCGGACATGAACATCTGTCTACAAACATCTGTCGGATAAGAAAGGATGACGCTCACATTTTTATCGAATTAAAGCGTCAAGAGTCAAAACCAGAATTGAGGAAATAGTGTGGGTACATCTTCAAAGCTCTGATTAATGTTTTTAA
Source organism: Karalla daura (assembly GCA_029224185.1). NCBI lineage: Eukaryota > Metazoa > Chordata > Actinopteri > Chaetodontiformes > Leiognathidae > Karalla > Karalla daura. The sequence goes on from CM055199.1 coordinate 12,294,420, forward strand.
CCATGCCTTGAAATATAAGGTTGATTATGTTCCTCTCGTAAACACTCATGATTGTTCATCTCGAACCTTCATCAGCTCGTAAATCCCACTGCGAGCCGTGGAACAAACAAAAAAATGTATAAACACTGATGAAATGTCCATAAATTTCAGCTGCATTTTGTCTTCAGTGTTAATGCGCTCATTTCAGATAGTAAACATAATAAGAACAATTTACACCAATTATGAGCCATCGTCCTCAGGTTTTCAAACATGGATGAGCCACAAAAAGGCAAAGTAAAGACTAAGTTGCGTCACACGTGCGCATTTCCTGCGTTGGTTAATATTTTGCAGGCTGATTGTGAAGCGTTGGTGGGCTGGACGCAGCCTGCAGGGCTCTAGTCAACAATCGCTGGGGTGCAACATCAGTATTCAACCACCACACATAAAAAGAAGAAACCTCAGAAGAAACTCTAAAGGCAAGCGATGTGAGGCGAGCGCTTCCTCAAAGAGGACACAGATGATTTAGTAGCAGTCCTAAAACTGTAGCCACACAGCGTGTTAAAGGCTGAAAACAAACATGTGAGTGGAAGAAGATGTTAATAATTAGGCCACTGTTGTTGAAACTAACACAGAGTTCATAAACATATAATGAGAGAACCAGAGTGTGGCGGGAGGAACATCAGTCTTTGGACATGGGCTGTAATTCTGAGATGAAATATGCAACAATCTGAGAGCCCATGAAAGCCACTTACTTTTGTCTGCCCCCCCCCTCTGCACAACTTGCACGCTTTTATTTATTCTTGGGAAGCAGTTTTGGGAAATGTGTTTATTTGTTTTGCTCTTACTCTTTATGTGCAGTGACGTAAAGGCAGATGTCAAAGGGCTGTTGTTTTGACTCGTGTTTTCTTCCTTCCAGGCCCCCATGATTACTGAAGTAAACAAAACTCAGTCGCTAGCTTGTCGTCGAGAGCATTTACACTGCAACAAGCGAGATGTGACAGGCCAATAGTCGAGAGATGAGAGGTTTGTCGCCACTCTCATGTCCGTGCTGTAAATATGAAGCAACAAGCCTGTATTCAATAAGCGGAGCTCGACTGGGAGACTGGGTGTTTTTTTTCGGCTTCGCCTCAGGTTTTCATAAACCACAATTAGCATGTTAAAAGCTGATTTATTAACATTTTATTTCTTGGGGTTTTATAGACGGCCTTTTTACCGAAGGCCTGTGCCAGCTGGGAAAAAATACACACGGTGTGAGTCTCTGATGACATTTAAAGGAGGAGCAGGTCAGTTTGATTGAAAAGGAAATGCTCAAAAGGAAACGAACTCGGCTTGAGTATCGTGGAATCAGGAATGGGTCATCAGGACAATACTCATTCATTGGTACAAAAACAGTTAAATCGGGTGAAAAGTATACACATTTGGGCCAATTTGAGACGAAAACAAGCCCGCAGTGTGAGCATTGTGTGTATGCCCGAAGACGGACTGGCAACCTGTCAAAGCAGGTAAGATAATGGTTGGGTGGACGGACTTCACACTGATGTCTTTCCACAAAATTCTCAGTGAGAAAGTCGATGTTTTCTTCAGTATCTCAACTGTTTTCTTCTCTTTTTGTGTGAACGTGTGTCTGAGAGAGAGTAATTAGAGGATCCCACCCTGAGCAGCACGGGGAAAGGCGTGCACAGTAACCTCCTCAGAAATGCTGACTAACGTCTCAGGAAGTGATGAGGTAATGCGAATGGTAACGACGGAGCGAGAGAATCACCCGTTCATCCTTCACCTGGCTGACCTCTCACTCTCAGGAGTTGGCTCCTGGGCAGAGCGCAGGCAGCAGGAAGCAGCAGATTCTTAAAGGGATCAAAGACGCTGCTGATGCAGCTGCAGTGGCTGATGATGACAACCCTCCCGAGTCGATACAAATTAAATATATGTGCAAACGCAGACGTGCAAGCTCTTAATCCTGTGTTCAGCACAGCGTGTGGTGAGGTCCTCTCCGACGCAGGGTCTTCATCTTTTGTTGCACTTTATGTCTCGCACACAAGCAGAATGTCTCTGCTTGATCTCGTGGATTTGCTCTTCTTCTATACTGTACATAATGATTCAATAAATCCCCCTGAGAACCTAGCGACACGCTCTGTGACCTATAAAGCATGTCACACAGGACAGATGTTTGGTGATCGTTTGTTTCGTTTCGAGCGCTTTGCTCGAGTTTCACATTTGATGTGGTCTGTTTATTACGTTACCATGAGCAGATGCAGGGAATCTGAGGTCAAACGAATATTATTCCTCACATTTTGTTCACATTTACAATCTGTCAGCGCATTTTTTTCTGTGTATAATGAGCTTAGGTTCATGTTAACATGGATGACTTGAGGATATAATAAACTTTGCCTTCATCTTTTACAACGCTCCGTAAGACGTCGAGGAAAAAACAGGACGGGTGTGTTAACCGACAAAGGCTTTACGGAGAGTTTCTGAGCCCCATGCAGTAATATCGTTTGTGCAATCATGTGTTTCACAAAGTGGTGAAACTTGTCCCAATTTCCCCGCAGGGATCAATAAAAAAAATATCTGATTCTGATCCTGGTTCTGGCTTGTAAACGACCGGGCTTTTTGCGGATGTTGCCTGCCGATGAACCTGTTCGCCTGTGGGATCGTCCAAGCAGGTATTTTTGGAGGGCCTTTCACAACTTCCTCAGCCTGTTGTTGTGCTTTTCCCAGCTTGTTTGAACCCTGTTGTTGGCACGAAATTCAGAAAACGCACATAATCTCGCGGTCTTGTTTCCAACAGCGTAGATCGTTTTTTCACTCCACCGCTCCCTCTTCGCTGCTCTTGAGGCTTCTCACTCTCTCTCTCCCTCCCATAATTTCGGTGCCCACACTGAGCATCTCTGAATCCTAAATCGTTGTTTATTACCAAACAGCACGCAACGAAGATTGAGAGTCAGAAGACGAAGACTGAAACGTGACACAACTAACAATGAAAGTGTGATTAGAAAATGCTAAAAGTGAAGTCAGAATGGAGCAGAGCCAAGTTCTTGTCAGAGGGGTTTGTTGTGTGCGCTCAGAGAAATCCAAAGCCCTTTATTGTGTTGCATGTGTATCTTTATAGCACATTTACGAGCTAAATTATTAGCTTCCATGTGGTAAATTCTGCTCATTTGAAATTGGCCGTAACTTGAAACTATTAGGATTGCAGAACAATATGTGAAAAAAAAAAAATAGAAAAGCTGGTCCTGGAAAAGTTGCACTTTATCTGAGTTGACATGGGTTCAGCACTCTCACCTCACAGCCAGGAGGTCACTGGCTTGAATCCTGCTCGGACCGGAGGTCTTCCTGTGTGGAGGAGTTTGCATATCCACCTTGCGACTGCTCGAGTTTTCTCTAGGTAACCAAGTTTCCCCACGGTCCAATAACATGCATGTTTAGGTGGACTGGAAACTAAAAATTGCCCCGAGAGTGTGAGCTAGTATGGTGTGTGTGTTTTCCCACTAGATTTATTAATTTGTGTGTCAGTAGGTAAATACATACGACAGACGTCTGTTTTCTTTACCTTTCATCTTAGCCAGCGGCACCATCGCTATTTTTAGTGATCCCACAACTGCTTAGTATTTTACCAGCATTATAAAACATTTGCCCGAGGTTAAAAATTTATATCCGTTGCACCGCGGACATAATGTACGTCCAGAAAAGCAGAGAGGCAGAGTGTAGAAACACTCTCCCCTCGGAGATGCTGGATTGAAACGTTCGAGAGGTTTTGCCGCGAGCAAATATCTTTTAAACATTTCAGGCATTAAGCTCTCGGATAAAAACGCTTTTTATGCTGTTGGAGGAAAAGAAATATGAAGTATTTTGAATCCAAATCTGTTTTATTTATGTGGCTCCTAATCACATTAAGTGCTATCTGCTGTCACTTTCCATTTAGAGACGCTCGTAGCATGTGTGTGATTCGGAAACATCAAACAGGACCAAGGCGAGAGCGCTGAACACAGATACATTATTAAATATCGTATTAAAAAACTATTGATGGTAATGTTTTTCTTTTTTTCTAACCTGCTTTGCTTTCCGCACGGGCAGTGCCTCTCCTTGCAGTTGATTTTATGACGTATTCGGTCGATACCTTTGAGAGTACAGAAGAAAAACAGAAACTACGACATCTCCACCATCAAAATCTTGAACCCAACCTGAGGAGAAGAGCCTCTGATTCATCCAGTGCACAGGCTGCTCAGGCTGCGAATGAACGAGCCTGATCCCCACGGCATAGAAGAAAAAAAAGCAGATTATATTGGTTAACTCTAACGTAATCCCTCACTGTCTACTTCCTCAAATTAGCTGCACGTCTGGTTGATCTTTTCACCCAGCAAACAAAGCTGAACATCCCAAACGTGAAAACTGTCACAGAAGATGAGAAACAGACTTCTGCGCTGGACTCATAAATCCACACCCTCTACGTGCTCTAATCACTCATTCCATCATATTTCTGGTCACGTCCACAAACCCAGCTTTCATGGCAATATCGAACAGTGGGAGATCTTCCCGACTCAAGAGGAAATTCCACAGTAAATTCACTCCCTGAACTGGAAAGGCGACATAGACGCTGTTAAGCTCCCTCCATATGTGTTGTGCACATGCAGCAGATTTTAGGCATAGCTTCCTCCATGCCTTACAGATGTTTCCCTCCACGGTATTTGCATCACCGTATAGCAGACAGGAAGCAGACTAAATCCCTGGAAATCTATATGCTGCGCCCGCTGTAGCTGGCAGAAGGTTAATCTGACAGCCTCATAAATTTCCAGAGTGGAGTTACGGTTAGCTGTGTCAGCTTCACATGGGATGGTAGGGGGGCGAGGGAAAAAGAGGATTCCAGCCCAAGAGGAGACAATGAATGTAGTCCAGCTCCTCTGCACTCGCAGGGATTCATTAAAAGAATAACCCCGGCTGTATTTTGTACATGTGCCTGACAGTAACACCATAGGTGGTGTTATTAATGACCGCAGCAGCTCTCCGATTTACATGTCGCTGTCAACCGCAGGATGATGGATGAGTAGAGTGATGTTTAAGCACAATGTGGTTTTTGGGCAGGTCCACTTGTCACTCAGAATATGGAGGTGGCCTGTTAGATACTTTACGATCTGCTTGCTCTTGGAAGAAATAATCGCAGATGAAAAATGTGAAAGAGATACAAAGGCATTCCTGTCGAGCGGTCGTCGAGGCCAGATATTTTTTTTCAAACAATAACAATCATTAATCTGTCGCCCAATCAGTATCTCTGCTGGTCCTCGAATGACCTCTTATATTAGGCTGCTTCGTATTAGCTCACCTCTTTCTGTAGGCTGATATCATACCCCTGCGGGTTTTGAGGCCCACAGAGGGAGAAGTTTTTTCGAAAGATAATCCAAGTCGCAAGGGAAAAATGAAGTTGCCAATTCTGATTGTGTTGTCAAATTTTTTTTTTTTTTTTTTTTTACAAAATGATTTATGAAGAAGGTAAGGGTTTGTGGCTTGAGTTCGCCCTGAGATAGCAATCCAGCATTTGTTGGGTTTCTCTTCACACCAACAGCTGTGACAACAGGAGAAAAGTCTAAATACTCCTGATTATCTCACCACATTTCCAGTCTGTTAACTACATTTATGTCATGTTACAGGCTGCCTGTTCAACATCAGCACTCCTGTCAGTTTCCTACACACACACACACACGCACATGCACACACACGCACACGCACACGCACACATGCACAGAGCTCAGAACAAAAGCATGCGCCTCCAAATTGCTCTTGCATCTGTTCTGGGAACTGTTTATTCCGACTGATGTGAGGAATATTTCTCCGAGAGTATCTGTGTGAACACTGTGGGGTGAATATGATACGCCAGCCAGTAATGTCATGGATGTTTGCACATATGGTATGTCAACAAAGCACAAAGAAACGCAGCTGAATTGATGCGGCTCAACCTGCTTGGAAAAAGACAAAGCGGCGGAGGTGATAGCCAAGCGCTGTTTACCCGGTCCAAAACATACATATCTGATATTGTGTCAGTGTGATTCTGTGTGTGTTTGGGATCCTCTAACCTGACATCAAATTAAATTCTCAAAACGAATCACAGCGAGCCACGTGAGAGTTAAATAGCTGCATCGGCATCGGAGGGAGAGGCGGAGGGAGGTACAATTTAATTCCACATTTCCCTGCTGTCGTAAACAGCGGGAGCTCGCCTGCAGCAGGCGAGAGCAAAGTGCATGTAATTTGCAGATGTTGCCTGTTCAAGTACAGTACGAACTCACGTACATTTATACATGTATGTCCCGGAGAGGCAAAGTGCAGTTTACTTGAGGGTAAAGGTAAAACAAGGACTTCTTTGTTCTAGGAGTTAAAGCATATTTTCATATAACATGACAAACTGCTCGAGATAAGTCTGACTCATTTTAACAATAAATCTACAGATAGGTAGCACCAGACTCCAGTTCCTCTCGGCCATATTGAGATTTATAGCTCCATGTTTCATCTTAAACTTTTTCCTCAATGTTGCTTTGAGTAAAACAGGCATCAAATGCTCTGCGATGTACATACAGAATGTCTACAGTATGTTTTGTCTCTGTGCAAACAGTACACAGACAAAAGAGGTGCAGAGGAATTGGCCAACTAAAGAGGCGGATAGTACAGTAAGGATTCCACAAACAAAGAACATGGATGTTGGTTTACTGTAAAAAAAAAAGGGGGGGTGTCTAAAAATGAGATAAAAACACTAAATCTGAGGGAAAAGGTTCTAAAAACAAGTGGAATTATTTCACTTGATAAGATTTCCTCAAATCAGATGTGAAGTGCTTGATTTAAGATTACAGTGATATAGTTGAGACTTAAGATAAGAAATTAATTCTATAAATCTATAATCAAAAACTTGTTCTTATCTTGGTGAGACCTACATAATTTGCGCTTCATCAGGCCGGGAGAAAGGAAATGTGCATCGGCACCGTGGAGTTTACACAACCCGAGGGAGTCGAAGTACGGGAACGCTCATGTTTTATCAGTTTCAGACATAAAGTTCGTTTTTTTAGTAAAAACCAAACAGCAAGAAGAAAATTTCCCCTATGTCCGAGTTGGAGTATGAGAGTGAATGGTGTGTGTGTGTGTGTGTGTGTGTGTGTGTATTGTGATGGACTGGCCACCTGTTCGGGGTGTATTCCCTGTGCAGTGGAGGTCCAACAGGCCTCTATGGGTAAGATAATGGATGGATAAAGACTGTCCCAGAGATTATAGTAACTCTCAAGCATTGATAGGAGTCCCTCTATCAATTCAGACATGAGGTTCAATATTTGCCACATGGAGCAGCTGTGTAATGTCTGAGAAACGTTGGAGATAGACTGAGGCCAGAGACAGATGGTACTACAAACGGTCTGTATTACTAATATTGTCTGATTCATTGTCACCCGTATTATACAAAATCCAAATATTCCGTCCTCAGCTGCGGAAAAACAGATGAAACTAATGATAGAAATGAAGGCAGTGGTCCAGGAACTATCGTAGCGCGATGCAAAGTTGATTTATCCCATGAGCTACACCTGGGGTTGGCAGGCGACAGCGTCCGCTGTGACAAACACTCAGCTGAGAAAACTCCACATCGCTCCTCTCTGGAAAACCCACAGAGCACGCTGTCAGCAGGTTTCATGGGGTGCTTCGGAGGGATGTTGTTTTTTTCCCTCAGTAAGAATTAAGTTATGCTACAATAACAAGCTGATAATTTGTTCCAGAAGACGTTTCCAATGTAATTTTCGGCGCTTGTGACTTTTTTTTTTTTTTTTTTTTTTTTTTACAAAACATTCATATCCATTGTATTGATGTGGAGACAAGACGGAAAAAAAAGTTTGATAAAATCAAAGCTGTCTGCGATGAGAATTTATAAAATTAGGAAAAAATGAGTGATTAGGGAAGTTAAGTCAGTAATTTCTTTAAACATTTGCTTTATCATTTTAAGTCAGCCAATCCCTTACACATGTTTCATCCAAATCAACGAGCAAGTCATCGCTGTGGATTTTGGATGTTCCCAAAAGACTGAAAATCTGCCTCAGTGAAGCCAGGCGCTCACACACACACACACACACACACACACACACACACACACACACACACACACAGCCCTCAGCTTGGTTTAGTCATTAGCAGGGTCAACTAAACCCTGAACTATAATCATCCTGAACATCCTGCACACACTTGCACAATCAATATATCTGTGTCTGTGCGTGTGTGTGTGTGTGTGTGTGTGTGTGTGTGTGTGTGTGTGTGTGTGTGTGCGTGTGTGTGTGTGTGTGCGTGTGTCAGGCTGGATGGTTGTGTGTGTCAAAACACAGAGGGCATTTAAGAGATAATGATTAATACAAAGCTTGCACAGAGTAATCGCTTCAGTATTGATGCTTTTAACATATTTCTAAGTGCATCCATACACTCACCACCATTCACTCACACACACACACACACACACACACACACACACACACACAGCTCTTGAGTCTAATTAATTAGCGTGAACTGACTTGATTACCCTGACCTTCTGTTCTGTCATTGTGGGTTAATGGCTGAAATGGAAGAGCTTGGGTTAACACTTTCGTGGTCATGTAAACAGGGGGATTGGTTGCACAACAAATTGGGGTTCATGAAGTCTCTGGTTCACTGCATCCACTGAGCAAAAGTTTGGCGTGTGAGATCTTATCACTTGGTGTCCTCGTTCAAAACATTACGCAACATTTTTTGTGTGGCTGTAATTGGGAAGTGATATAAAATGCTCCATATGCTGCATAATAAGAGTGAGTCATATTAAAGTAGATGACCAATTAGCCTTGCTTTTTAGCTACAAAATTGCGTGAGCATGAGTGAAATGGTAGAATGTTTTTTTTTTTACAACACAATGCACTTTGTTAATTTCTATCTCACCCACAGAGGTGAAATGGCTAACTGAATACAACAACACAAGCCATGCTGTGATACTGCAATAAAAGACCCTCTTTTTTCTTTTGTCTTCACAGAGTTTTCCAACAAGCCTTTTGAAACTTCCAGGTTCACCAGATCCTTTGTTTTGTGTGCCTAGTTACAACTCAACACCTTGGGAAGAAGCTGTAACAGCTTTAATGACTCAACATGGATGTATTTGTTGTCACAATGTGATAGCAATCTGTTTCAATTTTAGTGAGAAAAAAAAATCAAAGCACAGTGAGAGTTGAACAAGTAGTTTTCAACTTGCAACATCATGCAACACCAAAACCACACCACGCTTCCCGTGCCAGGATTCCCTCAAATGAAGATGTTTTTATTTATGTTTGATGTCGTCCTGACAGGATTAATTTACTGTCTCCTCATATCTTTGGTGGATTTTTCTACTATTTTCTTTCTACTTAATTCTGACAAACAGTCGAGAACAGAGGGACAGTCAAAGAGCTGCCTATCACTGCTCTCTACGCTTCAGGGTCACTTTAAACATTTAAAGCTCAAAGTCCTGAGCACAGAACCAAAACAGAAGCATACTACTGATATTCAACAACTGCTATTGAAAATAAAAACTTGACTTCATCAGCAAACCTGAGGACGGGCTGTCACCAGCGTGATGCACTGCCTCGGCGTAGCTGCCAGTAAGTTCATTTCTCCAAACGCTCCCCAAAATACACACTCTGAGCATTAGTTTTGGCAGTCTGGTATCGGACCACAAGGGTGGAGTGCTGTTATGGTGGAGAAAGAGCTGAGCTGCAAAGCAAAGCCGATCTGACCTACACATATCAACTCGCTGAAACGCAAAACCTTGTAACTACAGGACGTCCTGACTGGCAGATTTCAGTTATGAGCACAGGGAGGGATGCTCATGTTGTTAAGATATAATACAGTAACGTAGTCCAATGTGTTGTATACTGATGACAAATGCAAGTCAAAGTCTTGTAGCGTCTGAAGTTACATATGGAATCATTTCATGTGTTTGTTCATAGGTTTGTTTATGGGTTTGTTATGTTTACCTTTATCAGTTAAAAAGTCCAGTGCCATCAGAGAGGATGTCTCTCTGTTTTGGGGAAAGAGGACTATTTAAATACGAACCAGATGTTATGAGCTGTGATTCAGAGGACCCACATTGGCTTCGGATCCTCTCCAGGCAAACAATTTGATGCTGGATTTCTTTGCAATGGATTGTTTGATATGCAAGGAAGATGGTGTCAGTAGAGATCGTTTTTAGTTTTCTCACAGAAGCTAAAACAATTTTTCAGATAGGAGGTTTTGCATTTTGGCCATCAACATGGTCATGAGTTGTGGGTGGAAAGACTAAGAAGATGAGGATGAGGATAAGTGGGTGAAATTAGCTTTTCCACAAGGTGAGATAGAGAGACAGGGTGTGAATCTCAGACATCAGGGAGGGGCTCAAAGTAGACCCATCGCTCCTTGGGATTCAGAGGATCCAGCGGAGGTAGTTTGCGCACCTTTGCGCCTCTCTGGGACCCTGGGAAGAATGGATACATTAAATCTCTCAGATATATTTGGAAAACCTTGAGATCCTTGAAGAAGGCGCTAGCGGCTAGTCTCACCATCTATCTCACTCCCCCTTTTTTCTTTCTCTGCTCTTTACAAATAAGGATTGGAGAAGTGTGTAGGATACACCACCTGTAGCTGAGGAACCAGGACCAGCACCTGTCAACCAGCAAAGGGGGCAGCATAATCAACCAACTGACTTAAAATCACAAGACCCACCTGACTTTTTCCTTTTCTCAGTCCTACTGTTTTACTCAAGAACAGCCATATTGGTTGTATTAGCTTAGATTAGATTTTAGCTTAGAGTGTGCACTGTGCACATCTATCTATCTATCTACATACACAGATAGTTCACGGTTTGGAATATCTCGGCCAAAGAAATGTCAACATTTGGGCTGCAGCAGACCAGCCTTCCAATCCCTCGACGGTGGATTAGATCATATGTGATCATAATGACAAAAATCACTTGACTTTGTCATCTGACACTACAATATTAAGTGTGTGTGTGTATGTTAGCAGCACCGGACCAGCCCAATGGGACACTGGAGCACTGAGGTCACTGGGTGCAGTGGCACCCCCTCTCCCATCGGGTGCAATATGTAAATATACATTTTGTCACCGAATCTGCGCCTCTTCCACTCCTTATCTTCTATTTTTGTTGAATTACTGAGAGCAGCATGAGTTCAGATCGTTGTTGTTGGAAGCCTTGGGTTGGATGACCCAGGTGCAGCTCAGTATAACACACGCATCTCCAAAATGTTTCATGAGAGAAGACTACACTGTCAGGCAGGTTATAAGACCAAATAAAAGTATTTACTGTATGTAATCACTTTGTTAATTTGTTATATCATGCTGTCATCATGAGAGGCAAAATGGTCCATGTGCATCCTTTGTAAAAAGGATTTCTGCACAAACGCTCTAAAGCTGCAGTTTCACTGGCAAAGCTACAGATGCATTACATGCTTTCCAACAGACTCAACAAATTTCTGATTTTCCCACTAATTTCCCACTAATTTCCAATCCAATTCTGTCCAACAATATGTATGAAACAAAACAGATTAAATGAATATGGATGATGTTTCTTTTATTTCCCGTTATTTCCTGTGATGATTAATGACCGTTTTAAAGAGGAGTCCACCTGAAGAATTCGGATGTCGATCCAAGAAATTCGCTCTGGCTGTGTAGCTAGACTGAGATTTCTTTTGGTTATCTGACAACTGGGAAGAAGCATAAATCGTATGACTTAGTAAATATACCAGATGACACATTGAAAAACTGCTCAGTGGCAAGTGCAGTTCACGCAGCACATGACCCCATAAATCCAATAAGCCTTTGACAAGTTCTTACACCAAAACAAATGAAGACAGCAATTTGAGCTGAAAAGGCAGAAGAAAGAGGAAATGAGTCAAATTTTTTTGGGTGAGCTCTTGGATTGAGAGGTATGAGCAAGACAGCCCGTAATGCTATAGCCACTATGGGGAGCGCAGGGTGAAAGGAAATTGGTAAAACTAAGTTAACTCTATGGTAAAACTGTCAATTTACTGGCATACCATGTCAAAAAATCTTGAAAAGCTTCTTTGTGCAAATAACCTGCAGCGATTGGATATGAAGACTTCAGATTAGGATCTTTACATATCACGTACTACTTGATTTTAACTGCCTCCTGTCAGCACCAACTGGACCAGAACACTGAACAGGCCTGATCCAACTTGGTCCCAATAGTCGTCACGCCTGAGTATTCATAACTGGCCTCATAATAACAGTCCTGATGTACGTCCACCTCTTAACTGGAATACATCCCCTGTAATTCATTGTGTCTTGGTAGCTTGTAAGACTTCAAATATCTTATCTTGATTAATCTGAAATATGTGTACTCCAGAGATGAGACCTTGGCTAAACCAGGGGTCGCTTGTTTCTGACAATGAACACTCGCTGATAAACTGTCAAGCACATGTGCACTCTGAGATCATTTATGCGTGATAGTGTGACTGCAGCATCCTCCTGGAAGCGTCATGGATGTGGGCATATTGAACGCAGGGACAGCTCTGTCAAGGCACCCTCATATACCCCAAAGAGTTCAGAATGACATTTCACACAGGCAAGATCCGCGAGGATCCACACTGTCAACCATGAATTACCATCAAAGACAAAATACAGGCATGTGGCGTGTTGAAGCATAACTTATCAAGGTTATGCCAGGACAAATCCTTTGACCCTGTCTGTGAGCACATTGTTCCCGGTGGTAAAGACTGATGTTAAGTCTATTACTGCCCTCTGAGAATGTGACAATGTTGTTCAAAGCTACATTAATCCATGTTTTTCAACCAGCAATGGAAAAAATGACTTCAAGCTGAAAGAAAACAGTCTGCCCAGTCACGAACTCACAGTAAGAAAACACCAGTCCCTCTCTGCCTGCATGGAGCTTGGTAACATGTCTCACGTAATGTTTTCATTTCATAAACTGCTTAATAGATTTTAATACTGATATATTGTTGGTATAATATAGGGAGTTTGCATTTTCTACCTGTGTCTGTGTTACTTTTCTCCAGGTAACCCAGTTTCCTCCTCCAAAAATACAGTTTTTGCTCGTGTGAACTCTTGAAATTGCTCCGAGGTGATGGTGTGAGAGTAAATGAGGTGTGTCCTGTCCAAAGTGTATTCCAGCAGACCTCTGCGACATTGTTAATGTGGGATGAATGCCATCATCTGCAGTCATGTCGGTCTCCACCTGGGGTTAGCTTGCAGCTTTAAAACACTTGATCTTATGAAACCATCTCCCTTCTACCACTGAAATGAGGCATCTTCCTCCATTGAGGGGAACTGTTTGTCTGTTTGAGCTACCCCCTCAAAATTGAGTTGGTGCAGCTCGAGGGGGTTTATCCTTCCCACTCTGATAAAAACGTTCAATCAACCTTAGAAAATGTAGGTCAGGAGGTTCTCATGAGCATATGTACACAATGCATTGCTCTAACCAATGCTGATAATCAATAGTGTGTTGCATTTCATTCGAGGTTCATGGCCTTCACCTGACAAGACAAATGAGGAACACTACAGTTATTCAGCCTCAGACTTAAATCCAGATTGCATCGGTGCAATGATCTTCTTTTTTTCCCTTCCATCCGCTCCTCCATCTGTTTTTTATTTCCCACGCACCCACATGACCAAACACGTACACACACACACACACAAAGACACATACACACACATACACACACACACACAGCGGAAGTGGAGGAATTCCCAAGTGGCATTGCGCCAAAAACCTCATCTCGTTTGAAATTAGCCTCTCATCGCTCGACAGAGCCTTTGAAAGAGTAATCTTGTGAATCCAGCGCTCTCCCTTTCATGCCAGGACACGCGGACCCTTCAGCTTTACACAGCACAGCCCCAGCTCGAGAAGCACGGCCCTTGTTAGCTCTCTGTTCAATATTTAATGTCCTCCAAACTACGAAGAAAGAGGAGGGAGAATCAGTGGACAAGAAGGAGAAAGAAAATATACATGCAGCTAAAGTTGATAGAAACCCAGAGTGGCAGCCGGTTCCCTTTGAGCAGATGACGTCATCTGTGGGTGTGAGTACACGCTACGTCAGCTTTGCTGGGAGAAATCAAGCACCGTATGTTTAAATATAGGTCCTGATGAAGTCTTCCCACTGTCTGCTTTCTCGTCCAGCTAATTGACAAAACACCCAAGAGACAATTGGTATTTCAGAAATGTGTTCACAAATTTGCACTCCTTCCAGCAGACAAACCGTGCAAACTATAACCACACTACCACTTGAGTATCTTAACCCTCTCTAATACAGTTTAGAAGACTTGTGTTTTGTACCCGGGAGCACAGCGAGTTCCCACAGTGTGACTTTGTAAACAAATTTTTGCCAACACAACATCTCTACTTGTCCACATGCACATACACACTCACACACACACGTTCATGTTCTTCTCTTAGTGAGCTCAGCTTGGTAGGTATAAATCCCTATTCACCAATTAACCTTTAATGTAAAATGTTCCACTCCGCGCAGTTAATTTACATGCTTTGAACAAAAATGCAAAATTAATGAATAGCCATGGAGATAGTGGAATGCATGTATAGTGGGATTTTTACTCACGCGACTTGCAAACCATGGCAGACACCACACAAGTCTTAAAAAATACTTTCACGCCAGCTGCCTTAAAAAGGCAGATTTGCATTTCAAGCCTTTTTCGCCCCTTACTGTAAGTCTCCCCCTTCTTGTTTTTCAGTCTGCCAGTAGAGTGGCTGTGGCCTGAAGGCAGGCTTTGTTAGTGGGACATCGTGAGAGCATCATGACCCCCCTCTAATATAATCAGTTTCAGTGAATTACAACAGCGCCTAATGGCATTAGGACCTGGTGACACTCATTTAGTCCACTTACGTCCCTGCATGTCTCAGACTTTGGAAAGTTGGAGCCTGGAGCTCAGAGTGACAGCTGTCTGAACAGCATCTCTTCCTGGCGAGACGGCAGAATTACAATGAGGCAGCCTCGCACAGATAATTCTTAGTCCAAATGTGTCAGATTCATCAAAGAGGAACTCTCTTATCTTGACCCGAGGTACCATCTGTAATTTTAGCTGCAATAATCTGTCTGAAGGACATCTCAAGCAGTTTCAAGGAAGTCCTGCCCCATTTGTCATACTCACAATTTTAACATCCTTCCTGACCCACTTAACATTAAAATGGTGTCTAAAGGGCCAGAGGCAGGAAATTCACCCTGGACAGGCCAGTCTAACCAAAACTAACCACACTTCCCTCTCGGATTTACCCCTTTTCCACCAAAATGGGTCAAAATGTGAACTTTTGGCCTCCACAGTCTTGCTTTACCTACTTCAGCTGCCATGTCATCACATTTATAATATATATAATATATATAACAGACTTGTTGTTTTCGTTGGTGTCAGTAACAGAGGTGCCAGCCTCTGATTTCAGGGGTTCTTGGTTCTGGCCCAGCAAAGAACTGGTCCTACACTTTTTAACCAGTTTTTTGGAACCAGAGTTGCTTCTTGGAAACAGATAAAAACATTCCAAACTAAGCACTAGCTCAGAACCAGCACTGAAACTGCTTTGGTGGAAAGGGGCAACTCACTCCTGGGGGGCCCTTAGAGAGTCTTGATTATTCACTGACTTTATCTTGCATGCTTTTGGACTTAGTATCTGTAAAATATGCAAACTCTTAACAGAGAGGCCTCTGATCTGACCTCATCTAGGTCCCTCTTGCTGTACCACATCAGTGATACCCACTGACACACCACCGTGTTTCCACAGTTTAACATATTTGTCCAAAGTACAAATACAGACCACAAACTTGGAGACAGAGGAGTGCTCTTGCTTTCCCTTCACACTCTGATCGTTTTTTCTGCTATCGATCATTTGGCCGATTAAAATTGTGACAAATGCCCCCAAACCAAGGGTGGCTAATTCAGACATCTATTTTAATTCAGATATCTCTAAGACTAATAAACACATAAATTTCCATTATTCTGCCTTGTTACAATAACAAGACAAAAGTCTTGAGCCATGCTGGCAGCTCCCTGAGACTGTAATCAATCATAGTGGTGCTTCATCTGAAGCGCTAACAGAGTGTTTGCATGCTAATCTTTGTACTCACTTCTGGGCAAAGCTGGTTCTCATTGAAGGTATTTGGTCATAAGTGTTTACAGGCACATTTATCCATCATTATTCAGTGATGTGTCAGACTGAGTCATGCCAGTCTTAATTTGCCACCCCTGGAAGTCTTTAGCAGTGCTATCTGCTAGCTTCACTAAGCACTTAAGATAATGACTGGGCAAAACTTGATGAAGAGACTAATTAGCTCCTACAGAGCTTTTGACGGGGTAAAGCAAGACCAGGTCTAGTTCTAGATACCAGTTTCTATCACTGTAGCTATATTTAGCTAACTAGCAGAGATTGCTGAAGCCTAAAGAGCTCTTTGGCACGTTTTAAGCAGATGCATCAGTAATTAGCCGTTGTTTACAGCCATGGGATTGGCCGTAGTTGACAACATTACCCTTGCTGGGATAATGGCTGTAGACGTGTCTGTGACACATTTGTTTTTAATGGTTGGTTAAGGTTTACCACACCCCATCAGTACATGAAGGGCCGTGTGGTGAATTGATGGTCGTGCGACTGTTGTGGTGAAACCAGTTCAGAGTCTTAACTCATCTTTTCTCTATCTTTTATCTGATAGAAATGCTGAGTGCAAATCTGGAATTTGCAGAGATTTCTTCCTGAAATAAAGAGAAGTCACGGTGCCCTCGACTGCATGGCAGGATCAGCGGGAACACATAATCACGTCCACAGACACAGGTTCAGCTAAATTATGCAGCTGCATTCGCAGCTGGTGGCTCTCTGGCGTCAAAGCTCAGCCTTTCAGAAGGACTAATTGGCAATGAATGCATAACATGAAGTGTCACATCATTTTCTTTTTCTGTGGTCTCCGCGGAAAAAAAAATGTCTCTGTAGTGGCAGGTCTCGCCACAACTCCTCTGGAATCAGAGGCAATGCAAGATTTTGAGCTCGGCTCTCGCCCACGTCAAAAAAATAAGTTCACTCAGCATCTTTAGCATTATATCATCATGGAAACTGAAGATTTACTCTAAACAGCAAATACGACAAGTCAAAGAAAAGTAAATCATATCAGGTATGCACAAATTGCTTCCTAATGTATATTCCTACCTGAGGGGCACTTGTTTGCTCATTAAACAAAGGGTTTGGAGCCAATGAGGACGATCTGCGTGCAACTGCAGAACTAATGAGATTTTACCATTCATCTCCAGCTCACTTCCTTCTGACGCCAGAAGTAAAAGGAAGACAGAGGCCGATGGTGATACCAAGCTCCAGGGTGCCATAATTTATACACACATTGACGTTTTATTATTCTACTGACGCAACTGAATCATGTAGCAGGCAAGACAGTGGTCATAAATAATAGCCAGACTGTCTGTCAGGAATATTTATTGTTAATAACTTTCTAGTGTTTTCTTTAACTATCAAAGAAATCTTGTCAGGCCTTTTATTTCTCCTGTTATACCAAACATTTATAAATGCCCTCTCTGCATCGCAATCTCTTAAAACCATATCTAATTACTTTCCCATGAGAGCGCAAGGACAAGATAGAAGATCTGGAATATTCACTTTGGCCTTTATTTCTTTATTTATTTTTATTTTCTTTTTAAAGTGAGCAGTTTCTTGGACTGAGCGTGTGTAGGGAAAAGGTTCACTGTGTATTTATTATTGATCCCCCCTCACTGACTTCCAGTGCAAATTAAAAGAATTCATTATGTGGTCGCAGTGCGCTGAGGAGCTCAGTTAGGTGCAAGATGGGATGTGAAGAAAATGCAGCCATGTTGGTGGAAACCAATATCGGACTATTCCAATCTTTTGACTGAAAGTGAAAGTACTACAATGTGGAAATACTCAGAAATTGTACAAGTGCAAGGGTTAGAAAATATAAAATGGCAAAAATAAAATAATTGTTTTGTAAAGCATATTAATGAACTCCTCCACTTGGAAATTTCCAGTAAAGGATGAACAAATTCTAACTGCTGTGCTACACAGTGCGACACCCCAGCAGGATCACCCAGATGTGCAGCACTTTTTTTTTTCCTTAAGCAATGACTGGATTAACAACCATTATCAAAAAAAACATTGGCACAGTGTTTTAAATGAGATTTTACAAGCCATTTACTTTCTCTGGTTCTCATATCCGACAATTATTTAAAGCTGGACTTTTATTAGCGCAGTGATTAGCCAGGATATTGAAACAAGTCTGAATTATGGCGTGTGTCTCTCAGAGCAAGAATAAAGAAACCAAGCACAGCTCATTTGCCATTGTTTAGTTGCTTCATTTACCGGATCTCTTCTGGCTCTTAATTCGTTTGAACCGCATCCTGAGTGAAACGGGGAAGAGCAGAGGAGATGAGCAATAGGATATCAGAATGCTGATTCACTATTCTCCGGTGTTCAATGTTCAATTGAGATTTTGAAACGACTGAACAGCAAGCGATGGTGACGTCAGTCTCTCACCTCAGGGTTTTGTCATCCCATCCAATAAACTCAACTGCATGTGTTGTAGACGAAATGGTGCAACATTGTGGGACGAGGAATATAATGTGTTCATAATTGCTTTTTCATCTGTTTTTACCTGATCGGAAATCAGAGTTTTAACTAAAAAAAAAAACCTTTGTGAGAGTATAAACCATAATATCGCTGATTTCAGAAGCTTCAGAGGCTTCAAGGTTGAATGACCAATTAAGGGTCTTTTCATCATTTTTACTAGTAATAGTTGCACAGTAAAAATCAGACATAAAACTGGCCACTTGGAGAAAGTAGGTTGAATGTTTGCAATCTAGTCCAAGTGTAGTTTCCCGGTAGATAAATTACTTATGAATCACATTGGTCAATTTAGCACTTAGGTTTGAGTGAGGCTCTTGGCAGATCGCTTCCTTTTAAAATGGAGCAATTCAGCGAATTTGCCCATGAGTGAGACCGAAGACTGATGAAATGTGGAGTGGACCATGTGAGCAGCGTTAGTGCCCACAGAAGGTGCCATTGTCTCTCCATGACACAATACATGCCAAGGTATTTTGGCGGGAAATGACTCTAGAGCAGCAGATAAATCAAAGGACTTCTCATGTAGTTTGTCTGTAAAACAAACCAGGTCGGAGCAGTTTAGCGGAGACATCGAGACATTAAGCTGTCCAGCACCAGTCCATGCTCTGACTGGTACGATAAAATCTCTTCTGCCATTGTACGCTAATTTTTTATTATCATTTTTTATCACGTATCAGTATCATTTACTTTGTCACGATCAGACCGAGGGCTTCTCTGTGTGGAGTTTACACATTCTTTTAGTGTCTGAGTGAGTCGTTTTTGCCCCCCAGTTTCCACACCAAGCCCTTCATAAAAACATAAAAACAATTAGAGACTCAAAATTGCCCCTAGATGTGAGTGTGAGAGTGAATGATGTGTGTGAGTGCTGATATACTGGTGATCTGTCCAGGGTGTGGATGTCTTGCAACCTTGCATGTATACATAGCTCAGATGATATAGTTATACTTACTATATACAAAGTATATAGATTTATAGATTTATAGACTAATAGATTTCACTGCCATATTAATTCTGGGGCAGCTCTAGTCTAGTGATTAAGGGCCTGGACTTGCAACCCAAAGGTCAAAGGATTGGTTTCAGGTCCACACCTCCAGTCCCTAAAATTCCTTCCCCACCTCTCCAATGGATGAATCATCCATGGGTTAATGGAATGAAAAAGTATCATTATCATTTAAAGTGCTTTTATAGAGTGCCTTACTAGCTGAACAGCTGTCAAAATGCCCGATAAAAGCGTCCAAAAAGCTGATAAAAACAGAATAATGTATATATACAGCCTATATGTACGCAACACCCTGATAGGAGCTAGCGGTAATAACTCCTGATAAACTTTGGAAGATGAATCTTGAATTTAGGACTTTGGCATGCAATAAAGTATTACGCTATAGCCCCAGCATGTCTGGAAAGGCTGAAGAATGAATAAAAAAAAATAGAACAAAAAAGAAAAAGGAATTTCGCTTCAATCAGAAACTGAAATTCGCCTCCGCACCATTATTATTGAATAATGGATGCAAAGATAAATACAGATGAGAGGCTACAGAGTAAGCGGTCCATTAGGAGTGGTTATGGGGCTGAGGCGGGGCCTTTAAAGGATTGGATTACTACTTTCTTTAAATACAAGATGGAGTACGATACCTCCCAGGGGTGTGCTGGAGTGAGGTGTAGCTTCCTGCTGGATCTGACGGAGATGGCCTCCACCTGTTGCACAGACCAGAGCAGAGCTGCAGCCACATCCCTCCATCCATCCATCCCTTCATCCCTCCACACACGCTCAGGGCTGGCGTGTGTCATCTGAGCGGCCTGTCACTCCACTCAAGACTTTGCTCATGCCGTGGATCACCTCCATTGCTCTAAAACCTCTTGATATAGCTTAGAAACGGGTTTTAACGGGTTTTAACACTCTGGGATGCACCTCTTTTCAGCTTATTCGAAGAAAGGCTTCCATTAATCTTCATGATGATGTTGGCCATGCCGCTTATTGTTATTGGAGACGTTTTCCCGGCCAAACCGCAACAACGCCGGTCCTGCAAATTTTGCAAACCCTTTCTTTTTTCTATTTCTCTATCCTTCACCGCCGAGCGATCAACTGCAATTATCTTATTATTTGCAATTACGCGTGACTGAATTTACAAATCGAGAAAATCCAGACGTTCTCCCGGCGTGGTCTTGAATTGTCCGCTTGTAATTCACAGCTTTCAAAACAACCTGAACAGTCACACATGTAAACAAATCTATTATTAGGATATTTATACTATTGCAAATAAAGACGCTGTGCCTGCGAGCAGCAAACCGCGTTTCCTTTCATCAGTACGTGATAAGCTGTTAATGTCATGCAGGTGGAGCCTCTATTGGTCCCACAACTTGTGTAATTAAGTGCAAGCAGAGAAAACACTCTTTTTCCCCTATGGGCATTTTCCAAATGTGCTTCAACGCTGGCAACAGTTTCAATGGAAATCAAACAGGATCTCTGTCCGTGGAGGACTTGACCATGCCGGATCAATAACACGGGGCGGGAACAACGCATGTGTGTCGCCATAGGCCCCCACACACCCACCGCACGTGGATTTTTGCTTCTGTGTCGTTTCCAAACCACATTATAATATGTTAAAACCCGGGGAGAGCGACATGTTTACTGTGCTACTTTAATCAAAGTGCACATAGAAACGCAGTTATAAAAGTTTTATGGGCTGCACTCGCAGTTCTGGGTCAGCGTGATTACAGTGCGAAAACATTAGGGTTCCACATACTTGAAGTCATGTTTTATTAAAAAAAAGACAATGGCAGGCACTTGTAAAGGAGGCTGCTTCATTGGAGGATGGCTCCGTTTATCACACGCATCGCACTGGCCGCACGCCGTTGTCACAAAGACATACACGGACCTCCTCCTTTCTGCTCAGAGGAAACATGTGAGGGACTGAACTCCAGCTTTTTTTTTCTTCCTTTTCTTTTTTTTTTTATATTTAACTATAAAGTTGAACAAAGTCAGCCTAGGTTTTTCCAGAAAAAAAAAACGAGGCCAGAGAAACTACTTCTCATGCCATGTTGGCTCTGGAGCTCGAAAACAAATGTCTCACTTCGTCTCCAACCAATCCATCTCTGTCACATACTCGTATCTACAGCGATTTCCTCCCAGACACAGACTGTCCTCCTCTGTGTCCTCTCGTCTTCATCTTGATTCTCCATTTATACCCCCCACCCCCCAACCCCGCCCCCCGCCGTCAGTCTCCTTTAGTGTCGGTGCTGCTCTGCAGCTTAAGGACGCTCTCCAAGCGTTTCACCCTGATGGGCGGCAACTGGTCGTACGTATCGAAGCCGATCTCTGAGTGCTGCTGGGGGAGGCGGAAGAGCAGCAAGTGGTTCCTCAGCACCTGGAAATGGGGCGGAGAGGGATTGAGAGGGAGGTGAGAGCTGAAGTGCTGATGAGATTTCACGACTCCCACCACTCGACCCATTTGGAGGAAGAAACAGGAAAACTGAACCTCTGAGACCCAGCAGAACTGCAGGCACTATCAAACCAGAAATAAACACTGAAAGCATTATCCAGATCTGCTTAATCAACATCCCAGAGTCAAACAAGTGGAAAGGGTAGAGTGTTGTGTGAGTGAAAGACAATAGGGTTAGGGTAAGATATCCAAATCTGAAATACGGATTCTTCAGCTGATTTTGAGGAAAAAAAGGAGGAATACTGGCTACATGTTAATGTAGAGAAATGTGGTGTATTTAAAATGTAAGAGCAGAGTTTTGTCAGAGAGGTTTTCCTCATGAGAGGTAAGGAGGCAGCTGTTGAATGGACAATGACACCCGACAGTGTGTGAGGATCAGGGAGGGAGCGGTACCTCGTCAGTCAGGTAGTAGATTTTCCTCAGCATGCTGATTCTCGCAGCTTCCACCTCCTGGGAAAGGATGAGAGGACTGAAGATCAAAGGCCTCCTTGATGTACAGCACTGATGCCTTCACCTGCCAGTGTTTACCGGGACAAACTCCCCCTTTTACATGTATGCACAGCTCTCAGATAGCGCCTCTGTGCCACACGCGCGTGGACAACAAAGCCGCGGATGCGTTTCTCGCTCTGAGACGCTGAAATCCAAAACGTGTGAAAGTCACGTTCCACGACGCAAGTCGGCGAGCGGGAAAGGAGACAAACGGAATTTTGGGAGACAAACTCGGAGGCTGCTCCTGCCACAGTTAATCAACAACACGAGGGGCGGCTTTTAGCCACATAAAATCTTCAAGGTTTTGCATCCAGTGAGCTCATATCTGGCGCAGGAAACGTGTGTGTGTGTGTGTGTGTGTGTGTGTGTGTCTGTGTCTGTGTGTGTGTGTGTCTCAAACAAACGCAGCGTCCTCTCCAGCGCAGCTGCAGCACCTTCTGGATTTCCTAAACCATTACATATGTGGTGGCTTGCCTTAGGTTTCACTGTGGCTGATTATAAGAGGGAAGAAAAATAAGAAAAGCCACAAAGCACAATCTTAACATGATTACAACACAACACACTTCGTTAGGACAGGCTTGGACTCACTTCTGAGGCCTTTGGCGAGCTCTTCTCGTAAAGCGGGGAGAGGATTTCCATCACTTTGTTTTACAGTCCTTACATGCTGAGAGTGTGAGAGTGTGAGAGTGTGAGTGAGTGTGTGTGTGTGTGTGTGTGTGTGCAGCCGGTACTGTACCTGTGCTGCAGCGTCCTGGGAGAATATGAAGGAGTTGACGTGAGACAAGGCGACCACGTACAAGACGGGACACCAGCGAGGCTTCAAGGCCCCCGTCACCAAGGAGCGGAAATAAAGGCGGAGCAGTGGGAGGGAGTCTTCAGGTGGAGACGTGAACCTCTCGATGGGGATGGAGAGCTTCAGAGAGAGAGAGAGAGAGACGCAGATGATCCGACATTCAGACAAAACAAACAAAAAAATACTATAAACCGTACGAATTGTCCTCTCATTGCCACCTGTTCCAGGGAGACTCCCAGCGAGCGCAGTATCCCCACGTGCTCTCCAAACACGGCCAGCCTCATGGTGGCGCTGTACCGCCTCTGCAGCGGCAGCAGCACCCAGCAGCCGAACAGCCGGTCCCCGAAGGACACGGCCTCGTACTGGGTCAAAAGAGCAGAGTACAGGTCCTGGAAGGAGGCCAGGCCGGGAGGAGGCACGTCCAGGTTCAAGGCGTCCAGACGCAGGCGCCTGCAGACGGAAGAGAGCGGGTTGAGCCGGAGCGTCGGCTTTGTGCTGTATCTGCGCAGTGTGAGGACGCTGCTCCAACCTGGTCAGCAGTCTGAACAGACCCCAGGTCAGCCTCTGCACCGGCCTCTCCAGGAAGAGGTCGCTGGAGGACAGGAAGACGCAGGACAGCCGGGCCAGCTTGGCTACCGGAGGGATCACCTGGGAAAGGCACAATAATTGGACACGATAATACAGATTTATATTTATTTATATCATGATGTGGTTGGAGGAATGTCTTTACAGACACACACTAACACGTTTGCTTTCATGTATGATGTAGAAAAGTTAAAAAACTGTTAAAAAAGTTAAAAATTCAGTTAAAAAACTGAATTCCTACATTTTTACTACCGTAATGTATTTAATTTCACTTGACTCCCTGTGCTTTCACTCGCTATAGATAGATTAAAAATAGATTTTAAAAAGTATGAAAAGTACTTGTAATGCAGTGCTGGTGCTATAGCTCTACATAAACAGAGTTTATTACTACTATTAGAAGGAGTTATTATCTATTCAGCTCTGACTGTTATTGGTATATACGATGTTGGCCGATATGTATTATGATTTAGCTGTCTATTACCTCTGCATGTTTCCAATGCATAACTCATCCTATTTATGTTAAAAACTCCACAACAAATCATAAAATGCCGTTTTCTTCCTTCACGTTGAGTGTGCGGAGACAGATGGTGTGTAACTGCACAGCCGCTCGATACAATTTACAGCCGAGCAAATAAAACCGACCTGACTTGGCCCGTTTCTGTACCTTCAGCGCCTCCTCCCTCCAGACCTCCAGCAGCAGCAGCCACTGCAGACAGTGCGTCACCGCCTGCAGAGCGCCCGCCGGGAGGTCCTCCACCGCCAGCCCCCCGCCGTCAGACACCCCGGAGCGCTCGTACAGGCTGACGAGCGGCAGGAAGGGCCAATCCGACGGCACCGCCGGCCCCGTCAGCTCCGGGAGGAGGTGGGATCTGATCCAGGGGCCGCGGCCGAGCACGGCGTCCCGGGACGCGAGCGCGGCCGGCTCCAGATGGGCCAGGTGAGTGAGGAAACAGCCTCGGACGGATGACAGCTGGACGCAGGCCTCTCTCAGGAGAGCTCCCACGGTCTGGAGCGAGGGGGAGGCCGGCTGCTGCTCCTTCTCCTGGAGCCGCAGCTCTCCCAGCTCCAGGGCCTCGGGTCCTCCGCTGTGGGCCTCGCTGGAAGGCGAACACATGCACATAAAACTGAGTAATGGCCGAATAAAGAGGTGAGGAAGAATGAGCAGCGCCGGACTGGCTTGGGTGGGAGAGGGTCATCGGCTGGTTTTGATCCGCGTCCACGAGCCATGTCATATAGGGGGGGTGTGGGGAGTGGGAAGAGGGGGTATTAACTGCGAAATTAAATCTTGATCATCAGACCCATTTTTCAAGCGCTAGAGTCGTTAAGTACGAGGAGAAAGAATGTGACCTCCGCAACGAACAAAGAAGAACAACCACCCCGGGCTCTTACGGACGATTACACAGGCACTTAGTGGCAATTACTCACTAATTCAAATCAGCAAAATAAATGCTAACTTACGATATGAAGTCCTTGCTGAAGATGATGGTAGACATCAGCTGGTGTGCCAAGTACTCGCTGCCCGGTAGCAACCACGGCAGCAGAACCAGCGCCACCTGGTGGTAGAGCGAGGCGTGCTTGGCTACCTGTGGCTCGACGGGGACCTGGGGGGGAAGTAACGATTGGCTTGTTAGACAGAGTCACACTCTTCGGGAGTGTTTCAAGTCAGGGGGAGGGGCGCCTACAAGTCTGTGTGCCAGCCGGAGCAGCAGGTAGAGGAGGTGGTGCTCGTGGCGGAGCAGCCAGGCTCCGGTGGGAGACAGGGTGGGCGTGGCCTGACCGCAGCTCCGCAGGTAGCCAATCACAGGCTCCGACAGCAGGAGCGGCGTGAGCTGGAGTGGAGGTCGAGCAGAGGAGAGGAGGGGGGAAAAATTCTTTTATTTTTACATGGAGACTTGCTATGTTTTCAGCCCGGTCCAATGTTCCACTGCCAAGAGGCTGCAACCAAAGACAACTTTACTGATTGCTCTTTCATATTTGGCTGAGAGCTCGCTTAGCCGTGATATACTCTAATGGAAAAACCTGCATTCTGTATTCCCAGCTACGTTATTGTCTGTCCAAGACATAATGTGATATAAAATACTCCCTAAAAGTTCTTCAGCTCCTCTGTGAGAACACACCTTGCAGCTGAGACCTTTGTGGATGCCTGTGATGGTTTCCAGGAGGAGCCCCAGGCCTGTGAGAAGAGGGAAGGGGGAGTTGGGACCAACCAGTCCTGGACGGTCCCTCCATCCCGGGCAGGCCAGACCAGGAAGGCTGGGAGTGGTCTCAGGGCCCTGATGACTGGACTGAGCATTACATACTACGGAGGAGGACCTGGTGTAAAAACAACACCAAAAAAAAGAGAAGAGAGAGACGAGATTGAAAATTATGCTTTCCGACTGCACAGTTACACAAGGTCACGAGCAAATGTCATCAACAGAGAGACAAATGAAGGAAAGAGTCATCCGTCGCACACTTACTTGAGGTTCTTTATCAAGCCTTGGACGGCTTGGTGGGAGAGGAGGGGGAGGAGGACCTCAGATGTCAGCAGCTCCAGTTCCTGAAGCGTCTCTACTGGCTTATAGCAGCTCTGAGGACGAGAGTCATCATGGATTTGGATGGCTATGAGACATATCTGAGATACTACTGTACGGTCCGGTCATCTTTTAGACATTCACTGATAGATAAGTCAGGGTGATGGGTGCTCATTACTACCGCTTACAGGCTTTACAACAACGTGGCTGTGGTCAAGGGAGACGCAGCAGGGAGCGGTACCTGTGTGGGGAGGTGATGGTAGTAAGCCTCGAGGTAGATCAGGTAAGCCGGTATCACAGCCAGGCCGCTCTCTACCTGAGCCGGATTATCGAGGCTCTTCACAAAGCCTTTTAAATGCCCCAACAGGGCCGCCTGCAGCCCGCTGACGTGACCCCAAGCTACCGGAGGAGGAGGAGGGCAGTCTTCTCCCTGAGAGCTGGGGCAGATCAACAGGCAGATTAACAGAGATCTAGAGTGTGTGCACATACCAACAGAGTGTCATTTTAAGTTCTATCATCCCCAGCTGTACCCGACCAGGCCGGCCTGCAGCTCCTGGTGGCAGCCTGCGGCGTGCGTGACCTGCGTGAGCAGAGAGAGCAGAGCCGGGATCCGCTGGAGCTGCAGAGGCAGGAGAGGATCCGAGGGCGCCAGGAGTCTGTGGACGGACTGCAAGGCCTTGGCTAAGCCCGGATACAGGTCTCTGAGGGGGGGAGAGCGAGAGGAGGAGGCGCAAGGATAAACAATGAGCACTTAATGAGAGGAGGATCAGACGGTCCCTTACATTTGGAAAAAGTCGTAAAAATTAAGGCAGCATGTGGTCGTCTGGCTCCTTTGAAGTCAGAGCTTCTATATAAAAGTTACAGTTTCTTCTTCTCCTTCTCTCTGTGTGACTGGCCACTTGATTTTCAAAATGTTTGTTCCCATTTCCATTCTTGTTTTATGGAGATTAGACAATCAGCACACAGGCATCCGTTTGCTCATGCACTGGAAATACGCTCTATAAACAAGCCGGCTTATTAGAAGCATGTTTTTTTGGTCTTTTTTTTGCCCCCGGTGCTCAGCTTGAATGCATTAACTTACATGTACAACTTGCAGGCCTGCCCATATCCGGCTGCTACAGCCCACAGCCTGTAGGCCTCGGTGGTGATCCTGACGGCCTCGGTCGGCTCCAGCAGCAGCTCGCTGGGCTCGGCGCTCAGCACATGAGACAAGCGCTCCTTCGCTCCAAGAGAGTTCAACTGGAGCGAGGAGGAGAAACACACCAACAGTACTTGTACATGTGAAAACGATGGCTGAACCCTGCTTTATTGTACGCCGAGTTTCCAAACAAGCAAATAAATCAACCACAATAAAGTATTTAAAAAGGATGAGATCACTTGATTTTTGAGATATATTTTATGTTTTACAGGCTGTAGGATGTTAATGCCAGAGGATGGATTACATTCCCATGAAAATTTGTGCACGCAACACGAGAATAAGAACTTAATATTGTCCGTACAAGAGACAGTTCTCCACAGCACTTCATTCACTCGCCAAACATTAACAGAACAAGCTCGGCCAAGTCAGTAATGATGAGAAGTTTTCTCTAGTGGACGACGGTCAGAGCGTCTCCGACTGTGACCGTCTCTCCACTCCAGCCCCGTGGTGGTTAACCTGAGGGCTGGCACCACCTTGTGGCGGCGATTGGTATCGCAGAAATATCACAATTCCAGCTGTTTCAATTCCCCCCCGCCCCAAGCAGCAAATCATAACAGCGACAACTTTATCCCAGAAGCTGTTCGAGGACAATCCCAGACATCTTTATGGCGATCCATCCTCGATCTATCTTAGTTATTTTGTCCAGGAACAGACAGGTAAAAACCCTTCTGACGCACGAGGAAGTAAAGACAGACATGAAAAGAGTACGTCCACTGTGCACCCACTCCTCTCCCTCCCTCCCTCCCTCTCTCTCTCTTCTCCCTCTCTATGTCATAAACAGCTACAGCCGTGACTCACCAGTCTGGCACATGCGTGTCTGCCGGCAGTAGCCAGTACCCTGAGCAGCTTCATGGCACAGGCCAGAGGGAGGCCGTACACAGACTGAGGAGGAGACGAAGAGGGCGCCGTCCAGGAGGTGGGGAGGAACTCTGACAACACGGTCTCCATCAGACGAGGACAGTCAAGCACCTGAGACATTTGGAGAGGTTAATCACGGCTGATGACCGGCCGTGCAGCTCACACTATTCCTTTAATCATTATCTGATATGATCTAGCGGCTGGGCTCAGTGAGGGCAGGAGTATAAGCCAGACACGAGTGGCACCTGTGTGGCAGAGGCGCTGGAGTGCCGCGCAATACGAGTCAGGATCTCTAGCACGTCCTGCACCACTCGAGGAGAAGGTCGCACCACCTCCAGGATGTACCGCAGCCGGGGGAGCAGTTTCATCCTCAGGAGGCCCTGAGACACACACAGGAGGGTGAGAAATACACACGCCATCCACAGGTCTTTGTGTTGAGAGAGTCAGACTCCGCTTGTTCACCTTGACAACGTCCTGCCTGGACACATCGTGATCGCTCTTCCTCTCTTCCTTCTCTTTGGCCGTCTCCCTCATATTCTCGGGCAGACCTTCGTCCTCCTCGTCTTCCTCCTCCTGAGCCGGCGGCAGCAGGGGGAAGGAGGCCAGGCCGTGAAACCAGGAGAAGGTCCGGTCCAAGCACTCCTGACAAGTCGGACGCGGGCCGGGAGGATGTAAGAGTCACCGTGAGTTCACAACCTTGGAGCAAACTGCGGAGACGAATCTTGAGAGCGACTCACTTCGTCCTCCGCACACACAAGCAGCGCTTTCAACGCGTGCACAGCTGCAGCCATGGCCCCCTCCGCGCCGTCGTCCAGCGCAAAGCGGAGCAGGAAGAGCAGACCAGCGTCCAGCAGGGTGGACGTCACGCTGCCGCTCAGGATGGACAGATAATCCCCAGCACGAGCCTGCGGGCCAGAGAAAACAGCAGCTGTGGATGTGTGCTGCCCTGGACGGGATAGAAGCAGCAGTGTGGAAGTGTGTCTGCATACCTTTGACAGGATGTTGGCCAGAGTGGTGAGGGCCAGACTCCTCTGCTGCAGGAGCTGACTGCGGGACAGCAGGAAGAGCTCCTGCAGGGAGTAACCTGCCCGCTGAGGAGGAAACCGACAACGTCACACCTCTATCTGCATCTCCCACAACAGGCCTTCAGCACAGATCCCTTGTTCGTTTCGGGGGGGGGGACTGCGTTGGATTTACACAAAGACTTAAGGGCGAAGGTTTAACAATATGATAAAGTGAGCGCTGACAGACCTCGGGCTCGTCACCGTGGTGGTGGAGGCCTAAGTGGGTGGGCAGGTCCTCAGTGGGTGGAATCAAGTTCCCCACAAAATCGAACCGGGCCTGCATTTCCTATCAGGAAAACCACAGAATGTGTTTGATTCACACAAGGGTTGCATACGATGGAAAAAAATAATAATCGAATAATATATAATGCGGTAGAAAAGACTGAATGCTTCTTTCCGTTCCCATGACTTTATGAGAAATGTCTCCCATACGTTCTTGGTTCCTTTCCTTCTGGGTGCAGGCAGGTCTCTCATCCACTCCAGCTTCTCTGGCTCCAGCTTGTTCATGTGGAGCCATTCCTTCTGAGGCTTCACTGGCAAAGCGTCCTCTGCATTAAAAGCATAAAGAAATGTGAGACGAGCAAGTTTTATGCATTAAGTGGGACAACGCTTCCCACGGGCACTGCTGCCCCTCTGTGTGCTGAACAGAAAGTTCCAGGAACACATTTTCGGGGGAACGCAGGTGTAGTCGTTTCCCAGTAAACAAAAGCGCAATATGCTGTCATATTTGGACAGAGACACACAACATCATGCAACAGAATGACATTGTTAGGAAACAACTTCATCGGTCAGCACCAATGACCGCACTGGAGGCTCGGGGAGTATAATGACGACAACAACGTCTTAAAAATGCCAGAAAATGTCAGTGTTTAGCTCAAGCGTCAGGTCCCATCCTTCCTGCCACATCGAATCAATACGGAGAAAATACTCCAGATCACCAGAGAACATGTTTGAGAAACCATCTGGAGAGCTCGTGCATCTTGCAACAAAAATATCCTCTAACAGCATAATAGACCAGTCAGTGAGAGAGGCACTTTGCAACTCTCCAAGGCTCCTCCATAGCTGTGGAAATGTCTGGTTATTTATTGTCAACACAGAGCTGAGACATCTGGTTTTCTATAAAAGGAAGGTAGAGGAGGCAATAAATAATCTTTTCCAGAACAACAAAAACAGCCCCGTTCATTACTGTTTTTGGAGTCCAGGCACAAGATGTCTTTGTATGATCCATTAGCTAACACTTTTCCCATGGCTGGGAGTATTCTTTGAATGATCTGCAGTAACGTAATTGCCGAGAGTGGCCGCCTCTGGCTCGGCCCCGGCCGTTCTGCTAATCACTCAAAGTGAAGTCAATGATCAGCTTAATGTCTGGATTTTAGCCATGCAGCAGAGGCATCCCACATCAGTTATACTATTAGAGGATGGATGCTCGCGAGAGGGGAGAGAGGAGGGAGTGCAGAGACCCAGAGAGAGCTGGCAGACGGCCACATATAATGGTCTTCTTCACGGCATTTGTCTCGTTTCATTTGACAGCCTCGGCAACAAGGTTTCAATTTAGACGTAATGTGAAATAATGACACGGAATAGTTATCCTCATGACTTATGTGGAGTTGACCTACACACATCTCCAGCTGCAGCAGGGACCGGGGATAACTGATGAGGCACAAGTGATAAGAGGTGTCATTCTGAATCCATCCGTCATACCGGTCACAGCAGGTGGTGGTTCCTCCTCCTCCTCCTCCTCCACCTCCTCCTCCTCCTCCTTATCCTGCTCGTCTGGCTCCATCTCTGCTTCTTGGGGCTTCTGAGGCTGTGCAGTACCACTGGAGGAGGCTGACTCTCCACTCACGTTTTTGTGAGAGAGGCTTTCCTTTCTGTCTTTGCCCTGGAGGAGTTTGGACGGGGAGGCAGGGGCTGCGGCTGCAGCGCTCTGGGATTTGCGAGATCTAACAAAGTCCACCAGTCTAGGATCTGGGAAGCAGAAATAATCGTGTTTCATGCAACGGTTACAACAAAACGGAGAGAGTTGGGACACAAACTACAAAATACAGATGATGCGTTTGACTCAAAATACACATTACATGCTATTTAAGTATCAGCAGATGATATCATTGCCTACCAAGTTGAGACAGGAGTTTCTTCTGCTCTTCTAGGATCTCAGCCGGAGACATCTCCTGGAGCTTAGCCTGGTTCTCCATATGGATCCTCATGGTCTCTCCTGAGCTGTCGGGGCAAATAAGACCCTGACCTGAGACCAGCCTGGGACCTGGGTCTGCAGATAGAGAGAGGGAGAGAGGGGAACAATGTTGTGTTGAAGTAACAAGGCGGCCCTGAGGTGAAAAAGAAAGATGAGTCAGTCCTCCGTGCTGTCACCTGCAGCATCACGGTGATCTACATCCATGCTTGTCTCAGGTGTCTGGGCCACTAGAGGTGTGCGCGTCTTTCCCTCCCTCAACCTCTGAGCTGCAATCTGCTGCGCGAAGATCGACTGCCTTCCCCCAGCTGAGGACAGCGGCACCTGCTCAGGAGGAGAAATACCAGCATCAAGATTACGGCTACGACACAAACTCAGAGGAACGACAAAGAGCACGAACGATAAATCTTCACAGGTAGATGAGTTAACTGTAATTCTACGCATGAAGAGAGGCCATTTGTCTTCATAGTGAAGGCCAGTTGTAGACTTTAAAGGGAAACGTTTGTGCGCTTAAACGCTCTAGAAATCATTGGGTTTATGAATAATGGTCATTGATGTCTTTTTACCTGACTGCCAAGTTCTGCACGGTGCAATACTTTGGGGAAAGCCAAGCCCGTAAGTGCCGGTAGAGATATTGGAGTACAGCTGGTGTCTCGCTCCTGGAAACAATAGATCAACCGGTGAATTGACAAAGAAAGAAAATCTGTATGAGAGATGTCAAGCTCAGCACTATACTGGTGAAAGCTGATAAGGAGGAAAATCTGCTGAAATAAAACTGGCACAAAAGAGGCTTGACTTTGCGAAATCAGCGCAACACAGTCACCATGGAGTTGGGTTTCACAGCGGGCACTCACAACGATCCTGGAGAGGACAGTGCTGATGTGCCTGTCATGTCTGTCCAGCCTCTGCTCAGCATCCTCGTCCTCGAACGTGACACGGCTGGCTTTGAACCGAGACTTCTTAGGAGGGGCTGGCGTCAGAGACGGGAGCTGATCTGGCAGATCTAGAGGAAACACAACAATGTAACATCAGGTTTGTGGTAAAACATTAAATAATCTTACTTATATACTATATATATATATATACACTATAAACTATATACTATATATAAAATACATATATGGTGCCTGAAAGTGCCACTTCGAAAGGCCAAATGTGCAGGATGTAATGGCATCTAGAGGTGAGGTTAGAAACTGCAATCATCTGAATACTGCAAGGAGATGCAAATCATCCCAATTAACAAATTCCTGGATTATTATGAAATCTCCACAGACATCTGAAGACCCCTAAACTCCTACAGTGACCACAAAACACAAATTGGACAATCTAGAGGGCCACTAGGCCACTGCAGAAGCATGACAGCATAACAGAGGAAAGAGGGATGTTTAAAGCTCATTAAGTAAGAGTAAAGTACTTTTTAAAGTCTAAATAAAACAATAGAATAATGATACAATATATCCTAATGTGCCGTGGAGCAATGATAGCACAATGGTCAAGTTCTCTACCCCTTATGTATTTTTCAAATGAATCAATTATCCTGGTATCATACATCCATCAGTACATCATCTTACCCACTTTGTACTGTACCGTACCAGTGTTGGAGGGGACTGATGGAGGCTGTCCCAGGACATGTAGAACAAAAACTATCAGTACATCCTGGACAAAGATCACTCTCGCTCTCAGACCCAGGGGCAATTTGGATTCTCCAACATACACGCAGGCACTAGGAAAACATACTCCATGCAGACTAGCCCTCAGTCTGACTGGGAGTCACACCCAAGACCTATTTGCTGCGGGGTGACAGTGCTGACCAACACTGTGTGGTCTATCTTAGTGTCATGTTGAGCATTAACATCAAATGCCATTAACAGTCTTACAAAAATAAAATCAAAATACCATCTATGGTGACAACATCCCTCTGCCCTCCTTCCAGTCCATCATCTCCTCCTCCTCCTGCTCCTCCTTCCCCTGCTCCTCCAGCCTCTCCTCTCCTCTTGTCAGGCCTGCGGACCACACTGGCAGCACATGGTGCCCCAGAGGTCAGAAACTGCTGCTGCTCCCTCAGGAGGTCGGCCTCAGAGTCCGTGGGCTTGGGACGCCGCAGCATCCCTCTGAAAGACACATGACATTAGACCAGCTACTTAGCAGACACGGTTATCCAAAGCAAGTTGGGAAAGAGTAAAGGAAAATCATTAAAGCTACATGACAAAGGTTAGGGTTAGGGTTAATAGTAGGGTTCATATACCATAGCTTTCAGACTATTTAAGAATTTAAATGCAGGTCAAAGTATCCTTTGGGCAAGATACTGAACTCCAAACTGCCCCTAACACTGTGTCATCAGTATCTGAATGTGTGTGAAGTGTTGAAGTTACAAATTAAGCAGGTGGACTGTTTAAAGCAGCCTCTAGATAAGTATAGATAGACAGGTATGAATGAGTGATTGTGACTCCTGTTGAAGCCTTATAAAAAAAATAGTTCCTTTACCACTGGTACAAATGCTGAGTTAAAGTACAATAACATCACAGCAACTCACCAAATCAAAAAAACACCACACAATGGTGAAAGTAGAGTTGTATAAGGACATTATGGAGCTCGATATAAAATTGGTGGATGCCCACAACATGCAGCTGATGACCTCACAACTGAATAAAGACTTTCAAGTTCTCCTCTGGTTCATCATAGTGTAGTACCTGATAGTTACACCTGTCTCAAACACTGTCCACCGTTTTTAAACAACAAAAGAGTGAGCCTGCTCATAGCGACCATAGCTAGTCTAAGGAATAATTAACGTTCGTTTATAAATGAATGGACAGAAACCCCAAAACACGAACTTCGACATCAAATACATTAGCTCTATGCGCAGCAACACATGCAGTTTTGAATGACGTTCACGTTGACGTTCACTCAGCGTAGATTTGACGTAAATTCGTCCCAAACTGAACATACATTTCACCGCATGATATGCCAAACATTATCACTACAACGCGCCTCTGTTTGCTTCTTTACAATAATTTACCTTAATTCACGTTAGCTTGCCTGGTGCCAGACCTGGTCACAACACTCGGTAGGAAGACTTTTACTGTGACACCACACTCCGCCTTCAAAATAAAAGCTTGCACAGATGAGACGACGCGCAGCGGCTTTTTCCGCAAATATGAGGAGGTAAATGATAAAATACAACGCCAATTATCCGCATTTGTTGTGTATATCTTGCTGCATCTCATTAACTTAAGCTCTGAGTTTAATCAGAGAGCTCGTTTTGCCTCCTACCTATACCTGAGCTACATCTGGCGTTAACCTCCGCCATCACAGCGCACTGGCAAATTGATAAAATAGTGCCGCGTAATGTATGAATGTATTGGTTTATTCAGCCTGTCGAGCACTGTCCCTTGATTACAAACTATTCGGCTGCATCATGGTTAACCTCTGCTGCCTGTGCTGCGGTGATATCCCTCAACCCCGCCCCCCTCCGCCCGGCCAGGCGGGACCACCGGGGGGTCCCCGCTCGGTGCAGCCGCAGCAGGGGCAGCAGCAGCGGCAGCAGCAGTCTGCTGGCTCCGGCCCAGAGGGAGCGGCGGAGGCAGAGGGGCTGCGGGGGCAGGCTGTCCTTAAAAAGAAAAACACCCCGTGCGAGCTCCGACTGACATGAGAGGAGAGCAGCATGCCCTCCTCCTCCGATCTGGACTCTGCGGAGGACACGCCGGTCACTGCTCCCAGTGATGCCGAAGGAGAGGTGCAGGAGGAGGGGGAGGAGGAGGAGGACACACCGGGGGACGGTGACGAGGTCCTGGAGGAGGAGGTAGGTGCACACATGGAACGTTATTCAGCACCTTGTTATGCACATTACCTGAAGAAATCATACAGGAATGAGTGGAAAATATCTGGGAGTAGTTCTGACTTAACCAATACTTGCAAGAAAGTGTAAGAAATGAACGTCGTTGCCATGCATTTTGCTTTTTTGTCATGCATTTTCCTTCTTTTTTTTTACTTGTCTTGTCCTGCAGCTTACAGGGCTGAATGTCTTTGCAGTGCCAAGATTTGTTCAACAAGAGGTGCAATTGAGTGTTCTCCACCTGTTTCAACAGAATGACCCACTCTACTTTATTTAGAGAATAGAATATATATATTTGTTTAATCATATTCTCTTTTACATATATATGTATATATATATATATATATATATCACATATCAACAACATCATGAAACAATAACGATAACACAAGATCTACCAATTAATAACACAGTGGAACGTAACACAAACACACCCTTTCTCTTGCACATAACTCATGCATACACACTGCAAGGCAGGTAGATGAAGCACGATCTTACTGTGAGCAGAGTTGCAATGAGGCCACTCATAGTTCACATGATCAGAGGTGTAGATGCAGAAAAAAAAAACACCTTGATGTGACTGTGTGTGTTACCGTGTGTATGTGGGTGAGTGGGTGGATGGTGGCTTCGTTGTCACTAAAAACAAATGAGGGCTAACATGTTGCAATGCATGTTTCCAAAATCTTTACAATATAATGCATTGTGTGTTCTGTGCTTGTGGCTCAATGGAAAACAAATCCTGTATTGACTTCCACTGCCTGTGCCACCACAGTGTAGGCAAACAGCCTCTCTGCTCGCGGAAATGTCAGAATAGTCCATTTCATATTGTGGAAGTGCAACTCGATGATGTGGAAAGATAGCTTCACTGACAAACTCTTTGCTTTTTAATAGAGTTGTTACGCCAGCGAGCAGGGATTCTCGCCAATCAAACCTTGAAGCGCTTGTGCATCTCTGCATCGGCCCCACTGTGCCCTCTGTCTTTACTGTCGTGGAGTAATTACTGTGATTCGGTCTCTGGAGATTGCCTGTGCACAGCCCGCTATCTACTGATGACACCAGCGCTCTTACCTTAGATCTATTGTCCACATAACTGCTGAGTCCTGCCTTTTTTCTCTGAGGGGAAATTAGAGTACCATTCAATCAGCTTGGTACTTTTTCCACAAACATATGTTATGCTGATCCTCCAAATGATTATTGGATATGTTTCCAAAATCCATCCATATCCCAAAAAAGAAAAATTCTAGTGAGATAAAATAAATGCATTTATGAGATATATCTTCTTACCCACCAGGTTCTGAATGCTGCAGCTCCGTTTCAGGATCTGAATAACTGAACTCTTTTTGTGTGTCTACCCAGTAAGCAGACATCACAGAGTTTTAAGAATATAAGATAACAGGCAATATCCACTCGGTTTATTGAGTTCCTTTTTTTCATGTGCTGATCTCACAACAGCGTTTTTCCCTGCAATGAGCACAATCTGCACAGTCTGCGTGATTTCTGCAGTCATGAGGCTGGGCCGGCTGTAGTAGTCCGTCCTCTACAGCACAACAGAATTGCATCCCTGTTTGCTCCATAAATAACTGAGGTGGAACCGGCAAAGTGACATCCCCACCCCTGTGTCAGTGCAGTAATGGATGGGCTGCTTGTCAACATAAATCCTCTCACTCCACGAAGCACCAGAGGTATTCTGCAAGAGCACAGAATCTCACGGGGAAGGGCTGCCATCACAGGAGCAGACACGCGAATGTCACAGTGAATGCAAATTCATCACTTTTAATGTGCGAGGCTCCCAAACATCCCTTCTTGAAGAGACGCAGAGTAAATGTTGCAGCCGTGCTTAAGTATCTACATGCTCGCAGGGTCACGAGCGAGTTTCTTTGGCACAAAGTGCCACTGATGAAGCAGCCTCAGGCCAGAGTCTCTGCTGAAGGAGACAATTCCTCTCATGGTCAGTTTTGTAAATGTGAGCACTTTCTATTTGCTCAGAGCTGGTGTCCGCCCAGCACTCAGCAAGTAAGTCTAAGATGTGCATGCGTGCGTGTGTGTGTGTTACAGGGGAGAGAGAGAGAAAGAGAGTGTGAGAGATGAAGTATTTATTTAGGATTTCAATGTTGCATGGGGTCCAGGCTAAATTCACTTGAATAATTATAATTATACATAATTTTTTACAGGTAACGCATTGTAACAGTCAGTAATTATAATGTGCTGCTCTATTTTACATATTTTGTAAATTTTGTAAATAATCAGTTTTAAAGTATAAATCCAATGGATTACAAAAAATACAATTTTCATTTGAAGTGGGGTGGTTTAGATGTATAAAATAGCTTAAATAGAAGAAGATACTGGTATTGGTCACCAAGAAAATAAAAATATTCTTTCTATTCTATTCATATTCTCTTCTTGTAGCATTTTCCTCTGCAGTATAATCACATAATATTCATTTGACAGCTAGCAGGTACATTTACTCCTGCAGTATAAATGAAATTGACCTGAGAGACAGATGCAGTAGAACACCTCAGTAAACATTTTGTCTGTTTGCCGGCCTCCCGAGGACACGGCGTCTTTTAATTGAATCCCATTGAGCTTCTGTAGTTTGATTTACTTTGTGCTTAGCTAAGGAGAAGCCCCGGCGATTTATAGCGCCGCTACGCTCATTTACATTTCTGCTCGCAAATCATAATGTCAGCGCTGTGTTTCAGGGCCTCATTGCGCTAAGTGCCATTTCCTCATTACTCTCTCTCTTTCTCTCTCTCTCTCTCTGTCTCTGCAGCAGCGCCCAGTGAAGCAGTCCCTGGGTGCCTGTGTCTGCCGGGAGTCCCACTGGCGCTGCCTGCTGCTCTCCCTGCTCATGTACAGCTGCCTGGGCGTGGTGGCCTGGTGCCAGCTGACCCGGGTCACCAAGATCAGCTTCAACCCGGCTCTCACCAGCTCCTTCACCGCCTCCTTCACCTCCTCCCTGCGGGGGGCCTCGGGGTTGGGCGTCGGGGGCCACTCCATGATCTACCACGACAGCCCCTGCTCCGACGGCTACGTCTACATCCCCCTGGCCTTCCTGCTCATGCTCTACATCCTGTACATGGTGGAGTGCTGGCACTGCAGGGCCCGCAGCGAGCTGCAGTGCAAGGCCGACGTGGACAGCGTGTACGAGCGCGTGCTGCGGATGCGGCAGGCGCAGCCGTGCATATGGTGGAAGGCCATCAGCTACCACTTTGTCCGACGGACGCGGCAGGTCACCCGCTACCGCAACGGGGACGCCTACACCACCACGCAGGTGTACCACGAGAGGGTCAACACCCACGTGGCCGAGGGGGAGTTCGACTACAGCCACTGCGGGATGAAGGACGTGTCACGTGACCTCAGAGGCCTGGAGGGTCACCCGGCGACCCGCCTGCGCTTCACCAAGTGTTTCAGCTTCACCGAGGCCGGCCCGGAGAACGATTACCTGAACCAGAGAGCCAGGTTCTTCTCCGAGATCGAGGGCCTGGATGATTACATGGAGGCCAGGGAGGGGATGCAGCTGAAGAACGTGGACTTCAGGGAGAACCTGATCGCCTACGTGGACCCGGACAGGATGCCGTGGTATTCCTCTCAGCTGGCCTTCTGGCTGGCGGCGATGCTGATGCTGTCCTGGCCCCTCAGGGTGCTGATCGAGTACCGCACGGCGTACGTGCACTACCGCATAGAGAAGCTGTTCGGGCTGGAGTACAGTCCCTCTCCCATGGACGAGGAGCGGCCCTCGGGGAGCAACATCGGCTGTGCCATCCCCCGAGTGGACACGCTGGACAGCACGGAGCTGGAGTGGCACATCCGCTGCAACCGGCAGGTGATCCCCAGCTACTCTGAGGCCATGCTCATCGACATGAGCACGGCTGAATCCACCTCGCCCCAGGACACCGAGCACACCTCGTCCTCGGACTGCTTCCTCCTGGACGGCAGCCGGACGGGTCAGAGCTACGGCACCCTGCAGGGCCAAAACGGGGAGGCGAATGGGCGGGTGGAGGCCGCAGGCGGAGGGGGAGGAGGAGCAGGCGGCAACAGGAGGAGGAGGACCATCACCAGCTCCAGCTGCTCCTCCATCTTCTCCTGCCGAGGGGCGCTCTTCCACTCCCACCTCTCGTCGGACACGTCCCGCTTCTCCCTGTGCCGCATGTACGGCTCCCACCGCACGGTGGCGCTGTGGAGGAGCCGCAGCAGCACGCTGACCGAGCCCTGCTGCGTGGACGAGCAGTGCTGCCGCTCCAGCTCCAGCCAGCTGGCGCTCAGCGACAGCCCGCCCACCTACAGGGACGCTCGCTTCTTCCCGGTCCTCATCGTCCACAGGCCCGAGGGCTGCGGCAGCGAGGAGGGGCGGGCGGGCAGGCGTTACTACATACGGAGAGGGTCGTCCTGTGTGGAGACGGCCCTGTGAAAGACAGTCGGGAGGAGGAGAGAAGAGTGTCACGAGATTAACGAGGATCTGTGGAGAACATGTATGCGTTCAGAACTTCCACTGTCAACATGAAGCAAAATAAATGGAGTTACAGTGTTACTTAATGTTTTTTACACAGTCCACACAGAGGTCACATCAGATTGTTTTTATATTTTCTTTTTATAAGAGAGAGCAGTTACAGTTTACATTCTGTTACATTTTCACATTACACAACACTGGAGATCTTCTTCCAGCTGAGGTCAAAAGATCGACTCAAAAAGTGAGTCGAAAGTGAGAAGATTAACTATTTTTTTAAACCTTTTAATTTTCATCTTAAAAATAAAAGAACCACTGTTACTTCTTGTAACCACCTAAACATCCAAAAAATATAAGTAGAAATAGGTAGTTACACATAGATACAACTTGAGGGTCATACTCAGTCCACACCATATCCAATAAAACTTATATCTCTGCACACTATCATGTAGATCTCATGTACAGTATCAGTCCACGTTGGGTGCAGGTCACATTAAATTTATCACAGATAAATTGTGTGAAACTGGCTGCAGATGAGGACCTGCACTGCGACGTTCTCACCCTGTCACTCTTGACAGGAGTGTCTGCAGAGACAGGAATAACTGTCGCATCAGATTAAATGGTTCACACACACCACTGATACATGCACACCACTCAGCCATAGTATCTCACTGGTTTCATCACCCATAATTCCCCAAAAATCACAGGAAACCACTGACCTTTTGTGTGTTGTTGTATGCGTGCAGAGACTTGTCAAAGAAATAATACAAGAAAGTTGCATGTTATTACCAAAGGTATTGTCCTTTTGTTCCAAAGAGTTTTATGAAACAAGCATTTATTGATGAGAGCTATGCAGAGAGGAAAAGTTGAATATTGAAATGTAAGCAATAAAAAGTCATTCTGAAGGATAATTTTTGCCTGGCAGTGTTTCATATCCGCAGTGAGATTTGTGAGGCATTGAGTGCAATGGAGAGAGAATTTTTCAAGTGGGAATAAAAATATAAAAGTCACAGCAGAATAGAGTTTCTCTTGTGTTCATGCTGATGTGAGGTGACGATGTCAGACACTCTCAGACTCACTGGTACCTCAGCTGTCCTCAAGAACAACTACAAGGGAAGAGACGCTGCTCTGGAATCAACCTACAACCAACTTCTAACTTTCATTTGTGGCTGTGATACGATAAAATCCACTTTTCATCCACACCCAGCTTTAAATTCAGCATGAAGTATAAAATATATTACACTAAAATATACAACTGTAAAATACATGTTAAATAAAGAAAGAGCAGGGGAAAAGGTAAATGTATTCCTTTTGAAAATCAATATGAATATGATGTTTTACACAGGGATTTGACTGTATTTTATCTCATGTGGTTATCACTAATGTCTCACAACCAGAGGGTTCAGGGTTGGATTCCTGGTCAGATTGAGGTCCTTTGAGTGGAGTTTACATATTCTTCGTGTCTGTATGGGTTTTCGTATGGTTATCAGGTTTCCTTCCACAATGCAAAAACATGCATTTATAGGCCAATGGAAAACTTTCAATTGCTCATAGGTGTGATTGCGATTGCAGCCGTGTGCATGTGTGTGAGTGATGAACAGCAGAAAATTGTATATATGTCTTCACCCACTTTAACAGTTAGCATGCAATATCTATGATGCATTTCAGTAGTTCTAGATACACAGATCGATGGATGGATACATATACTTCAGAATTACTGCATTAAATTTTATTTTAAAAAATCTTTAACCTGTTAAAGAAAAACAAATGTAGAAAGGGAAAAACAAACCAGGCCTGTCTTTCTTTCTAATGACCACTAGATGCCGCCAAAGACTTTGAATTGGTTATTTCTCTGTGTTTATCGACGTATTCATATTTCATAATGGGAACATGCCTTGACAGGGAACGCCTGGAATAAAACAGCAGTTGGACAAATAGTTAACAAATAAATGTGACTCAGCAGATGTCATGTCCGGTTATTATGGTGGCAGAATAGAGCTATCCTTGCTTTTGCGAATTTGGTCTTTTCATAGAAACATTACTACAGTCGTTGTTTACTATCGCGTGTGAGATGTCAAACAGCGCTGTTTGGCTACGTTACTTACAGCAGTTACGCGTTATTTATCGTATTGTGTGTATTCTGTCAGCAAACGGAAGTTGTTATTGTTAAATCCAGTTTGCAGCTGCTGCTGCTGCTGGTAGTGTTGTTACTGCTGCTGCTACACAGCGTGCGCGCGGGACTTCTCCGGTGACGTCACTTCCCCAAGCGCGCGGGATCATGGCGAACTGCAGCTAACTGAAAACAGTTC
This sequence comes from Karalla daura, assembly GCA_029224185.1. Taxonomy (NCBI): domain Eukaryota; kingdom Metazoa; phylum Chordata; class Actinopteri; order Chaetodontiformes; family Leiognathidae; genus Karalla; species Karalla daura. The sequence continues at coordinate 12,336,728 of CM055199.1, forward strand.
GGACTCCAACGCTCGGTCCAGACACCTCCGGCAGGGCGACCGCAGCTTCCCCTGGAAACCAGGCCCCGTACCGTGGCTGTAGCGGATCCCGAGGTCAGTCCGGAGGAAGCCCACTCTGCTGTCCTCCTCTCCTGACAAACACGACTGTGTGTGTTGTTGTTACTAGCTCCAGCGCCTAGCGTTACTTTTTTTTTTCTCACGGAAGTTTTTCCTCCCCTTCCCTCACTCTGGTATGCGTTTAAACCTCTAAGCTCCTCTCTCTCTCTCTCTCCCTCTCCCTCCCTCCCTCCCTATCTGTGTGTGACTCGGCGTTAATAGCCGGAGCTTTAGTCTTTGAGATGAAGCTGCAGTGTGATGTGGAGGTGGTGAGTCGGATGCTCCCCTCCTACGGGATGAAAAGTCGAGGTAAAGGGGCCAGAGCGGTACTCTCCATCGGTAAACACTTGGACAAGACGAGTCAGCGTTGCAGCGTTTACATGATGATCTGCACAGCCAAAGACAGAGCTGGATCCAAGTACAAGGTCGGTGCTTGTTTGTTTCTCTCTGACTCCTGTAGCTGGACTGTAGATCGCTCCTGGATTGACACCGACTGTGACAGGTGGAGTTGACAGGTCTCAAGGCCAGCAGTAAAATAAGATAAGATATGAAATTGGCATTATTGATACAGCAAGACAACAGAGGGAGAGCCAATCAACAAGGAAGCAATACATACACTAGAAATATAGAAAAATAAGGTAAAAAGGTACCAAGTACCTAAGGTAAAAGGAACCTTACTAAGTCACGTTGCCATTTTAGATGCACTGCATATGCATGTTGATTGATATTGCACAGAGATAAAGATGAAGTGATATGGATTAGATGTTGGGCGCTAGTTGTAAACAAACAGCACACATTTGGCAATTGACTGGTTCTCATGGCTCCTTTCTAGTATCTTTGACCACTTAAAACGTTTTTACAGACACAAGTCACATTCACCCATTCACACACACTTTGCTTTAACCATTCACACACATTACTACACTGCTGGCACAGCTTCAGGGGCAGGTTGGGGTATAGTGTCTTTCCAAAGGATACTTCAACATGTCGGCTGCACTGGGCAGGGATCAAACCGCTTACCTTTCAATCAGTCGACTGCCACGTTCCCCTAAGCCACAGTTGCCCTATTTTAAAGTTAGGTGAGCCAACTTATGGAGCCAAATTTATTTAATATATTATCTTTAAGTCTTTAAAATACTGCAGTAGATAACACTTTCTTTGATATTAACATTTATGAGTGTGAGAGCTTTTATCATATTTGGGTCATCTGTTTAGGTCTGTAGGAATAGTTTATTCATACAGGCAGAGGAGTGGATCTGAATTAAAGCTCAGCAGACAAGATTCAAGATTTGTTTTTGACACATGCAGTTGTACAGAGAAAGGTGGGGGGGGCAGAGAAATAGATCATGACAAATCTGAATATGACCAAACTGAGGCTTTAAACCTCTATGAAGTACAGTCACTCAAAACTATATAGCCACTAGAATGGATATCAACAATATCAGAGTGTAGGACGTTTTTTAGGGAATTGCCATTGTACTTATTTTCAACAGAAACACTTAATTAACCTAGATCTTCGAGAGACTGCATTTTACACAGAATAAAGGGTAAAATTAGAGACCTTTCAGGTGGGGTCGGTGGGACCTGTTGATATAGTTTCTGGCACTGGATGGTCTCATATGTACAAAAGAACAGCGGCAAAAGAAATATCACCCTCCCTCTCCTTCAGTTTAATACCGCATATATCCTCAGTCGCCTTATCAGATTGCACATCATGTTTAACTTAGGGTCCCTTCAGTAGTGGTTCAAGACAGATGGGTTTGTAGGTAGACAGGTGTATGAGATTACCTTATTGATTTCCAGACCTGAAATTAAATCATGGTTGCAGCCATACAATGAATAGTAATAACATTGACATACGCAGGGACATTTTCTATACAGACTTATGAACAAATTGTACATGAACACAGTTGAAATACAGGCTGAACGACTACAAAAAGGAAATAAAAGAAAATATGTTGGTTGTCAGTCAACAACTAGATTTCTTGCCCCCGTTTCCTTGTAAAAGCACTCCTTAGCCAAGCGCTTAAGCAACTTAACAGACTTAACAGGTCTTTGACTTTTCCATTAACTCAGCACTTTGAGTTGCTTAAAAACAAGATTTTTCCCCTCCACTGACCTCAAAGTGTAATTTTCATGATCTCAGATGCCATGTTGAAGTGCTTCCTCATAATTTCCTCCCGATAGAAAAAGATGACACTGACAAACACGCAAACACTTTTGGTTTTTATTCTTGTCTCCACTTGTTTAGCGCATGGTCAGATGATGATGCGCGCCCGCCCCGACGTTGTGTCACTGTATTTTTCCATCCCTGACGTTGGCCAACTTTCTCTTACAGCTCAAAGACAACATAGAGAAGTTCTTCACTTGGTTCGTGGAGGAAGGCAAAGCCACTGTGCGATTAAAGGAACCAGCTGTTGACATTTGTCTGAGCAAGGTATGACACATCCAACACTCTTGACTATGGAAAAGTTAAGGATAGGGTGTTTTTTCTCCACAAGAACAAGACTTTTTTCATCATGTAAGTGAAAGCTATGTCACGCAGTTTGCCATGGAAGTGAGCCGTGCCCCCACTCATTTGTCACCCGGGCTGGACCGATGCACGGCCTTGTTTTGACTGCGGCCGGTGCCGGGACAGACACCATAACAGCCCTATTGTTTCCAGCTGCTGTAAAAGCCCTCCCTGACTAGTTTGAGGCAAAGCTCACCTTTCACCCACATTCAGCCTGTCACGTTGACAGAAATGCACGGCCTCACGCACAGCCAGCACACGCCCACAAACAAGGCCGACACCACCACGGGGCAGGTGAACTGGATTTTCAGGGGATGTGGAGAAACTCTTTCACTCGGAGGAGATGAATTAGGAAACGGTTCTCCGGTGACAAACTCCGTAGAGCGATTTAAGCAGATTTTGCTGGAGAACAAGGCCGACACAGTAGATTTGTGTATTGCACTGTCACCTCCCAGTAGGAACATCTTGGGTTCAAATCCCACTCATACCAAAGGCTTTTCTATGTAGAGTCTGCGTTGTCTCCCTGGACAGGTCACCAGTCTGTCACGGGGCACACGCACCCTACAGACTCACACCTGGGTGCGATTTAAACTGATCTAATATTGGCGGATATTGCCCGAGGCTGAGGGGAACATGACGTTAGGCAGCAGTGTTTTTCATGGACCGTGCAGATATTCAGAGTTGCACAATCACAGTTAGTTCCTCTCCTCTCCTCTTCTTTCCTTCCTGAGCTACAGACACAGTTTTAATTCCCCGCATCAAAAAGTTCACCAGGAAGTGTGTCAAGATATTCCAGGCCAGCGAATTTAGGTTAGATATTTAAAGGAACCCGGTCAGGCGCAGCCACCGGAGAAGAGATAGATTTGAGTGCGCGCTTTCTTGACACCGTTTCATTCCAGGATCCTCCATCAACTTCTGATTCACTGGTCCGCAGGCCGACGCCAACAGCTTGAAGAACTTCCTCTCGGCCGCTCGCCTGGCAGACAGAGGGAGTGACACGAGCAGCCTGCCCCTGTCCACGCTCACTCCCGTCCGCGCCAGAGACGTCGAGCAGCCCAAGAAGAAGCTGACCATCGTGTCCAAGAAGGACTACCCCCTCACCTCCAACTTCCCCTACTCCCTGGAGCAGCTGCAGGTCTCCTACTGCAAGCTGTCCCGCGTCGACATGCGGATGCTGTCCCTGAAAGGTGCACTGATAACAGTGACCCACAGCCGAATCCCTGCACTTCTCCTACATTAGCTTCAAAAGTGCCTCTCATTTATTTGGCTGGAGGTGTACATGGTCCATATTTATTACCGGGAGAATTGGTGCTAACTTCTCCTATCAGAGGGAAGTTGCTCATATGGCACTGTAATATTCCCACACCAGGAATAGGGTGTAAGCAGGCTTGTAAAAAAGCCCCCAATTTGTTTTTTTTTATGTTAACAATATTCCACAGCTTCACAGTGCTTCCACTTCGACAATACTCCATTCAACTATCCTACATCACCTTTAAAGCCTGAAAGAGAGATTTGTCATGGAATATCTCAGATTCAGCTGCCTTGATCTTCATCAAAAATCTTTTAGATGTGCCTCCAACTTTGTAGACATGCATCACAGATTACCTGGATTCCCCCTCTGAAGTGCTGCTGTCTTTCGTTGTACTTCTCCAGCTCTCCGCAAGCTGGACCTGAGCAACAACCACATCAAGAAGCTGCCGGCCACCATCGGGGACCTGAGCTGCCTGTCGGAGCTCATCCTCCACAACAACCACCTGGAGGCCTTCAGCGTGGCGCTGTGCCTGTCCACGCTGCAGCGCACCCTGCAGCTGCTGGACCTGAGCCAGAACCGCCTGCGGCTCCTGCCGCCTCAGTTCTGCCAGCTCCGGGAGCTAACCAACCTGAAGCTGGACGACAACGAGCTGGCCCGCCTGCCCTTCCACGTCGGCCGCCTCTCCAAGCTCCGCTTCCTGTCGGCGGCGCACAACCAGCTGACCGTGCTGCCCAGCGACTTCCGCAAGCTGAGCCTGGAGAACCTGGACCTGTTTGGAAACCCGTTCATCCATCCCAACCCCCTGGACCACAAAATGAGACTGTCGTTCCCTTCTCCGCTGCAAGAGCTGGCCTCCAGGGCTGTGGTCGACCTTAGGTAAGAATTACACATGGGTTTTCCAGGCATGAAAAACACGAGGAAGATCTCCACTCCACTCCTCTAGCCCGTGAGAAAACGCAGACAGTAAATAAGTGTTAATTTCTAAAAAAGTGTTAGATTATTTAATGGATTACAGCCATATGTTGTGTTTCCATCACACCTTGAAATGAGCAAAATGTAGGTATTGCAATAGAAAACTGTATTGGGAACTTGTTTTTCTGACTACAAATAGGGTTACAAATATACAAGATGGAGAAGCTAGAGTAAGGACTTGTGCGCAAAGTGCTTTAGTACTTCCTTCAAATTATATACATCTTTCTTTTACTTTGTGAAGAATTGTAATAGAAGCGCAACTGATGGCCACATCTTTTAAATCGGGCTTTTGAGGGTGAGAGAGAATGAACATTAAAGCAGATTAACATGTACTAAATCGAAGATTCAAAGCATGGAGGGCTGAGGATACAAGCATGTGGTCGCACTGTAGCAATGAAATAAAGCATGGAAAAGTCCTGGAATGTGCTGGGTAAGTCCATCGAATCATTTTTTCCTCTCTGGTTCCCCTCACAGGATACCGTACGGACCTCACCTCATCCCCGCCCACCTGTGCCGGGACCTGGAGCTAGCCAAGACCTGTAATTGCGGCCACGTCTGCGTCAGCTTCTTCGTCGAGACGGCGGTCAGCATGAACCTGCACCAGGTGTCCCACACGGTGGTCCTGGTGGACGGCATGGGGGGCACGGACGCCCCCGTCCAGCAGCACTTCTGCTCCCTCTCCTGCTACTCCGAGTTTTTAGACAGCTCCCTCCAGAGAGGAATGAGATGAAGAGGAGGTGGAGGAGGAGGAGGAGACTCGTTCTCTGAGGCAGGAAACACGCCAGGGGCACAGCTACAGATTCAGGCTGTGTTTGAGGCTGTTTCTAAAAGTGCTGCAAGCTGCCAGTTTTTACATGTGCACTCCACTCCTGGTGCACTTCAAGTTATTTAAGAGACGAGGCTGAATATGATTTTAACTGCTCCATCTGTGGCAGAGACTGGATGCGATTCACAGCTGCTCTGACACAGAAACCACGGTCTGTCTGTGTTGCTGCTCTCTGGTCTCCTCTGTCCTTCCTGGCTCTTGAAACCAGCTGCAGGATCCCCCACTGACCTGCTTCTGCTGGGCCGGGCAACACGCAGATTACATGTGTTTTCCCTGACACGGTGCCTGAAGGGAGGTGTGGTTTATCTTTTTCACAACTTTTTGTATAAATGTAAATGTGAAAGAATTCAATAAAATAATAAAAAAGCTTTCATATGTTGCCTCAGCTGCTTTTTATGGGACACGAGATGTGTGTGAATATGTTTTGTTTAATAATTGTTGACATAACATCGAAAGAAATGCGCAAGAAAATCCCCTAAACCATAACAACCTCCTCTAAGGTCTTGTCCTCAGTCCAGCTCGTACATAAGGGAGTTTTGGAAGCTGAACCCAGCAGATGTGGAATGATCGCTGATGACCTTTTCGTTTCCCTCTGCGTCGACCTCCCTCAGCAGCACAGGCGGAGGTTTTTTCCCCTTGCAGTGTCCTGCTGTTAGAAAGCTTTGCTCTGTCGGCAGATCATCTTCATCCATCTGCTCCGGCTCTACCAAACTGGATGAGGATGGCTCAGCCTCACCAGGTGTGTGGCACAGAAGCTGAGGATCAGTTTCCACCTAGCGAAGAAAAAGACAGTTAGCCTATTAAAACATTTCCATTGTCTTTTAACATGACTGTTGACAGTCCAGTCTCACCTTGTCATCCAGAGAACCTGAGGTCTCTCTTTTGAGTGTCTGTGGATCTTCTCCATCATTTTTTGTGTAACCTGGAAGTTGAGCAGTGATTGAAACAGACTGGTTTCCTTTTTCGCATTCTTTTTCAGCAACGTACGTCTGTGGGGCAATGCTGTCGCACTGAAATCCTGTTACACCAGAGTTGCTTTTCTCACACTCAGCCTCCTTTGATTTACGTTGACATCCTCCTGTGTCGTTGTCTTCATCCTTCTGCCTTTCCTCCAGCTTTATGTCTGCTAATTCTGTTTGCTCCTCCCCATCCTGCGCCTTCACTTTCTTCTCCTCCAGATCTATTTCCTCCCTTTTCTCATTATCTACTCTCTCCTTTAATTCCCCCTCTTCCTCATCAACTCCTCCCTCCTTCTCCTCCCCCTCATTCCATGTAGCCTCCTTTTCCACCTCAGGGTTCTCCTCCAGCTTCTCATCACTGTCACTGGTTCCAGTCTGAGTCATTCCAGCCACAAATTCCAACTCCTCTCTGGAGGGGAGAACCGGCAGTGTGACTGTAAGCTGCCCCTTCTGCTTGTTAAACTTGGCCTCCCCTTTATCTTCATCCACAGGATAGGCAAGGAGTAGCTCCAGCTTGTATGCGGGCTTCTTACATTCCAACAGGAGGAGCTTCTCCTCCCTTATCTCCAGGCTGGCATCCGAGACAGCCTTCAGGAGAGGAACGTTAATAGTTACCACAATCTCCTTGGGCCTGGGGCTCTGGGCTGAGTCTCTGGAGTACCTGAAGTCCTGCATATCAATACATGACCGATATTTTATTGTGTATTGTGGTTTGGTTGCCTCTTTGGCTTTCTCTGGAGTGTGATGCTGGATCAGTTTAGGTTTATCTGCAGCTTGAGTTTGAGACCTGGTGGGTTGGGTTTGAGATGACGGCCTTGGGTCAGGTGGGTATGGGAATGCCAGAGGGTCCGACTTCTCTGAGGCCTCCTTGGGTTTGTATCCAGGTATGGGTTTCCGGATGACACAAGGCTGTGGAGTTCCTTTGTATTTTGTTTTCATGTGTTTGATGTTATTTCCATCCAGGGTCACATTAAAAGCCTTCTGGATGGCCTGAATGGCCGTGCTGACCACCATGTCCATGAATGGCTTGTTTTTACTGGCGATGTGGAGGGTGTCGGGGTGGAAGATCACATCATAGATCAGGATCTTGTTCCCCTTCTGGTCTATGTCCTGCCTCCCTGGGTGCAGACTGTGGGGCAGGGACCAGCGCTGTCCTCTGCGGCCTTCCTCCGAGACCCCCCACTCACTGCTGGGCTTCCCAACCTTGTCATTGCCGCAGATGTTGATGAAACACTTCTGTTTGCCGTCCACACTGGTCCTCAGAGCTCTGAAGGGCTCGGGGTGGATAAATTCAATGTTGTTTCCTCTTTCCTGCTCCAGAAGTTTGATCTCCTCCTCGTACCTCTTCTTGTTCTCCGGGTCAGACAGCTCTTGGGCGTAATCGTGTAGCATCTCCCTGAACTTCTCGTCTTTGAAAGCCTTTGTCAGCCTGTCGATTTCATCTGCTGACATGTTCAGATCTTTTAGTTTGTCCCCAACCTCCATAATGTCAGGACAGGAAGAAAACACTTTATGAGTGTATAGTTTATGAGCTATAAGTCAACACAAAATAAACTAGAAGGTCGTGGCAAAACATCAAAAAATACTGGAAAACGATGAATCGATCGTTTTAACGTCGAGTTACTTCCCTCAGGTTGAACTGAGCGGCGAGTCCGCGTTGTGTTGACGTTACCGGGGCAACGGAAGGCCCGCGTTGCCAGGCAACGAGGTCACGTTTCGCCGGGAAACTAGCTTTAAAGCTGTCGACTTAAGTGGTAATCTTTCCCTTTTATTTGGTTGTTTATCTATTTGTACATTGGTTAAGGTCTGTGATTTCTCAATTACAAATTAGTCTAACCACCTCAAATGCTGGATAATAGTCCATTATGCCACACAAACTTTAAAAGCCTTAACTTTTGGTGCCATGTTTTAAATGTTAGAGTAAGAAGGTAAGGGTACATCATTTAGTTTGAAGATAACATATATTGTCCATGTTACTTTGGTGGGTTCCCTTCCATTTACCAAAATAGTACTTTTTGTCCTTTTTTTTATTAAAGGTTTTTACATCACTAATTTAGTGTCATGACTGACCCAACGTTCACATTACCAGATAGCAGTGTAATGGAACTTAACCTCATTTAATTTTTTCACCTCATAATGTATGATTCATAATGTAGTTTATGTAGAGGAAGTCCATGGACGTCCTCTGGCAGATAATTAATTACAGCCATAAATTAAGCTGTTCATTGAATTGCTATTCTTTACTTATAAGCATTTTAATTCATATGGTCCTTAGAGTCAGACTCAGAATACTTTATTAATCCCCAGAGGGGTAATGCATATGTTTTATTATTACCTCCTTCAGAATAGAAATGTAAAACAATAAAAAATAGAGCAAAAGCATGCTCAAAAGGATTAATATATATACATTTATAAGCATTAAATGAAAAAAATTTGCAAAACTATAAAACAAATAAAGTACAGTATCTAACATAGCTGCTCAATTGAATGAAACCCACATCCTTACCCAGGTTGTACATTAACTCCTTCAAACAAAATGTTCTAATAATAATAATACTGATAATAATGGTAAAAATGCAACAACTTCTCGCGTTTGCCATTGTTTTTTGCCAGTATGAAACGCGCTGAATCCAACAGCAGATGTCGCTGTCGACCACTGTGAGGATGGCATCAGGCCAGGGAGTAAGTCGGTCAGTAAGGCAGAGGGGCGGGTAGGCAGAGGAGAGAGGTGATTGGTCGCACCCCCAACAGTTCATATTTCTCAGTGTGTGATTGGAAGGGGTGCGCTGTTACTAGGTATGGGCCCACTGCTGATGAATGTGTGGGTGAGAGACAGAGAGGGAGAGGGAGGGAGAGAGAGAAAGAGAATGGAGCCTTTTTTTTTCTTTCTTTTTTTTTTTTTTGCTCCAGAAGCATCTTAATCTTGATAGCAATTTCAATTGTTTACTCTCATTGTGTGGCCTCACATTTTTTTCTCCAACCAACACCTTGTGTTCATTTATGTAACCAAGGACAGTTCATAAATTTTTCACCTTATACACTGTAGCACTCAGCAGATGCTGCCATTGGAGGCGCATTCATACACTGGCGTACTGACGTCACGGCATCAGGGGTTCATTGGGTTCAGCATCTTGACATGTAGGCTGCAGGGGCTGGGATCGACCGCACTGAACTGCCGCACTGCCACTGATCCGCAGTCGCTCAGCCCTACATTATAAACAGCTTTTATTCAACTATAAAAACTGGACTTTTTTAGTTAAACTAGAGTAGACATTTTTGAATGAATCAAACCCTGGGGGCGGTGCATTATGCAAGGTTCATATAGTTCCTCGGCCTCCTCGCTCCCTTGCTGCAAGGGTGACAAGAGCTCAAATGATTACTTAATAAGCTCTAATATGGGCCAAACAAATCTGTCTTGTCTGCTCAGACTCATCGGGCACTCTGCCTCTGAGCTAATGGACGGGACACAATGTCCCTGAATGGTCTCAGCGAAAGTGCTTTCAGAACACCAAAGAAAATTATTCATCCAGTGGACCAAGGAAGGCGACAGTGAGGAGTGCGAGTGTGTGAGTGTGTGCGTGTGTGTGCGCAAGGGGGAGGGCGAAAGCGTGACGCACGCAGGATGTGGGCAGTCACCACTCACTGCATTTCTGCATGAGACGACCGGGAAAGATTGCTGACTCTAGCCAGCTCCCACACCGCATGTTTTTCGGGATCTGATACCGGAAAAAAAGAAAAAGGAAAAGCACAGAGCGTGACTCATTTCATCTTTTGTTTATTACAAATATGTATTAAATAATATGAAAAGTTAGACAGAGATATAATCAAGGTAAAATCATGGTACAGATGAATAATATATTTACAGTTTTTTCATGTTAACATTTTTCCCCAAATATGACAAATAAATGCATTTCATAGTACAACAAACAATACATTCACAGAGAAATAATATATTTATATATATATATATATATGTATTATCATCATCAACACAACCCAAGTGTATTGATACTGTTGATCTAAAGTGTTGTATATTGGGGTGGAGAGGATGAAATGTATGAGACAGGTTTCATACAAAGGCTTTGGCGAGAGTGCATACATATAATCACTTATATCAAAGTAAACAATAGTCCTTTACATGTACTAATGAGCAGGTGAGAGGAGAAAAGAGTCCAGTGCATGTTTTTTTTTTCTTGATTTCATTCCCATGAGTAAAATAGCAGCCTCGTGTGCCTTGCTGCTCCCTGTGGTATCTTGGGAGTGGGTAAGATGGCAGTGTTCATTGTCTCACTTGGAGCCGGCAGGCACCAGCACGCCCAGCGTGGCGAGGCCCGGTTTCGAAGGTGGCGTTTTGCCCGCCGCCATTTTGTTCAGGCTCCGAACATCGGCCTGCCAGGAGGGAACTTTCTTCGTGGTCATGTGACGGCGCGCGTGTTTGGTGAGGTGATCGCTGCGCATGAACCGCCGCTCGCACACGGGACAGACGAACTTCTTCTCGCCGGTGTGCGTGCGCCGATGGCGAGACAGCTCATCGGAGCGGGCGAACCTCTTGTCGCAGCCGTCCCAGCTGCAGCTGAAGGGCTTCTCACCTAAGAGAGACAAACATGGAAAGTTAGGGGTCAGCCAAGTGAGTCAGGCTGAGATCATAAAAGCTTCAGGATACTCTGTGACATGTCAGTGAGCTCACTCTCTTCCCATCAGCACTAACAAACAGGATGCAACACTAATCACTAGTCACATCCTCAACAGTGAAGAACCCTCACCTGTGTGTGTTCTCAGGTGGGCCTTGAGGTGTGAGCTCTTGAAATATGTCTTCCTGCAGCCGGGGAAGTTGCAGACATAGTTTCTCCTGCGCGAAAAGTCCATCTTTGTGGCTGCCGCGCCTCCGCTGGGCCCCGCTGGCACGTAGACGGGGGCCGGGGCCAGGGGGAGCAGCTTGGTGTTGCCCAGGGTCATGACAGTCTGGGGACAGTGAGGCGCCTGGGAGACTGAGGACTGGGGCAGAACCAGCATCACGGTGCCCTGCGGCACGGCCGAGCCCACGATGAGGGACTGCTGGACGGGGGCCGTGCCGGCCGGGGCCGGCTGCGGGAGGATGGGAGTGGCGGCTGTTTGGATCCCGGTGCTTGATGCCTGCACCGTGCCGGGGATGAAGGCTGAGATTATGCCCGACTGGCTGCTGACAGGGAACATCTGGCAGATGATTTGAGGCCCCGAGACTGAAGGCGGGGACAGACTTGCGGGAGCAGGGGGAGTGGGTGGGCTGTTTTGCAGTTGGGCGCTGACAGGAGTGGGGGTAGAGACACTGTCCAAACAGGGTTTTGGGGAGCTGACTTGCAGCTCTGTTTTTGAGGCAGGTGATGTAGGTGTGAGTGGAGCAGGAGGAGATGGAGATGTGTTCATCTGATCAGTCTTTGTAATGCATTGCTGCTGCTGCTGCTGGCAGATGACTGCAGCCGCTACTGTCTCTCTGGGAGTTTTCTCTGTATTGGGGGCCACTGGAATGTGGATTTGGCAGGGGGTGCTGTCTGCAGTGTGGCGGATGACGCTGGTCGCCATAGCTCTGCAGGGCTGCCGGGGGAGGGAGGGGGTCTTTTCAGCGATGGGTGCCAGGACAGGTTGATGGGGTCCGCTGTGTTGTGCGGCAGAGCCAGGTTGGAGCGTGGTCTCCACAAAGCTAGGGCTGTGAGGGGGAGTCATACACTGGAGGAGAAGAGGGAGAGAGGAGTGTCAGAGGAATTCACTGAGCATTTCTTTACTTTTCCCTTGGGAGGTTAATTGTAGTGATAAGAATCACCGGAGGCAAACATGTACACACAAGAATAATGATCACTTTGAACCATAAACTGTGATGTTTATGAGCCTGAAAACTCTGTCTGAAGGTCAAACCACGATACTGTATCAAGGCTGTTTCTAGCTGAACTGCATCTCACCTGGACTGTGTCATAAACCACGTAAAGCGTAATGTTTCCTCTGAGATATCAACAAAACACAGTGTAAACCTTGACTGTTACAAACTAAATACCAGTTATCGCAATCGTACTCTCACAGTTCTGATTATTACTATGGGGGGGCAAAAGTCAGCACTGCAAATTCACCAAGTGCCGTATCAAAATGATGAGTCTCTTACCAGGGAAGAAAGGGACACAAAGTCCTTCGGGGGCTCCGGAAGTTCTGGTGGAGACAGAGAGTCACAGGAATCCGAGGCTGGGGTGAGGGGCCGGGGCTTGCACGGGTTCGGCCTGCTGCTGCCGAGGAAGTGACCCTGGCCCCAGGAACTCATGCACACCAGCGCCTCCGCTGCCTCCAGGTCTGTGTACTCCAGGCCAGAGGCTGCGCACGGGACAGACTGCTCGCTGTCGTGCCTCCTCCGCTTGGCGTAGGACCCACAATGATCCCTGAACTCAGTCTGAGAGAGCCAAAGAAGAAAAAGACAAACGGTAAAACCAATTAGAGAGGGCGAAAGGAAAGCGTTACAGTGCAGCTGTACACTTAGTCACTTGGCAGATGTTTTATCCGAAGCAACTTCAAGATGTAACAGATCTACATCTTGATCTACATTCTTCAGAATAACAAGGGATGAGAGTTGTGTAAATATTAGTGCAAGTGCAAAAATTCGGCACACGTCAAGCAGTTATAGTGGACTCATCTCCAAACTGTATGATACACAGCATTGTCTGACATATGATCGTGGCATGAACGCAAACAAGTGACAGGAGTGTGCAGAAATTCATATTTCCAGTCCTAATATGCCCTGTCACTGTTTCTCAGTCTAGATCCCCGCTCAAACCACTAGATGCTGCCAATAAGGGAGAGAGGGAGCGAGGGAGCGAGGGGGGTGTCGGTGACTACACCCCAGCCCAGCCTGCACTGCCTCTGGCCCCAGGCCAGGACGCCTCCCATCGCCAAATATAGACCAAACAGTGACGTGCTGCAGAGATGAGCCATGTGAAATCCCCATAAAGCGGGTTTGCATCAGGAAGTAGGCTTATTACCTTACAACTTTTATTATAATAAATCATACAAACAGTAAACAAAGGCTGCATCTCTGCTGTGAAACTCAACCAGGTGCAAACAAAGTGTCGAGCCTGACAGGCTTCAGTACATGTTGAAATTAAACGTTAACACTAGATTTTCGTCTATAAAGCCACCTAAGGACACATCGACAGTACGTGTGTGACAAAAAAATGTTTACATGTATTTTCTGTAAATTAACGGATCTCGTCTCAGTTGAAAGCTGACAAATTACATGATTAAAATAACAAATACACTGTTAAATTTAAGGTTTAAGATGATGACTACGCTTTTAAGTGAACAAAAACAATAGCGACAGTAAACAAGTGAAGTGAAATATAAATAAAGTAACAATTCTTTTAAGAAAAAATAATTTGTCTTACCCCGTTTGAGTCCATTTCAGTATATTTTCGCGTTGGCATTGAGGAAAACGAGGTATAAAAATCACTTTTTTGTTTTTGGAGCCAGTGTAGAACAAAGAGACGGCAGAGGCAAGCGTAGAGGTGGTTTTTTTTGTCTGACTGGCTGCCTTTTCTCTCAGCTGTGTGTGTAAAACACGGGGAAGAAGGAGGAGAAAAAAAAAAGAAAAACAAAACTCACAACACGCACCGGCGGGTGGCAACACCCGACCAATCACAATTGAGTGTGTGCTGAGCGGCAGCCAATGGGAGAGCAGAGCCTGCGTGAACACTGCGTGCTCCTTGCTCCGTTGGAGGAAATAGGGTGCGTGGCCGTTGGTGGGCGTGGCCTCAGGAGTCAGCAGTGTCGGGGTAAACCCGATGAACCGACGTCCACTGATGTAGGCGAAAGGTCGATCCGGTCTATGCTGCCTTCACGGAACGTGGGAATACCCACCACTAGCGCATTCGGTTAAACGTATAGACGTGTTTTTCGATAAAAATGGAGCAGTCGTTTCGACTGTAAATCATGTCAGTCGATACGTTTTTACCGAAAGAAGCTACAGTTAAAGCGAAAGGACCATGTAGTAGCTAGCTGCTAAAAGAATGAGGTTCACTTGTATGAAGTACTTTTACAACTTGGTCCAAGGAATTTGCCTTGGTTGGTACAAAAACAAGCATGGTGGACGAGATAAGTTAGTAAAATAGCACAGCAAACGTGCATATACAATATGTGTAAACAAATATATGGACTACGTACATATAAGTGCAGCTGTGCATGTGTATGTAAAATAGTGTAAAGCCAAAAGAGATATAGTCTATTATGCTGTGCACTTTTAAACCTAAATTGCAGTAATTCAGTACTGAAAATGTCTGTCATAATTTCATAACATGGCATAACACCAGTTTTCTGTGTTTGTGACAATAAACCCTTTGATTCAGATTACAGTGAATGTATGTGTATAGATATTTGTTGTTTTTTAATTCAAGGCTGAAATTATATAGTGAGACTGAAACTAGACTGAAAATGTACACTCATATTTTGCACAAGTATTTAACAGAAACTAGTGGGGGGAAAAGGGAAAGAGGGTTAGAGGATTAAATAAATACCTTGATAATTTAGAATTGTGTACAAAATTAAAACAATGTATAAACAACATAAATCTGAATAGTTACTGCATAGATAAGACTATTACAATGAAAAGAATATGATTTAGTTTTAATAAATTACTTCAAAAGATTTCAATCCCCTTGTAGTTTTCAGTTGTTTCCCTCAAAGTTTTTGCAACACCTAAATACATGTTGCAATAGATCTTGAAGAAGTCAGAATCGTATGGTCTGAATTTGAATGACTTTAACTAATGCTTCTAAATATAATTAATTAAATAATCTTTCAAGTGTAAAGTTCAATCTTTGCAGGAAGATAAGTAGCTAGATTAGTTAATTCTAAAAATGTATGCATGAGGCTGTTGGTAATTAATATCTTTCCCTTGCCATTGAATAAAACTCCAAGTTATCAATGCAAAAAAAGTCCATTTGAAAAAACCCTGATTTCCAAACTGAACAGAAAGTGAAGGGACCTGAAGGAATGTCATTGTTCCACATTTCCCACAATTCCTGAACGCAACACCAGTGCCAGATGAGGCGCAGGTTTCTGTCTTGTTTCTTGGAGCTGTTTGTGCAGGTTTCTCCAACACTAAAGCCTAACTGTGATCACTTGGAAATTTCTTAACTGACATACAAAGTCACATACAGAATAAAATTCCTTTTATATTCATGCTGACACTGTAATTCTTATGTATACAACCAATGTAAAATAAATATCAGCATCCCACCAAAAATCTTTCATAAAAAATCTTTCAAATATCTTTCATTAAAAATTTGTGATTTCAAATTGAATCAAATAACCAATGAGATCTATCACAATCTATAAATGTGTAAATAAAGCTGCCACGTTGTGGCATGCTCCTCTCTTCCTTGAGACACCTCTTTTGTTTGTGGGTGTAGTCACCATTCATGGGATTTTTCAGTGTCCTATACATATGAACTGCATAGGATGTATGCTGTCATTGTTACATTTTGCAGACAAATCACAGGCATTCGAAGTTGTTATTATTATTACTCTACAGATGCACTGCACTGATAACCTAATGTCCAGACTGCAGCAAAAAAAAGGATATTGTGCTTTGTTCTCGGTCTGCTAAATATAATCTTTCAACTTTCTGTAAATGTTAATGTATAAAGAGCTGTGACCTCGAGTCTGAACATTTCAATGAGATCATTCCCACAAGTTCATGACAGACTGGTCTTGACCTACATTTGCCGTTACATCACCAACTGCATCTGAACAAAGAAAAATAAATTAGCCAATGAAATCCTTGTAGCTGTGACATGAAAAAATGCTCCAGTTCAATGCTTTCATAGGTATTAGCAACTCAAATCCTGATGCTTTGGTAATGAAAAAAAAACAGTGCCAGATTTGTGATATTCATCTTCCTGCTTTCTACACAAACAGGTATTTACTTTTTGATTTGCATCACATTGGTAAACCGGTGTGTGCTTGTTGCAGAGCAGGGAGTGGAGCAGGTGTGGCGACCTGGCTCTGGCAGCACCTGGCTGCTGTCGCAGGCTACGCCGCAGTGTGACTCACATAAGCATGACCTCAGGGAGCAATGAGGGCACGGCGCCGTGGCAGCGTGGCTACAGTGCCAGCAGTTCGCGAGAAGTGAGGGGAAGAGGGAGGAGTTACAGAGAAAACCAGTTGACAGGCAGCCCGGGCCTAAGTACAGCAGCCTGTTTGTGATATAAGTGGGGCAGGTCGCTTCAACTTAGTTAGGGAATCTGGAGGAAAGGTTACGCGGGCCCTATCTAGGCCTCTGCATGCACACCTCCCTTGTCCGGCCAACTCCCCCAACTCAGGAACTCTGGGAGTGGACTCAGAAATGGGGGGAGTTGCCTCAGCAGGGTTAAATATACCGCCCCGGGGCAATATTTCACTGTCGGCCTCTGGGCTCTGACAGGCAGCCGTGAGCAGTGTCATGTAGGCAAGAATGCCGCTTCCTCAGGAAGCATTTCTGCACAAATTGTAAAATGTTATTATATTAAATGATAGATTCAGCAATAATCAACACATACCATTTACCACAATGTCCATTTTAAACTGCTTTCAATGTTTTCATTAAAGTATTCTTCAGATGACTGAGAATTTTCACAATCTTAAAAACGATCATGCAAAATGTATGCAATTTTTGGTTTTGGACTGCACTGAGGTCTGAAAATGACATAAAATGTGAAATGGAAGTTTACAAAGAGGAAATACTTCAGTGGCTCTCTCAATGTCTGCTTTCATGTCACTATTTGTTGATATTTTCAAAGCACAATGCCACAGAAATTGTTGTTTTTCCCAAAACACCTTTTTTATAGGTGAATCAGATTTTGCCATGCAACTCACAGGAAGAGTTAGCAGTGCAGCACAAAGGAGGGACACAAAAGAATATTTCAGCGCAACAACAGGAAGAATGTCTATGTGTTGTGCAATCGTTCTCACTGCACTTCTTTAAACAGGTTCAACATTGCTTTTTGTTTCGACGGAAAGCAGAGCCCCAAACATGGCTTCTGAAGGTTATAGATGAGGTTAATGGAGAAACACTCTCTGAATACTCCCTTACTTTGACGCCAAATATTTTAATCACAGATGCTGATGTTGTCCAAATATCCAGAATGCTTTGTGAGCTCAGTTGTGGAAAACACTGCTCCTCCCAGGCATCAGTGCACGCTGGCATCTGGGTGAAAGGACACAGCGAGTATAGATATCCCACCCAGTCTGTGGAAAACCTCCAAGGAAGGGCCCATCATTTCACCTCCTACAATTTGTTGCTTCCTTTGTCTGCTGCAGATCAGTGCAAATACTCAATAGATGAGAAAAAACAGACCAAATGTTGCACGTCTCTGCAGTGGTTAAGGTTCTGGTTAGGTTATATCTGGTGATGCACAAACACTGGGTTAGGGTTGAGAGAAGCTCATGTTTTGACTTAAAATACTTGTTATTGTTGCCACAAACATGATGAAAAATGCCCAGACTTCTCTTCAATAGTGCCCAGTGTGGTTGGCAAAAACACAGCTAAAAAATGTCCCACGTTTTCTTTTAAAGTGTGTGGTTTTACTGCCACAAACAATAACAATAAGATACATATGAAACATACAAATTCAGCATATCTGTGGTTTCGAGAAAGTTACACAGCCACCATCTTGTTCTGGCGACTTGGCTGAAAAAATTGCTTAGTTTTTGTGTACATACGCTTCCTGAAAAGATGAAATGATGTGCGCTTCCCTGATTTCTCTACGTCAGAATGCTATTTTAACTCTCAATGCAATGCATTATTTACGCATGGGTGGAAAGTGGAGTCAAAGAGTCATGGTTGTGACCGCTGTGCTTGTGTATGACGCAGGACTGCAGGAGTTAAGTGTATGCTAAGGCATTTTAAAGATCAGCTTCATCTTAAAATGGAAACTCAGCCTTTGGTTTCTCCAGAATCAAGAAAATGTATTTGACCTTTGTGCGCAAACAGAAAGTCCGGGCACATAAGCATAAAAGAGTAAAGCAAAAAAAAATGTGTCAGTGTACGCAATACAATAGAAAATAAAAACACAATAGAATGCTCGCAGATTTACAAAAATACAATACAAAATAGATCAAGACTGTGTGCCGTGGTGTTAGAAAGCTCCCATTAAGACCCTGGGCCTTTCTGTGTGGTGTTTGCTTGTTCTTCCTGTTTCTGCATACGTCTACTATGGTTTCCTCACACAGTCCAGAAACATGCCTCTAGGTGTTCAGCAGTTGGGTACAATGTGGATAAGATGATGGATGAATGGATGGAAACTAGATGGATATATGATCACTATATTGTCAACTGTTGTCACTATATTGCTTTTGTACTGGGACTTACTAGTACTTGAGGGACAAGGTATTGCAATCTTCCTGTGAGGCAAAATAGAAAATAGACTAACATGTCAACTGTGTATGTTTACAATTTTATAACTATATTTTTACCATGATTTCATTAAAAAAAGAGAGAGGATGAGCTAAGCAGTGGAACTTCATATTTACCATAAACCCGAATTCAATTACACGGTCACAAAAATGAATACTCTTAAAATCAGAGAAAGTAGAGAAATATGATGGAATTCAGCATCCACCAGCCCTTCATATTTTTGTCAGATAAAACTCCATGTGATTCCTAATCACAGATTTTATAGGGACAAATCTGAAAGCGTATGAGCCCGGTCTATGCTCTGTAGGATGCTTTGTGTACCGCACAGCCTGTGTGGCTCCACCCCCTCTGCTCTCACTCAGTATAATGGAGCAACAACAGGAATTCCTCTCCAAGCACCTGGCCTCTGATTGGTCGGATCAGGATTCTAAAGCCAATCTGTTGCTATGAGACCCTGACTCGTGTGCTGCCAGCTCGCTGTCTGTTGTCCTGGCAACACAAGGAGCGGGAGGCAGGTTTGAGGGCTCCCTGGAGGAGCTCCCTTGGAGACGGTCTGAGCATGTGTGGTGCCTAATGATGAAGGCTCGGAAATCTGACATTATTAAATCATACACTTTGAGCGGTTGACTGTCGGGTCGTCTGGCTGTGGGGAGATGTTTCTCCTGCATGAGCTCCCCGTACAGTGCTCTATGATGAGCTGAGCATTTTCCATTGTGCAGCCATAACTCTGATGAATTTTGGCTTCTCGTATGGAAAAAACAGAATCTGGAGATGCAGTTTTCCCTTGAGTTTAGTGCTGGGAGGGTTTCAACAGCAGCGGATGCTCTCCGCATCTTTTAGTTAGTTGACATTTCAGTATTCACATGAAAATGAGTCATATTTGGTGCACACGTGCGACATCTTTGTTTTTCCAGAATCACATAAACAGAGTGCAGTTTATTGTTGTGTACAACACGACCACAGACCTAGAGCCCTTTGGGGAAACCTCTGCCAGCAATGGGAATATAGTAACTTCATTTGGCCAAGGCCTTGGAGACCGCTGAACAGCTCCAGGTAAAATGTTTTCGTCAGCTTTATCATAGGTCTGAATGTAGAGCACCGTGCGAGTCTCTTTGATGTTTTTCCTCTGGCTTTCTCGGCTCTGCCGCTGTCTTCTCAGTCCGCTCTCAGGCAAGCTTCAGAAGATGCATCTTCATGTGGCTGTGATGGTTCTCCTTCAGGTGAAATCTGCAAATCAACACATTTCTCATCTTATTATAAATTGCCCCAGAGTGAGGACTTGAAGAGCTGCTTTTCTCACTGGTGTTCACAGTTTCTGGGAGTCTGCTGAAGTTTATCTCAGGACACAAAGGACGCAAGGGTAGGGAATACACCAGTTCATAGCAGCACCAGTCCACCCCCCAACACACAAACATTATTCCCTCTCATACTCACACCTAGGGATAATTTAGAGCCTGCAATTTGCCTAAACAGGCTGTTTTTGGATTGTGGGAGGAAACTTGAGTATCCAGTGAAAATCCAGGCAGACACATGCAAACTCCAGGCAGAAAGGCTCGGTTCAACACAGTTCCTTCTTGTAGTGCAGTTTAGTGCTTGATGGTGCGATCCGCCAGGCCTCCTGGTTATGTCACTTGTTAAAATTATTGCTCTGATAAAACTTGTAAAATATCACATGGTTTGCCAGGTCTGACAGATACAGTGCTGCACATTGTGCCGTACTGGGGACTGGAAAAGAGCTTTGATGCACTTACATTCACTGTGGAGATGAGGAACCACTTATTCTCATCATCTAATATTTTCTCACACATGTATATTTACTCTGTGTGTGCGGGTGTACAGCAGTTGATGGAGAGAAGGAGCATGATAAATGCAAAATCTTCTGAAACTTGTTTTTGCCCTGTGATTAGGACAGATTATCTTTTTCAACAGATGTTTTTTCAACAGTAAGTTTTTTCGATTATTGTAAAATTATGGGGATGTAAAACTGGGATGAAAACTCATGCAATAGCTTATTTCTGAACATTTGCAAACCCACTGTGTTATGCCACATTGTGTTCACGTAACCTTCCAGAAGGCTGGCAGTTCATCAAAGTTCTGCACAGTGCAAATGTGCCGAAAGAACAGTGAGCACTCATGGTGCGGCTGTGTGGGAACAGTAGGTGTGCGTCTATTTTGAGCTAGATTGAAATGATCATAGATGCCATTTTCAGTCGCCACAGACTGAATCACAGAAGCGCAATAATAAAAAAAAATCCCTCTGTTATGTCAGAGTCTACAAATGGTGGGGGAATAAATTGACAGCGGGACCTTTTATTTTGGAGAGATTCTCCATCAAAAGAAAAAAAAAACTGGATGAATCATAGAGAGATATGCCGGAACATGCTGACTCAAAGGAGGAGGACAATTCAGACTTTAATTTCATCTCTGCTGAATAGCCTTCAAAGTTCATACCACAGTAAACAGAAGTAACAATGAAAAAGTGCACAAACTAACTTTGGATGATTTCAAAAGAAAAAGTCATGGAGTACTGTCAGAATTCAATCAACGTGGATTATAAAGGTGTATCTGGACTCCAGCCTGATGCCAGACACGGAATAGCACTTATCTCAGAGGAAACCTGAGAAGGATTACAGTGCTAAGAGAGGAATGTGTTTAGTTTTCTCAAAGTGTGAAACTGGAGCTGTACTTGGGATGTCTGAACGACATTAAAGTAGGTCACTTGTGGTGCGTCCTGCCAAGGGTACACTGTACTCTCATATGAGGGTGCAATTTGACGGGAAAGGACCCAGAGTCGGTGCAGCATTTAACCTCGGAAAAAAAGTGAAAGACGTCAGTCTCGCGACAGAAGTGGCGTGAAAGATGACTCATCTGTTTAGACTGAAAACACTGCAGCTCCTACCAAAAGGAGACAGTTAACCATGCACTGTTAGTTTTACAGAGCTGAGGACTGGACATCAGTAACGCCATCAAGCCTATAGAGACAACCCAATAATATTTATGCCGATGGGTGATCTCCTTCATCTCAATCTGACTACTGCCACATTTTGTATGGTACATGGGAACATTTACGTTCTGCAGCTTTCTGCAGCTTTCTGCAAGATCTGCTGTCCTGAATAATCTACAACAATATTTTCCAACAGCCTGTGTTTGGTAAAGCAAGGACAGTTTCAGCTGAATGAAGAACAAATATGAGAACAAAACAAAAAGTTATAAAAGAAATTTTGAACGTTTTTTTTATTGTGTTTTAAATGGCCATGAAACTCACCGGGCATGTTTTCAAAGCCCATTCATTTGAAGACCTCGCTCTGTTTTGTTCATCAGGGTTGTTTATAAGGGGCACTATTGAAATACAAAATAATTTGTTGAATCTCTACTTCTGAATGTTTTCAGTCATAACAACCCATTAGATAATTGTGCAAGCTAACCAAAGTGGCGTCTCGATGTTATTTGTGAATATTTGCAGTCCATGTATTAAAAAAATACAATTGCCATATCTACCTAAACAATTTCTACAGTTTTTTTCTATTTAAACACCTTACAGAAAAGACAAAATCTAGACAAAAAGCACAATTTGTTCAAATTGGCCCCTAAATATTGTTTCTACCATTTGCTGTCTAAAACATCCAGTTTTTATCCCATTTGACCACACTATTAATAGGATGGAAAACAAAGACACGCCATATGTCTGTGTTGTGAGCCCAGCCTGCATCCTGAGCAAACAGTTGACAGAAGCTTCATCTAGTCACCGACTGTGGGTTCAGATGAGGACATTGCAGGAATAAACCCAAGAGAAGAACATAGAGAAAGGGACAGACAGTAAAAGAGAGAAAGACC
The DNA here is from genome assembly GCA_029224185.1 of Karalla daura. Taxonomy (NCBI): domain Eukaryota; kingdom Metazoa; phylum Chordata; class Actinopteri; order Chaetodontiformes; family Leiognathidae; genus Karalla; species Karalla daura. The sequence goes on from CM055199.1 coordinate 12,359,582, forward strand.
AGATGGCCTTGCTTCTCAGGGCAACACGGCAGCGTGGCAACAGTGGCGTAGCGAGCTGGTTAAATTATAACTAAATGAGTCTTCGGACCTTTCTGTACGTGCACATCAGAACCTTTATGATGCTGCTGAAATATACTCATTCTGGCACTTAACGGAGAAGCAGACAGGATGGGAGGAATGGGAGATGTCAGCATTGTTTATCTGGAACAAATCGTACTATTAGACCCCACATAAAGTTCACTGAATTGTATTTTTTTTTAATTTTTTTTCAAAATGGATTATGGTCTCCGAGGGGGGGCGACATGGACATAGGTGAACAGAGATCTCACCTCGCTGCAATAAAATGAGTCTTTTATGATACTTTTAGTGCCGCTGGAACATGTGTAGATTCACTACAAGTGGATCAATAGAGACTATTCATTCATTCAAGATTTGGTATGGCGTTTGCATGTTCCCATGTCTGTCCTCCCACAGTACCAAAAACAGGCATGTTTAAGGCAACTGGAGACTCTAAATTGACCCTAGTGTGAGAGTTAATGGTGTGTGTGCACCCTGCAATGGACTGGAGACGTGTCCAGGATTTACTCTCTGCCTTTGCCCTAAGTGCACTATTGGCCACAGAGGTGGTACGAAAATCGATGGATGGATTATTGAACGAAGCATAAAATGTACCCCAATAGAATATTTCACTCACACTGACTACTTGCATACTGATATTTACGGCAATAAAAAGTGAGATTAGCTGCATACTTTATGAGCACTGGAAAGTGAAAGTTAACTTTGACCTGTTGATAACTCTAAAAGAAAACTTAAGGTGTTAGTTTGGCAAAGAAAAGAAGTCTGTGTGCCAAAACCAAGGCCAATCCAATCAGTAGTAACAGAAGTGAACTTTATTGTGTCTCTGGAGGGAAAGTCAAAGAATCAACAAACTCATTTAAGATTTGTCCCCAGAGGAGTGCAAACGTCTGCAGTAGGTGTTGAGATATTTCAGTCTGAACCGGTTGACTCCACAACCCCAAGAGAACATCAAAAAGCTGAGGCCCGAGACCAAAACGAGAGCCTGTTTCAAATCAGAGGCTGTACAGGGAAATTTGTGGCCAGGTTTCCGACAGAGCGGCCTCACAGCACCTGTTTCCTGTCCACAGGGTTGGAGTCGATGCCCAGACATCTGTTACTGTGGACGGACACAGAAAAAGCTGGCAGAGTTTATCTATGCTGCAGCTCAGAAACCTCAGCCAACATTAGACCTGCCATTCAGTTAATGCATCTTGTCTTCCGATTTTGTAGATGGAAAAATTTCCTGCGGTTATGTCTGAAAAGTGTGAGAGAGCAGTACGAGTGAACATCCATCCATCCATCCATCCATCCATCCATCCATCCACATGCTTTGCACCCAGCAGTGTTGTGGGCATCTGCTTTTGTCTATTTTCAGCACATATTGGGTGAGAGCAGGGAATACCCTCTGGACAGGTCACTAGCCTATTGTAGGCCACACACACTTACACCTGCACCCCATACGCTGATTAACACTGTCAACCATGAAGAAGGAAATATCTTGGACAATCACGACCAGTAGTGGAGAGGCTTTATTTTGCACTTTGTCCATCAAATCCTTTACGAAAAAAAAACATGAAATAATAACAAACAACTTGTGTCCCTTGACATGTAATAACTTCATATAAAAAGGAAAACAACATTATATTAGGAATAGAAATTTGAATATATACTGTAAAAAAAGCAACGACCCACATCCGTTTACATAATAAATATATACACAATAAGTACTGAGATACAAAAGAAGGGATCATTCAGACCATGCAACATTATTCCCATGTTCAAAAGTCAATTGAATTAACATGCAATATAAACTCTAGTTTATATCATCATTATTTTTTTTATTAAATTGGCACAAGAATTCGAGTTTTTTTATTTTTGATTTTGTGTGAACCAAAATATCATATTGCACTTCCAGAACAGCCTGTCCAGACTGTACTAGACACTCGTTGACCTGTTTCATTCACATTAGAAAAAATAAACTACGCTACAGGGGAAGGGTAGCTGCGTTTCAGCATCATAAGCTTGTAAATAATTAATACTTACAAAGAAGCCATAATTCTTATTGATCAGAGGAAAAACATAGAAACTGTTTTACTCACAAACGACCTGTATCTCGTGCTAAAAAAAAAACCAAAACACTTACTGTACAATATTCACCCCTAAATTGTATGATGATTGAAGATGGTTTTACTCACTAAATACTGCCGTGTTGTTTGGTATTAATACACTGAAGCACTGGGGCTCCATCAGCTATCTGCTATCATCACTTTGTGCCCTAAATACCCAACTTTACAGATTGTAATCATCAGTGCTATGGCTTTAAGATGGGAGCTCTCCCACCCCCCACACAGATACAAACATCTGAGAAACACTGCTGCTTGCATGGCACGAGGTGAAGCAGCACCGCAAACACTCGGCACAACAATGTACAAAGGTAGGCACTAATATCCGACGTGCAACTCCCTCAATACAAAAATGAAGGCGTCGTAACAATCAGACCTGACCTCAAAAAGGTTTAAAATGGATCAAAATGTATAACTTTCATACCTCATTAACATTGTGGTGTTTTAAGAGCTATGGCTTTTTTCAATACCCCAGGCGGGACCTGTTCAACATTAATACAAACATAATTTACATTTCAGATTATGTCCGTTATCTCCTGCACAGCTAGACGTGTAAACCACGACTCTTTGACGGCTCCTCTGTCACCTCCTCCCGCCGATCAGATCTCAGTGAGGGTGAGTTTGTACATGCCGCCCAGCTCCTCCATGCTGATCTGGAAGGTGTCCTCGTTGGAGTAGTGTTTGATGATGTTGTCGTCCATGTGGACCAGAATCCTGTTATAGGAAAGAAATGGGCCTCAGTGAGCTGTTTGTTTCACCAGTAAAAGCCTTAACAGACCAGACAGGGTTGTGAAAAGACAGAAAAAAGATAGAAAAATCACAAGTTAGCTAGCTTAGCTTCGTTAGCTAACTGCTAGGTGCTAACTACTTGCACCATTCTCTCTCTCTCTCTCTCTCTCTCTCTCTCTTATGTTTCGTGAAATTTAGAGTGTTTAGAGGTGCTGGTAGTCACATTTTACTGTGTACAATTCAGCTGCTTTGCCGGTTTCAAATATTTATGCTAAGCTAACCTAAACAACTTTCTGTAAAATACTATGAGAAAGAGATTTCCATATAAGCAAGCATATAATAAGCATATAATAAATTATTTATTCTGTTGTGTTGCGGCAATATGTTTCTCATATGCTTTACCATTGAGTTTATTTTCAGGACCAGTGATTGGGGTGTCAATCACGTCTGAATGGGTCTGTTCTTACAGGTCATGATTGCCTGGAGTGTAGCACAGCAGCCGCTAGTCTGATTGCTAATGCTCAATTAAGTCACAAATTACATGCTAACTGCCAATTACACAGATGTTTGAAGGGTTGAATGGGACGAAATGTGTCACACAGAGCTGTATAATGCTGTGCTTGACCTCACTGTAAGAGTAATTCGATAGAAAATCAGCCATTCATGACTCTGGGCAAATTAAAGGTTTGATTGGCGCTGTCATCATATGTGTTTTGAAGGATGCTTAACTAAGCACAAATATCAGGGGTAAATGTAACAGAATTTATCAACCTGGTTGGTCATTACTGGTGTTAGTTCCTCATACTCACCCTTTCTTGCACTTCTTATAGACTTTTCCAACTTTTTCCAAAGGTAATTCATATTTCTCTGAAATCTGGTCAAGAGTGAAAAAGAAAACATGTCAAGAATTGAATTGAAAAATTAAACAGTCTGGTTTTATATGTTAAAGCTTTGCATTTCTACCAATTGTTCTCGATAAGAGCTACAGTATAAATCAGTCTAACACCTGCCTCTTTTGTTGATGTACTGTACCTCTCTTTTACCTACTGTACCTCTCTTTTTTTATTTCCCACTCCCTCTTTTATTGTTCCTCAATCAATTCTCCATTACACTTTAACTGGGCCGATATGAAACAGTCAAGCGAAGGGGGGATGACTTACAGCTTCCACCAGGCCTTTCAGCGTGGGATTCTTCAGCATGAGGGCATCAAACACCTCCTCTGCCTCTTTGCGCACGTACAGCAGAACTGTGTGGTGAGAGCAGAAAAGACAGAGACAGGAAGGCGTCAAAGCAAAGCAGGCAACGTTCACAGATCGAACAGAAGAATAAAAGCAAACCCAAAGTACTGGCAAGAGGAGAAGCATGCATTTACGTCAGGCTGAACAGCTCCAAAGCTGCTTTCGTTTGTGTTTGTGAGTGTGTGTGGGGGTTTTGCGGTTTTCTAGCAGCAAACACAAGCACACATATGTTTCACCCGTGAGAGTATTTGCAGATATTCAACATTTTGTCCCCATTTGTCCTCGGGACAGGACCGGGAACCTGTCAAAGGTGGATCCCCCTGAATTCACCGTATTTGCACTGGAGATGGCCCCAGTCGCTGCTGGCTCCAGCAGGTATTCGGCAGATAAGATAATGGATGGAAGGAATCAACATTTGCAGGCAGTATTTACATATGGTGTGAGTTGGGTTGTGAGGTAGGATGGAGAAACAGTGCATAATGGTGTAGACAGTCCTCGCTAAATTCCCCCCCTCTGCCAGACTGCATGGGCAGCCATCCAGAGAGGTGGCACTCGGCCCAGACAAAGCACACGTAGACTGCGTGCTCATCATACATGGTTGTAAAGAGACACGCATACAAACAGAGGGACAGGCCCACCTCTCATTCATTACACGCAGCCTCCTCGAAATAGACCCAACTCTAAATAGATTCTCTCGTGTTGTTTTCCAATCAGTTGAGGGAACTTTGACATAAATACAAGGAATAGTCCTTGTGCTTTCGTGGACGGCTCTATTTAGACGTGAAGTTGTCAAGAGTTTACATCATCTGTACATGGAGCAAAACCAAATGGGGCACTGCAGCCATGACTTTTATAAGCAAACCTGGGAGTTTTTCTTTGCCCTGGTTCCCTTGAACAAAAAAACTAAGGGATTTTATCCGATGGATTTTAGATCATTGCAGGTAATACGATTAAATTGGGTGGATATAGAGCATATCTGCAACTGAGTTGATGAGTTTCCAGATCCAGTGTGATGATGGCTGACGTCTGCCATCTCACTTAATCTTTACTAAAAACCTTAACTAAACCGAGAGCAAAATGCTTAGAGTTCGTGTCAAGCACTAACCATTTTTCCGGAATTTCAATTCCCACAAAACACTGATTCCAGGATGTGGGAACTAGAAGTTCATCGCTGCCAACTCATTTTGGGGTTTCAGACAGAGGTTAAACAGGGCTGTCTGGAAGGTGACTGCTCGGCAGGGATTGGGTTCCCAACTTGTTCCTAGCCACGGGTTCGCTTCACTCAGTGTGGCCCGGAGCAACCATGGCTAACTGTGTTTCAGACAGACGTCATTTGCAGGAGGCCATTCAACACACCATTGGCAGTTCAGACATCAACATGATCCATTCCAAACCAACCCTGAGCTGCCAATTGTCTAACTGGAAAAACATGACAGCTGTTGTGGAAAGATGAGAAAACATCACGTTGAGCTTTAACTGAACTTACTTTGACTTTGAGCCAATTTATTTGGATGTGTTTTTCTTTTTTTTTTTCTTTGTGTCGCACCTCATTTTGAAGTCATTATAGCCACTTCAAGCAGTTCCAGAGATCGTTTCTTAATGTGACCTCGGAAGATAGGTTACAGCCTAACACACGTGAGAGGCCCGAAAACCCCCCCCAAAAAAACTCCCTTCAAAACTTTCCTCTTCTGGTTATAACACATCTTTAAGCATTTATTTCCATACTTCAGCGTTGAAAAGAAAAAACCTTGCTGTGGACCCTATGAATAGGATATGGGGGAAAGGGCACAGGCTTGTTTGCATGTGTGCACGTAGTGATCAGTGGTATTTTGTTGGGTCAGTGGAGGCCTCGGGCACGTGTGTGTTTTGAAAGACCTGGAATAATCACATGGCCCAGAGAGAGAGAGGGAGAGAGAGAGAGAGAGAGAGGGAGAGAGAAAGAGTGTGCATGCGTACTGGGAGGTCTTCAGGGCCCAACCACACACACATGCACATGCATGTGCACACACTGATTTATTCCCTGAGAGAAGCATCACTCACAGACCTCTGATGAGCCTGCAAACAGCCACAGCATTACACTGCAGTAACACACACACACACACACACACACACACACACACGCACACACACACACACCTATCGTACCTTTCTTTGGTTCCTCTTCTCTCGCCATCTTGTTCGGGGGCGATACAAACTCATCGTCACTGAAGGGTCTCTTCATGCCCGAGCTGCTGTGGACAGACACACACACACACACACAAATCAGTACTTAAATGCCCATAACAACCAGCTAATAGGCTGTAAAACACACACAGGCACAAAGCCTACAGGCAATTCCTAGAAGCGGTCAACCCGTGTGCCTTTTACTGCGAAGGCGACAAAGGTTGTTTCGGTTCAAAACTTCACAAAGCAAGTGTGAAAAGAGCAAATGTCAAAGTCAGGTAACCGTAAGCTTACCTCTCCTCTCCATCCTCTGTTGCGTAAGGCTGCAGAAAACACAGAAACAGAGAAATTAGCTTAAAAAGATTTTTTTTAATGATTTCAGAGTAAATGTTTTAGGTGTGCAGTTTTGCAGCCTCTGCAGTGCAAACCTGGCTAAAATCAACCAGGTCATAGGAAAAGTCAACAGCAAAGTGCAACAGGTTTCCGCTGTTGGCCCCCTTATTCGTCTTATACAACAGAAAAAACGGCCTGGTTACAGAATACGAGCTGCTCAGCTGTCAGGTTTCTGCTGAAGAGCAATGATTGTGCAGCTGGAAGTGCCAAAGAGTAATTTTCAGGGGTCGCAAGGTCATTTATGCAACATATCTTTGTGATTTGACCTGAACTACTAAGGTGAACTGAAATTTTCACGTCCTTTTCAGAAAACACATGGCACAAATTTCAATATAGATGCAAAAATGTAATAAGAATATTAATAGTAGACAAAAGGTGAAAGATGCTGTGTTCAATTGTATGATAGATAATAGTGCACAAAATCCACCCAGCCATTCTAAAAACTGCAGAAAATTGAAAACATCTAATTTTTACAATTCTTGGAAAGTAACTTCTTTTTATGCAGCCTTTTGCCCGGTGGCCGTATTGACTGTTGGCGCTGCTGTTAATAGAAATCTATTCTGGGCTGGTAGGTAAAACCCAGAGTTTATCAGAAACTGATAGCAACTCACTCAGGTTCAATGTCATCTGCTGCACCAAAAATAACCTGCTGTCCCTCCCTCAGCCACGTTGGGAGCAAAGTAAACTGAGCGAGAGTGAGAGGAATTGAGAAAGCGCACTTTTTTTATTTTTTACCCCCCCCCCCCTTGTTGCTCAACACTCAGCTCATAATGATATCACCAGCAGGGGTCACTCAAAAGTCGTCAGATTTCTTGATTTGCCTACTTCACTGCGGACACAGAAAGTCCCTGAAACACTTGACTGGGCGGCTGAAATGATTAATGTCAGGTGTGCAAACACACGCGTGCACACCCTTCGTAAGTGTCAAGTGACGTGTTCCTCCTGACTGGAAGCTCAGGGTTCAGTGGCAGAGCCGCTTCGAGCCAACTCTGATAAAAACCTGCCAGACGGCACGCACGCCCGACGTGCACCTCGAGGTCGCAGGTGGCACCTACACATCGCCGGCGACAACAGCCCGCTCCTCTTCTCCCTGCCTCCAAAATCCACGTTTCTGTTGCCCTCCGAGCCGAGGAGGAGCAGGTGCTGTTTTCGGAGGCTGCCTCGCTTTTGTTTAGACTCGCCGGTCAATGATTCATGTTGTGTGAGTAAGCAGTCTGAAACACAGCCATCGTCAGTATGTGGGACTCCTATCAGGGCTGCTCACTAGAACTCTCTGTTCCTGCCAACTAAGCGAGCAGGTCACCTCGACCCGGGCTGGCTGACGAGTGGGAGGAGGCTGAGATCAACAAGCTGTTTATGGACCACCTAAGACGCTGCAGCAGGGCGCATAAAGGTGGGGAGAGGAACGGCACCCTCGGTCTGAGATGATATACGAGGCCGGGGGGGGGCACTCACGTGGCGCTGAAAGGAGGAGAAGTGGATGTCGGGGATGAAAAGCACGGGCTGGGTCTCGAAGTCGGTCATCATCTTGAAGATGGTCACGTCGTTGCGTTTCTGGAGGATGGGCACTTTGACGTCCACGACTGGGAGGAGAAGACGGAGCAAGGGACGCAGTTTAGTGACGGCGACGTCTTCCAGAATCACTGCACTTAGAGTTAATGTGCTGTTGTCAACACGACCATGACTTGTCATTACCCCCTCAAAAAAAATGTCCTTAAAGCAAAACTCATATTTCTAAGAACTTGGAAATCAATACATATGGACGGCTTCACTCTGTTTTGCTTTGGTTTCGTGAAAATAAATGAAATGAAAATAAGGTTTTCAGATTTCAGTAAATTCAAGACTGCTGTTTACAGTCAGGAATGAGTGAAATGAAACTGGAAAAACTGCGGGCCACAAACCCAAAACAATGAGCTGAGAGTGACTAAAATGTTTGGTCGAGCTGACTGATGGACTGCGGGGGGTGGGTGAGTGCCTGCAGATGTCTCATTTAATGTTGCTTGTAAAAAAATAAAATAAAAAAAGGAAAATAGACAAATAGAGATGATCTTTGACCTTGAATGAGCTGGGGTGAGAAAAGGCCCGTGGGTGGAGTTTATAGTTCCACGGTGTTGTGTTTTTATCAGGGCAATCATGTCTGAGCATGTCAAGTTAACTTTGTCGTTGTTCTTCTGATGAGGTGTATCAGATCATTCTCCACACTAATACACACTTAAACTCTGGGATTAGATACAGCTTACATGTGTGTGTGTGTGTGTGTGTGGGTTATACAAGGCGCTCTGCAGTGACTCACAGGCCAGGCTGGGGTTGAGATCTGTGACCTTTCCTTTCCTGCGGGACTGCTTCCTCTCCTCGTCCCGGATCTTCCGCTCGGCCCCTTTGTCGCAGAAGACTTTGATCTGGCAGTAGGCGCGGTGGATGGGCTTGTTGCTGCGGTTGTTGTAGCTGTACGTGTCGATCTGCAGGTTCAGGGGGAGACCCTTGACGCCCTTCTGAGAGGAGAAGTCTGTGCTTAGGCAGTTGACCGAGATGAAGATCTGCACGGAGAAGTTGGAGGGAGAGAGGGAGGGAGGAGAGGGTTTAGACAAAGAAGCAGGAAGAAGCGCCAAAACTTCACCTTTGCATGTTTATTAAGGATGAATAGTTGTTTTTAAAATCATTAAATAATCAAGTAGCTAAGGTTCCACTTTGTTTCATTGTGTAACACCGCGGGCCTCTCTGCAGCACCCAGGCCTCATGCCGTGATCTGTGTTGCCCTCTATTGGCCGACGCCGGAAATCACAGGCTCGTGCTCTTTTTTTTTTTTTTTTCCTAGGGAGGAGATGCTCCTTTGTTCTGCTTGTACTGAAAACAGGTGATCATTGTGTCAACAAAACACACATCACCGGCAGACGTTTGGACATGCCCCATTAAGAGGATCCACGGAGGAAAGCAGCACATAGGTGGATCATTTCACGCTGGAAACCGACTGGAAGCTTATTTTTTATATAAAATGTAAAAAACAAGCTGCCACGGTCAAATGCATTTTGCGTTTACGACATCGGGATATTTTGTATGGATATCCTAAGTGATTATTTGTACATTTTCACAAGCACCTATGTAATTTTGCTAGCATTTTTGTGCTTTTTTAAAATCAAAATAAGAAAAGAACAACATGCATGGCAGATAAGGAAAGTGCTAAATATGCTGAACAAAGAGAAATCATCAAAAGAAAATAATTGCCCTTAAAGGCTGTTTGTGTGTGTGTGTGTGTGTGTGTGTGTGTGTGTATGTGTGTGTGTCTGTGTGTGTGTGCGTGTGTGTGGTAATACCAGTAGATTGCCCCTGAGCAAGTAAACATGGGAGAGCAGTTGCCTTTTGCAAATAGACTGCAAATACATATATACACTGCAGAGCAATCACCCCGGGGGGCAAACCTCGCATACTGCAAGCACACACACACACACACACACACACACACACACACCTAACCACAAACACACACATGCACGCACATGCATCCACCTGTCGTTAAACAGATCGATGAGATCAATAGCCACTGCTGATTGACAAGACACATGACACACACACACACATGACAAATACACACGCACACGCACACACACACACACACAGGCACAGTGAACTCATAAACACACACAAGGATGAACATCCTATGGACACAGGCCTGGAGTCATGAGACAGTTAGACCCACATCCTGGTATGTGTGCGAGTGCGTGCGTGAGAAACAGAGCTGCTTGTACATGTGACCTCATCTATGCTAAGCGCAGCCTCCAGAGAGTCTAGCTGCCATTTTGTCTCTTCGTCTGTTTGTCTGCAGGTGAGCGCCACAACCGAGTCAAACCACAGTTGGAATAAATTGGACGGGTGGCGGAGAGGACAAGGCCCCTCCTCTCTGTCACCTCTGCTACTTGTTGAACAGGATTTGTATTTGTTAACTGTCCTATCCGCTTCACGTCCAACACCTGCAGAGCTTCCTCATTCCTGCTCTCTTTGTGTGGCGCAGGAATACCTCCACGTGCATCATCACGATGGGGGTAGCTGGCAGATCGGACCAATCGACCAAGTATACAAGCAGAGCAGGGACACACACACACATACACACACACACACTCTAACACACACACATTACTATACAACAAGAATAAACACACTCGAGAGGAGGTGACAGCATCCTCGCTCCTCTTTCTATAAGCTGCTGCTTCCTTTAACGACTGTTTTGGGGGATCAGGGCGAACAAAGCGGCTGAGGCAGCGCGTCTGATTTTACAAGTGTTACGTTCTTACCTTGGCCTCCTCGTTGGTGTCCCAGGTGAAGGAAATGGCGTTATAGGAAATCTCCTCGATGTTGCCGATGGTGTTGAAGCTCTCTTTGTAGTCAGCTGTGACAACAAACATGAGGGTTTATTATTAGATCATGGAGAAGTGCGGCCAAGTATCACGCCACAATTACAATAGATCCATAGACGTTACACCGCAGTGTGAACATAATTGGGGAAAATAAGGTTTAATCAGATTTGACTAAAGACCTAACACTCAGAAGGCATTTCAACAAGAAATCAGAGATTTTTGATTGTTTAACTAAGTCAGTGGATTTAAAAACATTCCAGTGCAAAATGAATCTAATTTCTTGTTGTCTTGTACTTTTCCCCAATGTTTTAGTAACATTTTAGATGAATAAAATGTCTGTGGCACTGACGTTGACACCGCCAACTGCGTGAACTTTGACTTCTGATCTCTGTATTAACAACAATCGTCTTTTAGGCCTTTTTAATTATCCATGAAATGGGTAAAGAAGGGCACTAGGGCACAGAGATGGGGTCAGGAACAAACCGACCCTTTCTTTCTTTTCATGAAACTGATCACATCCCCTGACCCACCTAACCGGGCCGTCCCAACAACACACCTTCCCCTGTCAGTTGCCGCTAAGCCGCCGTCTCAAGCAGCCACTTAAGTGTGCAGACACGGGGGGATTAATCAGCCCGATCCACGATTAGACCAGGATGAATCACTGCAGCTTTGAATTCACCACCACCATCTGCATACTGTCTCTCACACCACACGCTCCAGTCTGTTTGACCCCGTCTCACGGATGAAAAGAGAGGAAAAAACGCTTCTTACCGATATCCAGACACCTCTGTTTGGCGGTGTGCTGCCTGGAGTGCCAGTACTTCCAGTGCTTCAGCTGATCGTCCCTGCACTTCTCCTCTCCAAACACCACCATCACCACACTCTGAGGAAGTATTGAACACACACACACACGATGACTTACAGCCCGTCACGTTTGAGCCGATGAAATGACGCGATCACAGTTTATAAATCCCCCGTCCCTTCCCTTCCTCACCCTGACTTTGGTGATGGGTTGCTGCATGCCCTTGTTGTCCACCTCCCTGAGGGTGATGGGGTAAAACTGGCCCTTGTTGAGGTACGTCATGGTGCCGTCGCCCGTCTTCTGACGCAGGGACTTGGACGCCTCGAGGGTGTACTCGAAGTTGTTCCTAAAATACAGCGAGGCAGCGGCTCGAATCAGTGGGGAGAGAGAGCATCTCGATTGTGTGCAACTGTGAAAACAATGTTCAAAACTTCTTTTAGCCAGCGCAGCTCAATCATGACCTAAAATCAGGGTGTTGTCGGATAACACCTGTGTGTGTGTGTGTGTGAGTGTGCAGACTCTTGACACAGGGGGAGTCTGGTGTCTCCCCTGTGACCGGGCTGAATGGAGCTATTCTGTTGCGTTGTGTCAAAAGCTGAAAGGCGGTGGAAGTCGGGCGGTGGGCCGGCGGCTGCACGACTTACCCCGGCATGGTGTCAAACTGAGGGTACTCGTCAGGTGTCATGGAGGACATGCGCAACTGGAGATCCCCGGGGAAGGAAAACGGCTACAGCACACAAAGGGAAAAAGAAGGAGGGAAAAGAGGATATTAAAGAGCTGCTTTGCATACAGTTTAATGGTCTAATTAAATGCCCCTCAGGGTTTTTTTCTCTCTCTCTTTCTCTCTCACTCTTTTCCTTCAAAATTTGGTGTTTATTGTAAGAATATTTTGCCCCTCTCCTCATCGCCATGTATTTGCATTAAAGTGGCTCTTTCTCCCTTGCTTTCGACCCCCCCCTCCTCCTCCTGTACTGAGGTTTTGTTGGGTTACTCTTTTCTATCGTAATTCGCCTCCGGGTTAAATAGAGAGAGAGAGAAAAGGCTTTGGCTATTGTAGGAGAAAAGTACAGCACTTTATTGTGTTGGTGAGACAATGGCATAATAACACACTGGCCGCTATTTTGGCATGTTCAAATAAAACCAGGAAAGGCTGAGCCCACCGCTGGCTCCATGGGATCAGGTGAATATCCCATTGTGTGACGGGAGAGATCTGAGAGAGCAGGGGAGAGGAAAGCAGAGGAGCAGAGGTGGAGGAGGAGGAGGCGGAGGAGGAGAGCATTAGCGGGGCTTTAAAAAAAAAACCAAGGGGGAGATCGAAACACACACCTCCTGGGAACCGTCCTTGAAACTCTCGGAGAAGGTGGAGTCGGGGGGCGTGCGGGACTGGGTGCTGGGGCTGAACTGGACCCCGTTGTGGTTGAGCTGGCGGTCAAAGACGCTCACGTGGCCGTCGTTCTCGGCACAGCTGTTGGGGATGGTGACGGAGAAGCCGTGGCTGGGCACCTCCGTCTTGACGGGCGGGTAGCTGGGCCCGGTGGCGATGGACACCGTGACTGTTGTGTCTGCACGGGCAAAAACAAGACAAACCGAGGGTCAGGTTTTATTAACGCTCTCGGGTCTTTCCCCGCCCGCTCGCCGTTGTCTAGACCGTGAGCGGACCTGGCGAAGGGAAGTGGCTCCTCTTGTCCTGAGCGAGCTGGAGGATGTTGAAGGGCCCTTTGACGACCTGGATCCTGCCCTCCATACCGGCCTCATGGTGCGGGGCGATGCCGTGCCCGGCCTGGATCTGGTGTCTGCAGCACACAGCACATATGCACTATGTTAAAATGCTGCACCTGGTGTTAACAGTTTAAAGTCATGTTTTAGATTCAAGATTTTTGCAGAGTTGCTCAACAACTTGCCCTGGGGGTACAAGGCAAGAGATTGATTAACGACCCTTAGATTACCAATAGGCGCTCGCTAGATACTGCTACACCCCTTATGAAAAGGAGGTGAGGCTCGGCAGGCTAGGAAGATACAAACTCATTCTCACTCGAGATTTTAAAGCTCCCCCTTTTATGAAGTTTTTATTCAGTATTTCTGTGTGATCACCTGATTAAATACAGCCCGGGAACATTGTGTTTTCACTTCAACCGAGCAAATCTTTTGTGTCATTCTGATGACAACAGGAGAAAGCGAGGTGCCCCTCCAGTTTTGAATAGATTTTAATGAATGAGCTGCACGCTGTACGCTGCAGTCTTGCAAAAATGTCAGAGACTGTGCAACAGCTTGAATCTCTTGGTTCCCTCCACGCCGTGGCTCCCCTATGCTGCGAGCTTTTATTTTTTAAAGGGGAGGTGGGGGTGGTATTAGCTGCTCACCTTTTGTTAGGATCCACATCACAGACCAGTGCTTCTGGCTTGCTCTGGGTTATTGTTCTCTTTTCCCTGGGCACCTGTAGGAGAGGGTAAACACAGCCGCTCAGCGTCTGACCACAGCACATCCAACAAGCCGGGTCATCCTGCTGTCTCTGTGCACGCCACTGGATCAGTTACATCAGCTCTGTCTCACAGATGTTGCTCAGTGGTCGGGTGTCAGACCCTATAGGGTCAAACCTGAAAAGGATTTGTTAACTAATCCCCGTGACAGGCCTTCTTGATTTAAAGCAAGTGAAGAACTTGGAGATAAGCTGGACTTTTCCAGGCTGGGAGGTGATTTCTGTGAGCTCCTCCTGGTACCTTGTAGTAGTCGTAGAGCAGGCCCAGGGCCGCGGCGCTGTCCTCGTCTCCGTTGATGCTCATCATGGCCTTGGTGGCAGCTGTCAGTGGGTTCTCCAGAAATGTCTTCCAAGCTTCATCTTCTGTGGTGAACGAGCGGCGCTGGCCGCCATAGCCTGGCTCGTTCTGGAGAACCAGGACAGCACGCTTACTGTGGGAAGACAAGACGAGACAGGTGTGAAGACAAGTCATGTGTTTCTTCAGAATTCCTCATGAAACATTAGTGATTCAAGATATTACTTAAAAACACAGAGCGGACTCGATTTAGGGACGTTTAACAGAGCAGATCGCGACTCCGGGATGAATCCGCTTCACCACACTGACCTCATTTCAAGGCCTGAAATCTCGGCCTCGCTCAAAACAGACAAACAGGTTGTCAGAGAGAGAGAGAGAGAGATCCACCAGGTCTACGCTCTCCATCTGCACGACCAGTTGTTCAAGCTTTTCAACAATTATGCAACAAATCTCTGCCATCGAACCACCGAGGAGAAAAAGATGCTCTGCAGGCTCGTCCGGTGTGGCCGCCTCGGCTTGGGGACGGCTGATTGGCTGAGACGGTGACCGCAAAGTGACGCATGTGACCCGGCCGCATTCCTGTCTATGAGCGTGGTGCTGGTGTTTTTCTAAGAGAACCTGTTTGTGTCAAATCAGATTTTGATGCACGGTCACCCCCGCACATCGCCCTCTTGTCTTCTTCCTCTTCCTCCCTCCTCCTTGTTTTTCCATCTCGTGAGGCCTCAAGAACAGGCTATAAAAACAAGATTGAGTTCGACCAATGAGAAAAACCCCAGCCTAACCAGCTCGTATTGATCACGAGGTGTTGTTTTCAAACTCACTGAGCCGTCGAGCGTTTCTACTCTTCTCCTGACTATTTACAGTGAATATTAAAGTGTCTCAGCAGAAACAAACCAAAGTTTCACAACAACGATTTTCCCTCCGCGTCACAGTTAAGAAAGTACACACCCCTGCCACACATCTCCGTCTCGAAGCCCATTTTATGCCACAACAAAGTCATTATGATGGCGTGTAAACGGACTGGTTCAGTTTCCATGTTGAGTATCTACAACAAATACGGCCTTTTTACTCTGAATGGTCAGAGCAAAGTGATAATTAGTAATCCTATATCTGATTGTGTTGTTCATAAAAGGCAACCTGATAAGATCAGGGGCTTTTGATCAGCAATAAAACTCACAGTAGATGTACTCTATTACTGTAAAGAAATAGAGAAAAAGACAAAAACACATTGTTCCATAGATATTTAAGTTAAATTTCACAAGTAGAGATTCAAGTCAGCACTGCAACATGAACCCACATACGTTTGTCACTTTTAAAGCAAAACAGCATGAGGAAAAAACACGACTTTCTGAGTCAGCGCTCACACATGTTGCGCCCGTTGCCTCTAATTTTTTGACATGATTCAGTTGAGCCCTGTAGACTTAAAAAGGAATATCCTCATATAGCCCTGTGCTTGCTTACATTGTCTGTGTAAGTAGTCAGGCCAACGCCTAACAGGTGTACAGTTTCACTCCCCGCAAAAGTCTCCTTGTCCTTGCCCTCAAAAAATATATAGAGTATACCCTGAGCACCACCACTATCATCAAATTCATTTATTTTACACATTTTCTTTCCACAGCTAAGCCAAAATTACCTGGGAATAGGTTTTTTTTAAAAGCTCAACATGAGCAGAGAGAGTTTTCTTCAGCTGACAGCTCCCTGCTGAGGTCCATGTTTATTCCTGAACAAACATCATTAAGACTAACCCACAGAACTGTTGGAGCTTAAAGCAAAATCAAACACTAAACCGCCCATCGCCATCACAAGACAAGTTTTTTATTCTAACAGGCGCCTCAGCTCGCACGACAGGTGGAGATACACCTGTACAGGCTTGAACATGACAGGTGAAGTGGGAACAGTTACACCATGGGAAACTATGTGATGCCTTGGCAGGTCAGGCTCATAGTAAACTTACCCTTAAGAGAGAAAAAAAGCCACAACTATCCCAATAAATTTTGCTTTTAAACGCTAGATAAACAGGGAGGTTTCTCCCTGTTGTAAATCAAGAGGCAGCAGATCAGAGACGCAACTCCACAGTGTATTAATCCACGCAATTCACAGGTTAAAAAAAAGTGCCACAAAAAGTGCTGAAAAATCCAGAAAATGTTTACAGTCAGTTTAGTCAAGCTGCCCCCGATGCGCAGGCTACAGGTGGAGAGTCAGGACAACTTACTTGTCATGCTCCTGTGACATCTCGGTCGGTCGAACTGGACTTTCTAGTTGGTACTGAAAATCCGATCCGTCTTCTTTGCTGCGGTGCCGCTGGATGAGGGCAACAAACAAAGTGTCCCCTACTGAGAGAACGGGTTTTGTCGGCTTTTCTCGCTTTTTGGGGGCAAAGCTGAGAAATCGAGGCCGGTTTTACCTGTGACAGGACAGCGGATTGGATTACAGGTGAGCCGGGGGGCGGGGCCGCGCTGTCAATCACCCGCCCGCAGGCTGTGATTGGCTGAGCCGCAGCGGCGGGGAGGGGAGAGTCCAGGTGAACCAGCGCTGGGTTTAACAGCTGTGATTTTAATCACCCCGCGTTTTGTTTTTGGGCTGCGAATGCAAATGCGAATCTGTAACTGTGTTCCCCAAAAAATAGGTGAAAGAAAAAAAAAAAAGTATGAACAGGTGTTAAAGCATAGCTGATAGAGCAAAGCGTGATATAGCATAAAATGGGGATAAAATGGATGCAACAGTGTTGGAAATGGATCAGAAATGATTCAAGAACTATCAGTTAGGCCTGGGAGAGTAACATAATACCCCCTCTATTATCTATTTATCTATTTTCCAGAGTTATTCCTCATTATTTCTTGTGAATTTCCCTGAGCGTACTTCCCAAATTGATATAGTCTCTCTCTCTCTCTCTCTCTCTCTCTCTCTCTCTCTCTCTCTCTCTCTCTCTCTCTCTCTCTCTCTCTTTCTCTCTCTCTCTGTCTATCTGTCTGTACTGCCTGTACCTATGATGCCATTAACAAGGGTTAGAGAGTATAACATGTTGTGATGTTGAGAAAAGATGACTCAGTTCTTCATGGCATTAACATAACATAAAAGCCGTCTTAAAGGAAAGGCCCTGTCTTGAAACAATAATCGGATTCCCATTGAAACAGGTTTGACCTGCTGTGACCATCCCTCTTCTCCATCCTGGCCATGATCAAATCCATTTCCAGAGTAAAACATTGAAGGAAAACCACCAAGAGCTTCAAGTTTCTCAAGCTTAATGGAAACTTGAGGCGTCTTCCACATACAAATCAATGGAGTGATTTGAGCCATTTTAGATGTTGAAGAACTCTGAGCAGAGTTTTTATTGTTGATCTGTTGAGTCACATTTGCAACTTGATATAAAAAGTCCATCATGTGGAGCAATATAAAATGTGAAACCTTTGGAACAAAGCCACAGAGACAGAGTAGCTAAGTAGTGAGCAAATCATACCTAGGTTCAGTCTTCATAGTCTTGTGCTTTTGCTTATTTGAACACAGTGCCTGACGATTTGCCTGCAGTAATTTTAACAAATGAAGTAATAAAATGCATTCAAATTCAATATTATGGGTAAAGTGGGTTTGGGTGGTCTGAGGTCTCAAGTCGTCATGCAGACACACAGTTTTACTTCTCACCAGTCGGTTTTGTCAGCAAAGTTTCCCCCAAACTTTCTGAAGAAGTGCAGCCACCTGTGTCACTGTTAGAGATGATGACGGGGGCTTGTTTACACTCTCCTGGAGGACAGATTAACATCAGCCTGCACAGCTGCAGGTAAGAAGCAGGCAAATTTGCCTCCGATACCTCTAGAAACATCAAAAGCGTGCAAATGGAACGAGAAATTAGCATGGCAACCAAATAGGTGGGAGGATCTCCTAACGGATAAATAGCCTCTGAGTGCCATCGAACAGAAATAAAGTGATGTCGTTTGGGTTTTGTAAATCGGGGAGGATTTTGAGGAAGAACGTTTTGCTATCTTTTGACAAATTGAAGGTTTAATGGCACTTGGTGTTTGTTGCATCAAACATGGTGGTGACATTTTGACGTGATTATCTTTGCCTCAGCTCTGTATAATCCCCCACGGGCAGCTGTGGGTCGATTGCGATGAAATAAACAGAAATGTGGCACAAAACTTCAAAACCTGAAAACATGGGATGAAAAGTCACGGCATGAGTGAAAACAAACAGCTTTGTGGGAGACTAAGGGGCTTAAAAGATGCTATCAGCGATATTCAAAGTTCCTCCTCTCACACAGACAGAAACTTACAGTAATCCCCCTCCCCCCTCCCATCTCTCTCCTCTCTTGCTCTCTCTCTCTCCCTCTCACACATACTCACACACACACACACACACACACACACACACACACACACACACACACACACACAACCTCCTGCTCCTGGATCCTGGTTTACTGTTTATTTATCCCAGAGGAAGGACACCTGCTTCTCCTGAAGCTTGTTTGTGTTTGCACTGAGGACATGGGATAATACAGTGAGGGAGGGATACAAGGATGTGTGTGCGTGCGTGTGTGTGTGTGTGGGGGGGGGGGGGGGGGGGGGGGGGGGGGGGACAAGTGTCTGTGCTGCTGATGGTGGGTCTGGATAGATGCTGACTAGACAAAGAGCACAGAGGCTGAACCATAGGGGAAAACAGAAAAGAGAAAGAGAAAACGGATCAAAGCGTGGGATCAGAAGGAGGACCTGCTGCTCTATCTCTGCCAGCCTCCCAAGGAAGTGTGGAACAACAAGAAATAAAATGAATAAAACACTGAAAATCTAATGATTTATCATATTGTATGAGAAAAACACAAAAGAAAAAGTGTCCTGCATGCAGTTGCTAATATGCAGGTGTTTAATCAAATACATCACAAATCTTTTATATCATATATAGATTGGTTTGGAAATGTCTCTTTGGATATAATTTTGGCTGTCGTAGTGAAAAGATGCAAAGGATGGAGAAGAGATGTTTCTTTCAGATGATCAACACAGATTTGACACAAGAAGCCAAAAACTTTTATACTCAACTCAATATACTCAATAACATTTAGCCATTTGATATGTATGTTTTATCAATTTAAGCTGTTCACTTAAAAACAGACTCAGCATTTACATTTAGATGAAATGCACTTGTTTTTAATTAGATTAGGTCAATTTAAACTCAATTGACTAGTTGGTTATTAGGACAATGAAATGTACATTTGGACAGAAGTGCAAAAAGTCAGAAAGTGCAAATGTGTAGAGTATAAATTCATTTTAAAAGGTATAATGAGGAAGAAAGGAAGGAGGGAGTATAAACAGTAGAATATCTATGGAATATGAACACAATCTTAACTGTGGCTACATATAATGTTTGCACATGAAAATTTGGATATTTGTTACTTAATTGCAGATATGCACGACATGAACATGACATGGGCATAGCATGATTAGGAAATAGGCAGAGGATGCATGTTCAGGGGAGTATACATTTGTGTTAACTGTTGCAATCACTCCTTTCATACTCATGATCTTATCTCCTGTCTCCAGTGAAACTACTCACCTGTGAGATCTGTTGTCAGGACAAATGTAATTCGATCACTATTACGCAACCTTCAGCTCATGATGAAATGTCTAAAAATGCTTATGACTGATCACTTTTGATAGCACTCCTGGTCCTAATCTCAGCCCACCCTCTTCTCTGTGAAACCTGCACTTCTTCTCTCCTGGCTTTTGTTGTCACATGTCACTGAATCTTCATCTGGGTGGGCAGTTTGATGGGTTTCTGTTCTACTTCCAGCTCGAGCTTTCAGATCGAGTTCAGCCTGTTGCTGTGTATTATTCATGCTTTAATTTCATCGTGTAAGTCCTTCTAAACCTGTTTATGAGAGCGAGTGACTCAGGATGCTGCTGCAAAGCTTCTCGCTGTCAAACTCTAAATCCAGATTGATCGTGATTTCTTTTGAATTTGCCCCAGGCCCCTCGGATCGTCTTATCAGCTTCAAGAGTTTGATCCTTATTCCAGACTCAAAGTTGCGGCCGCCAAATCATGCAGCTCTCCTCTAAATGCGACCACAGATCCACCTATTTAGCCGTTTTTACCTTTGTACCGTACACATATTTCATTCATGCCATATTGTGCTTTTTTTACATTTGAAATAATGCATACGATACCTCTGTGAACCAGAGAGGTCTTGCATGAAAGAACTTCTTCCACTAAGTGGACGCACAAACGCAGAGGAAAATAAAACCTGAAAACAACATCAAAGCAGGCAGCACAGGGTGTTGCTGTGTGGAGCTTTTCATGGTTTTCTGTGTCTGCTCCCTCCTACCTCCTCCCTCCAAAAACATGCTTGTTTAGGCTGATTGGAGACTCTGAGATGCCGCCAGGTGTGAGTGTGAGAGTGAATGGTGTTTGTGTGTGTGTGTGTGTGTGTCCAGTGATGGACGGGAGACCTGTCCAGGGTGGACAAGACTCCCTGTCTTCACCCTTCCTTCTACCCCCACTGAACCACAACCCTGGTATAAAGAAGAAGAAGAGAGGTGAAAAAACATTACTTCTGTTATTCATTTACTCACAAAAACAGCGATTAAAAGAAGAAGAAGAAGCTAAAAAACAGTCCCAAAGCGAGAGTGGAGAAGTTTGGAGAACATGTTCAGAAGCCTTTAGCTTTTTGTTGATGTTGTTGTTGCGTTCATTAAAAGTCTTCTCCCAACAGAAACGAGCCCACACCCAGGGCGGCTCGCGGTAGTTACTGCAGCTCAATAGCCCGAGGCGCACACATCATCTCATGACTGTTTGGAAGACACACAGACATGTGCTGCAGTGAAACACAGGGAAGCGGGACCTTAATGACCTTAGCTCTATTCGCACACACACACACACACACACACACACACACACACACACATATACACACAGGTGAAGCTGCGCCCAACAGTCTCCAACGTCTCAGCCCCTCCAGGATGCTTTATGTCATCCATGTCAGTTTACTTAACAGGGATACGGCCCTGCCCCCACCCCTCTCACATCCCTCCGCCCCACCTCTCTCATCCTAGAAGACAGTTGGTTTTTAACGCCAGGTCGCCTCACTCCAGGCATCTAACCGGGATGGAAATCACATGCAAATCCGTCCCCTCTTTTCCAGCGTGTGAGCACTTGCCTGAGCCCAGAGAGCTGCTAACTGCACCCAGGTCTGCTTGAATCACGCGAGACCACTGTCAGCCCCGGCTCTGAGTCTGCCTGTTGTTGGGTAAACAGGGGCAGAGTCTGTATGAACAATGAGACAGTGTGTTGTCCTGTGTTTGACGATCATTATCCTGCCGCTGTCTCCTTCGGTGCGAACACACACATCCCTGGGGTTTTGAAACGATGTGCGGAGCGACCGAGGCCTGCTGCTCCTCCTGGTTGACAGATGAGTCCGATCCACAAATATTGTTTTATTGACATTGTGGGATTGTCATGGCTCCTGTGTAACTGATTACTTGTGGTTTTTTTCTCTTTCTGCTGCCTCAACAGCCTCATCCGTTACGACTCTCTCACTTTGTCGTTCTTCGGTGATGACTGGGCCTCCAGGACGTGTCGTTTGGGACAGTGTTTGAGGAGCTCACACTCTCTCCGTGTTTCTCAGTGTTTTGCTGAGGCCGGGGTTAGATGCTATCACGCCCCTGCTACTGATGACAGTAAAAACAGTAGCAGACACTGAGGGCACGGCAGACCCGCATGCTGCTCCTGCAAGTCCCAAACCAACCTTAATGCACGCATGCACACACACACACACACACACAGGTCAGTGCTTTGTCCAGGTGTTATGTGATTCTGGGATTCTTGATGATGATTTATGTGTGTGTGTGTGTGTGTGTGTGTGTGTGTGTGTGTGTGTGTGTGTTTTGCTTCACAACACTGTGGATGTTTTAGCCCTGAGCTCTGGATATAACTGACCCTTCAGTCTGATTACGGAGGTCGTTATCAAGAGCTGGAAGCCATTTGTCACTGGCAACATTTGCCACATGTTGAGTGGATTTGGCCCAGCGTTATCACAGAATCATTTTGACAACTGAACTGAGAAGTCTTTGAGGCAAAAACAGTTACATGCAGTCGCTTTAGCCTCACACTCAGGAGGTCTTCTCTTTTCATTAGACTGCCAATGAAATTTCTTTAATTTATGAGGGATATTTTGGAAATCTTAAAAGTAGTTGATCAATAGAGAAATGTATCTGCTGGTTAATAAAGAGTCTCTTCTTTCATCAGATCTATACATTTTTCTCTGTGAAATCACGGCCTAAAGCCCCAGATTATAAAAGAATTAAAAGAATTCAAAGTTTTATTAAAAGTATTCTTGTTGGAAGTTAACAACCCAATGAAATCTGCATCGAGTGAAATAACTTTTTACTGTGAAGACACAAATACCATTCCTTCATTCTTACCAGTCCATCACAGGGCACACACACACACACACACACACACACACACACCTTCACTCTCACACTCAGTTAGAGTCTCCAACTGACGTAAGCATGGATGACACAGGGGGAAACCACAGTAACTGTGCAAAGCCCGGACACTCCTCAGTCTGACCATGAGTCAAACATGGGACCTCGCTGTGTGGCACACTCATCCACCATGTCACCCAGACACAAGAAATTAAAAACTAGATAAATAAAACCTGGGATGAAGTACAATATATAGTTGGCCTTGATAAGTAAACAGAGTGAAGATCCTGTGTGGGCGAGGACGGATTAAGATACAACTAGTGGTTTTGTGCTGAGAGAGCTAGCCAAACAGTAATAACGTGGGATCAAAACATCGCTGACCTCACTGACATGAGAGGTGAAAGGGTCACTCCTGATGAGTTTAAGAATATTTCTGTCATAGCATTATGTTGTTTATCCCTTGCTGGACAACATGTGTCGACAACAAAAAAGAAAAGACTTCATAAAATCTGAGTCAACCACCCTCCACTATTGGGTGGTGTCGTATGTTGTAGCACCACCATGTTCTAATTCCCATTGTCTGTGTGGGTTTTCTGATTTCCTCTTGTGTGTGAGTGAATGGAGTCTGTGTGTGTGTGTGTGTGTGTGTGTGTGTGTGTGTGTGTGTGTGTGTGTGTGTGTGTGTGTGTGTGTGTGTGTGAGTGTGTGTGTGTGTGTGTGTCTACCCTGTGATGCACTGGTGACCTGTCCGCGCTGTGTAGTGGAGACAGGCTCCAGGAGAGATCCACAAAGCGACTAAGATGTCGGATAGATTAAGATCTGATGGGTAACAGCAAAACGAGGCCACCTCATGGTTTCTGTTTGGATGTTCGGCTTCACTGCCTGTGTCCGCAGATGAGGGAGACCTCTGCTGCAGCACGTTGCAAACCAAATGAAGGTTTACTGTCATCATGGCTTCATTTTCCTAACGAGTGCCATTGAGAGGTGAGCCGTTAGCAGATAAAAGAAACACACACACTCACAGTAACACGATCACTGTACTGTGGAGCAGCTCCACAGGCCCAGACACTTCCACAGACATACTGAAGGTAGAGGGATGTTTCTACCCAAAACATCTTCTATTACACTAATTCAGAGGGAAACTCATCTTTTATCTTCCCTGAGATTTTCTGTGCTGTCGTCAGCTCACAGCACAGAGGTATTGGTATTCTCCTGTAAAAATTGACACCTTTTTTATCTGTTTTTGTAATTAAGGTCTGGAGTTTTTTTATGAGCATGTTGCGCGTTGGTCGTTTGAGGAATGCGGTCCGACAGTCCTCACGACATTCCTGCGTGATAGCGGATGTGTTATTTTAAGACTCACTTCCATGGGAAATGTTGTCGCCTTTACTGCGACATGCACATTTCACAATTAAGGACATTCAGATTCAACTGCAGAAGAAAAAACAAACAAAACAAGGCAGCTCATTGTTATCAGTGTGCGCCAGGCTCTCCAGGTTTGAGATGCTATCAGATGCACCTAAGTCTTCCTCTGCGGTTGTAAAACTCATTTGAGTTTTAGAGATGAGCTTCCGTGAGATTGCGATCACACCAGACCTTTGATTAAAATCTGTCAAAATCTGTCATCAGGCCTTCTGACCTGATTAACAGCCTTTACGTGTGTAAGATATATAAATTATGTCGGGCCATGTCGAGTCTAATCCAAAATGACAACCACAAAACGTTTTTCTTCAGGTGATAATGGTCGGAGCTTATTCATCCCCGTCTCATGACTCCCGGCACCTTCAGCCAGACACCAACAATGTGCGCCATTATTTATATGCCACACTGGGGATGAATAGAGAGGTGGAGGTTAATGCACAGGACCAGTGAGGTGACTTCTGACTGAAGGCGGGTATTGTTGAGGAAAGCGTGGGAGACTGAGAAACAAGCTCTGCCACTTGCCGCCTCCCAGTTCCTCCCAGTTCACTTTTGTCCCCGTCCTGATTGATTCTGACGCACGGCAAACATGCGGGCAGCAATCACAGCCTTGTCTCAAGCATCGCTCCAGCAAATGTAGCTCAGCTATACGACTGAAACGCTTTCAGAGTTTCTGGAGATCTTAGTGACTTGCTGCCTGTGCACCTGTGTGTTATCAGTGCTGATCAGTTCTATGATTCTGCACTATATAGCTCTGTGTCTTAGTCTAGTTATAGTTATAGTTAGTCTAGTATGGTTATGAAAAAGACATGTCTCGCTAGCATTCATCGTCATCATTCATCGTTTTTTCGTCATTCCTTCTTTTCTCCCCGCAGCAGTTTGACAACCAGTTCTGCTCCCCAATAAAGACCAAACACACCTCGACTGTTATTAGATAGAAATATCCCAGTGAACCTGTGCTGCAATCCTCAACAAATTCAGTTTATTTGCACAGTGTTTCTCAAATGTTATATATGCTTTTACAATCTGTCTGTGTAATACAGTTATCTCAGGATACTTCAATAAACAAAAGTTTTTTTTTCTTTTTTTCATATTTTCCAGATTGTTTTGTCCTGTTGACTAAACACTCATGAACATGTTGTTTGACATTGACATTGGGACTAATGAAGATTCATCATGAAGATTCATGTATGGCTTTATCTCATCATATCTCATCTTATCTTATCTAACTGTTTCTCCTACTGTGTGTATAATCAGCACAGTCGTATGAACATGAAAGTCATATCTTGTACGATGTGTTGTGCAATCAAAAGTAATAGATTTTTATCTAAAACAAATGTAAGTTAGAAAAAGGCAAATAATTCAATGAAGAATTCCACAATCACAACTGCAAATTAGCAGTTAACAAATACTTAAACTGCTCTAGTTTTCTACTTTTAGAAGTTTTCCAGATGTCACATCATTTCCCCGTGCTAAAGTAGGAGTGCCGCATAGTCGTACTTGTGAACAGCTCCTCAGTAACTTCACAAAGGTAGTTTTAGGCAGGCCACAGGCAGCAGTAACACGGGAGTATTTTTCTTTTGTGCACTCATCAAAAGGTGAAGTAAAAAGCTGCATCCTGTAGAACATGTTACATTCATGCAGTCTTAGAGCCACACGCAAAGATGTTTGTGTTCACACCTCGCAGTGAGCAGGAATCCTTCCTCAGAACAGATTTGCTGCCAAACCTGAAATGTCTCTTCAAGAGGAAGCAGGAAACAAAAGCAGAATCTCAAGAGTTGCCGCTAAAGGTCGACAATCACAGTCGCCGCTCTGGTTCACTCTGACTCTGGCCAAATGAACAGACAGCCCATTCAAGCAGTGATGTCCAGGTTCTCTGAGGGACACACACACGTGTGATGCAGTTTCTTATTCATCCTGTTGGCAGCGATACTGCAACAATGGTCAACGTATTGCAACGTCTTACTTTGCAGGCGATCAGAATCAAGCTACGCTGAAATTGTTGGTTGTCAGGTGCAGAGAGAGGAAGATAATAGCATATATAAGCAGTGCGAGGCAGCTATTCAAGTAACATGTGCACATCAAATATACAGATATATCCACATATACACAGATCAGTGCAATGTGTGCACTTCCTGCTCAACAAGTTGAGAGCTAATCCATGTTTTCGCTGTTGGGCGCTTTGACATTTTCATTACACCATATCCAATTTCATTTTACAGTCATGATTCCAAAACAGTCCATTCACAACACAACTAAAAACAGGACGCGAGTATTTGCAGACAAGCCGTGTTTACTGAGTCCCTGAGCCTATGTGCAGTAGTAATATCCTTCATCCAGTCATGTGGTTTTGATTGATTTATTGAGCCTTTTGATGTTCCTTTTATTCCGTGTCTTCACATGCGTAATGACGCAAACAGGTGTTTTTGTTTCATTCTACACCGTGTCTTCAGCTTCTGTTGCTCCCTTGTCATTTTAATTTAGATATTAAGATAAAAAATGAGTAATGGAGTCAGTCTTGAATTATGTTGCCTTTCTTGCATTTTCTGCATCTCAAAAGCTTTAGGAACTCATCAAATGGTCACAATCAGGGTTGGATAAGATAAAGTAGGCTATAGAATAATCTAAAGTAGAGTCTAGAAGACCATTGGGGCACAAAAAAAAAACTGTGATTCCCAAACTGTGATTTGACAGTCAGACTATACAGTATGTCACACTATAATGTCAACTCTTCTTCCTTGGTGTTTGCAGAAATCACGATGAAAACGGAGCCTTGAAGAGCGAGTGACACAGGAGAAGTTTCTCTCAGGGATTATCGATTTGAATTATCACATGTGTTCACGCACACACGCACACACACACACACACACACACACACACACACACACACACACACACACACACAGAGTCTGTGGCAATACAGTTAGAGGGAGCTGGGCATGCATAAACCTGCAGGAGTTTCTGTTGTCTTCAAGCCAACCGTTGCTGCTTGGCGATTACTGCGATCTTCATATTGTGAAGGAGCTTCTTAGGTGAAACCAGTGTGCCCCCCCCCCCCCCCCCCCCCCCCCCCCCGCCCCACAACCAACCTCCTTCACCTGTCTAATGTATCAATCATGGTGCAACAGACCTTGCGTGTTGCGCCACGGACGCATCATGTCAACTCTTGCAGGTTCCAGATTTAAAAAAAGGGTTGGAAGCAAGTGACACAAATTTACGAAAACATCCATGAATGTTGGGTCTGTCAGGCCTCGACAGAGCATGAGAAAACACAAGAGTTTCACTTGAACTAGAGCCAGAGCTCCCGAGCCCGAGGGGCCTGAGACGCAGGGAAGTGTGTGATGACACAGCTTGACACATCACATTTACATGACAAAATGATGTGATGTAAAGTTATACAGTATTCGCAGCTGAGTCAGAGGAAGTGATATAGCTTGACCTGATCCAGTCTGCTTGTCCACGCTTATGTTCTAATTCATGAAAAAAATTGTGAAAGAAAAGCGAATCTGAACTAAAACAAACTGCAAAAGTTGCAAAAAGTTGCACCATATAAAATGTATATCTATTGGTAAAACAGTGACTAGATTTTGGGACAGATCTATATGACTGTCTGGGTCGAGTCTGCAAAGATGCCACGGCTCATTTTCCTCACACAGAGGATGAGAATCTATATCATAAAAATGTTTGTGTGCTTATCCTTTTTCTGAGAATGTGTTTTTTGTCACCACATGCTTGTATCAATTCCAAAAATTGTATACAATTTTTTACCAACTTAATCCACGTTCATGCTTCACACTAAACAGTTTGATAGCACCTGGGAGGATTCATCATAGACCTTGTGCGCAGGGTCACGCACAGTATGAAACTGCTACTAAAAGAGCGCCTTTATTTTGTTAACTGATCCTCAGACCAGTCAAACCAGCAACACCTCCGTCCCTGGTCCAGCCCAGGGTGGGGCAGAGAGAGAAATCACTGCAGCTTACTGGTCGGGTTAGGCAAACCGTCACCTTTGTGTTTGGTGTTAATGCAGGGTTACCCTCACTGTGTGCACAGATTTGTGTGTATGACAGATGTCACAGAGTGAAGATGGAGGACAACCTCTAGATGGCCTGAGAGCCACAGGTGATTTATTTACAGGGTAACAGCTACTGTTAAGACACTGAGATTTTTATTCCTGTGACACAGGAGATCCAGAGACCTTTCAGCATGAACATTTTTGCAATTTAGACTTGGAAACGTATCTTAAAATTGGTCCACATGCATTAAGACACATCGTTTACAGAAATCATTTATATCGCTTTATCTTTAACACAAAAGGAAATCGATGTGAACTGTGTAAGAAGAAGTGTCCAACAATGTGTCCTCACTAGAAATACATGAACTTCCTCTAGTTCAGTATAGATTCTTAGATTTTTGAGTACAGTACAATTTTTAGATTCTCGAGCGTCTGCATTTTATGCTAATCCAAACATGTGCTCCAGTGTATTATGGTGGGAAAACACCTCGGTCTCCGGCGGTCTGCAACATTAATGAACACATTAATGGATCCATCATTATCTTTATTTTACATTATTTTACACATCTTCACTACGTTTTTTAATGCTTAATGCTGTACTCAAAGCAGGATGTACAGTAAGTCGCTCATCACTGCCAACATTGATGGTATTAGTCCAGACTAGACGATAAAATGTGATTCAAGTGGAATGAAAGTGCCATGGGAGGTCTGTGGTTAGCACTGTAGCCGAGCAGGAAGAAGGACCTAGGTTCAGGTCCCAGGTCATTCTGAGGGCCTTTCTTCACATCAGGTCAGTGTTGGTTTTCTCCCTATCCACAGTCCAACAACATGCAGGTTTCGATCCAGTGACCACTATAACTCACCTCACCACTGGACACAAAGCAGGTGAGCTAATGGATGGATGAACCGAGTGAAATGCCGCCCCCTCTCTCTTTGCTCACACACGAGGCTGCAGTTTGAGCCAACGGCCAGAAGATGGCAGTGTGTTATAACTTTGATGTGGAAAATGAACAGCCATACACACACATGCACGCACGCGCTCGCGCATACACGCAGTGAGTGCTCATAGAAGCAGGTTGAGCAACGCTGATCTTCTTCAAACGTTTGTTCCAACACGCCTTCTGCTCTGTTCCGCCCTCGAGCAAGAAACTGACCTCACACTGATACACACACACACACACACACATCTGCTGCGCCTCAACTTCACAGGGCTGAAGAGGGCTTTATGTAGGTACCCTGAGCCCTCTCTGACCCCTCCATTTTCATGCAAATGTATTCCTGCAGGACAGTGTACACCACGGCTCTTGTATATGGAAATGAGTAGCTGTAACTGACGCTGCAGATAAAAGATGTTTGATATGCGGCCTCCTGGCTGGGAGGCCTCTTATGAAGCTAATACAGTGCTCATACACTCTCTCTCGCTCTCTCTCTCTCTCACACACACATACACATATACAGGCAGAGCTGGGTCGGACTCTTTGTCTCTCTCCTTCCTCTTTCTCTCTCTCTCTCTCTCTCCCCTCTCTCTCATGAATATTTCACCATTTTCTTTCCCCCTGTTGAGTTTTGCTCTTGTCACTGCTTCTCTCTCTCTCTCTCTCTCGTCCACCCCTCTCATCTCTCTCTCTCTCTTCTCTCTCTCTCTATCTCTATCTCCTTCTCAATCCTCTCTCTCTCTCTCTCTCTCTCTCTGTCTATAACCCCTCCTTCCTCTCTCATCTTTGTCTCTGCTCCTTTCTCCACTCCTTTATACTGATGAGTGTGAGAGAAGGCTCTTAAGTGGTATAAAGGAAAAGAAAAAGAGAGAGAAGAATGAAAGAAAGAAAATGGGATTTAGTATCACATCTTGCACCTGTGGAGGAGGAGGAGCAGCACTTGTCTGAACCCCCACCCTGAGGGTCCCTCGCCTGATTCATTATCCATGTCCTGGTGCGTGATTTCTCCATTTGTCCCTGGCCTCCAACCTCCCCCCTGATGTCTGGGATTGATTGATGCCACGATTCGGGATCTATTGGAGGAAGAAATCAGCCCTGTGCTGCCTGGTCCCAGACATGCTCTGAGGCAGATAAGGATGTCGGACAGGTCAGTCTGGAAAAAGGGAAAAAAAAAACAAAAAACACTTCAGACAAAAGGCACAGAGGAGAGGAAACAGGAAACAGGAAAGCAACACAGGAAGTGCACTCATCCCGTGCTGTCCCACACCTCCTCCACCTCCTCCTCCTCCTCCTCTTCTTCCTCCTCCTCTTCTTCCTCCTCCTCATCACCGCACACTCACACACAGATGTTCCCATGTCTCTTCCCTCCCTTCGCGGAGCGGGTGCACTCGCTCACAACACGTTGGCGTGCTGCTGGTCGCCATGGAAACCGCACTGCACTGCTGGCCGGGCCTGCTGGGAATGGATCCAGAAGAATGACGCTGTGGAAAAAAAAAAAGAAAAGAAAAAAAAGAAAAAAAGGAAAAAAAAGGGGACCCCATCCCTCCCCTCCTCCCTCCCTCCCTCCCTCCCTCTCTCCCTCCCACCAGACGACAGGAAGAAGGCTGCATTCATCACCATGAGGAGGAGGGTGGTGCAGGGTGTTATAACATGGCCGACTCCAGCCTTTACACAGCCACAGTGTCCAAGAACAACATCCCGTCTTGTTTCTTTTGTCCTGACAGCAAACATGGATGCATTAAAAAACATGTCGTCACAGCGGCATGTTTGTGACAGACACAATGGCCTCAACAGCAAGATGTGGATGATTCACACACACCTACGCCTACTTCTCCACATGCAGTAGTGTATATATTCATATATATGCACGCACACCAGTACACCTCAGCACATATGTACTGTAAACGTGATCAGTGTATGGTTTTCAGACCTCTGTTGCATTGTTTACTTGTTGTGTTGCTCAATTAGCAAATTAGCATCATCAGGATTATACATGAGTGCCTTTCATGTGCCACTGAAACACCTTGAGACAAATAATACTGATGTTATAAGATGCAGCATTTTGATATCAGGCTATATTTATTTCACTTGGGTCAAAATGTAATTATTCTGATTCTACACTAGGCTCTTGATCATGAGCAGGATCTCTTCTCATCCTTTTAACTGAGAAATGACCGAAAATGGATGACTGAATGAAGACCTGCTGAGGTCAAAGCTGCTTGTTCCCTCAACTAGTCTTGTCATATACTGAAAGGCAAACAAGCGGCTGGTGTTTGCTCTGGTTAAACATGTTTTTGAATGTAACCTATTGTTTACTGTGTCGTTGTATGTCCTTTTTGTTAAGATATTGATAACCTCCAAACTGCTCCCTCCGTTTGACTGCTGTTTTTTTAAATTATTGACCGTAATACTATGTACACCTTTAATTACAAACCTGAGTGTTAGAATAGAAACATCTCTGTCCCAACCCTCCCTCCATCCCTGCCCACCCACACACACAGCCTCGCACATTTACTGTGCACGGTGTAGGGGAATAAGGGACTACATGTAGCAGTTACATATCTAAAATACAGTACAGTTACAATTGAAGATACTGTTACTTTGTTGAAATTAGAGGATTACATGAATGGATTTATGTGTCCGATGTTTATTAACTTCTGGGTTATTGTTTGCAGCGGTCAGCTCGTTCCACTAAAGGTTTGTTGTGTAAGTGACAGAAGTGAAATGAGTAGATGGTGAATAATAGAGAACATGAAAAGATAAGCCTTCGTTAGAGGCGTGATGGGGAAATTTCCACCACGGGTTGTGATCATTAGTGTTATAGTCATACTCTGGACACAAATCTAACAGAAAATGCTACGAATTGCAATTTTGGGCACATCTGTAAGCGAGGTTGTATTTTTGAAGTAACCCTCCCAATACAGACTGTAGGTTTCTAGGTTTCTGTCTGGTACATGTCACGGTGTGTGCTGGTGCCCAGTTAACGCCCTAGCTGGGACAGCCGTCACACAGGAATGTAAACTGTGCACCGACTATGCACTGACAGAGTCGCATCCAGACTCAGAGACAACAAAAACAACAAAAAAAACTCCACTGTTTACACAGAGGACACAACTAAAACACACATGCACCCTTTATTCTGTCTTTCTTCCTCTGTGTGTGTGTGTGTGTGTGTGTAATACCAGGTGTGAGCCAGATTACTGACCAGTCGGTGCTGACACACTCTCCTGGCATCCTCCCTCTGTCTGCCTCTCTCCCGCCCAGATCCTGTCTGACTCTGTCTGACTCTCTTCATCTCTCGCTCTCTCTCTCTCTTTCTTTTCCTCCCTTTTTTTCTCTCTCTCTCTCTCTCTCTTTCTCTTTCTCTCTCTCTATCTCTTGAATGTGACACATGACCTCCCTGCCCACAGATCACACAGTGATGCCAGGAGGCAACCTCAATCTGTGTGTGTGTGTGGTTTGTGTGTGTGTGTGTGTGTGTGTGTGTGTGTGTGTGTGTGTGTATTCTTTTTTTACAGCCCTCCGTCTCCATGGCAACAGTCAAAGTCAGGCGCCGGGAGAGGGACGGACAGACGCAGAGGGAGGCAGGATTGTAGACATTATGCACAACAGGATGCAGACCATTTAAGGTCCTGGGTGTGATTCCACAAGGAAATGCAGAGATTGTCTTTATGAGTTTCTTCACTCACCAGCAATAGGCAGAGATATTCTACTTCTACTAATTATCTACTCTTTTTTTTGAAAGCGTATATCCATCAATACAATCCAAAAACAGTCCAAAAAGTATGATGTGACACATTTGCCAGTGTTTTCAAAAAACAATATATCTAAATATCTTACACTTGTTTTGCCATCCTGAGGTCACTGTTCTGGTAAATAGTATATGTTTTCCCAGGTTGATGCCTTCTTTGCTACAGGTCCCAAACAAGTTGGGACAGAGGAACAAAGTGTACCAAAAACACCTGCCGGAACATTCCACAGGTAAAGAGGGTCGTGAACAGCTATGAAAGGGGAAAAGAGCTCCTGGGACTTTCAGAAATATGTTGAACTACTGTAATCCTTAAAAGAAAACAGTAGATAATAACAGTAAAATGGTAAATACCCAGCGATGCTGGCAGCATTTACAGAAACTAATGCTTTCTGCTGCATCATCATAGAGCACGGCCACCCTCTGTCTTTTCATTTTAACAGTGATTCAGATTTTTATCGTGAAAACATATTAAAATGCAATCTTGCCAGATCTCGCAACAGATGACAGTAACGCAACACAAAACCCCGTTATCATATTTTCCATTTTGGGATCATAAATCACTTCCCGTCGAGGCATTGTTTACGGAGGACAGTGTGGCACCACTTCCTCCAGGGATATCCTCTGTATGTTTATGGTCAGAGGATATGCAGACCTTATCTGGGCCCTTCCAAATATAATGCAGCCTTTAACCTATACAGAAGTCGTGGGCTTACTCGATTGTGAGGCCATTTGAAGAGGGGCTGCCGCAGGGTTAGAGCTGGGCTCGTAATGGCGTTTAGAGTTTACTTTAGACAGTCAGGATATCTTCTCGGGTTTCAACGGCTCTGCTGGTATTCTACAGAGCCATTGTTTTCTGAATGACGACACAGAGTGTGGGCAAACAGCTCATATTACTATGGTGACGAGACCAGCGGGAGGTAAAAGAAGGGAGAAAGAGCTGGAATCTGTAACATTAGTGCGAAGAGAGAGTCCATAGATTAATGATAAACCGTGTAAAGGGAAAGTAAAGGGACATGGAGATGAAGTGGCTCATGAACTGGGTTAATGACATATGCTATATCAGTGTTAAGGAAATGTCAGCAGCTCATTAGTATCTACGACAAGCACTTGAAGCTGAAGGGCCTTGGTATTGTGAGGGACCTGCCCGTGTGGAAATTCAAGTTCCCACAGTGACCGAGTTTCAGGAACAGTTTGACATTGCGGTGAATATCCTTATCTGCATTGCTGCCGAGTGATCTGAGATGTGCATAAAGGACTGTGATCAAGGTGGAAACATCTCACCTCCCTCCATCCCAAGATAACAAAAGCCACCTAGTGGAACCTCGGAAGCTCACGAGTGAGTGCGAGGTGAGGCTGCAGCTTTCCTACTCATTATCTGTCCTATCACCGCACTGTTAGAGCTGACCTGTTTTACCTGCTGTGTCTCATATTTTCTGGTACAAGCTGTAGCCCTCCACCCGCACTTCCTCATTCCCTCCCTCCTCTCTCTCTCTCTCTCTCTCTCTCTCTCTCTCACTCTCCCTCTCTGTCTCTTTATTAGGGCTGCAGTGTGACCCGACTAGCTGTTGCTAAGTTTATCTCTGTGCCAATCTGTGCCCCAGAGGCATGCAGAGGCAACCCAGAGAAGACAGAGTGCACTGTCAGTTAGAATAGAATAAATCCGGGGTGGGAGGAGGGGATGCAGAAAGCCAGGGCGGCCTGCTCCGCTCGTCTACGGGCTGGAGACGGCTGCACAAACGTGGGGGGACAGTGGGCGAGAGCGCGGTGTGAGCGGCGTGTACGTGTGATGATTAAAGATCACATTTGCATCACATTCACAGTGGCGTCAAATATTAGCCACCAATGACAGCAGGGAGCATATTTTTCGTTTTTTTTTTTTCTTAAGGACTTGAAATTAGCTCAGTGCTCTGTTTCCCCGTGACCTTTCCTTGCTGTTTTCCTACAAAAGCCCTGGGATTGACTCAGCTACGTCATAACTAAAACCATCCCCCACCCCACCCCACCCCACCCCACCCCCCCTCGAACAGTTTCTGCCACAGACGCACTGTACTGTGCGGTTCATCATCTCACAGGGTGTCCACTCAGCCATGCTGCGGCTTTGCAGCAAATATGTAAATTAACAACAACAGCCCACGATTACGCAGGGTTTGTCATGGAAAAAGCTGCATCCAATGAGCGCCAGCCGTTTGCCTGTCATGACCTACAATGAACACGTACTGTAGCTGGATGTTATAACGGAGCAGCGAATGCAGCAAATTCCTTTTCACTGCTTTAGCTGGCGTGCTGGAGTACACTCCATCAATATATTGATCGGAAACGAGGCGTGCTAGTGAATAATTGAGTTTGTGACCTCCATCCAGTGAGCTGACATCATCACTCTGGGTCTGGAGCCAAACTGCCCACTGCACTGGAAAAGCCCCTCCGGCAAGAAGTGGGAGAAGCTCTCAGTCCTGCTGGTGCAGCTGGTGTATGTGTGTGCATGTGTGTGTGTGTGTGTGTGTGTGCGTGTGTGTGTGTGTGTCAGCAGGGTGTGGCTTCTTTTTTTCTACCTTTTGCATAGCTTTTTAAAGGGCTTGTGCAACGTCCCCTTCTTATTATGTAAGAGATTAAAAAGTAAAAAATGTCTTCCGAGTCTTTATCAAGGTGTTTTTGGTGGGATGTTCAGGCACTGATTGATTTGCTGAAACTGAATCTGGTGAGAAAAGGCTTATTGCTGTGGATAAAAAAAAATCACAGTCAAGGTTGTTTTATTTCCCGGAGAAGGTGAAGAAACCCTTCAAGGTCATCCGGATGCTATCTATTATAGTGGACAGCAGGTAACAGGCCGGACACAATTAAATACATATTATTTTAGTTTAGTAGATTTGACAGTTGCGTCTGTAGAGACACTAGCCTGCTCCACAGGACAATTTTGTCTATTGCTGATTTTCAGGTGTTTCATGGCACACATACTGCAGATAAACTATACTGTTTTATTTATAAACTGCATCAAATCCATCCATCATTATTTTACCCTCTGCATCCTTGACAATGTTAGACCAGGATCCTCCTCAGAGTCAGGAATACTTTATTGATATCAGAAGATAAGTAGATTGTATTTTATTTATTTATTTATTGGAAATTATTCAGTACAGCTGCCAAAAATTATAGGAACAAAGAACATCACATTCACAACAATATACAACAATCTCACACAGATGTGAGATGTATGATATCAATAATAA
Source organism: Karalla daura (assembly GCA_029224185.1). NCBI lineage: Eukaryota > Metazoa > Chordata > Actinopteri > Chaetodontiformes > Leiognathidae > Karalla > Karalla daura. The sequence goes on from CM055199.1 coordinate 12,395,962, forward strand.
CATTAGCATTAACATAAATAATAGTGATGGTAAAAGCAATAATAATAACAACAATAATAAAAATAGATTATAATTATGACAATAAATGGCAGCAGCAATGACAAAGTCAATACAGAAGACATCAATAAAAGAAAAAAGAGAGAAGATGTCCATCCAGGATCTCTGATCTCTGGAGCAGATTGTGACATGCATGAAAAAAAATATTAAATGAAACATATCTTTTCAGATTGTTTTTTCTTAAGACCTCTGAGTGGTTTCTGTAAACTCACATTAGCATAATTCCTCTCTCATCGAGCAGCAAAAGATCTCTCTTTGGGCATGTCGAAGCAAAGTCAGGGGCAGTGATACATTTGCATACGGGCCAAGTGTATGAGTCCTGTCCTTCGGTGACTCATAAGATATTAAAGACTGAAACAACAGCGATGAAAGGGCATCCACACGGGCGTCTCTCACTCTGAAATTAGGCCAGTTTTCTTGGTCACGCGGCTAATTCCTTTCTCACAGGCAAATCCGTGCTACCAGTCATTACGAAGCAGAGCCACACCCTGTCAGACATTACAGATCTGGCTGCGAGGGATACAGCGGCACGTCAGTCACCTCACCTTTAAGCAAACCACGGGGTGTGGCCGACATACTGTAGAACCAGCTTTAGTAACTTTCCATTTCACAGGATGTCACCGGTGAGCGGGAAGGGAGAGTCTTGTGAGAAAGACTCCACGCTTGAGGTATTTTTATCGCCTGAAAAGCAATCACACGCGCCTCCTCGCTGATTGTTAATGTCAGTCCCTGAACGGTAAATCATTCACATTTGTTTACTCTCTTGTGATTTGCATTCATTTGGTTAAAAATAAATCTCGCATGACAGTTTTAAAACATAACAGCATTGTGTAATTCAACACTGAAGACTCCTTTAATAGTTTTAGTCAAGGTTATCGGTTTGTGCTGAGGCGATGCAGTGATATCATCCATTATCTGACCCACTTCATACCCTCTGGTGCCCGGGAGGACAGGTGTCCACTCCATCACAGGACACACACATTTCTCTCTCTTATTCACACCGTGGGACATTTCAAAGTCATCAATCGACTTCAGTGCATGCCTTTGGATCTCACACACACACACATACACATGGAGAACTGGCAAATGGCACACAGAAATGGCTGGGAGTGGGATGCAAAAAATAGCTACATACAGTGGAACCTCAACTTATGAACACCATATTATACGGAAAAGTCAGAATACGAATTGGGCTTCAAAGACATTTCTCTCCCATTTAACAAAAATGCGAAACATTACAACATACGAAATCAGAAGTGTAGCCCGACAGGGGTCCTCCTAGTCCTTTTTACATTTATAAACAGTTATAAACAGTATATTTTAATATCATATTAAAACAGTTCTGTATTTACACATTATCCGACTGTTGTCGGGCAGGGCTTCGTATTTTCATATACGAAAATTTAAGCTAAGTACCTCCGGCACAAATTAATGCATGACAATGCTATATGTTGCTACAAATCCAACATTATGGTCATCAAAGTAGAAGAACGCATATCCATTCAGCTATTATCAGGTGTCACAGCAGTCTGCCATGCTGGAGCATATGCTAGCTCACATCGGGAAAAGACAAGGAAGACACCCTGGACGGGTCTCCAGTCACACTCACACCTAGGGGACAGTCTCTAATCAGCCTAATCATGCATGGACTGTGCGAGGAAACTGGAGTACATGGAGAAGACCTGTGCAGACACTGTGTGACGGGGATTCAAACCGGGGACTTTTTGGAGCTACCTGTGCTCCCAAAGAACACACATCCTTAGTTAAAAAAGCCAGATTGCATTTTCCACTTGATAAATTGGTACATAAAGTGTGTTTCATGGTCAGGTTCTGACTCCTTCTCTCTCCTCTTCTAAAATCCAGTCAGCACAGTAGAGATACTTCCCTCCAGGGATGCATGTCCTTATTATGCGCACTTCCTGGGCGAGGGCATTCACTCCCACCCACCCCCCCGTTTTTTTTTACGGCTGCGTCTACCTTAATATTTGGCCGCATTCCTGTGCTGAGCTGGCTGCGTCTCATCTCTGCAGGTTGACACAGGCACATGTCTGATCTCCTGACAACAGAGCACTGGTATTTGGGTGTGTACCTTGCAAACAGTGAGCTACAATGCTTACTGCACAGGTAAAAAAAAAGGGGGTGTTCTTTCCACAAGTAATACTGCATTATGAAGGGGGTAAGTTAACTAGCAATATGAAGCAAAAAACTGCAACAAAAACAAAAGAGACAGATGGCAATTGATGGAGAAATCGGAGCACTTCAGCCTACTCCTATCAGTGTTTAATTTGGCTGAGTCTCTAGTACTGTAGCACCCCGGGTGGGAGTATTGGAAGGCTGCTTGTTGTGTAACACCTTTTCCCACCTCCACACTATCGCCAAACTCTTCTACAACAAGGTTGAATCACAACAGCTTTCATCTTACGGTGTGGGATATTTCAAGTTTTTCTCTTGTGGTCGCCCATCCCCCCTCTATCACACGTCCTTTCCTCCCAAACACACTGTAAAAATGAAGTAAAGGACAGAATTCAAACAGACAGCAGATGTGCAGCAGACCCCTCTCACAGCTCAAACACTTGAGGAAAGATTTCAGTAATGTGTTTTATCTGAGACATCGAAGGTAAGTGGTAATGCTGGGAACTTAGAAAACAGGCCTCCGGGTGACATTTGTCTTGTTTTGTTGCGTTTGTGGACCAACAACAACTTTGTGCAACCTCATAAAAATTCCCACTGAAAAAACTGGTTGGGCTACGAGAGCTATACACCACTGGTGAAAAGGAATTTCAGGTTGTACATGAGCCAAAATGTCACTTTTTTCAAATGACAATGATGCTCCACACGCTCTTCCTTTAGCAAGTGCCATATCATGTCAAACAATCATAGGTGTCAAGTAACAAAGTACAAATATGTGAGTTTACTTAAGTAGAAATTTCAGTTATCTATACTTTACCAGAGTAATCATTTCTCAACCTACTTTTTACTTCTACTCCTGACATTTTCACACAATCATCTGTAATTTCTACTCTTTACACTTATCAATGGAAGGAGTAGAAGTAGATGCATGTGTTTGTGTGTATTCGTTAGACATTTATCAATATCCATAGCATGCTTCCGAGGTATGCTATTATAGACAATGATAGGTTTTAAACCATTACAATAATACTTATAGGCAACTAGTCATCAAATCTCCTACTCGTTAACGGTCAATAATACATATATGTGGTTATGTATATATATGTGCATAACCACACACACACACACACACACACACATATATATATACATATGTATGCGCTATAGGCTACGCTTTGGTCCTTGATGGCTTTTTTTCCCTTTTTTTCCTTCCAGAAGTATTTCTAAAGCATCATATAGTACCATTTAGATATGTCTGGAAATGTCCTATTTCCTCCACACAAAAAAAACTGCCAAAGCGTGTCCTTCAACCATGCATTTTATCATCCTGCATCTGTCCCTTACGTTCTCTCTGCTCATTTCCTCTCTGCCCCCTTCAGCTATAGTGCAGCATGTTTTCTGGCTCAGATGGAGCAGCCCAACAGAGATGCTGGAAACCGTGCCCGAGTGAGCATCGCTCCCGGCCGCTCTGCAGCCAACTGCCTCTCCACTCCGCAGTGAGGTGGAACGATGCTTGGCAGCCGTGGCCTTGGGGCTGGAAATGCTGCAGCATGTATGTACATACAGTATGTGTGCACAGGAGGAGACTGCATATAGACCAGGAGGTTCATCCATGCTTGTTAAAAGGAGAGGAAGCGGAGGAGGCTGCACATCCCTGGGAAAACAGGCAGCGTTCAGAGGGAGCAGTGTGACTCTCTGCCCATGATGGGGCAGTGCATGTGTGTGTCTGAACATGTTTGGCTGTCATGCATCCCAGGGAAAGACTGAGTCAGTGGAGAGAAAAGCAAGCGCAGAGAGACATGGGAGGGAAAACCGGTTCTGGGCAGACTCTACCTTATGAAAGAGCAGAGTAGGAGAGGAGGAAGCATAGCAGTGGTTTTATGTCTCATTTTCTACAACCCAGACAAGCCAGCATTTAAAGCATTCATACCACATCAAAGCCTCGTCAGAGTCCAAATTACTGTACCAAACTGTGTGCACAATATATGTAAAATATAGTCTGGGTCTGGATCACCTAGAGGCTTAATAATTCTAATTCACAATATGTCATATTTCCAAATGAAAATAACGGCAAAGTGCCTCAAAAGCAAATACATGAATAACTGGGATTCAGATACAATATAGATTAAAGATATCCCCTCATCTATCTATCTATCTATCTATCTATCTATCTATCTATCTATCTATCTATCTATCTATCTATCTATCTATCTATCTATCTATCTATCTATCTATCTATCTATCTATCTATCTATCTATCTATCTATCTATCTATCTATCTATATATCTATCTATCTATCTATCTATCTATCTATCTATCTATCTATCTATCTATCTATCTATCTATCTATCTATCTATCTATCTCACACACACATACAGACGCACACACACAGAGTTTATGCAATGCATAACCTCTGCTCTAGCAGCACTGGATGCAAATGTGCAGAAGCTGATTTCCAGCATGAGGACAGATAAGCAGAGCGGCTGCACCACACACGCTCTGAGGTAAAGGAGCCCGCTGACATTACTGAAATGCATAAGCAGGCTCTGAATCCTCCTTGATAATTCACCGACACTCTCTGTTGGATTTAATTAGAGCCCGGACCCCGTTTGAAATCCTGGTTGCCCGCTTGCCTTTGTGCGTCTGTGTGTGAGAACAGAGCGAGGGAGAGAGAGAGTGAAAGAAAGTGTTTTAATTACCTCTAATTAGAGCCGAGAGATGGGCTAGTGAACTGGTGCACGGAGGCATAATTGCCATGAGACGACCTCCCACTACTGTGCGGAGAGGAGCGGACACCTCCCTCTGGTCTGCGATTAGTCATTCAGCAGCGGCACAAACCATTAAATAAACACGGGGAGCTCCACAATATGCAGATACACAAACAGCCGCACCCACACTTGTCACTCAGTTCATCCCAATTACAGAACGCACTGACACACCGTCGACGAGACGGTGGGTGAGTCTCAGACCCAGACTGTAGCAGGGATCAGAAAATGGCTTCGTCTCTCATGAATTATTGAACCGTTTGCCATCAGTGGCTCCACATGTACACACAGGCACAATGTAAATGCTCTGCAGAAAGCTCAGAAACATCCATTTTGGATAAAATGTCAGGGCTTTTCGTCAGTGTTGTGGTGACACAGTGATTGGATCTTTACTTTATGTTTGTGTAGTTTATATACCACTGTGGAAGACCGTCTTTGCCCCGGGCACTCTATCATGTCAAATCCTGTCTCATTACACTTGAGAAGATGTTATATGGTATAACTATAAATCAAATGAGGGGTAAAATGTTCTTTAGGTCTCAGAATTACGCCTTATTGGCATAGGACTAGGACCCAGTGACACTGTCCAAGTGTATTTTACACAAGATTATAGTACTTTCTGGCCACTGAATCAATCATACTCAGCGACATACAACCACTCTTATTGTGATATATTCTCTTCCTATATTCTTTCAATAATTTATCAGCCTTTCTTACTCTCAGTTTTCACAACACCGCAGCGGGTTGCGCAAAACATAAATACATGAATAGCCTGGTTTTCCCACAGCTGCGGTGACGTGCGCAGCATTTCACCCAAGGTTGCCCGGTATCGGTCCAGAGTCTCGTCAAACCATGGTGAAACCAGTCAGAGTAGACCCCTGCGGTTGCAGCATGTGTCGTTTTTTTTTTCTCTTTTAAGAGAGAATAAGGCCAAACCGAGGAGGCCCAGTAGCTTGGACCTCACGGTCACTGTGAAATTCCTGCCCTGCTTGCAACACCCTCACAGACGTGTTACAGCACTTACCAAACAGTAAAAGTAACTCTTATCAACAAAAGAAGCTTCTGGAAAAAAAACCTTTTAGCAGCTATTAAATAATGCAGTGCTTCTAATTAATTCATTAGTCAAACAAAATCTGAAAAGCGGGTATTAGATTTTGCTGTTGCAGGGTCAGGTCTCAAAGTCATTGGTAATGATGAAGGTGAGTGTCTCGGTGGTTCTGGGCCTGTGTAGAGCTCTACAGTGACACAACATCCCTATCTGTGCATCAACAGGAAACGTGAACCTGAGCTGCAGAAGCAGCCATGCAGCCGGCTCATACCACAAGCAGCTCAAAACTAGAGCTGAAGCCATGGGATTTCCCAACCTATTAACCATGACTATTTATAGTATATCTGGCCTACTGTGGACAAGAGCCTCTTCATCAGAGAATACGACCACGTCTAATGATAGAAATAGATGTCTTTGTTCCCAGCCTATGGCGTGAAAGGCGGCGATCTTCAAAGCTTAACTTAAAGTTTGAGATCAATACTCGATATTCACTGAGTGAAACAACAATCTAAACATCTATCAGTCAAATATTTTTTAAATCTGATATGTAATGTAAACAAGGTCTCTTGAGTCAAGGAATATCCAGTTTTGGATTTCCTTTCTTTGATGAAGGTGCTCTTAAAAAACTGATCTCGACTTCTTCACATCTTTTCTACCGAGCGTCTTGAAAGGAAAGAGAAGGCTTGTTGTGCGGTTAGCTTTGACTATATGCAGGATGTGAACCCTCGTGCTCTTTCCTGTTGCGAGTGCTGGTGTCTGTCATAATGCATCCTGACCTGCACTGCAGTCTGTGAATGAGGGTCCACATGCATTGCATGCGCTCAGTATATGGTCGAGGTTTGACATTAATTGAGGACTAATTGAAGGGCATGGGATTGCACCGGACACATGTGCTTTTGTATGTAGAATAAACTCTTCTATGATAGTTTCTCCTGCACTCCGCCCTGCACTACTACTACGACTCCAGGTTCTGCAAAGCTGAGCTTGCCAACTGCAGGGTTTGCCGCAACTGTTCACGTGCGGTACGGTCACACTTTTGAGTGGTTTTGTGCGTTAAACATTTAATATAATTAGAACAATAAAAACAGATAGTGGCCTGATATGGAAACCTTTAAACACGTTTGTCTGTGATTTGTGTATATGCACCAATCTGACACACCCTTCCTCTGAGACGATGTGGAAACGAGATGAGTGGTTTCTTCGTAATCGAAGATTATGACAAATCAAAGATGTTGTGGCATCACATCCACATTATATTGCAATGTGACTGAGTTATGAATTCCACCGTACGCACAATAGCCCTCGAGTTACCTCCTCCCTAGCATTCCCTATTAGCCCGAGTTGTCAGAGTTACTATTGTGGCAATGTGGAAATGCAACAATGCCATCCATACAAGGACAATATTGTAAATACATCTTCACCTGTTTTGATAAGATTGAATCGTGTTTGTCTTTCCGCCTGTCTATCTGTGGTTTCTCCATCTGTGGTTTAGCCTTGCAGAGATGGTAAATAATGCATCTGCGGTTACCTTGGAGGATGTATGACTAAGCACACACATCTGGGAGAAGTAATAGACAGTGAAGCTGTATTTAACAGTGCACTACAAGTGGGGCAAACTCTACATTATTTATCCTTATATACACATACATAAACCTTGATTTCCTATCATACAGCTTTAGTCAACTAAAGGGATTGAAAGAGAGAGCTGTTGCTAGGCAGGCAGGTCTCCACTTAAACCAAATACACCCGCGGGGGTTTGTACGTGTTTCGTAAATCCACGCCTTTCTGATGGATTCAGCAGCGTGTCACTCTGCCTCCCTTTGTGTCTGACAGGTAGAGCAAGGCGGGGTTCAGGCAAGCTCAAAGGTCAGAACGGGGAGGCTGGAATTGTGTAAGGGAGGGGATGAGCTCACATAGGGCGAGCTTGAGGAAGGTGACTGATGACAGGCGATATTTCAACAGAAACTGACCTCCATATTTTCCCAGACACTTGCTGTCTGATTTTTGAGCCACGGTCAGTTGTTCACTTGAATGAGTCGACTCTTAGACATGTTATGCTGTTTCATTGCAGAGGGATTTGTGCAATGCGTATGCATCATACAACTGTTCTGTTTTTCATGCTGGTGATATTTTGTGGCGATATCCTGACGTTTTCCATCAGAAAGTCAAATATGAAATTGTCTTTTCTTCCCAGTGCTTAAGTCTCCATTGTCCAAGCACCTATTAAAACACACTAAAAGAAACAGTATCGCAACAAATGATGCGTTCTTTCATTGCAGATAGACGTTTGGTAGCTGATCTCGTGCTTTCCTTCACATCACATGATCCTCATCAGCCTTTCTGTGTGGAGTTTGCATGTACTCCCTTTGTCCACACGGGTTATCTCTGAATACCCTGGTTTCCTCCTACAGTCCAAAAACATGCATGTTTGGGTTGACTGGATCCTGTAAATTGCCTCTAGGTATGAGAGTGAATGGTGTGTATGTGTGTCCTGTGATGGACTGGCAACATTTCCACGTTGTATTCCCTGCCTTTGACACATTGACAGCAAAGTTGCATGAATAAAGTAAAGTTCCATTCACATTATCACCATCCCTGTTGGTGCTCTCTGAGCTGACATACAAGACTATTTCCACAAATGAATACTTCTCCCATAATAGTGACTAAAACTACGGGAAGCAACAATAGCAATTGTTTTAGAAAGCGAAACAATATGCATCGGTCATTCCTCAAGATTTAGGTCCTAAGCATATTCTGAAAGCCACAGACAGGAAAGGGACTTTGCAAGTATAGAGACGAATCCAAACAGATTTGGTCTGTTCATGACATTTGTTGGAAATTAGAAAAACGAAGGTTGATGCGTATCTTATCCTTAAAAAGCCAAAATATTAGCATACCAGCGTGTTTGAGTAATCCTTGTCTGCTGACCTGCCGCCAAAAGGTTTCAGGTAGAATTTCAGGTGTCCAGGGGGGACATTCCAGAGTGGAAACTGATCCCTCCCAGGAGGTAGAAAGGCCAGTTTCATCTCCTACACACACTGGGAAAGCACAGCTGAGATACCTGCTCATTTATCGTTTGTGTACCTGTAAAATATGTTGCACATCTTCATGTTACCTGACCTACTGTTAATTCATATTGTAAAACTGAATTGTTTGGTTTAGGCGACAAAAGCATGTGGTCGTGCATTTGTTTGAACAATTCATCCATATCCCAGCGTCAAACATGCGGTTTCAGGTGAGCAGCCAAACTGGACAGTAAGCAAATAGTTGTCGACCTGGTGAGTTTACATGTTTCGGCATGGAAGTAGAGGTATTCATGCAATATGTTTACTGCACTCTACAAGCCAGGGCGAAAAGACATGGCAACAAATGTGGGTTTTATACATTTCAGAAATAATAACACACAAAGACAAAAAAAATCTGTGTGTTTAGTGCACGTTTCATTCAGTAGTTAGTTTAAATATGTAGGATTTGTTCAAGATAGATAGATAGATAGATAGATAGATAGATAGATAGATAGATAGATAGATAGATAGATAGATAGATAGATAGATAGATAGATAGATAGATAGATAGATAGATAGATAGATAGATAGATAGATAGATAGATAGATAGATAGATGGATAGATAGATAGATAGATAGCAGAAGGTGTGAGAGTTGTGAGGAAGCTACAGTGTGAGAAACAGCAGATGATATACGGGTGAATGTGGGAAAACTATAAAACACTCACTCAATAATCCCACAGTAAAAACTTCAAATCCATCTAAAAGGGAACAAGCTCCAGAGCCTCCTGAAGCGACTGGACCACTATCGCCATAGCAACGCGATGACGTCTTCATCCCTTGCTCTAATTGGAGGAAACCCCGTGGCCCCAACCGCTGTATCGCCCCGGTCCCTCAAACTACCCACGAAGCCCCTCCCCTTTACCCCCGCGCTGCACAGCTACTGGTTCATGACGTCCAATTTTGACGTCAGTCAACTGCGATTCTGCTTTATGACTGGACAGCCCATATCCCTCCGCACCGCCCTATTTTAGCATGTTCAGTTGTAGTTTCGCTGCCGCTGCCGTTCTCTGCCTTTCGGACAAACCTCTGTAAGCGGATCAATTTGAGGAGCAAATTCGGACCTCTGGAGGTTAGTAATTGACTATGGAGCATTTTAATCCGTTGTTTTCGACATACAATATATCAGTAAGCTCCCCAACCCAGACTGTGCGAGTCTTGCGTTTGGCTGCGGAGGTATTTTTTTATTGAAAGGAGTGGCCAGGGCGCGCTAGCTGCTGCTAACTCGCTGGCTAGCTGTTCCAGACAGCTTTTGTGGCTGGATGGAAACGACGGGCTCTGCCCCTGCGGATCCTGACCGTAAAACCTAATCTCAGCGGTCGTTTCTGAATCCATATTCTAAAATCGACAATACAGTAAGTTGTAATTGTAGGTGATCGCGGACTAGAGCAAATAGAAACGCCTTTTGAAAGGATTCCGTTCACCATCGGTGTCTGACGCTGCAGCTCAGGTTATACCCGGTGGATGGATGTTGCGTTATTTCGCCCTCTAGACTCATAGATGGATCGCGATGATAGAAACTGATCGAGGTCGATATATTTATTGATATTGGGTTATTTTGTCGATATATAATATGTTCCTCCTTTTTTTACAGCCTGCAACGTTGCCGTGGGGGCATTGCATCGTTGTGTGATCCCGTGCTACACCCTCTCTTGACTCTTAACTCATCCACTCCCGGATTTCCCCATTTTTTCCGAGTCCCCCACTGAAATAAAAAAAAAAAACAGGAAATATGGAAAGAGAAGAATTTATTCTGATGGCCAAGCTGGCAGAGCAGACTGAGCGCTACGACGACATGGCCGAGCACATGAAGGAGGTTACAAAGAAAGGAGGGGTGCTGTCAAACGAGGAGAGGAACCTGCTCTCCGTCGCCTACAAAAACGTGGTGGGCTCCAAGCGATCCGCATGGAGGGTGTTTTCCAGTCTGGCAACCAAGGCCGAGGGCGACGAAGACACGAAGAAGGGCCAGATGGTCAAGACGTTCCAGGAGAAGGTGGAGAAGGAGCTGAACGAAGTCTGCAACGACGTCTTGGTACGTTTCAGTCACGTTTTGCTGCATAGAGGTAGATTTCATCACGCGTGCGAGGCGTTGATGAACCTCTCGAGTTAAACTGTGAGGGGACACGGGTAATTGTATGGCGGCGAAACCAGTAAAATTCCCATTTTAACGTCTCCTCGGAGCCGTGGAAAGGCAAAGCAAGACGTCATAGTGTAGTGCATCACTGTGAGTCAGTTCGCATCGGCTCGTTTCCTGTTTTGCTGCATCGAGGCAGCTTTGTGCACATGACATATCGATCGATATTTGAGGTAAGTCGCGAAGCCTTAGGGAGACGGTATAGTGGCGCAATTAGGTGAAATGGATTAAAAATCGTATTTAAAGTGTGCCCGATACCCCCCTCCTACTATTTAATATGCAAAGCGAGACGTCATCGTCTAGTACCACATGTCAAATCGCATCTGCCTCTTGTTTCCTGTGCTTTAAAAAAATGTCCTTTTAAAGCATGGGGAGGACAAGGAAGTATTATGTAGTCCTCCCACTGTTCCTGCCTTTTGGGAATCTGGATTTAGAACAATGGGCTTGAAACCCTGTGAGGGCGTGAACTGACAAAAGGTCATAGTGACTACACCAGAAAGGTGTGCCTGAATGGGTGGGGAGATTTTTCTCCTATAGTATGCGAAACTGTGTCGTGATCCACATCCATGTGGCACATGAATGCCAAGCGTTGGTTACTAACCAAACGCTGGAATGTACATGCGCTTAAAACCGATTTTCCCCATCAATCCCAGTTATTACAGATCACCCACCCGCCGCCCCGTTTGTCTGTTGCAGACTGATGCTCATTGATTTTAATCCTGCTTGCAAATTGGAGATTCATTTCTGTTAAGTCTTGGGGTGGAAAAAGGGCATTTAGAGGCAGCTTTTGTGTCTCCCTGAGAATATCCACTCATGCGTCTGTGACTCAGCTTTCAGTATCTGTGCTCCTCAGGGTTGACCGAGGAATTGTAAGAGGAGGAGGGTGTGTCGGCCCTCATGCCATAACTTGTCTGCAGAAGCCTGACGGGCTACTTATGCGCGCGCGCACACACACACACACACACACACACACACACACACACACACACACACACACACACACACACACACACACACACACACACACACACACACACACACACACACACACACACACACACACACACACACACACACACACACACAGAGGTGCAGAGACAGCCATAGACTCAGAGAGCTTCTTGTGTCCTGCCTCCTGTCTTTTTTTCTGCATAGCTGACTGCAAAAAAAAAAAAGGACGACAGACTTGCATTTCAGCTGAGAGCAGGGGGAGGCAGCAGAGGCTGTGGGACATCTCCTGAAGTGTAGTCACGACGGGACAGATGGGACCCCCCATTTTCACGATCAAGAGTTGATCTTCCTCTTTTTTCTTTTTTTTTTTCCTTCCCCTTCAATGTGGATGGCCTTTTTTGGGAAGAACTGGCCATTGGTATTAAGCATGGGTGTGGTCCTCTGAATTTAATATTGGAAATCCTCTCAGTCTCTCAGCGAGCATCGACAGATGTTCCAGCGTAGTCTTTTGTGTTGCGACTTGCTTTATATTTAGAATAGGGGGGGGGGGCAGGAGGGGATGTTTTGCTTTTGTTCCTTGCTGTGGTGAATGTAGATTGCAATCTCCCTGAGAATGTAATGAATGAATTAGTCTTTTCTATGCAGGGACATCAGCGTGGATATGAGGTAGATAACGCTGGTAGAGGCAGTTTTGCGGGAAATGTTCAAATACAATGCCACAATTCTTATATAAATTATTACAGAGGATTAAATTGTAGTGGAAGGTTGCATCCACAATCAATGTCGTGAAAAGCAGAAAAATCTTTCAGGGTTTATTTCACAGAAACGTATAGCAGAAAGATGTATCGTCTGATCGGAAATACAATTGCATGGAAAAATGAAGCACCCAAGATCTGAAAACGTGTCACTTCAACCACACCGTGTGAAATGTACTCCTCTTCAACGAATACATTTCTGGTGCTGTGTTGGACTGTGTCCAGCATCCTGTCCATCAATCTGGACTGTAATGTTTTCTGAGACGGCTATGCTCTGTCGGGTGCAATATAAATACAAAAAGAGATCATTTCTAGTCAAGATCCAAGTTCCATAAAACAAGGTTTTACCAGTATACGTAACTAAACCAGAGCTTTACATTTGGTAATGTTTGTCAAGATATGAAAACGCATCCACTTTCTCTTCAACCTGATGCCTCTCAGCTGAATGTTCAAGCATTTTTTGAAGCAAATTCCAGTGGTGCAATCCATCCATTATCTTACCTGGTTTGTACCATAATGGTGTCAGAGGGGGGGGGGGGGGTCTCTCTCGGGCACACATATGTTGAAGCCAGGGAAAACACTCTGGACAGGCCACGAGGCCATTATGCAGCACACACACCATTCATTTTTACACTCCTTTGGAGAAAACCCAGAGGTGAAGAACAAACAGACAAGGATTCTTGCTCTCAGGTGACGGCACCATTCACCAATCCACCATGTTGCCCCAGGCTTGTGGTCTCTGGTTGTAGATGCAAAGTCCAATTTCAGCTCGTTGACTTAATTGCCCACTGAGAAAACCGTGATGTTCTTCATTTTTCCACACTTTTTCCGTTGCTCCCAATGCAAAAGAATCAATTCCTAATGCGTAAAAGACATCCAAACGCAGAAGAATTAGAGCTTTAATGGTTCTGGTTTCCTGCGAGCGCCCAGGACTGAAATCAGAGCTGTGTGTGAAAGCACGTAGTGAGGATACTGGACTACTTGTCCATTGTGCTGTGCATTGCAGCGGAAGAAGAATGCGTAGCACTTGAGAGGCACGCACGTGTTTCAATTGAGCCCCGGGTCTTTGTGTCTATAAATGACTGGCTGTAGTGGCTGCTGGGGAGGGTCCGGAGCAGACCAGAATAGACGATTTTTCTCCCAGGGGTTGAATGGGGGAAAAGGTCCTTTTCTTTTTCTTTGCATTGAAGACGGCAAAAGCGTCTCAGTCGGGACTGTGATTACAGGCGATTCCGTCTCCAGCTAAAGTGCGCGGTTAATCTGCACCTCCAACCCGTTAATCTCGGCATCGGATGCGCTCTCACTGGCACAAATTAGCCGTCCGCACGAAGACGGCGGCCCGGGCGTAGCGGGGTGTTGAATCTGGGGCAGGAGACAGTTGGGTACACACGCACACAGGAGGCCTGGCCTGGTTGTGGATTATTTTGGAGCGGGCCTCGCTGAAAAAGGTCCGCACGCGGGGAGGGGTGGCCGGTGGTGCCGCGCCGGTGCATCTGACTGGATTTCTTTTGTCTCCACAGACCCTGCTGGAAAAACATTTACTAACAGAGGAGCTCGACAAGTCCGGCAACGAGGGCGACGAGAGCAAAGTCTTCTACCTAAAGATGAGGGGGGACTACTATAGATACCTCGCCGAGGTGGCCACGGGAGAGGATAAAACCAGTGAGTGTCCCGCCTCTCATTCTGTGTTTGTGTTTGTTCTTTTTTTTGGTTTTGTCTTATGGTGCCGCTCTCCCAGCACTCCCCTGTGCTGCCGCCTCATACTGGGCCTCTTCGCACTCCAAACAGGAATGTGTCAGATTTTGTCATAGAGCGAAGAGCTGGAAATGATGTCAAGTAGAACAATGTGTCACACTCGTGTGATCGCGGAGTCATTGGCTGAGCGGGTCCCTCAGCTTCTCCGCAGCAAAGTTCACTGGAAAATGACTCGTATTGGCACCAGGCTAGTACGTTAATTGTACTTTAAGTCTTAATGAAGATCCTCCCACAGTTAAAAAGTTGTGATCTTTTGTTCCGTTTTGTCTCTGAAAATAAGACAATTACAAACATTTACTGGCCATTAGTCTGTAAGATGTAAGTGGACCTTGACGTAATCGTACAGCAGGCTAACCATCATGTTCTGTTTGATTTCTCCAGAGACCATCGAATTGTCAGAAAAGGCGTACAATGACGCGTGCAAAATCAGCGATTTAAAGATGCCGCCCACACACCCCATCCGCCTGGGCCTGGCCCTTAACTTCTCTGTCTTCTACTATGAGATCAAGAACTCCCCGGACGAGGCCTGTAAACTGGCTAAAAAGGTTTGCCCGTCGTCTTTTATATCGCCCACTTAGCCGGGCCTTCAGGCCTCGGTCAGTGCACGTCTCAACTCTGTCCCTTCTTCTTTTTCTTGCCACCATCACCAGGCATTCGATGATGCCATAGCAGAGCTGGACCAGCTAAATGAGGACTCCTACAAAGACAGCACTCTCATCATGCAGCTCCTCAGAGACAATCTGACAGTGAGTGCCACTCTTGTGCTCGTGTAGCATCAGTGTCCGTCTTCACCGTAACTCCTTTCTTGAAATGGCTTTCCACCTGTGGGCCAGGCTTCAAGCTGCA
The DNA here is from genome assembly GCA_029224185.1 of Karalla daura. Taxonomy (NCBI): domain Eukaryota; kingdom Metazoa; phylum Chordata; class Actinopteri; order Chaetodontiformes; family Leiognathidae; genus Karalla; species Karalla daura. Next base: position 12,411,469 of record CM055199.1, read on the forward strand.
GCCCCAGGAATGGGAAAAAATGTAAATAAGGCATGCTCCATATCCCCCCCCCCCCCGGGTTCAGTAAAACACTGGCTGCAGTAAACGTCTTCTAGATGGATCATTGAAGCAGACCTGTGTATTGGCCCCGTGCTGTGTGCATAGTAACCACCAGTGAAAGTCATTAAGAGGGTGTGCCCGAATTATCGCCCATTCCAGCTCCCGTACATGGAGTTTGGCTTGTACCATGACATCTGCAAGGGAGAAAATAAAGGAACTAATCAGTTAAAGCTAGGTGGGGGTTGGGGGTGGGAGAGTGGGCAGAGAATGGATATATGACTGACTCGTTCGTCTCTCTCCTCAGTTATGGACATCGGACGGAGCTGCTGATGAAGGCGACGGCGGAGAGTCAAGAGAGGGTGACGACAAGTAAAAAAAAAAAAAAAAAAACAGAAAAAAACACACGCCCTGATTAACGGGGCCGTCTCCAAAAACAAGAAAAGGAAACAAAACTTTTTACACATTCTTCATTCCTTATTGCTCCACTCAAACATTCTACCAATGAAACCCTTTTGCTGAAAAGAGTTGATAAAGGAAATAGAAAAAAAAAAACAGAGCTTTTCACAATCCAGGTACAGCAACTGGTGAAAAGAGAAAACCCTCCATTCCTTTTGATTTGTGTTTTGTCCTGGCCTTCCCATTTGAGCAGTTTCAGCTGTAGAAAAGTGACTGATAGCTTGACGTGGTCTCAGAATCCCAGCTCAATTTTTAGAGGCAGTAAAAAAACAAAAACCAAACTCAAAAGCCGACCATTGAACAATTGGAAACTAAAAAAAGTCCCACCAAAACGAATTCTTTCTCAAATTAAAAAAAAACCCAACAAAAAATCAAAATCTGTCTCTATTATAAGTTATGTGGTACGGTTACAACAGCTGAAGTCCAGAGCTTCAAACGGATTCAATTCTCATACTGCAGGGAAAGCTAGTGCACTTTACATGCTGGCAACAAATACTGTATCTCAGCCAAGTAGTGCCAATTGGTTAAAACGTCACTTTCTGCCCTGGTTATGATGCCACTCTTTCACTGAAGCATGCCTGTCTGGGGAGTGGGTGGGTGGGTGTTGGGGCTTATCTTTTCAAAAATGCAGGGACCTTTTTAATGGGAAGAAGACAATTCTGTCATGCATGTCTCTTGTGATATTACACTGGAATGGGAACAAATGCTGTAAAACACACCAAGTCCAGGTGTCAAGGTTTAGTCATTTTCAATGCAGGTTTGTACACATCCTCCAAAGGGTGATCTGTTAGTCTGTCCAGTGATTGTCATTAGAGATTCGGACCACTATTGTTTTGCTATTCATTCAATTGTAGTCCCCAAGAAGCCTTATGGAACTGTTTGAATCCCTATGTATCAGCTATGTTAACACAAATAAAAACATTTTATAAACCAAGTTCATGGTCTGTCTTCATTCATTTGATTTTTCTTTAATTAATATATACTGCAGCTGTTTGTGGTAGATATTGTCAGTGCAGCTGATGTCTGCTGTGGCTAACTGGTGCCACGGAAGTCCTAAGGAGGAAGTGAAGAAAATCTAAATGAAAGTGAGAAGTGGTTTGCAACTACCTCTCTGGTCAGTTGACTGCAAACTGTCTAAACCCTTCATAGTATGAAACTTACCAGACTGGATCCCATAAGGTTTGTTCTCATGCTTAGTCCATTCAGCTAAATCGCTCAAATAAAACTGCATTGTCACAAGTTTATCTCAGGGCATACACAATCATTCAATCTCACAGCCAGGGGCCAATATGAGCTTCAAACTGACCTAGACATGTCCATTTGTGGACTGTGGGAAGAGTACTTGGAGAAAACAGGTGGAACACGCAAACTATACAAGTGAAAGTCCTTCATGCTGAGTCCCAAGAAGAGGAAGAGGAGTAACACCTGATTACCACCATGCAACGAATCAGACACATTCATTCATGTTCATTACCTACTTAACTCATTCATAATCTCAACACTTACTGTCTTCACACATCTGTCTCACATGTATGTATTTACCTGCTGCGATACCTCCTCCTATAGACCTGTTGCCACCTTAGTTCAGTCCTCACCTCTGCACAGACTCGGATGCTTTTCCATTCCATGCATTTGCAGTTTTGCACAGTGAATAGTCACGCACGCTGCTTCCTTTTTACCCCAATCACGTAAAATGTGTGTATTGATTCAGGGATACTGTGTATTTTGTATTACACAGATAACTAGTCATTCCTTTCGCTACCTCCCTATCAGACATGTTTTTTAAGATATGGTGCTAGACTCTGCAACGTGAATCTATCATCCATCCATTACAATGATGTTTTGAATAAAAGTATTTGTGTTCTTTTGTTTGTTTGTATGGACTGATGATTCCACTTGCAGTCAAATCATGAAACTGTTTTGAAAATAAAAACAGATTGTGTCTGTATACAGCAGGATATTATTAACAGTATTATTTGCTACCAGATTGTAAAATCATTATGACCGTGGATGTTTATAATGATTGTAATGATTAGTTGGTGATCTACGGACAGGTGTGAGACAGGCAAAACAGGTTGGTAAGGAGGGTTTAACTGACAGGTGATCAGGCAGGAATATGGATGGGGGGTAGATCAGACAGGTTAATGGACAGAGTGGGGAAGGTAGCTTCAAGAGAGCTGACAGGAAACTAGGAGTGTAAACAGGAAAAGAAACAAAGGGAACAGACAGGAAAACAAACTGTAGACAGAAAAGAGAACTAGGAACAAACAGCAAAACCAGAGAAGGGGAACCTGGCAGGAATGGGAACAGAATGAGGAGAGTGGCTAACCCTAACTCATGGTTGGCTAGCAGGTAGGAGAGCTAGTAACTAGGTAGGTAGCAGGTGTAGTCCATGAACCACCCACCCATCATCATTCATCCATCCATCCTTCTATCATCATCCATCACCCACTCATCCATGATCCATTCATTAACCTATCATCCACTATCCAATCTTTCAGTCGCTCTATCCATCTTTATCATCCGTCCACCCGTCTATCAATCTATCTGTCTGTCTGTCTATCTATCTATGAGCACTTCCATACTTGACTGTGGGTCTCAGCATTGTCTGTCTACAAATCAAAGGTCTGTTGTTTTACAGTCAGTTACATAGTGAACTCTCTTGTCTTGCACTGTGTGCTATAGTGAACCGTCTCTCTCTTATTTGACACTTAGTACCGTCGTGAGCAGTCTCTCTCTAGTCTGAACTATACTGAACTCTCTCTCTCTCTCTCTCTCTCTCTCTCTCTCTCTCTCTCTCTCTCTCTCATATCTTAGTCAGTACTGTAGTGAACCGTCTCTCTCTAGTCTGTACTGTACTGAACTCTCTCTCTTATCTTATCTTACAGTCATTACTGTAGCGAACCGTACGTCTGAGGTCTGGTTCTGAGTAGAAGCGGATGTTTTCCAAAAGCCGCACTTCCGGGTCGCTCCGCTAGCTCCACCAGGCAACAAACCAACCACAACTTGTGACAATGACTCGGCTGACATAGCTGTCTGTGTCTGGCCTTGGTCGAAATGTGGGGCACTCCGCTGGTCGTCCTTCTGGCGACTCTTTGTTGGACCAACGGCGCGGTGAAGTTAGATGTCCCCGCGGAGGACGATCACGAGGAGTTTGGTGAGTAACTTAGCGAGCTAACGCTAGCTTTGATGCTAACTGTCAAAAATATCTGGAAAATGGGGCGGATTTCACGTTGGGTGTATTTTACTGTGTTTAAAACGGATATTTGGCTTTCAGCCATTGTGTTAATGTTAGATTGTGCGTATGAAGCTTAACATTTGGGCTCGTCAGCTCCAGATGGTAGCATTTTCAGACCGTTATGTCAAATAAACAGCAATTTTCCGCCCTCCTCCTCCACCACCTCTCCTCCTCCTCCTCCACCTCTCGTCTATGTTGTCGTCCAGATGCTTTGAACTCCGTCCTGTCAGACTACGAGGTGCTGCCTTGGTCAGGCCTCCAGCTGCACTCTGTGAGGAAGAGGGACCTGGACACCCACTCCCACCTGGAGCGCCTGGTCAGCTTCAGAGCCCTGCACAGGTGAGATGAGAACCTCTGTGATCTGAGATCACACCTGAGTCCACGTCCACCCATCACCTGCTCTCTGGCCTAATGGTGTTGTGGCTATCGCCATCACATCGTAGGGACAGGTTTGCAGTCCATCACAGAACACTCAACCTTCGCTTTGTTTTAGTTTTTGTCGATGATTTTTTTTTGTCATCTACTGATGGATACTTCTGTGGGGTAGAGGAAGTTATTGAATTGAAAACTTATCAAATCTGGGATCTGAAGGGTGTTTTCGTGGTTGACGTGCTGGTGTTAAGTCAGGAGAGTTTCATTATGTTTCCTTGGTGGATTCACTGGTGATCTGGAAGAGAGATATGTTCTGAAGATGCCAAAGGCCATTCTGATCAACCAGGATAATCCTCTTCACAACGCCTTGATAGTCCAAAAGCAGAGGTGGTGGATGCTTCTTTATCCTTCAGCCATCAGGCCTTTTCATTTGTTAGATGAGCCGCCAGACAAATAAGAAATTTCCTTTGGGGATCAATAAAATCATTCCTCTTCCTGTTCCGGTGACGGATCTGTAAAGTCACTCTGAGTGGTCTTGGTTTTAGTGGTCTGATGTATGCACAAAATTTTGATACTCTTAGTTAGTATGGAGCCATGGGTATCTCTCAAAATCGCAAATATGTCTCTTAAGGGTACAGTTTACTGGTGGGTAGCACTGTTGTGGCATGTTGTATTTTATATGAGTGTAAAATGTAATAGGGAAACAGACTGGGGATGTTCTCTAAAAGGGCACTTATATGTAGACCCAAAACAAACACGAACATGGACATGAAATCTCATTGACAGTGAACCATAACTCAGATTGTTGTACAGTTACAGGTCCCACCTGAAATATGTGCTCCAATAAAGAAACATTGCCTTCCTCAAACTCTTCTCTTCTCATGTGGTTTTAGTCTTATCTGAAGGCGCGTAACTCCTCGGCGTGTGAAGGCGTAACCGAGTTTCGTTTCCTCCTCTTTTCTGTCTTCAGAAATTTCAAGTTGTACTTGACCACCAACACAGGACTCTTCACCAAAGACTTCAAGGCCGTGTTCGTGGATAAAAACGGCCAGGAGAAGAACTACGACGTCCAGCTTCAGAACTACTTCACTGGCCATGTCGTCGGTAAGTGACTGAAGATGCGTCCATGTGTCCTTGATGTTGCTTCTTTTTAGAGTTTGCTGTTTCATGCCTTTTCTTGTATCTCACCTCGTCTGTTTTTGCAGGAGAAGAGAACTCGCGTGTGCAGGCACACATGGAGGGAGATGAGTTCTCTGCTCACATTCTGACGGAGGAGGCAGAGTATAACATAGAGGTAAGAAATGGACTCTTCCCACCATACACAGGTCAAAGGCAGTGAACACACCTTGATCAGGTCACCAGTCCATCTCTCACTCACACACACACACACACACACACACACACACACACACACACACACACACACACACACACACACACACACACACACACACACACACACACACACACACACACACACACACACACACACACACACACACACTATTACCTCTGACATTCACACTCATTCACTCATTCACACTCAGACAGACACTCAGACACTGTGAGAAACCAGAATACCCTCATACCTTCTTAATGTCAGTGAAAAAGGAGAATATATATATAGTATCACAATAGATAATATCACAATAGAACCTGCCCTTCCCACCTCTTATGTTGTCATTCCACCTCTTTATCCTTATCTTCATGGTTCCTTTCATCAGATTTTTTTTTTTGTCTTAAATGCCATCTCTCTTTTTTTTTTCCCCCCTCTCACTCCAGCCCCTGTGGAGGTTCACAGAATCGCCGTCCGACGGCAGGCTGCTGGTGTATCGCTCGGAGGACATCAAGAATCTGAGCCGCATCGCCTCTCCCAAAGTGTGCGGCTACGTCCACGCCGAGGCCGACTCCCTGCTGCCTGAGACGGCCCGGAGCGAGGCTGACGGCCTGGACGTGGAGCAGGAAAGAGGTGAGATGTTCTGTCCTCTTCTCTCACTAGACGTGCAGAGACGGGGAGAGAGAGAGAGAGAGAGAGAGCTCGTACTTGTGCTTGCGTCGTGAAAATGCGTGGGAGGAGGAGGAGGAGGAGGAGGAGGAGGAGGAGGAGGAGGAGGAGGAGGAGGAGGAGGAGGAGGAGGAGGAGGAGGAGGAGGACGGAGTGTATATGAGGGGGTTCAGAGATCAGAAACTGTGCGGCCGCCAAGGTGCTGCACTCTTGCGTCTGATCCGCAGAGAGCAGATAGAGAGTAGGAGGATAGCAAACGTTTAAGGTGGAGAAGAAGGAAGGGAGGAGGAGGCTGTAGTAGTGAAACAAGAGCAGTGGGCGTCGGATTCTGTAACAGTCACTTTAATAAAAGCCTTTTTCTCTGTAAAACCTTGACGATGTTATGCACACGCGCACGCACGCACGCACACACACACACACACACACACACACACACACACACACACACACACACACACACACACACACACACACACACACACACAGCTGACAAGTGGGTATTATGTAAGGGCGACGTGCTTTTTTATCCTCCGGTGCCGATTTGGAGATGTAAAGCACAGAGCAGTGATGATGTACCGGAGGGAGGAGGAGTCTGCAACACCTCTCACTGGCTGCCGGTTGAAAGCACTCATTGGGGGATAGGAGTGGAGGTGAAGGTTCTTATGGAGGAGGCATTAAAATTCATGGAGGCCGGGCCGGCCAATGAGATGACTGAGCTGTCGCTGGTCTCCCACGGCTTGTTGTGGAAGCCAGGGCAGCGCTCACCCACACTCCTCAACAGCCAAGTGTGTGATGTAATGGTCAAATGGGATTTCTTTCTGCCTGCCGTCCTCTCTTGCTAAGTCTTCAACCGCAGACCGTTTGAAGAGCAGTGGATGTCTGTAGTTACCGTTTTTATTTTGTGCTTTCAGCCCCTAAAACGTAAGAATCTGCTGCATCATTTTAAGATGGATATGGAGGAGAGAGGCATCAGCTGTGGCTGACAGACCTCGTAATTTTCTCCACCTCTTTTCTTGGCTTTATGGTACCTGGTGAATTCTGCCTGAACCCTGTTAGCAAACTGCAAAAACAGAGCTTTAATTCCACTATGGACCGACTCTTACATGTATGTTCCTCCTGCTCTGAAAGGAAGCCTGACTGTATGAAGACGCCAAACATGAAACTGCATTGAACTAAAATCCTAAATCACTAAGATTGCTTAAAATAACTGCTCTAAAAGCTAGAATTTGTTTCAGAAGATTCTGTCTCATTCATTCACTCTCAACAGCCTGCTCAGAAAGTGCTTATTGTATTGTAATTTACAGTTGAATATAGTATAAAGAAAAATATAAAAAAGAATATGTAGGAAATGTAATGTATAAAGCTGTCCCTCTAGGACGGGATGTAGAGGGACTCAAGCTACGCCTTTTTTTATTCATTTTTTTTTATGTTGAGTACATATATTATTACCTTATTTTACTCGAAATAAGTGCAGTTACTTATGCACACATCTTGACAATGCTAACGTTATATAAGGGTGTGTGTGTGTGTGTGTCTATATATGTGTGCTGAATTCTTGGTTGAAAAGCTTAATCGGTGCACAGATTAACAAAAAAGAAGACGTGCTGCTAAATGAGAAAATGAGGCCAATTAACAATGGGATGCCAGAGTGTGGCCTCATTGTTCAACTCAGTGTTTCACAGTGTACCACATGTATTAAAGCCTTTCAGTCTTCACTGTGTTTCCTCCTCCACAATATCCTCTGGAAACCCCAGGAACAAAATGTACATGACGGGGAAGAAAGGTCTTGAAGACGTCTTGAAGGTCAGGTCTTTGACCTTCCTAGGTGGCCTGAAGCACAGGGCGTGGGTGTCGCATGCAAAGATGCAGACGCTGGTTTGCACCATTAATGTAAAGCCATAAAACCCCGGGAGAGGGGATTAAAAAGACTGAAAGCATTGGACAGCTGCCAGTCCACAGTGCAGCACCACCTGCACTCGGTGTCCTGGGGGTTGGTTGTAATGCGGCCTCTCGTCTCCCCCTCTGGCGAGTGCGCTCCCAGAGCTCCTCTCACAAAATGTCGTCCGGCTGATCGTTCGAGGCCGCGGCCTGACCCAACGCAACGAGCCGTCAAACCCAGCAGGAAAGACTCGTCGTTTGGTCTCCTCGGTTAATTCTGTTAAGATCCTCTGCAACATTTTCCCATGAAGACCCAACCTCTTTCTTTCACCCGACGCGGGAGGTAGAAATCCCGCGTCTTAAAGGATCGCCCTGTGAGTGACTGTTGGCCTATTGCGCAATCCCCGCTGTACCATAACAGGCCAGAGCCCAGCCCGAGGCTCCTCTGATGCATGCACCATCCTTACAAAGATGTGAAACGTCCCTCTGAGTTCACGTGTTGCGCGTCTCCCTTCCCAGAGCTGCACCACAGACAGAAGAGGCAGACTCACGACCACAGGAAGAACACCTGCCCCCTGCTGCTGGTCGCTGACTACCGCTTCTTCGAGCACATGGGTCGAGGCCAAGAGAGCGTCACGCTCAACTACCTGGTCTGTCCCCACCACGCTATGGCCAATGCATGCACGTTATTGAATATTATTTATTCACTTTGTTCATTGTCTGTTCAGACAAGAGAACACCGTAGTACGTGGCCTCCAGGCTCCTGTATCGGCACACACAGTGTAGTTCTAGTAATCCTGATCTATAATCATAATAATAATAACAATAACGATACAAATGTGTATATCACTTCTCAGATTGAGCTGATTGATCGAGTGGACGACATCTACAGGAACACAAGTTGGACAGATGAGTTCAAAGGCTACGGGGTCCAGATCCAGCAGGTGGGTGTAGCGGGCTGTGTTTGTTGATTGGACTGTAGCTCAGGCCGGAGCTGTGGAGCCGAGGCTGCCGCCGTCCCTCCGTGGCTTTGAGAGCAGCAGCTCGACGAGGAACTGTTAAGCTTTTGTGCGAGCCACGTGGGGTAATTTAATTTGTTCCACAGGCTTTGGAAATGAATGGAGACACTGTCTGACGCTGCGAGTCCTCGCTTTTCTCACTCAGAAGATATGCATTCACTTGGCTGCCATTTCCCAATTCCCCTCGCCATACACATGGACACGGGCCACTAATAGGCCGCTTTGAACCCCCCCATGCGTTTCTGTGGAGGAATCTCACGAATCCGGGGCGTTAGGAAAGTCACAGATGTCCTGAATCTGAATTGTCTGAATCCATCTCTGCAGGCTCAGAGGCACTTGTGACCAAGTTTAATGCAAGACTAGAACATTGAGAGAGAAAAAAACAGACAAAACCAAACCAGAAAGTTGAACACTGGGTCAGCAGAGGGTTTGGGCGGGTTGAGTTCCATCACCTATTGATATCAAGTATATGTACCAATATGAACCGATGAACGATGTGTGTCATTGCTGTTATGAACCTCTGCTGTCAGATCATCATCAACAAGGAGTCCACAAAGCCTCCGTCTGACCACACAGGCAGCGACTGGGTCCACTACAACATGAAGGACAGCCCGACCAGTGGGAAGGAGGTCTGGGATGTGAAACGGCTGCTGGAGGTGAGAAAGACAAGTATTTAGAAAGAGCATGATCGGGCACACAGCATTCACCCTGAGAGTTGCATGGTGGTACAAACCCTCACCTGGGATCATGACATTGTCTTTCTGCCTGGCAGCAATTCAGCTCAGATATAGCCGACAACGCCTCCACCGTGTGTCTGGCCCACCTGTTCACCTACCAGGACTTCGACGAGGGCACCCTGGGCCTGGCCTACGTGGCCCCGTCCAAACCTCAGGCCCTGGGCGGCCTCTGCCCCAAACGTGAGGACACGCGGCCCGGTGCCACTGCAGGCTTCAAGCTGTCCAGGCTAACCAGGGAATCCTAATCTCCTGTGTGTTTCTCTCTGCTCATCCCGTAGCTTATTATCCATCTCACTCCTCAAAGAAGCCCAGCTACCTCAACACGGGCCTGACCAGCACCAAGAACTACGGCAAAACCATCCTGACCAAGGTCTGTTCTCCCAGTCATGCTCCATGTGGGGCGGACACACCTTTATGTGTGGGTGTCACCAGTAACAATGTCAGTCTGTCTGGATCGTGACTCATCGGGCACCAGCGCTCCTTCAGACATGCTAGCCAGACAACTGAGAAGTTGAGCCCCCACAGTCTCTGCTTTTAACAAAAGACCTTGTGTCAGGATGTCACTCTGTGTGCACTGAGAGCGGCCAGCGTGTGCTTGTGTTCCATCAGGAGGCAGACCTGGTGACCACTCACGAGCTGGGCCACAACTTCGGGGCCGAGCACGACCCCGACAACATCGCCCACTGCGCCCCCAGCGACGACCACGGCGGGAAGTTTGTGATGTATCCCATCGCCGTCAGCGGAGACCACGTCAACAACAAGGTAGGGCAGCTTGGTGTGGAGCTGCTGGGAGTCTGGAGGATGCAAAGTGGGATCCTGTGTTTGTTTGAAATGGGTGAAAATGTGTAAATGTGAGTCCCAGTCGGTGCACTTCACCACCCAGACACTGCTGTTTGTCTGCTGTTCCGCATTGAAAACTGCAGCCTGACTCTGCGTAAAGCGTTCTCTTTCCGGCCACTGATAACGTAAGCATTTGCTGACATAACAAGCCTAACTCCTGTGTTTGTTCTATTTTAGCCTCTTAGCCGTCCTTTGTCATGTAACTCTTTTGGATCAGATTGGATTACATTCAACTTTGTCATTGCAGATGTCACAGACACAGCAATATTCAGATTACTCCCAACCAGAAATGCGGAGTGCGTTTGCGTAGTAATAAACCAAAAGTACATTAAGTGCAGGGACGTCATGATAAACGAGGAGTAAGGTACATCAGTGTTTATTATGACAGTTATGTACAGTGGTACTGCTTCTTTGTCTATATATTTATATATTAGAGCGTGCAGATGATGATGATCTCTGGCCGCTGTCTGCTTCCTCCCCTCGGCTTGCAGCGTTTCTCCATGTGCAGCAAGATCTCCGTGGGGAAGACGCTGAGTTCCAAGGCACCTCTGTGCTTCAAGGAGAGGAACAGCAAGGTGTGCGGGAATTCCCGAGTGGAGGAGGGTGAGCAGTGCGACCCGGGGCTCCTCCACCTGAAGAACGACCCCTGCTGCACGGCCGAATGCCAGTTCAAGCGTGACGCTCAGTGCAGGTACGAGCTCGGGCCGGACGGGGCGAGAGTCAGACGTCCCAGAGCCCTCACTGATCTGTCTCTACCCCCCCCCCTCCACAGTGACAGAAACAGCCCCTGCTGCAGGAACTGCAAGTACGAGGAGCAAGGGATCAGGTGCCAGGAAGCCATTAACGCTACCTGTAAAGGCACATCACACTGCACCGGTGAGCGCCCCCTGCTGGCCGAAACGGGGAACCGCCGCCCTCGCTTGAAAGCGTCCGCTGGGAGCCGTGAACGCTCTCAAATCTCTGCCCGATGTTGTGGTTTGCCCCTTCAGGCGTGAGCAGCGAGTGTCCTCCTCCCACCAACGCCAAGAACAACATGACGTGTGTGGACAACGGCCGCTGTCACAACGGGGAGTGCAACCCGTTCTGTGAGGCCGTGCAGAACCTGCAGTCCTGCGCCTGCAACGGTACAGAGCAGAGCCCTCAGAAGCTGGAGAGGGGCACGTGAAAGTCAGGAAAGAAAATGCAAAAATATGACTAGATTCCTGAAAGTGCCGAATGGGGCGTTAAATCCAAAATTGTAGCACCAAAGCAAGCTAGTAAAACGCCAAAGTAGATGGGAGTTTTAACTTTGTTAAACATTTAAATAAACTCCAGATGTATTGTTGCTGACCTTAGCAGGCCCATCCTTTACTTTATGAGTAAATTAGATTTAGGTGAGATGATGCCGTGGCCTCATAAACAGACTTTCCTTTTACGAGCCAGTGAATCACTCTTTTGCTTTGATCGCTGGAAAATAATCTGGTTTTAGGTTATTTGCTATTCCGCCATGTGAGTTTGTCTCCTCCTCCTCCTCCTCCTCCTCGTCTCGCAGAGACGGAGAACTCCTGTAAGGTCTGCTGCCGAGGGAAGGACGGCACCTGCTCGCCCTTCATCCAGAGCGACGGCAGCTTCCTCTTCCTCCGCAAAGGGAAGCCCTGCACCGTGGGCTTCTGTGACGAGAGCGTGAGTGACGCAGTCGCCCAGACACGCCGCCAGGGCTTTGCAGTGGCACCAAATCTCCAATTCTCTTCTTCATGTTTGTCGGGCCCAAACAGGGGAAATGCATGAAGCAGGTGCAGGACGTGATCGAGAGGCTGTGGGACTTCATCGACAAGCTGGACATCAACACGTTCGGTGGGCTAGCTTGATCATGATGCAGTGTAATGTTTACAGTTTGAGGTTGTCAGATATCACAGAACCTTTTCCTCCCCCAGGGAAGTTCCTGGCTGACAACATAGTGGGCTCCGTGGTGGTGTTCTCCCTCATCTTCTGGATCCCTCTCAGCATCCTGGTGCACTGTGTGGTGAGGAGCTGCACTTTTCAATAGCCGTGCGGGGCCTCAGAGTCCAGCCAAGCTTTGACGATCCCCCTGACTGCTGCCCCTCTCTGTGCAGGACAAACGGCTGGACCAGCAGTACGAGGAGAACACAAAGTGCTTCTACTACCCTCCCAGTGTAAGTTCCACACGCACGCACGCACCCACCGTGCCTGTGCACTGGCCTTGCCGCCACTCTAACCACACTAATATGACCCCCCCGCCTTGCTTTTCCTAAACACACTGAGCGACCAGGCAGAGAGAGGAGGCGTGAGCGGGGAATGTCCGGGGGTAGGTCTGCTCGAGCACAGGCCGCTGTCAGTCAGATCTAGTCTGCACAGTCAGAGCTCTGAAGGCTTGAACACTTGAATCATTCACTATCACTATAATATTCAACACTGCTGGGGACACCCCAAGACCATAAATCAGAATAGAGAGGCCGTAAGAGAACGTACTAGTAGTCCTAAAGTAGTTGACAAGCAACTATCATATAAATACTATTAGATGCAACACTCCGCACTTGTATACTATAGTAAAGATCCACTCACTCTAAAAGTCATTTCACCTGGTTTGAACCTAGTTGGGACAGGGTTAGCGGTCTAGTCCTGCACCCCAGAAGCACCTGTAACCAGGTTCAGCAGTAACAGCCAATAGCAGCGTCCCGAGTCACTGTGGGCTGTGCGCCTCTCAATGACCTGTCCATCACTCTTTGCCTTGGCCCCCCCCCCCTCCGTTCTCACTGGAACTGCAGCAGATGGTGGAAGTGTGTAGTAGAGCTCCCGCCCTAGGTGAGTGCGTGCGTGCGTGCGTGCGTGTGTGCGTGTGCGTCGCCACGGTCTTGGTGTGTCTGTTTCTCCCCGCGTGCGTTGCCGTCCAGTCTCGTGGTGGTGCATGGTCGCCGGCCCTATGTCGGGGATACCCCCCCGCCCGCCCGCCCCCCCCCACGGGGCCTCTCTCGCTCCTCGACGCGATCGCCGACCCGCTCGCTCAGCTCAGGCGAGGCAGAGGAAACCGCCGCGAGGTGGCTATTGGCTCGTGTGGGATCAGGGGTCACGGCGAGGAGGCGAGACGGCGTCCCGGGAGTATTCGGACCGAGAGAGGGCCGAACAGGTTTGCACCTTGTCGTCCGCTGTGAAACCTGACGCGATGTGTGTTTTGTTTCGTTTTTGAGTTTGCATCTGCCGCTGTCCGAGTCAGTAACACGAAGAGGGTGTCTCGTTCGTTCTTTGTTTGAGCGTCCTTCTTTTCTTTGAGTGGCTGTCTGCACTGTGTCATGCACTGTTGTGGGTTCAGTGGGGAGGGGGGGTCCCTCGGTCGACCTTTCTCAAGGCAGACGTGTGGCCCGGGAACATGCGTAACAATGGCTTCAGCCTGTTCTTGGTGCTTGTGCTCCTCAATAGACTGCAGCCATGTAGTTCCACCTCTCCACTGTCCACCCTCAGAAATGTTTGCTCTACTCATTCCCTCCAGAAATTGGCTTCTAACGATGATGATACAGGGTATCTGCGGGGTCGTAACATGTATTAAAAGTTGATCGATCCATTTTAGTAAAATTGTAGCCCTTAAAATGTATTAAAAAGTCTTAATCATGAGGCATTTTGTTGGTATTCCAGCTCTTTCCACGTATTTTGACTGGAAGAAAGTCTGGTGTATTGAGTCAGAGTCACTAATTGTGACCAAATATTTTAATGATCTTTGCCTTTGGTTTGATTTATCCTTTTGGAGTTTTGTTCCTTCAAGCCGAACTGAGGTCTGTTGTATAGCTGTGCCCTATAGATTAAATTGCAAACTATAATTAGAAGTTTAAGATGTGAGGCTGTTCACGAGGTCTTTAAAAAGGTCTGTGAAGTGAAATGAACTCGAGGACTCGTGCAGATACCCTGTGGTAGGACAGAGACAGCAGGACATCTTTACCTTTTCTGTGACTCCATCTCCATTCCGACATTGAAGCATGGCGACCAGGAGACCTGTAGTCAGAGTCAGAGGTCGGGGGTGAGCCTGGGCCTGACGTGTCGCTCTCCGCTCCGCAGAGTCAAGAAATGCTGAGCAACCTCGAGTCAGCGTCCGTGCGCATCGTCAAGCATCCTCAGCTTCCCTGCTCCTCCGCCGGCCGGATCGCGCACTACTCCCAGCACCCCCAGCAGGTGCAGCAGCTGAGCCAGGCCGCCCCCCCCCTCCTTCGCAGCCAGCAGCAGCAGCAGCAGCAGTACCCCGGCCCCCGGCCCGAGCTGCGGCCCCACCCCGGACAGCGCCGGGCCGGGCCTGCGGATGGCCACCATCCAGGAGGACACCAGCAGCGGCTCTCACCTGGGAGAGGAGGGCCCGTCGGACGATTTCACAACCGCAGGAGCCTGCTCGTCGGCTATGAAGTCCTCCTACGAGGATCTGACCGAGCAGAGCCAGTCGGCCCGGGACCGGCGGCGCCTCAAGAGGCAGGACTGCATTGACACTAAAGAGACGGACTGCTGAGAAGCCGAGGACCAGCCCCGACTCACGGTTTAGGGAACATGTCGCAAACGTCTATGGTCTTTCTTATCCCAAGTACCGGACCCAAGGGTTGAGAGGTGGTAGCAGTAGCAGCCCAGCACAACAACAACAACTTCAGTCGGCATTAAACGTGACTGTGGTTGAACCACCATGCAGATAAAGCATGATTTCATCTCAGATCTGTTGGATTGTCTCTGTGAACCTGTGGTGTGTTTGAGTCCTCGTGCCCCAGGCTTGGATACACCATCGGAGTAAATGCTGTCGTCACCCAGCGCTTAAATGGTTTTCCAGTCGCAAAAAGATCAAAAAAAAGAAGAAAAAAAACCCCTAAAAGATGTGCAATTTCAAACAACACATAACATTAACTCTGCCTTTACTTCTCAAAGTACTGTCTTATCAGATTGCTCCACTACAGTAGAACAGGTGAATAATGTGATGTTCTAGATGTTGTCAGTGAGGTTATGTTCCACTTTAGGGAGACATTTCAGTGTGTCATGAAGCACCACACGCTGAGGTCAGACCCAACAATGACCTGAATCTCCGCGTCATATCTGCACATGAAGTATTTTCACATCACCGAGGACTGGCACTAGTTCAGTGTAAATGTTCTAGTAGAGCCGTGTGGTTGAGTAGCTTGTGCCGCCGATCGGACCCGTTAGTGGAACGCTTGCTCTGTCTGATGCTGTGCGAGGATCGAGTAGTGGTCGCCACCAGTGTTATCTTTTGTTGTTTGTTGGTCACGATTTCCTCTCTGCATGGTTTGATTCCTGTGCAAAACGACTGTGCCTTTTCTGATTTTGTGCCTGGTCTGCCGTTCCTTCAGAGTCCACTCATTCTGATTCAGTTTTCCAGTGGTCGACCATGAATCCAGACAATCCTGAACTTCATTTGAAAAGATACTGCCTGAGGTGCTTGAATTTCTTTCTTTTCTCTTTTTTTTTAATGCTTGGTTTTCTCTTCTGGTGCCTATTGTGGGTTATACGCCTCTTTATTTAATGCTGTCTAACCACTGTTGCTCGCTGTGCCACATGTTGAAGCTGTAATAATATGTATTTAACTGTAGGTCAAGTTAAAGTAGGTAGACCGTAGCTAATATTGACTCTACTGGATGGATATGAAGCGTTACACAAGTGCAGCTGACCAGTGTGGTTCATTCTGATGTGTGTATGTTTTTAAACTTCCTATGCATACAAATGTCCACTTTGATTTCCAGTTATTTTTTTAAAGTGTCTTGCTTGAATTAGTTGCACCTCAAAATTAAAAAAAAAATCTTTATTGTCTTAAACATTAAAACATTGGATGTGTACAAATCCCTGCCTCCTTGTTTTGAGCCTCTCAGTTCTCCAGTGCATTCGCAGAGTGCCACGTGACGCTGAAGCCTTCACTTGTCACAGAGGAGGCTGCTCTCCGGGCTTTTGGAGTCCACGTCTCCCCAGTAGGGCAGGATGAAGGGCAGGCCAGACACACGGCTCTCCAGTAGCCCCCACAGGTGCTGGGCCACAAACTGGTTTCCCTTCTCTGAGAGATGCAGCCCGTCCGAGAGGTAGACAGAGTAGTCCTGAGGAGCAGAGGTCACATGAGGGCTTATTCTGATAGGCCATGTTAAAATAAACAGCCAAGAAGAAACTGATTTGAAATCACTGATATGTTTTCTTTTGGGAGACCTAGAATGAGAAACCACCTTTACATTGCGTCATCATGTCCTCATTTATATGTAAATTTAAATGGCAGCTAAAAACGAGCAAATCTGAACAGTTCAGATGAGTGGCAGGCAAGACAGACAATCGACATAAAGCTGCAATATTTCAGGTTTCCATATAGGCATGAATCAGATTGTGTATAAACAGCATGACATTCCCACACCAAATATAGGATTTAAATAGCAATTCTAATTAAACCAGTTTTCCATAGTTTCTATGGTGTTATATTCTATGATGTTCCATGCTATGCTTTTATTGTGAAATTCCACTATCGGAGTAGAGTGTCACAAATGTATGTCCATGGTTATTGTTGCCAGAGATAAATAAAAGAAGAAGCAGAGCTACAGACGGCTACAAAGTTACAGTGCTGGTACTGGTTGGTCGAACAGGATAGACTATTATCAGTGTGAGGAGGCCATCACAACATATGGGATGCTCACCTGTCCGTCCTTTTGCATGAGAGTCCAGAGGTCCAGGACGTCTGCACCGCACTGACCAGCAGCCTGCACACAGGCCTGGGCGTACTGCCCCGCCACAGAGTTGTGCCGATTGAGAGGAGACCCTGGAGAGAAAGGCGAAGAAACTGTCTTTTCGCAGGCCCGGACTGTAACAACTGTCAGCGTCAGTGACGAGTAACCATCTCTATATGATCTCTACCTTTGAGAATGCACTCCTTCTCCCAGGCGGCCTCATGAAGAGGTGGAGGGGTGATGAAGATCACCCTGTCTGCTGTCACTCCGGCTGAAGCCAGGAGCCTGGTGATCTCCGTCAGGTTCTCCGAGTACTCCTGCACAGGGACGTGCTGCTGAGGGTTTTTATCTGCAAGACAGGACCCGACATCCATCAACTCATGATACACACATGAAGAAAGGCTATACACTGAACTAAACATACTGAACCGTACCTTCTAGTGCACAGTCGTTGGCTCCAAAGAAGACCGTGACAGCTGCTATGTTGTTGTCCTCTGGGCTGTGACAGTTGATGAGGCGAGGGAGAATTATCTTGGCCCATCTGGAGTTGTAGCCAGAAAACCCTCTGTTCACTACATCACACTTCCTGGAGGCAATATATACATAAGTGAATATACACATATCAGTCAAGATCAAATCAATAACATTTTTAGTTTAAAAGTCTGAATAAGTGGATAGCAAAAATTCATCAACAACTCACCTGGCGAGTTTATTGGCCAGTTCTGCTCCCCAGCCACTGGGTTGAAATGAGAACTGTAAACACAGTCATTGTTCCTGGATTGTAAACTTCTGCTGGACACAATCACTGACTGGACTGCAGCGAACACGCAGCGTGGTATAAGTTTAAGGACGTGTTTTTTGCATGACTTACCTGCGTGATAGAATCCCCAAATAAGATCACTTTGGGCCAAATCACAGGTCGGAACTTAGACATCATGAAGTCGCTAGCTGCATAGCAGACCGGACCTTCCGGTGAGAGAGCAGAGGGGGCGTGTCCCCAGACTTCACAATAAAAGTCCGAACATGAGTCTGATACTGACACTGGATTATGAAGATATTTAGATAAATACTGCACTGTAATATAATACTACTACTTATAATAATAACAATGTTATATACTGCTACAACTGCTACTTCTACTCATGTTAATGATAATAATGATAATAATAATATAATAACAATTTTAATCAATACATAAATAAATTAAATGTTTCACTAACACCTTACCTTACACTGTTGCTATATATAGGAAAGAAGCTGTAAAGAAAAGGACATGAAGCCAGTGTGTAACAAACACCTTACTTAACATAACAGTCTCCTTACTTAAGACTAACCCTAAACCCTTCCCCTTAAACTAAACCTTAACCCTAAACCCTAAGATCAAACTGACACTAACTTTACCCTAGATTTTAACTTAAGTCCTACCATTAAACCTTATCCTTAACCCTAAATCCTTAAACAAAGACTGGTTTTGCCCTAAACCCCAACGATAAGCTCTAACTCCAAATCCTACCCTAACCCTTCACCCTGACCCAAAACACAAATGTTTAACCTTTTCTCTATACCTAGCTGCTGCTCATCGTGGCCAGGACATCTTTGAAAGGGAAGATGAGGTTGTTTATTTCAACTGATCTCTTCCTGGATGTATAAAGGATAAACATGAAAAAAAAAACATAAATAAATTCATAAACATTGTAACGTTCGTCATGCCAACATTTTTTCGCTCTCCCTCTCCGCCACTGGGGGCGCTGCAGCGCGGGAGCCTCCCTCCCCTACTCCTCCTCCTCCTCCTTCTTCTTCTGCTCCTTCCCCTCCAAACATGGCAGCGGCCTGGGGACCGGTCGAGAGGGGAGTCTACAACTTCGCTCGTAGAACATGTAGTCGCTACGTCCTGAAAAGTCAGAGCAGGCGAGGGAAAAGTGCGACGCAAGTGTCTTGTGTGTCCACGGCGTTTGTGCTGAGCGACATTCAACATGGCGACAGCAGAGCGAGCAGAGCCACCGCGGACACTTACACAAGGACGACGCCGCAGCTGTGCGGACATGGCACAAACACGGGGAAAGACTGTCTCCAGTCTACCAAAGAAGGCTCGCTTCATAAGAGGACTTCGCTGGATACTGTAGGTGGAAATCTGTCTCAGTGTCGCGACAAGTTTCGCAGGTCTACCCACAGCACGGGTCGGTGTTTGTGTTTGGGACAGTTTGTCTTCGTCAGGTCCTACAGCGGAGACGGAGCCTGGTCCGAGCCTCTCTACAAGACCAAAACAGGCTACTATGAGATCCTGGAGGTGTCTCCCGCCGCCACCCAGGCGCAGATAAAGACGGCCTACTACAAGCAGTCCTTCATCTACCACCCCGACAGGAACTCGGGCAGCGAGGAGGCCACGGTCCGCTTCTCGGACATCAACGAGGCCTACACCGTGCTGGGCAACAAGTCCCTCCGGAGGAAGTACGACAAGGGTCTGCTGAGCCAGTCCGATCTGCTCACCACAGGCAGGCCCTCTGGAAAAGATCCGCCTCGCAGCTCCACCAGACACCAGACAGACAGCCGGAGGTCCGTGATGGGCCAAACCGCTCAGGATGAGATGTTCAACTTCGACAAGTTCTACAGATCCCACTACCAGGAGCAGCTGCAGAGGGAGAAGGAGCTCAAAGTCCGCAAAGAGGCCATGATGAAGAGAAAAGGGCAGAGCTCTGTGGAGAAGATGTCCTGGCTGTCCGAGATAGGGCCCGCGCTGATACTGCTGGCTGCCGTGATCATACTGGTCACCATGAAACAGAAATGAAGGAGGAGGAGGATGGAGGAAGATGGACCCTTGAATCATCTCCACCTTAAACACTGTAAAAACTGACTGGAGATCACACCCTGTCTGGTCTTTGAAGATCTGGTTCCTATTTACTGTTAAAGACTCAATTAGAAGAGAAAATTATGCCTGTAGTTGTCTCACAATGGAGACATTTCTAGGAAATGTACTCCCACTCTTACTTATTCAGTAGGGGCTACACACAGGGTTCAGCTTTAACCAATCACACACATTCATACACTGACACATCTGTTGGGACAATTTGGTGTTCCTTCAACATGTAGGCTGCGGGGGTCTGGGACTGAACCTCCATCCTCCTGTCCAGTATTTCAGATCTGTCTGCATCATGGATGATCTATGTGTGTCAGTATGTAGCCAGTAAACTCTGGTCTTTGAGATGATTCTTTGCACAGCTTTGCACCCAGTCTTACAGCCACACAGAGTGCAGCAGCAGGGACGAGGATGTCTTTCTCTCCGTTAAATCAACTTTGGTGGCATTACTTTATCTTTTGAGGAAGAACAAAATTGTAGAGATCGCACCTCGTCTGCTCTTTAAATGTAGAGACTGCCAATCTTTCAGTACAGAGGCACGAGCCTGTACCGTACAAGTGTAATTCAGCAGTCACCTTTGTCCTGAGTGCACACAGCGACAGAGGAAGATCAGCCGGTTGATTTACAACCTGGTCGTTTTATTATTTCAGCTCCCTTGGCTTTTATAAAGTCATCTGTCTATCAGATTTCTTTATTTTTAAATGGCTCGATTATATTTCACTCTGTTCCTATTTATGGAATATTTCTAGCAATACAAAATGGAAAGTGTTTGGGTGTGTATGGGTCGTATATAAGGACCCCGCTGCAGTGGGCTTATGGTTTATGCTCAGAAAGTTAAGGATGATAATGTGCAATTGATCATATTTATTGGGATAAATAAATGTTTCTGTTGTCCTGATATTTAATAAATGACACGTAAGCCGTGCCTGTGTAAAGCTGATGTCTCTGATCCAAGGTGATGTTGTGCAATCATGCAAGACATATTTCCGAAAGCCTTTATCCAAACATTAAACTATGAACACGTTTAATCCACAATGAAATTCACAGTAAACTTAACCTTAAATATCAGTGCCAGTTAATGGAGAACTAGTCTCAAACACAACACTACAGTGCATCACCACGAACAGTAGTAAAAAGTGCTTCACAGAAAGTAATACTAAACTCTATCTGAACCAGACCTACGAATGAAGTGCATTTGTTTCATGTTTTTTTCCATGGTAGCTTATACAAAAGTTTCCTCGTGTTATTAGTAGAAGGTCACATATGGCAGGGCGCGTTTGCTAGCGGCTCAGAAGAACGGGTTGAGGGCGTCGAAGAGCCTCTGCACCGCCAGCTCCACCATCTCCCTCAGAGAGTCGTCCTCGGTGGCCTCGTCCGCGTAGCTCACCGTCTGATCGGACGGGACGAGAACACCGGTGAGAGACACTTTCACAGACAGCAAAAAAGCTAAGACGCTAGTGCTGGTCCCGTCTGCTCCTCACCCTCGTTTCCAGGCAAATCTGAACCGTCTTCTCGTCGACCGTCACCGATACGTATTTGTCCTCGATATAGTCCACGCAGTCGGCTCCGAACATGTCCCTGAGGCGGAGCGAGAACCAGGAGGAGACATGAGAACCACCAGCTGAGGACATGCCACATGGAGCGTCATATAGAAAGAGCTGAGGTGCAAATAGCTGGCGTGTCACTCACTGCAACATGAGTCCTAGTCGGCTTTGGAAGACGTCCATGTCCATGACGGTGCTCTGGATGGACATGACTGTTGACCAGAGACAAAGTGAACAAATCATTTGCAGTAGATAGAGATGGCTTGTCGTATTCTTTACACGGACATTAAAGCATCATAAACCAGAAGGCAGGTCAGACCAACCCTTCTGAGCCTTTGGGTTCGACTGGACTTCCAGCACCACGGTAGTGACGGCGTCTGCGTACATGTCGTTGACGGGGTTGGCCACCCACTGAAAGAGACGAGGAGCAGCGAGTTAAGACAAAACAAAACAAAAACTTCACTCCACCTGCACCAAAAACCGCCGGACCGGGCCCGAGCGCTCACCTCCAGCACCACCATGCCATACTCGTGGATCAGAGTGATGTGTTTAAAGATCCTCACTGCGTTCCTCTCCATCCCATCCAGCTCCTCCACATCACCTGAGACACGGCTTGGTCAGCCAAAGGGGAAATACAAGAACACACACACACACACACACACACACACACACACACACACACACACACACACACACACACTCTTACCGGTGAGGTTCCTGAGGTGGCAGACCAGCAGGGAGTAAGGGCCGGTGAAGGGGATGGCCTGGGACTGTTTCACCATGCTCATGGAGAGTTCTGTGTACGCTGCGAACCACACGCACACATCCCGTCACTTCATGTGGATTCGGAGAGTTGGAGTCAGGTAGGAAGTCTGGTGAACACTCACTGGAAAGGTCTGAGGGATTGAGGATGTGGTAGTTGAAATTCTTTTTCACCAGGATGCCCGACACCCTCTGGCCCTGAGCACACTTCTGATCAGCCAGAGATCCCATCACCTGAGGGGGAGGAGGGGGGGTCAGTGTGTCAGATAATGTTGGTTTTAATCATAAAAACAGAGGCACAGTGTCGTTGAATATATTCATTCATTTTCACGAGACCACCTTGGCTAGTTTCTCTCCTCTGAAGTTGAGGGTGACGGCCTCGGTGTTGCGGGGGTTGTGCACCTCGATGTGAACCTGGTCGTTGTCCTCGTACTCCCTGATGAGCGCCGCCTTCAGCCGGGCCATCTCGTTCTGCTCGCCGTGGACCAGGATCTGCGGGAGACGAGCTGACGTCACGACTCGTACGCGACGTTCGAGCACAGACGGGCGACACGCCCCCCCGGGTCGGCTCCCACCACGTGCGGGGGCTTCAGAGCCCTGATGAACTCGCTGGTCTGCTGGTAGTCGGTGTGCGCCGAGAAGGAGATGTAGTCCACCGACATCTTCAGCTGCAGCTTCTGTCCCGACATGGTGACGATCTCCTCCGGCTCGGACATGATGTGCTGCGCAGCGCACACACACAAAGCACACACGCCCCAGCGTTAACCCGAGCGGAGGCTCCAGGTGTGTGTGTGTCGCTGGGGACGAGCTCTGACCTTGGCCAGCGTGCCCTCCACGCAGTAACCGGCGATGATGACCCCGTTCCTCTTGTCGGTGCACCAGCTCTCGAAGAGCTCTCTGGAGAGGCCGCTCTGCATCATGCCCGGGGACGCCATCACCACGCTGGGGCCGATGTCATCAAAGTGGTCCATGCTCTGAAACACAACGGAGAACACTGCAGTGTTGAACATCACTGTAATTAACATTGTGTGATACTGTGTCAGTTACAAATAAAGCGCTACATTGATGTTTAAGTAATGGCTAGTTTACATTAAAACATGTATTATTCTTTGCTTTTTGATGAGGGGTATGACGTTGTTTGTATGTATTATGTTGCAGCGACCTTGAATTACATAGTGTTACTTTTATCTTATCATATCTTTCCTTTATGCATTGAGGCAGATGTTCTCTGTTATAACACGATTGTCTGCTGTGTTGTTTCAAGTTTGCGTCTTCTACTATTTAACAACAATAGCTGTACATCTCATACTACTGCAATAAACCGTAATATACTGAGTAACTCTCTCTGTAAACATGTTAAGTTTTGTCTCGGCACATTCTCGCCAACGTGGAAACCCCGGGCAGCAGCGGTTTGAGCGTCCGGGTCGGTGGCACCTTCAGGTTGCTGATGTGCTTGAAGACAAACGGGTTGTTGATGTTGATGGCCTTGCGGATCTTGTCGTTCATGGCGTTGACATAGGTCTGGTACACGGCCATGCACTTCTTGGCCAGGGACGAGGCGTAATAGATGGGGATGTCGTGGAGCTCCGGGTGGTTCTGCCAGTACTCGTCTACGGGAGAACAACGCAACGTGAGGACCGGGCGAGACACGGGGTGAGGCACTGCACGTGTCTGTCTCCGCTCGTCCCCTCACCCAGGATGAGCAGCAGCTCCTGAGCACGTCCCAGGGCGAACACGGGGATCAAACAGCGGCCCTCCCTGTTGACGATGTCGTGGACTGTGTTGCAGAAACGGGCTTCGCGCTCCTCCCTCTTCTCATGGATGTGGGTTCCGTAGGTGGACTCCTGGAGACAGAGCGGGCGCGTTCACCGTGTTGTAACCACTCAAAGGTCCGTTCAATATAACCGTGGATGCGTTATGTTACTATGATCAGGATGTCGGGTTTGACGCTGGGGATCTCCGCTGCCATCAGATGCCTGTCTTCCTGTCTGGAGAAGTCTCCTGTGTACAGCAACTGATGGGAGGGAAAAACGGAGCCAAAATGTCTGGTGATCTTACTTTTTATTTCTGAACATCAATCAATTGAAAAAAAGAAAGAAAGCAGAAGTCCCCACCTTGACTCCGGCTATTTCTATCATGAACATGGCAGCTCCCAGCACGTGCCCAGCGTGGTAGCACCAGAACTTGATCCCCGCCACCTCCTTGACCTCATGGAAGTTGATGGTCTCGATCTTATCCATGCTCTCCTCCAGGTCAGTCTCAGTGTACAGCATGTCGTCTGCAGATATGTTGCTGCAATCAAGCAAAGTCATCAATAGCCAAGGGACATACGGAGCAGCGTTACATGGAAGCGAGTGTATCGCTGCTCCTACCTGACTTTGACGTAGTCGGACAGAAGCCAGCGGTAGATGGCCTTGGTGGCGTGGGTCATGAAGGTCCTGCCTTTAAAGCTGGTCTTCTGGAGGAACCAGGGCAGAGCTCCACAGTGATCCAAGTGGAAGCTGTAGGAAGGACACGGTCACCTGCACTATCCTCCGTCACAATTTCAGATGTTGTGAATAAATTAGTAACGGTAATTGGCTGAAAAGAGACAGTCAAAGACATGAGAGAGGACAGACTCACTGACTGATGAGCAGCAGATCGATTTCAGCCGGATCGATCAAATCTATGTAGGGGAGAGCGTCCATCCCCTCCAAACCTGGGTGGATACCGCAGTCCAGCTGCCAAACACGTATATTACCAGGATTACCAGACTCAGCCAGGGTATTACACACACTGTGAGTACAAGTGTCCTACATGTTCCTGGTCCAGTCACACAAATAAAGTTTGTAGTGGTAGTGAGTGTTTATAAGAGTAGAGGAGGCAAAACAATAGGAATTTACAATAAAATAGGGAGTTAGGTAGGTAGATAGATAGATAGATAGATAGATAGATAGATAGATAGATAGATAGATAGATAGATAGATAGATAGATAGATAGATAGATAGATAGATAGATAGATAGATAGATAGATAGATAGATAGATAGATAGATAGATTCAAAAGAAAATAAATTATATTTAAGTAAAATGAAACAAAATGTGACAAGATGCGATACATATTACATTCAGTGTAATGCAGTCTCACAGCTGCATTCAATAGTGCTAGCACAGTCATAACCGACATATTTACCATAATCTTTCTTCCTTTGAACTCCAGGATGATGCATGACCTGCCCACCTCCTGCCCAGCACCCCTGTAGTGACCACAGACACCCACAGTGAACCTAACGATTTGCACGCGTCTGTTGTTATTGTTATGACACGTTAATTGCAGCCGCTGCGACTGACGCACACACACACACACACACACACTCACACAGACGAACTCACAGAGGACGAATGAGGAGCTGGTCGCTCTCCTCTGCGGGCACCATCATCTCTATCCTGCGTTTGGACGCCATGCCTGTCAAACGTTGCGGGTTATAATAGAGCAGATAAACGCGGCCATACTGAACCCCGCTGAATGAATGAGGAGGAGGAGGAGAGGGCGGGAGGGGCTAGGTGACGTCACATTTCCTGTGTGGGGTCAAAATATCGCCGCGTCAATTAAAGGCGTATACGGCTCTCGGTCGCATCTCTAGTTTGAAGCGTTTAAGGGGCATCGCGCGTCCCCTTTAAGAGCCGTTGGGTGTAGGCTGTGAAACTCAAAGCGAAGCTGAAGAGTCAAACTGCGGGTAAACACAAAGCGTTTTTGATGAAAATTAACTCTACACGGTACAACCAGGCGTCCACGGTACGATCAGGTGTGTAAAGTTACCTTTATCTCATACGCTGTGTTTGTGGTTTGGCACAGCACCGTTAAAGTCTGTCCCCCTTTTCAACTTCAGCGTGTAAATAAAAGCAGTCTTGGTGTTTCGCACTTGAGGTGGAGTAGGGTGAGTTAACACCCAAGCATTTGTCTTAGTCACAGGTTTTTAAAAAAATATATATAATATAATATTAGATAACGAGCTTTTCATGCTCTGTTGAGCATTGGATACATGGTGCGTTCAAGGGAAACTTGTTGATTCCGGTATCTGCTGTGTGCTGTCAGTGTTTACGCCCCACCGCCACCACTAATATTATCAGAAATAATATCAATAATAATTATGACCATGAGGATAAGAATAAGACCAGTACACTTGCGGCCTGTGATCCTCAGACCTGTACAAGTTGGAGCTGATGGAGATGGAGGATAATGTTACAGCAGCAGGTGGAGCAGATGAAGAGGTGTCGGGTTCACACCTCTGACAGTGTCGCGGTATTGATTAGAGTATCAGTGGAACATCAAATATTATATGACAGTATTTCATTAGTATAATGAGTATAATTTTTAGTATAATTTTTTGTCATGGAAAATGGGAGAAAACAAAAGGCAGATGATTTTGAAGGTCAGATCTCTATCTATCTATCTATCTATCTATCTATCTATCTATCTATCTATCTATCTATCTATCTATCTATCTATCTATCTATCTATCTATCTATCTATCTATCTATCTATCTATCTATCTAAATGAGACTAAAACTTGACAAACACTCACACACGTATACATTCGTATTGTATAATACCTAAAGGACAATTATCATTCACCCATCCATCCTCTCCACTGAGGCTTAATAGCAGAGTTTGCTGTCCCCTGATGCTCCAGGTTCTGGAGGCCGGGGGGCTGGATGTGGACGTCATGGTGAACAATGTTCCGGAAAGTCAAGAAGCGGCACAGCAGCAGCAGCTCCCAGAGCAGTGAGATCAGCACCAAGAGCAAGGTGCGGAAAAAGCAACGAGACCCGCTACAACACAGCCACATCCGAAGCCATGTTCTTAAGGAGCTGTGATGTCTTGTGTGTGTGTGACTGTGTGTAGTCGGTGGACTCCAGTTTGGGAGGACTGTCCAGGTCCAGCACTGTCGCCAGCCTCGACACCGACTCCACCAAGAGCTCGGGTCAGTCCCTTGTCCCTCTTTATAAACTCTTTCTTAATTGTACATACACAGCCTAACTAATTCCATATACGAGGAGACTGCTGGTGACAGTAACAGGCAGGAAACCCGAGCTTTTCCAACATCCTATTTGGAAAAGCTTATTTTTTCTGTCTCCATAGCCAACAGTGCGTCTGACACGTGTGCCGAGTTCCGGGTGAAGTATGTGGGCGCCATCGAGAGGCTGCGGTTCGACATGAGCAAGACCCTGCAGGAGCCTCTGGACCTCATCAACTACATCGACGCGGCTCAGGTGACTAAAGCGCAGGGACCTCGCGCGGTCTGGCTCGTGCGGGACGACTGTTCACGTCCCGCTCTCCTTCACAGCAAGACGGGAAGCTGCCCTTCGTGCCCGGGGACGAGGAGATGATCCTGGGGGTGTCCAAGTACGGAGTCAAAGTGGCCTCGCTGGACCAGTGTGTGAGTGGGGCGCAGCCTCGGAGGGGGGGGGCTAGTTATGAACTCGCCGTTAGTTTGGAGTTCTGACAGGGCTCTGCTGAGTCCGGGCTGCTCAGCAGGGCCTTTGATGTTCCCTCCACACCGCCCGATTCATTTGGGCCGAGGCGGCGTGAGCCGACTCCCAATACAACTCGGGTGCAGTCCTGCAGACTCACCTCCGCGGTATTTTTCCCCAGCACGCACATTGGTCAGGTGTGAGGCGCGTTTTGGTGGGGGGGGGGAGTGAGATTAGCCATGATAATCGCCTGGGTCATTAGCATCACGACTCTAGCGTCTTCTTTCTATCATTACGCAGCAATTAGGAGATGGGCCACTAATAAGCGCAGAGCCCGTAACATGTTAACTGACTAATCATGCCTATTAGAGGGCAAGTGATACACTGCTGCTCATTAATGTAACTCCTGCTGGTCTTTGTCAAGCTGCTTTAGATCTTTTGTTTCTATCAGAGTTTATTTGTATAGGAGTCGCACTAGACCGCTAACATGCTACTTATACTGTATGCAGTGTTGGGAGGGCTGCGTTAGATAACAAAATACACTCCTCAAAATGTAATAAGTGACATATTTAGATGGATTATCCAGGGTGGGTCATGTGATATGACCTCAGTAGTCACACTACAGTATGAATGGTGAATAGAATTAAGCTGTGCTCACTATTGTCTCTCATTTTGTTTCTGTCCAGCTGAACAGGGACCGTGCTGGACCGCTGTAACTCATATCATTTTGGATTTTGTGCCTGTGTGTGTGTGTGTGTGTGTGTGTGTGCAGGACGTGCTGCACCGCCACCCCCTCTACCTGATAGTCCGCATGCTGTGCTACGACGACGGCCTGGGGGCCGGGAAGAACCTGCTGGCTCTGAAAACCACCGACGCCGAGCAGGAGGCCTGCAGCATCTGGGTGTACCAGTGCAGCAGCTCGGTGAGCCGGCAGGCCGCGCACTCTGCCGCATTCACTGAAAGATTCATATCGCCGCATGCTGGGATTGATTTTCTCCCCTTTTTTTTCGCCCCCTTCCCAAACCATCTCGCCCCCGAACAGGAGCAGGCGCAGTCCATCTGCAAGGTGCTGTCGGCCTCCTTCGACTGCGCCCTGACGTCGGACAAGTCCTGAGGCCGGAGGGAGACCAGGCGGCTGCAGAAACAGCCAATCAGGGGAGCACGTGCGGTCACGCTGAAAACGCTGCAATGATTTCCCTTTCTTCGGCCTCGTTCAGCTTTGCTCCATTTCAGACAAATAATCTGTGAATATGACCCGTTACACAAGGAAGTCCGATTACAAAAAAAGGGAAGTGGTTGCATTGTCTCTCACGTGCTTTCCGTGTACATGAGTGTGTAAATTGCGGCACGTCGTCATCTTTAAGCAGCTTTAAGTCGGTTTACAGCGACTCGTGGGAGATGGCCATCGGCACAGAAACCACACGGCCCAGCCGCAGATCTGTCCGGCTCCCTGGGTCAGTCTGAATATTAACTGTGTCTAATTCTCAGACAGTATTGGTACTACCAAAGTCACTTTTTACACCAGAAGGTACAATATCTGAACTATTTTAGCCGAGGCTCGCATCCTGTGTTGTGTCTTACTTTTGCCTTCATTTTTAAAGAATGTCGTTCCTGTGCTTTTTATTGCAGATTTGCTCGGTACTGAAAGCTTGACATGTTTGTATGAAGGCGGCGTGAGGAAACGTGTCGGAACCACACACAGAGAGTCATACCAATGTGTTTACAACCACGGTACTAACTTGACTTAATTTT